>CM063510.1:167665619-167968119 GCA_032207245.1 Pardosa pseudoannulata | reverse complement strand
CTTCGAGAGATTGGACTTCTAATAGTGAATCCTCGTAATTTAGAAGCAGAAGACCCCCAGGCATGTCTGTACCTATTGTTTGAGAACTTGGAGGAGATTGCGACCATGAATTTATTTTACTCCCTAAAGTCAAAGTAGAACAGTTTTATGAAAACTGCGTTTGTGCATGGAAACGTATTTAATATATTTTTTATTCTTTCAGAAACTTTAACTCATTTTTTTATTTTGTTTCTTCCAGGTAACGATGCTGTGGTACTACGCACCGACGTTCCTCATGCTCTTTCATTCCATCGCCAGCTTCCCGAGGGGGAAAGTGACGGAAAAGCCCGAAGTGCATCCGATGCTGAACCCGAAACACAGCCGACCGACACACATCAGTGAGTTCACCGATCCCAAAACGGGACTGAACCCTTTCCTGGACATAGAGGAAGGACGGACCTCCATGGGCCGTAACGTCATGGAGGACGAAGAAAATACGAACGACGAACCCTTCGTCTCCAACCTTCCACCAGGCCTGGACCTGGTGGAAGGAGACGGCAGCGACCGAAGGTGGATCCTGGGAGAGCCCATGGAGAACTTCGGCAGGGCTCGGTGGCCCGAACTGGACACGAGCGACGTCGTCGTCTCGTCGACGACGCCCCTCATCCCTCCGAATCCGCCGACTACGGTCGAGCTGTTCGTTACGAAGGACTTGGAACATGAGAAATCGGGAGACGAAGAAGAAAGGCAGCTCAAAGTAAAGAAAGAAGAGAAAGAGTCGTTCTCCATCTCGCAAAGTACTGTCATCTACGCCTCTGCATCTATAGCGGCGGTGACGGCTATCATCGTACTGGCGGGAGCCTTCTGGTGGAGGAAAAAACAAAAGACATCCCAGACCACGACAACAACGGTCGAGAACGGCGAAGTCAAGAGCTAAATGGGACGACTGTGAATTGTGTAACTCTTAGTGGAATGTGTTGTGATACTGAGTGCACACCTGCACAGCTTACCGAGTTCGAAGGACATCGACACCCGTAACAGTAACTTTACCCCGCTGCGGCGTTGTGACAGTCAAAAGCGATCGGGCAGCTACGGAAAAAGACAGTCACACTGTTTTCGTTCAGAGTTTATTTTCCAGAAACTTAATTTCTGAGACGTTTAGAGTGCCGCGAGGGGAAGGAAAAGTTTGAATATATTATGGGTGGCACTGTATAATAATAAAAAAAACCTACAAAGAGTTGAGTACAAATGATGTTATTCCTTTTAGAACTATGAATGAAAAAAAAATGGGTTTATAAAAGAAACCACTATTTTTATAATATCTTAAATGTAAAATATAAGAGCTTCGTGAAGTTTTAAATTTTATCAAGTCATGACTTGAATAAATTTTAATACTGAAATAAATGTCTGCATTTGTTATTCTTTACCTAAACATTCTATTTAAGTCTCCTCTAAATGTTTGAAAAGTAGACAAATTTGATTTTCGAAGAATTTTCTGTATAAAATAAACACCAAACACACACATATACACTCAAGAGCCAAAACATTATGACCACCCCTACATTTTTGCAATGAACTCGCCCGGAGGACGTGGAAGGCAGTGATCAGGTGGAGGTGGTATTTAACTGCTGCTGGAGAGTCTGAAAAATCATTCTTTCACTTACTTCTGTGTATGACGGGAAAGGCTGTGGATCTAAACGATTTTGATAGAGGGCAGATTGAAATGGCTCGAAGACTCGGAACAAGTATTTCCGAAACTGCACGACTCGTGGGTTGTTCGCGATCTACAGTTGTTAGTACTTATGCAGAGTGGATGAATGACGGTGAAACCAGCAGCAGACGACAAGATGTTGGACGTCCACAAGCTTTCAAAGAAAAAGGTAGTCGGAGACTGTTTTGAATGGTGAAGCACAACCGGAGCGAGACAGTGGCTCAGCTGACAACCCAATACAATTCAAGGCCAAGTAGAATAGTATCAGAGCACACTTTTCAACGGACACTGTTGGATATGGGGCTACGCAGCAAACGTCTCACTCGTGTACCTTTGCTGACCAATGGTCAGCGCCAACTGCGCCTACGCTGGGCTTGGGAACATCGCCATGGATCAGTGGGAGAGAGTTGCCTGGTCAGATGAATCACGGTTTCTGATTCATCACGCCGATGGCCGTGTCAGGATATGTCGTATTCCAGTCGAACAGTTGCTCCCTCAATGTACAGTAGGTCATACACAGGGCGGTGGTGGCGGTATTATGCTTTGAGTGACGTTCTATTGAGCGTCTCTGGGACCCGTGATTGTGGTAGAGCAGATCATGAATGCTAAAGGGTATCTGAACATTATTGCGGACCAGTTGCATCCTTACATGGCCTCTGTTTTTCCAGCTGAAAATGGAATGTTCCAACGCCCCGTGTCACAACAGTAAAATTGTGTTTGATTGGTTCCAGGAACATGATGCTGAATTCCAGTTATTGTCCTGGCCGCCTAACTAACCGGATCTCAATCCGATAGAACACATTTGGGATGTCGTGGGATGGCAGCTCAGAGTTCAAAGACCACCCATTCGCAATATCTTGGATTTGCGTAACCATTGTTTAAACATCTGGTACAGTCTTTGTCCGGCCATCTACCAAGGACTTGTGGCATCCATGCCAAGGCGGATTGAAGCTGTGTTGAGCGCCAAATGTGGGCCAACTCGTTATTGACGGGTGGTCATAATGTTTTGGCTTTTGAGTGTATACATGACTAAGATAGGCTGATTTGGTATAATCTGATTTTCTCGAAAATAATAGAAAAAAATTGGATATCAAAGATCAATAAGAAGTCGTTGTGGAGAAACCTATAACTGGGTTGTCTATCCATCTGTGGTTATATATATATATATATATATATATATATATATATATATATATATATAATACACAGATACACAGGGCCGATTATAGGGTATTAGCCGCTTCTTAACAACACGAATTCCCAGAAGATTCATAAATTAGAACAATGCATAAAAACTTACTATTATGTTTTTATGATTGTTTTATATAATAGGTTAGGGGTTAAAAAGTTTTTTTAAAAAATGTATACATCATTTATTTATTCAAATAATTTTTAAACGGTTACCCTAGCAAAAAAAAAAAATAACAAAATGCACCTAAAAACTGCAAACTTTTTCCATTCTTATTAGTCAGTTTATTAGTAATATCTGAAAAATCTAAATTCGAATCTAATTTCTTTACGATTTCTAACAGTACCATCTCGAGAAACAGTACATTTGGGTATAAAAATTATACATCACAATTCAATTTACATTTTACCATTTATTACAGATTTACTTGGACTTTTACAGTTGTCATTTCTGAATTCCAAAGTACGGAATCCTTTAAAAATGTTTTAATATATTGCAAATAAATCTTTTTAAAATAACAATGTATGTGAAGAAGTATTCATTAAAATTTAATCCAGGTGTTTGACAGTTATTCTCAGACACGAAAATGCAGAAGAAAATAATTTTATCACTAAATATTTTCATTAAATCCTCTTCTTCTTCTAGAAAAAAATACTTCCATTAGCATATTTTAATGTTATTTATTCCTCGGTCATCCTAGAAATTGGGCGTCTGCGTGCATGTACACAATACACACCTACTAGCCCCAATACTGTATATGTATATATGTGTGTGTGTATTATACATATTCGTATAACTCGTACTTTTAAGTATCTCAATACTCTTGGAAGACAATCTTTAACTATAACTATGTTTCTAAAAATGAAACATCCAGTCAAAAATTGACTTGTAAATGCAATGAATTTTCCGTAAAAAAGTTTGTAGATAGTAATCATAGGCATATGACTGGTAATCTTAATATTGTTAACGATCTTAAATTAAAACAACCCATAAGTTATGGGTTCAATAACTCGTGTGTGGTAGTCCGACATTTCGACAAATTCCGAGATTTTAAGGTCCCTCCACACTATGGTCCACTGCAAGCCATCACCACCGTCTGGAGGGGGTATTGTTTATCATGGTCGATGGTGGCAGACGATAAAATAGCCTTGGAAGACGATGGCTTCCGAGGCGGTCTTTCTCCAACGATCAAAGGCAGCCAGATGCGCAACTAATGTGCGCAGTAGACCCTACGAACAAATCCACGGGTTTGGCTCGTTTAGTGGCCTAGCGTGTGGATGCAACTCGTGAACCATCGTTCAAGGTCTCCACCAGGAAGTGGTGAACTATTGGCCATAATGTGGAGGCTACATTAAATAAATTCAATATTAAACAGTTTATAAATGGCATTGATTTGTACATTTATAAAATTTCATTTAGTATATTAAACTTACAGCATATTTCAATCATTAGAAGCAATTGGTTATCTATAAGCTCACTAATGATATAAATCTACTATCATCCTCAATTATTCATATCAATAAACAACAACTATTTCGATAGATTAATACACTCCAAAATGATCTCCTCATTACTATGAAAGAAACCGTGTAAGAGTAAAGTTAAAACGCGTCCGATCCTGAACATATCATCGCCTCTGGCTTCATTTTGTTGCACCTGCTTATCGTGTCTCCTAAGCAATACTATCAAGCATTTTCTTTCTTCCTCAATATCTGGACAGCCTTGAAAAGACCTTGGCTTTCTCAAGAAGTATTCTCCAAATCAATCTTTGCTTACCTGGTCCTCTATTCATTTGTTTCCACAATTAAAAGGTCTTTTTCTAGTCCAGAAATGGAGAAACTATGACAAGTTTGACACTTGGTAACACGTGACAAGTGTTTCAGTGACATACAAGCGGTACATATTAAACTATTTCTATTCACTTGCGTTCATTGAAAACAATATTTAAAAAATATATCATCAAAGGCGAATTCAGAAAAGAGTATAATCATAAGCGCCTTTATAACATTTAGTAGCACCGAACGGTGACTTGAGCCTCGCTCCATCATGTAAGTTCCTGTAAAAGTACTCCTCGGCACAACAGGCCCTAAGGGACCAGGGCTTACGGTGCCAATCTCCGTTTCCGAGACCAATGAGCCCTGGGGTGCGAAGCCTATGTTCCTGTTAAGTCGTCAACCTTAAACAACCCTTGTGACAAGGGGACAATTGATAATTTTAAAGATTAAACATTTTTATGTAGATTATAGGGTTTACAGATGATTTTTAAAAGAAATATAACAAATGTCACAATGATCATCTGAAAATAATAACCGTAATTTAACAGGCACACTAATTGAAAAGAGTTCGCCATCCACCTAACGTAAATTTGGAAGATCTCCGTGTACCATTTGGTCTGGCGTTAAAAATTTTTTGGGTAGTGCAATCTTCCTCTATCCTTATTGAGTGGCCTACTCATTTCATTCTTTGAACCTTGGTGTAATTAATTACATCTGCGAAGGTTGCAACTTTAATAGTGGCAACTATTTATTTACATGGAATACAAAAGTGATTCATGTCACCCTGTTTTACAGTCCTTCCATGTGGTCACACTCATTGTGTATAACCCGTTTCCAACGATGTGGAAGTCGCAGAACACCTGTAGCAGCTCCTGTTCTGTTGATAGTCCGAATGCACCGGTCTATTGACACAAGAATCTCTGGAACAGTTCTGAAGCGAATGCCAGGAACTGGTTGCTTCATCTTAGGACAAAGGGCTTAGACCTGAAGAGTAAGGTGGATGGTAAAGCCCTAGATGACACTGTCCTATTGTACGACCTCTGGCACATTGAATTTTTATCCAACTTCGTTGTTCTTGTTCTGAAAACATCCTGGCAACACTTTAGACCTCAAGCTAATACAAGGATCAGTTCTTCGAGACATTCTGCATGCGCATGACGTAGGAAGGACTTTTCTTTTTGCTGAGAGGTAAGCTAGGTATGTAGCTCACGTGTGGTACACGCGATATTCTTTGGTTTTGTTACGTATCGTTTTTACAGCATTGTTGCCACTATTAAAGTTCCAACCTTGTAGTTCCTTAAATGAGCGATACAATTCCATATTCGCTCTTCTCAACCACAAACCATCCAAAGATACTTCTCATGACTTTTCTTCCGAAGAGGCGTATCATTTTCTCTTTATTATGAGCTATTGTCAAACTCTCACACGCATACGTCAAAATCGATCTTATTAAATTTTTATATAAGATAACTTTTCCTTTTGATTACAATTAATTTCATATACTTTCTTATTCCATTAAAACATCTATAAGCTGCGGTAACACTCGTATTTCTGCGGTAATATTATTCTTGTTATTTATTTCAGACCTAAAATACGTGTTGAGAAGCATTTACCGTATACAAATATCCAGTGAGAAAAAGCAAGAAGTTCCAAACCAAGTTACTGTTTGTAAGTTCCGTAAATAGTTATCGTTGTCCTTTGAGAACGACTCAATATCAACGTTCTCAAGTATTAAACTGGTAAAGCCCGAAACGTTTTATTAAAGCAGTGGCCATTTTGAGCTCTCGCTGTGAGTTTTTCTCTGGACATTAAACAGTGTGTGCAACTTTTGGTATCGTTCATTTGCTTCCCTAATACTGTTGTAAGTTCAGGCTGGAATACCAATTTTACTCTTTTATGCTTCTCATAATGCGAACCATTTGCTCCATGGCAATAACCTGCAATTGTGCTTTGTCTGGATGGGTAATATGACCTCTCTTATTTTGTAGAAACAATTTAGGCTTACCTTTTATGTGAGTGTATGTACATTTCATGTGCATTTTAACAGTACATTGTACGGATTTTAATCACATTGCAAAATGTTACATATATATGCAAAGGTTATACGACTTTAGGCTATTTCAACTCGTCGTTCTATTTGAATCTCTTAGTTTGATTTCAAAATATGCGAAATAAATCTCTCGTGAAGAAAAGGGAACGCGAATATACAACGGTAGTTTAAAGTTATATTCCTTTAAACAAATAAAAATCTTTTCTGAATGGTTCACTTATACAATATCTGAGTAAAACTCAAACCTTTTTCAGTTTTATGCGATATGTATATTTATACCAATCAAACATACGATAGAATAATCTGCCTTTCGCCACTACAAATCTCAATTTATTGAAGCCAAGATCATTTCTACTGAACGTACAGGGATGAATATCTTAAATCTAAGTTATTAAAAAATCCTGAGAGTAAAACAAACATGAAATTCAGATAAATATGAAAACACTACAGCTTGTTCTCATTACTAAACGGGCTGTCATTTTAAACATCGCAAGATATCATTTATAAAAGATGGTTGGTTGGTTGATTGATTGGTGTCATGTCCACATAAAAGTCAAATGACTTTTCGTGGAAAGATGGTTGCTGTTGCCTCAAGAGGTTGGACTTCTAAGAATGGGTCTTTTAGAGTTAACTATCGCTATTATTTCCAATGGAGGGCACTTGCTTTTATTACAATCGCCACTACCAAGCCGCAGATATTTGTAGGCCATTTTATTATGGAAGACTATATAGGCAGCTGATACTATTCTATAGGGACAACACAAAGTGAGTCCTCGTAATTTAGAAGCAGAGACCAAGCAGATCTCCTAGGCTTGGTCTGCCACTTGCAAAGATATTATTTGGGAACTTGGAGGACATTGCGATCACAAATTACCAAATACGTGACCTAGCCGCCATTAATGAATACGATGGATCTGTAGCCGACTCAAGCCTCGATTTTGCTACACTCCAGTTACGAGATCGCTACCTTTGTCGACTGAGCTACCGCGGCCCATTTATAAAAAATTAGTAATAACAATTCGCTATTATACGTATGCATTGTATTCTAAAGTAGGCCAGGACATAATTTAATATCGCGATATAGCCCCAAATTAATATCGATATATTGCGATGCTACTTTAAACTAATAGTGAATAGACATTCCTATTTTTGAAAGTATTCCTATATTCGCCAAAAAGACGGCAAGCTTCCGATATTAATGGAACACACGAATGAGTAAGTAGCATGACCATCCAGAAATATCAACACGTGGACATCTCTCTGGCTGTTGTGATCAAGCAGTGAATATCGATACCTTTAATACATCCCAATAGATACAAGCAGTAATTGATTCGGAAACAGGGCACTAATGAACTACCGTTTTTAACCCAACTGTTTAGGGGAAAGCGTGAAAGAACTATGGTCCTTGGCCGATCCGATTAATTGAATAATCCGTTTATTCAGCATCCGGATAATCGGCGGGCTACTGTATTTATAGTTATGATCCAATGTATATGTGTAACGTCCACTGTCCTTAAGCACATCCTTTATTATTTTTCATAATTTTTTATGGTCCATTGGGATGAGGGGAGGGAGGGGGGTCTTATCAGAGAGGTATCCTTTTATTGGCAATTTCAGAATCATAGAGCTTAGAATTTAAACCTTTTAGACTAAAAAAATAGTTCACATAGTTCAACAAAGTTCCATATATCTTCCTGTTTAAGGTTCCACAGTACCTCTCGAGCTTATTGAATGGTTCAGATTGTACTTTGATTTCATTGTTTATACAGCTTCCTGGCGATGCCGCTGTCCCTCTGTATCATAGCCCGGTACGACTCTGTATATCTGTTCAGATTTCGAAGAAGGATGACCCGTATGCGTCCGCCTCTCCTTTTTTTGAATACGGACCAGGCTCCAAACTGAAGAAAAAGCCCGACCGATTTCAAAATAACTATTTTCGTTTGTTTTTATTTATTTATTTTTTTGCCCTTGTTTATGCAAGTTTTGTTTAGAACTTATGCGTTCTACAAATCGAATAGTTTTTATTATTTAGACGTGATGCAGTAATTCATATTTTTATCCTTTTAGGATTAAAAGTATGAACTACTAAAATGCTGCATTTCGGTTTACTATAAAGGATATTTAATCACTATTTCTTTTCATTCTCATTTTCTCTAAAGTGTAAAGCGTGTTCTGGGGTAGAAGGTTTGCTTTTTCCAATCGGTTTATAATTCAGTTTAGACCGCATAGCCGAGATCGTGATATAAAATATTTAACAATTTCGTACTTCATTTTTAGTTTCTGTTTTAGAGTTATAGATGGCACCACTTCCTAGAAATTAATTTTATAATAAATCGGAAAATTGTTTTTTTCCTATAAAGAATTTAATCAATGAAATCAATGAAGTTACGATTTCCTTTTAATTGGTAAATAAAGACAAAATTTTTAATTTATGAAATGCAGATCAGGGGCGTAATCAAGGGGGGGTTAGGGGTTTAACCCCCCCCCCCTTGACCTCAAAAATTTTAGTAGATAAAAATTTCAGTAGAAATTATGCGGGCTATTATTTTTTAGAAATTATGAACCCACCCCCACTTGAAAAAATTCTGCTTACGCTATTGATGCAGATAGTTATCTCGAGATGTAAACTCGGGTCAGAAATTTTACGTGTACACGAGTTCATTATCACAAAGCTTAATTATTTCTCCTCTTTTAAATACAACTGAGTATTTACGTTACTGTTTTTGCCGCCATTTGTTTACAGATGAGGAAAACTAAGCATAAACTGAGGGGTTGCTTTTTTTCCCACTATTGTCAACGCTGGAAAGATGCATTATGGTCCGCTTTTTTAATTAAAGCATGCCTTCCCTTGTAGATTACTGCTGTTAAATTTTATAACAAGCTTTATTATAATCCCAGCATGGGAGAATAAAATACTACATAACACTTATCAAGAATAGAATTATTGAGAACACGCTCGACGAAAATAATACATTTTCTGATGGTAACTCCATGTTCACAAGGGTAGCAATACAGCACGCGTAAGGGGTAGCGAATTTTCGCTGCAATGTAATTATCTTATGTAAGTGCAGTAAAAGCAGTTTAATTATCAGCGTTGTGGTTAGTAACGAGACTTTTATCAACGGCTGCTACCATATTACGGTCGACATATGTAACAGGTGACTTCTGCGTCATAATGACGTCAGAGAGGGAAATTTTTGGTACCAAATTCGCATTTCTGGCGAATTCTGACGACATTACAACGCGGAAGTCACCAGTGACATATGCCGACTGTAACATGGTAGTAGCCAATATGTGGCATTTTCTTGTATATAAAATTTAATAAGCAAAGCAAAACTGGCCACTTTCAAATTTTTAACCAATGCACACTTTAAATAGTTGAAAAGCTACCAATCTTTAAATGGGTCTGTACCTGCCAATGGTGTCTCCTCCTGCCATGTTAACCCATGGGGATAATAAAATTCCATCATCTAGCTGGCATGCAATTTCAGAATACCTTTAAAATGCTTTACCATCAGCAAATTCTCTAGGATGATTTCTTTTCCTGTTTTAGAATTTATGTCTGTTAAATGTTCTTATTTGTGATTGAATAAGAGTATACCATGATTCCTCTCAATTTAAAATTAAATATATTTTTCTTGATGTTTTACAATAAAGGAGAAAATAATGCCCTAGAGAATTTGCAGTTCTATAACATAGTATAATTTTTTAAAAGTGCAAGCCAGTCAGAAAGAATATTATTATTTCTATGGTTTAACAATGAGCAAGAGGAATTCAATATGGCAGGTACAGATCCACCATAAGCCCTTCTCACATGAAGTGTCCTGTTATCACCTCAAATTTTACAGTGTTTCATAAGCTTTTGTCACATGATGGAGGGTTTCTCAACCTATACATTTATTTTATGCTCTAAATGAGTAGAATGCTTTACAATGACAGCCATTCAAAAACTATTCTTAGCAAAGACAAATTTTCTATGTTGCTTGGATAATTGAGACTGATTTGTTTCATTTTTAATCAATCAGCTGGAAAATGTAGAATGTCATTAGCAATATTTATATATATATATATATATATATATATATATAGCTCAAATTTCAAAATAAATTAATAGAAAAAATATTAAAAATTACTGTTTCATAGTAGCTTGAATAAAAAGTTTCATAAGCATTCATTTGGCTATTTTTATTCATAGGATATTTTTCCATCCTCAGAATTAAATTTGCATTTGTTGTTAGCATAATCATTAGCATAAAATATTATGAGAAAACAAAAGTGTAAAAATATCTAATTTTCAAGTAAAATATGTCAATAGTAGTTCATCTAAGTAGAGATTATGCACTTAAACACATATAAATTTTAACTAATATATGTTGTAAAGTAAACAACTGAGACATCTCAGAGATATAACAGTTAAAACAGTACCTCAAATATTTGAAATTTTCAAAAAATACAAAAAAAATTTTCATTTAATAAATACATTTAAAGTTTTTATTATTAGTAATTATATTTTATGGTGTGATAATATATATTATATATTCACCATACATTGATGAATATTAAAAATCTTTTTTAATGCTCTGAATATTCTAAAAGTGAATAATTATAGAGATCTGGTTGCTTTTCCATGTAATCCCAATATATGTTGAAAGCCTTTATTTTGTAAAAAGAATTGGCTAGCTACTATCAGCATTCATATTGCATTGCAAGGCACCCAAGTCTCTTGCAGTCTGTGTGAAATTCCATTTGAATATTACTGCATGTTAACCAGGGAACTCTAAGTACTAATGTTTTTGACACAGGAACTGCAAGTGACATGATGATGATATAATTAAAAGAAACCCCATATGACAAGTGCCTTGCCGAACGATAGCCGAATGTTTAGGGTGCTGGCCTTTGGAACCAGAGTTCGAATCCCACTATGGCATGGATGTTCGTAGTCGTTCAAAATCGGCTTTAAGCAGTAGGTCCCGGTCTCATTAGCCCTCATGTTGCAAAAAGTAGACCATAGCGCTCCAAAACAAAACCAAATGACATGTGCCTTAGTTGCACTGATGCAAAAACTTAAAAAACAGTATTTTTTTTAAAAAAAAGATATATTTGTATCTAATATGCCTTCATTCATAAAATTTTGTACAACTGTATACTTTAAGTAACACTAAGATGCAATGTAGGACATGCATTGGGCAATTTGACAGTGGTCTGCCGTGTAGAACTGCCCAGTACTGGTGATCTGCTAACGACTGCCAGGAAAAGCCTCAAGGGCCTCACAGCCAGATGGGTTTCAGTTTGGTGCATAAATGCCATGTAGAAAAGCATAACATCAAATTAATTCTAAATGTCCTGGTGGGAGGGGAGATTTTTTCAGTTTTAATACATGTCAAGGCGCAACATTCCATGACTTTTACAAACTGTAAGTGGCAACGGCAGAGAAGCTCGTTAGAGACAGACAGAATGATGTACAACAACGCATTACCTTTAAACTGAAATCGAAAATGACGATGTTAAGTGTTTATGATGTTAAATTTCATGATGATTGTATCTAATCGTTTGTTTTTGTGCTTTGAAATTAAATGTTCCTATTTTGTGAAATGTGTGTGATGTTGTTTTATCACATACATTTCAAATAAAAATCCTATTAACTGAATTTTAGTTCTCTAAAAATTGAAGAGACATATTGTGCCATATCTACACCAATAATAAAATAACTGACATCTAAAAAATATATAGCAGCATTTTTATACTCAAATAGGGTTTAAAATGTTTTTCAATATTTCTGATTCGTATCAAAAAAGAAAGTTATCAAAAATATTTTCACAATGAAATCTGGAACACTGTAAATGAGTGTACTGGCTGGTATTTTTCTATAAAAAGTTATACACAAAAATTCCATGCTCCTACCCTTAAGAGTTATGTATGTAATTCTTAATTCACCGAATCTAATCTGATAAATAAAATCTGACAAATAAAATTGATTAAAAAATTATAAACCTCTACTGATATGAGATTACTAAGAGACCTATGCTTAACCGCTTCCCTTACAAATTTTTTTGAAAAAAATTGCAAAAAATTAACACATTTTTTTATTTTATTATTACGAGGAAATGAAATAAAACAAAATATGTATGTTTTAAGTTGAATTTTTAATTTTTTACAGGCGTAAAAGCATTTAGTTTTAATATTAGTTTACTATCCCGAGTTATCTCAGAAAATGGGAAAAGTTAAATATTAGTCTTTGTACGATAGTTTTTGAAACAAGGGACAACACAAAGTGATACCTGACATTCTGTACACTGGTATCTGGTCTCTTTTATTACCTCTGGAATCTTTTTTACGAGAGCACAGAGTACACTGTCTCATAGGATTCGATTTTTGCAGTAGCAGAAATAACATCGGGAAACTGCCACGAGGTTAAACCTGAGTGGCGAAGTACTAATGCTAGATCTTCCTGATGTAGCAAAAAATTCATCACAGTGATTTTTTCCAACTTTCTTTATAAATTACTAATTTGCATTCAGATGTATACTATAGAATAGGGAAAACATGTGACCAGTCCCACCAAAAGAACTGCGAAACCAACAAAACTGCCAATCAAAACTGATTATTCCCTTTCATTTCCTCCAGGCTGAGTAAAACCGTAATAAAACAAATCGTATTGACGAATTCTGCTTTGCCTGAGTTTTCTGGGGATAATAATTAACTGAATGTACAGATGAGAACAAATTTTGCAGTTTACAGGCTGGAATTCACTTATAAAATTTATGAAAACTAAGATACCTAATTTTTAGAAACTCATTCAGAGTTATTTAAAATATTCTATCTTAATACTATAAGGTGTCAATGAAAACATATTGGGACCACTAAATTTAAAGATAACGTTAATTTTTTCCTAATATACAAATAGCTTTGATTCTTTATCTAGTTTAAAACAATGTTGAAAGCAAAATGATAAATCAATTTAAAATTAAATAATATAATTACATAGATTTTAGTAACATTTCTCTTCAATGGTTTTCACTTAAATTAGAAGAAACATGTGAACCATTGTCTGTAATACAATTTTTTAATTCCTGTTTTCTACTTACTTATGATCTTCAAATTCATATTAAAAAATGTAAAGAAATAGATTTCTATAAAAAAAAATAATAAATATAGCCCTTATTTTAAAATTTAACACTTTTTAATACACATCAAACATTTTTATATCACAAATGATGTATTATTAATAACAAAATAGAATGATTAATATGGAAGTATACTGTTATTCATTGATATGTTTAGAAAGTTTTGGTTTGGTTTGGTTTAGAGTGCTATGGTCTACTTTTAGCAACACGAGGGCGAATGAGACAGGGACCTACAGCTTAAAGCCGATTACGAACGGCTACGAACATCCATGCCACAGTGGGATTTGAACCCATGAACTCCGGTAACGAAAGCAAGCACACTAACCAATTGGCCATAGTTTGGCTGTTTAGAAAGTAATCTCAATTATATTAAGCAACTGTGATAAGATAGTAAAAAATATATTATAAACTGACACAATGTATATCCTGATTTCATTAGTTCTAAACATAGATCACTGTTCTTATTCTCTCTTGACCAAAACTTAATATCCCTAAATATTCATGAATTATGTTAATGTTCAGCTATATCTACAAAAAATATTCTACAAATATTTTTATCTAAAACAGTTTATTAACATAATTACTTTAAGGACACTATACACGTAACTTTACGTATAAAACAACTTATAGAAAGCCACCTGACTTTTTAGCAGCAGCTAGAGCATTTTCATTAGATATTATTTGAAATTCTTGAAACCTCTGAGATATCCTCTGATTCATTTTCATATATTTCTCCATACAATTTAAAGCACACCTATCCTTTGATGAGGAACAAAAATATAAAAGATGTTAGCATACAAAAATTGAAAAAAAAAATGTATAAAATCAAACTATTTTATAATTTTAATGACACTCAATTTAACAATTTTAATAAGACTGAAAATGTAATACCATTTATAACTGTATTTCAATACACAAAAGGTATAATTAGCTCTATTCAGCTAATTATATCAGTAGTTCATTGAAATATAACTGAATTACTATTGTGAAGACCCCCCCCTCTTTATCCAGAACTAACGACTAGAATCAGCTGATTTAAAGCCTATGAGACTTCAGCTAAAAAAAATATTAGCTGTAACCTTAGCTGGAGTTCCCAGGTAACTGGAATCAAAACTGACCCAAAAACAGTTAGCAGGACCGTAACTGAACCCAAGGTATAAAAAGCCTAGAATTTTTCAACTCGGGGCTTTTTGATATTTTCTTTTACTTAAGTGCTTTGACCTCGTGGATTCTTTTGGGTCTTTTGACCGGAGTCAGCTTCCTAGTGATTAAGTTCGGGATATTCGTAAAGTCCGCTCATATAGGGAGCAGCAGAGTCTCTGAGACCGAACGGGGGATAAATTGGGTTTGCATTGCACCATTGAAAAGCGTCCCCACTTGTGTGAGATTATTTAATCTTTTTTTGACTGTGATCATCGTGGTGATGTTATGCAGGTGACAATCCTTTGCATTTTGACTTGTTTTGGGAGATTAGAATCCCCTCGTATATAGCTGTATTTACTCAAGAAATAAAAGTGATTTCCAATTTTATTGTGACTGTAATCTTGCTTCACGCTATCTCTTCACTCGAAAACATTGAAGTCGTTACACTATACAACAAATTCTCATTAATTGTGTAGCAAGCATAAAATTAACTATAGAATTTCTATCAGAGTGAAAAATTCTTCAAACCATAATACAAATGAAGATTAGGTATCTGTAGATACTAACAAATTGTATGGTAGATAATTTGTTTACCGCTTTGACTGTTTCCATTTATTTCTAATTATATTTGATGTACATTAGATATAAAGCTTTAAATTTCATATATCTAATTGAAATATATAACTAAATAAATAAGAGACTACACCAAATTATTTTCTACCTAAGGTATCTGTCTACGTTCGGAGAACTTTTTTCTTTAAACATAGAAACTAGTTCATATTTTTACATTTTTAAATTTATTTTTTATATTATCATGCAAAATTGCACGTAAAAAATTAATTCCTGAAGAAGTTTTTATAAAATTTCTAATAAATGAAGAAAATTTAGTAAAAAGAAAATTAGGTTTTTTCAAAAGGTCTAATTTTTTAATAAATTAAATTATTTAATATTTTTTGATGCAACCCATTTCTTATACACTGGACTAGTAAATCACCTAAAATCTTTGCTTAATTTACATTTGGTAAAAAATTTTGGTCCTTCAAAATCATACACATTGAATTTTTAACGAATTTTCATTACCTTTATATCTAACTATAAGTGTAACATCATTAAAAATTATCCAAATTTAAAGCTTTTAAGTCATTCACTAGTAAATACTACCAAAAGCATTCATAATAATTTTCAACAAAATATTTTAAGAACTTTTTGAGAAATCACATTTTAAGTTTCAACGTATTATTAAAGATACCATTCTGAGAAAAACGCATTGGAAGTTTATGAAAGCAAATTTAACTATTAAAAAATTAAAATACATGTATAAAATTCCCCACACTTTCTTGCTTCAAAACTTTCTAATTGCAAGGTTGGTAATTATTAAAAATAATAGAAAAATATTTAAACTAATCTTCATGAAAATTTAAAAAGTTTTGTCCAAGAAATGCTCTTTAAGAGGCTTTAAATTCACAACTTCCAGTTCCGAAGTCGCTACTTCCATTTTGTTTTGACAGCTGTCACTAATGTTTAAACAGCTGTAACTTTTCTTTAAAATGCCGTAGAGACAAAACAAAAACAGATTTAGAAGCCTAAAAGTGGAAATTTTACAACAGAGAAATAAAAAAAAAATTATGATCTTTGGCCAAAAATGATGTTTTTAACGTAGATGGATACCTTACAGTTTACTGCGTATCAGATATTATACACCAGCACATAAAACATTGTGTATATCATATGTGGTATATAGGGCAGGCAAAGGGTTAATGAGAGGTTATGTTTTTTAATCACCTCAGAAAAACAAGAAAATTATTTCAGAGAGAGGAAAATCAAAACTACAGTTCAAAAGTTGCATACCTGGTCAGGGACATGGATTTATATCACTTTGATATCAATCATGATTTAAACCACTAAATTAAAAAAATACTGTTTGGTTGAAATCAAGAATACTTTCTTTTCCACACACTTTGTACACTTTATCAGTATAATTTATTTATTTATTTATTGCTTGAATAGAGGATGTGACTAGCATCATTAGAAAAAAAACTGTCATTCATATTTTAGCATTCATTCCCAAGGAAAAAATAAGGTTTTTATATATCTTTCCCGTAGTAATGAAATTTTTTGATAAATCAGATTCTTTTTATATTTTTAACTTAATCTGACATAATTGCTTTCATACTTAAATACTGGTGCTTTAAAAATTGATTTGATTAAATAGGTAGTTTCTTCAATGCTTGTACACAATGAAAAAATGTGAAGATTTTGTTAATCAATGAAAAAAAAAATATTTCATACATTTAAAGCATGATTTGTGAAGTCTGAAACATATATATAAACCAAACCTTTTAAATTTTGTTACTGATAATTCTTTAATGAATTTAACATATTAAAATAAAATATCAAAAACATCATGATTATAAATTTAAACCTAGCTTAAATAACTTCAACTATGATGTTTAATTTGTAAATTTTTTTAATCTAAATTAAATCCCAAAACCCGATTTATAAAAAATCTAATTCATAACATTTTTTATCAACTCTGCATCCTATAAATATATAAATAAATGCTTTCAATATATACAGACACCTGAAAATTTGTCAGATTCTGAAGAAGTAGACAAAATTTAAAGAAATTTTTCATTGTAAGCCATTAATATAAACTGAAATATTTCTCAGTTTTACAGGATGTCCAGGGGATTACCATTAAAAAATTCCGTTATATTTCCCTGCAATTCAGAATTTCTTACCTGATAGATTTAAGCTATTTAAAATACAATTTTTGTCATTCTTTTAGAAAACTATTTTTAGTCAAATTTATATTGAAATAAAGCTATAAATTATAATATTTATTTACCCATATAATCCATACCATATGTTGTCCATGAGTATTAATGAGTAATAATAGGTAAAACTGGGAAGTGTCTAATAAACAATCTATTATAAATGGCACAGCTTCCTTTGAGTTTTCCCCTCTCTCAAAAATATTTAGCTCATGTTTTGTTAAAAGCATACAGTAAACAGATCTCATGTGAAAAAGATGACAAAAGAGAGGTAGGTCTTATCCTATCACAATATTAATACAATCACCTAACAGTACCTGTACTATTTCAAAAAACAGTTGAACTAATATATATATATATGTGCTTTTATGTTTTTAGTACAGTCTGTTTGCATTTATTATGACATACACATCATTAACCCTTTCGTGGGCCATTTATTTCTCACTATGTTTCCAAACTTTCAAAACAGAACTGCTAATTTTATTCAATCAATAGAACAATAGATGACAGCGAAAAACCGAAGTGGGAATTAGTCTTCCCATCATTCCAATAGGAAGACCAATATATTAGAATGGGTTTTGCGCTTCCCACAGGTGTGTTTTGTAAGATTGTGTAGGTGGGAAGTAATCTTCCCATGGCCCATGAAAGGGTTAAAGCATTAATTTCATTATAAATTAAATCAGCTATCTCAACATTTTAAATATTCTAAATAAAACTATATACTTCCTGGAGAAGAAAATAGTAGAATTCAATAGAATTAAAAGAGTAATAACCGGAGAATAATACAAAAAAAGTAATCTCTGGAAAAATTATGAATACTTTCACATCACATTACATTATACCAATTATTAGCCATTAATTAATCAAGAATAATTTCCTTTAATATAGCTTTTTAAAGAAAATGTATATCAAAAATAGGCATATATATATATATATATTAAATTTTAATTTTAAAATATCTCACTCACTCACTCGCTCGCTCACACAAGCGCACACACACACACACCACACACACACACACACAAAAAAAAAAAATTTTAAAACAAGACAAAATTAAAATTTTTATTACTATGACAGAAATAAATAGTTTAACAATTCATATTATTATTTTATAAAAAAAAATCCAATTAAGCTTTTACTTTTATACATGCATAACCTTTTATACCTATTAAATTACTAAGCACTAAAAATATGGAACAAAAGAAAGTCAAAGTAAAAACTGAAATTTACAGTATTAAAAGACAAAATTTTAAAAGTTACCTCTTTATCTCTGACTTGTCTAACAGTAAAGTCATGAACACAATCTTTAAAGCATCTTTCAGAAAGTTTATTGTATGAAATAAGAAATTCCCTGAACTAAAAAAAAAATATTACATTACATTATATTTAGTCAATTAAACCACATATTCATAATGTAGTTAACAACCTGTACTCTTACATTGAAAGTTCATTAATTCTTAGTATGTGCACAGATTTTTATTAGAAGAAATTATCTTAATATAAGATGATATACATATAAGAAACCTTCAATACATGCATATTTAAACAAATTATTAATCCTGAAATTTAAACTGCTCTAAGAAAATAATAGGGTTTGAATTATAATCAATGGTCAATTTAATATTACAAGTTTTGTAATTTAAATTTATATTATAGTTTTAATAAATATTAGAATAATAACTAAAAAATATGACCATAGATATACGTTCTTTAATACCAGCCAGTATTCAAGTACATTTTTTATAATAGTAATCCATATCATGGTTGGTTAATTTATAACACCTTGACATAATTTTTTTAAAGCATGAATAGAGGGCACCACTAGCAGCATTAAAGGGAACAGTAACTGATACCTTAGAATTTGAAAGAAAAAATATAGTTTAAATATCCTTCCTTTAGTAATGAAATTTCTAGTCAAATCACATTTATTTTTAGATTTTATATATATATGTGTGTGTGTGTATGTGTATACTGCATATTTCCTCATAAAAGCCAAGAATTTTCAAGTCTTTTTATAGACCTAAAGTAGGTGGATTGGTATACATACAGATTAATGGAAAATAATTTTACAGATTAATGAAAAACTTTTTTTTTTTTTCTGTTGGTAATAAAAAGATACCAAATTATCAAAAATAAATTAAACAATTTTTTTTTTATCTGACATTAAATCCATACTATTTTCACTTATATTTATTTGTGTTATTTAAATACTAGTGTTTTAAAAACTGACTTGATACATAAATATTTAATGTATAAAATTTTATGTTTGTAAACAAAGAAATAATGTGTGAACAATTTGTAACAATTTGTTCAGAAGGGATAAACAAAACATACTCCATGCACATAATACTTAATTTGTGATAGGTAAATAATATCATGAACATTAAGAAAATAAATAGGACAATGAAAACTTAAACATTAATTATAATAAATTTATTCTTGACTTAAATAACTTCCTCTGTAATACTTAATTCATAAAAGAAGTTAAAGAATAAAAAAAATTGGATTGCTATTATTTAAAAAAAAAAATTTAATATTTCACTATCCTTGATCTATATATAACACATGTGTAACGAGTTGATTGAAATAACTTTATGCAAAGATTAATACAGAAATCTAGTTAATGTTAAATAGATTTATGTTTGAACTAAATAACTAGATTTAGATACTAGTCTTTATTTAAAAAAAAAAAAAAAAATTAATAAAATCAAAGTTTGGCAATATAACAAGAAAGAAATTGTTGCAATGTAAGCTTAAAATTCAAAACTATGAAAATTTTCATAACACAACACAAAATATAATTTAAATACCCTGAACAATATTTAAGGGAAAAAATTTAAAATTTATACTGAATGTATGTCATACCTGCTGAATTTGTTCAGCTTCTGATATCATTGGTTCTTCAGTAGCAGCCATTTATACCTAATAATAGTTATTAACACGTTAGATATATACAATGGTACTTCACTTATACAAAGATGAAGGGAATGGGAAATTCTCTGTAAAGTAAATACTTTTTAACTGTGAACAATAGTCATTTCTACTAATGGAAAAATGAAAACAACACTATGTTTAACAGGTTTTTTTTATACATAAATGTTATTTAAAGATAAAAAGTATATTCATATTAATATCTGTAAATTATAACAAATTTTTTTTTTACCTCCATTAAATTTCTGTGTTCAATAAACATAACCATAAATACATACAACAAACAATTTCCATAAAACACTTTTAAAGTAATATGAGTGTTCTCACTACTTCCTAACAGCCCAAGAAACATGCATATTTTCTTTTTTTTTCAATCATTAAAAAATTATTACTGTACAAAATTTATGTAGTTTACAAACCAGCTTCATTATGCATGAAATTCTCACATTTAAAAAAATTTACATTCTTTATATTTTGAAAAATCAGGTTCATTATGCATGAAATTCTCACATTTTTCCATTTTGTTAAATATTTTCGAATTCAACACAAAATTCTCACATTTTATTCTTTCTACCTCTATTCTTATTTGTTAATTTGGTATATGTCCCTTCTGACCACTTATCTCAATAGGAATACACAATAGTGTTTCACATATAGCTAAAATACGCTGGCCATTACCAACACTCACTGGTCAGAAAGGGGTGGGGGTTGACATTACTCCATAAATGTCACCTTTTCCCATTCTGTGGAACCTGACAATAAACAATAACATGCATTTCATATTAGCAGGTTCAGAAATTCTTTATCAGAAAAAACAAGTGTTACACATCCCACTGTAACCACCTTGGCTAGGATGTAATTTTGCAACAGTCAAATTAACTACTTTATACAAGATTGGTTTGGAGTGCTATGGTCTACTTTTTGCAACATGAGGGCTAATGAGACGGGACCTACAGCTTATAGCCGATTCCGAATGGCTGCGAACATCCATGCCACAGTGGGATATACAAGAAGGGAATCTTGTTAAGCTAAAGGGGAATATTTTTTCCAATGCCTATTCAGGTTTTCTCTTAATTTTTAGAATTCTTCCTTAACTTTTAGAAATCCCACTCTATTTTATGGTGAGAAATTCTCATACCTTCTTTTTTCCTGTGATATAAACCCTGAATTTTACATGTTAAGAGAAATAGAAAACCCAGATTAAAAACTTTCACTTTTTGAAGAATATGATGGTTTGGTTTGGTTTGGAGTACTACAGTCTACTTTTTGCAACACGAGGGCTAATGAGACGTTGAAGAATATGAAGAGACTGTATTTAATTATAATAAAATGAGCTCTTAAAACTTTGTTAGTAAATCTTTATTTTTTTTAACATCAAAAGAATGGGATCAATCTTAACAACAAAAGAGAATCCAAAACTTGTTGCCATTACAAACAAGCTGAACGATGTAAATAAATAAAAGAAAACGAAATACAATCCGCTAGGTATCACTACAAATAATACAAACAAAAATTCTATAAGAAAATGTAGGAAAACTATAGCAAGATGTTAATATGCTGAGTACTCACATAAATGAGTTTATAGATTAATGAATCTCAAAACTGCTTATTTGGTTTTTTAAAACAATCAATCATTGTTTGTTTTGCTGATCTATTAGAAACATTATATATAATTTACTTTCAAGGAAAGTGTCTAACTCTTATTCACTAACATCTTTGGCATCTTTGAAGCATTTTAGAATCTAAAATACAGCAAACATTTCGGCAGAAGTTAGTTGTTAGTATAAAACTTAGCTATCATCATAGACATTCAAAAAGTCTATTAAAAGAAAATAATTATAATAGTGAAAATATTCATTTTCCTGTATAAAATATAACTTTATTTATTTATTACAGGGTTGGCATGATTTAAATCAAGATTTAAATCATGATTTAAATCAGTTGATTTTTTTGAAAAAAAATCATTGATTTAAAACATTTTTTTCACTTCTTTTAAAACCTATATTCCAAAGAAAGGAGAACTGGGAATCAGCCAACACAGTAATACGAATAAGTAAATAAGTGTAAATAGATAGCATGTGCTTTCCAAGAATTTAGAGGTTGTTATCAGAAAGTATGTAGTAGGGGTAGTACAATGATTGATTATGATTGGTGGAATTCATTTTATGTTATGGGAGGTAAAGAGAGTATTACAGAACTTGAAATCCAGTTTGTCTACCAAATAACAACAGCCCTGGCTTCATCTGCTGGAATGGAAAGACAGTTTTCTTCTTTTGGTATTGTTCATTCTAGCCTTCATAACCAATCAGGAGTGGATAAAGCATCAAAGCTAGTGTTTTTATTGAAACAATTAAATCCATAATTTGGTGATTAAAAAATATTGGAATAATTGTGATTTTTTTTTTTTAAATAAATAGTTTGCATTAAAAGAATATTTAATTTCTTCTTTAAATTTACATCTTATTTAGTTTGAACAAAATAATAGGATGTATTTAGATTAAAATTTATATATTTAATTTTAGGTAATCAGTGTGTAGAATATATTAGATAGATAAGATGTTACTTCTTATAACAAACTATTCTATGTATATTGCAAAAAGCATAAAAACACAACAATTAAAATTAGAATTCAGAAAAAAAAATCAAATAAATCTGATTTTTTTTTTTTTTTTTTTTTTTTTAAATCATGATTTTTTTTTCCAACCCTGGTAGTAACTGTAGTAATAGCAAACATTGAATAACTGTCAACATTCTCCTCTTAAAAACGATGAACTACAATAACAGCAATCAAATGAATAAGGAATAAGAGCTTATTTTTATCCCTTAAGAAACTCCCTCCCTCCCCCCAAAAAAAGAAATAAAAAAAATAATAAAACTTATATTCAAGATAATATATAAGCAACATGGAAAGCATCAACTCATCGTAACTATTATAACCCTTTATTGAAATAAAAAACTTATTTTCTTAAGCTATACCTAAAAAAAAAACCTACACGTAAATATGATGTTTGGGACAATGAAAACATTTTTTTCCTCATATTTATTAAATAGGTATATTATTTTGTTTCCAATTCAATTCTAATCCAATTGGTTAAAAGTTAGCTTTCTGGTTTTATATATGTAATATATTAAAAATTTAATTTAAATGCATCTAAATTATTTTTCTTAATTTTAATTCCATTTCTTAAAGGATAAAAGAACCTGAATTCAAAAGTCAAATCTCTTCCATCTTTCTATTAGTAAAATTTAACTTGCAATTTTCCCCCTCTTGTCCATTTTTAATCTTACATGATGCTTGATCTATGTTAAACAATTTGAACCCTAACATATGATTTTGCAGTTTTCAGTGACCAACTGGTCTGTTACAAACCACAAGAAAGCTACTAGCCACATTTTTTTTAGGTGTTCTTGGGGTTATATTTTTTGGGGTTTGGGCACAATAGCTTCCTTAAAGATAATTTCAATTTCATTTATTCATTCAAACCACAAGAATGATGAATTAACTATTTATTTGTATTATAATCAGGATCTGAAACGTAAACTGAACCTAGGAGTAAACTGAAAAACATTCATTTATGTTATTATAATAAAAATGTTAATGTAGAAAACCCAGCATATATTAAACAAATAATGAATGTAATACATTTATAAATAATTCATATTTATTGTAATCATAGCCCAAATTGTTGAATTGTTAGTATGAATAGGTTCCTTTAATAACAATTGTTAATACTGCAATCAAAATTTCTTCATTTAAGGATTTTTTGTGTAATATATATTATATACAGTTTAATGTTGAGAGATCCGTCAAAAGTGTGATGCCCATAGACAATTGCCTACTCTGATTACTGGATAATCCGACACTATAAATAAATATAAATATATTTCACACAGAAAAATAACAGACAGCTCTATCAGTAATTGCTCTTATTTTCAAAAAGGAAGATGGTCATTTTGTAATGACTTCTATGTAGCTCAGATTTGAAATCATTAAGAAAATTATAAGCGTTCATATGTATAGTTATGCGTATATGCATACACACACAGACATATATGCATTCACACACACACACACATATATATATATATATATATATACATTCAAATTTGTGTATATACAAATATGTGTGTGAGAGCTTTTTTGTACTGATTTTATAACAAAGACTCTAAAAAAAAGGCTTTATTGTCAAAGCGAACAATAAATAAATAAATAGAGTTAAGCTGAATTTTTTCTCACCAATCTCACCACAGTAAATAGAACCATTGCGATAAGAAAAAAAAAGTAATGCGGAAAAATTAATGAAAATATTAAAACTTACTGGAAATGGTAATCAAAAAAAGCTTAAAATTAAAGGAATGTTTACGGCTGATAGTAAATTACAGTAACACGAGTTTTAGGACTATAATATTACAAATCCTTAGAATGAACCAGAGAGTCTTTACTCTATATTTCAAATCATTCACATATCTGTTAGATCACAGTGATTGGTACATTTATAATTGTAATCTGTGTTTAAAAAAAAAAAATGTTACTAAACTTAACGTTATTTTATGTCAGTATTCAGTAGGTTTTCAGTATGTTTTCAGTTATGTCAGTATTCAGTATGTAAACAGAACTAGTCCGTGTACCATATAAATATACTGCCACTAATCGCAGATTAACTCTAATTCAGCGTAAACCACGATCTTCACGTAATCAGTTACCTGCATGGCTAGTAAAAGTTTGTTATGCAAATTGGTTGAAAGCAATTGTGCTGTAATGATCCACAGTCAGGCTGATATTCATATTATAAATTAAAGACGGTCCAAAACAAAACACTTAAAATTGTTTGGAACAGAAGGGCTATCTGATATGTTACATACGAGTTCCTTCGCAGGAATTGTGGTACTGAGTGGGGCCATCGTGATCACGATGGCCCCGTATTGAGCCTGTTCGTGTAGCTATTATTATAACTATACACACAATATAACTACTTACCTTAATCATTTCTATCGAGTTCGAGTAAACTGCAAATCTTCCTGATTAGTCTCCGGTAGTTTAGTTCAAAATACATTTAAAAGTGCTTAGAAGTGGTCATTTTTTATCAATTTTACGATATTAGTAATAAATGAATACCTGGAATAATAATAAATAATTAAAAATTCATTACTATTTACTTGAACATAGTTAATAACAAAAAAAACTTCGAAAATAACCCAAATAAGCTGTCAAATCGTATTAGCGATCACTTAGCGGCTACTATAGAGCGTTAACTGTTGTCTAGGAAGCTTGCAATTGAATAAGAAAAAACGATAGCTCAGCAATTAGTGATGAAAAAAGGCCGACTGAATGCCCGCCGATTCTTTAATGCATTTGCCAAAATTTTTAATCAAAGCAGATTTTATTTTCATTTATGTTATGTATCTGGCAACAGCCAGATACATAACAATTTACATTTCTTTTGGCAGAAACTGTACAATTCTCATTCAATAATACAGGTGAATTAATCTGTGATATACTTTCAACTTTTTTCACAATACAGCACGAGTGGATCGAGACAGCCAATATCAGCACTACAGTTCCAGAAAAAAAAATTTCTTGGTTTACTGGCGCCATCTATTTACTAATATATTAACTAAAACTATTCAAGTAATTTTATATGACCTTGGACAGTTTTTGTATTATTTTATTTACATTTTTGACAATATTTTAATTTAATTTTCCATTTTCTCCTTTTTATTTTTTTGCTTGAATTTTTTAAATTTTTAAATTTTATTTTTGTTAGTTTTTGTCGTTTTAAGTTTATAAAATTAATTTTTGCTAAGAAATGAGCTTGAGAAGTGCTTGCATCATTTCTAATATTTTATCTACATTTTTAAAAATTTTTTAAATTAATTTTTATTTTTACTGTCGATTTTTTATTATCATCTTTTTTTTAAGTTTTTAAAATTAATTTTTGCCATTATAAATTTTATACCTCAAGCTGTTTATAATGGGCAGTAAACAGCCTGATTTTTAAAGATAAAAACATTGTTCTGAAAAAATTTTACTCAATAAAATAATGTAGAAACTTACATTTTTCTATCAAAGAATATTCATACGTTTAAATTTTACTATTCCTCTCAATAGTATACAGCAATATTGAATAATTATGTCACTTAGTAAAGAATAAAAATGAATTCTTGAATATTCTTTGATAGCAAAACATAAGCTTCTAAATTACTATATTGAATATTTCAATGAGTAACTTTTTCGTGCTTAAATCATGTTATTTACTGTTCATTAAAATAAACTGAGAATAAACATTATTGTCAGAATAATGCAATGTGATTGCATAATTTACCAGTTATTGTTAATGATTTTAAAAGAAAAAGACCATACAAATAAAAACAAATAAATCTTATCTATCAGAGCTGCTATAGGTGGGATCAAAATATGTATTGATTGATGTAATTTCTGTTCTATTCAACAGTAAACCTTCTTTAATATTTAGAATTTCTTCTACAATTGGATTTTTTTCAAACGCACGCAACCACTGCATCTTTTCTTTCGAGTGGAGAAATATCGACTTTGTTTCTTGATTTTCTGTTTAATATTTACAGTTGATGAAGCTTCCCTTATTTTAATACTTTTACTATTATTTTCTTTGTTTGAATAACAATAATTTAATATGGCATTGAGATATTTATGGATCTTAATTTCTTCTTCATCTGTAAAATGGCATTCTTAGACGAATGCAGAAATATTATCTAATTTGTTTTGTGCACATGTCTGGCCATGATTTTCATGCTTTGGAAAATAATGTACTAGGGAAAAATAATGTAATAAAAATAAAATAATGTAATAAAATAATGTAACCTTCCAATCTTTAACGATATGTGTGCATCGGCTTATGGTGAATCGCCGTAAGGGCCGATCCCACCAAAGTCGTTTAACGCTATCTGCGGTTAATCTCGGTTTAAAAGGAGAATTGCGTTCCCTCATTGGCTGGCGCCAGGGTTAATCGTGCCTAATCGTAGTTAGCCGTTAAACGACTTTGGTGGGATCGGTCCTAAGAGCGATAAATGAGAGCCAAAGGCTTACACAGTTTGGCAACCTTTTATGTAACCCGGAGAACTAGGAGTTGTAGTGAGATATAGTACAGAGTGGAGAGCTGAATAAAGTGTTCTAATGAAACGCATTGAATAGTGTAATTATTTTATATTCTATTCACAAAGCAGCAACCTTCTTCAGGCTTATTAAGAATCCTCGACACGAGCTCACGATTACTTAAATAGGTTAAGATAAAATATAGGTAAAGATAAAAGATAAATATGTCAACATACCTTCCGTCATTCTAACTAAGTTTGTAGCACACAGCTGTGCTATACTTTTATTTAAATACAACGCAAACGAAGAATCATACAGTCGAAAACATTTGTTCATACAAGTATGCATTCAAAATTTGTTCTTTGAAACTGTACAAATCTTTGCCTTTTTGTTCGAAATTCTTAAATATTCAAGATTTTTTCAAATCTGATAACTTATCCGCCATGTTTGTTTTCAACGCAGTGCGTATGCGTAAAATGTAGTATCCGTGGATTAGTTTGGTTTGGTTTGGAGCGCTACGGTCTGCTGTTTTGCACACGAGGGCTAATGAGACCGGGACCTACTGCTTAAAGCCGATTCCGAACGGCTACGAACATCCATGCCATAGTGGGATTCGAACCCACGAACTCCGGTACCGACGATCAGCTATCCGTGGATTAGGCAATTAATCCTCCAAATTCAGAGGATCAGAAACAGGGGATTAAAATGAGCTGAAAGCCACGGATTCTCGTTGAAGAATGAGAAAATGCTGATTCGCTGTTAGATCCAGGTATTAAAATCGTGGTGAATATGGTCCTTAGTTAGTATATTAGTGAATAGATAGCTTCAATGAACCAAGTAATTTCCCCCCTGGAACTGTAGCATCGAAATTGGCTGTTCTGATCCACTCGTAATACAGCAGACGGAATAGACAACTATTCTAACGTCGCACAGAAATTACCCGAGCTCTTCTTCGAATTTTACTTATTTAGCACCACCCAAAGAGCACGTGTAGTTTGAGAAATTCTATATATAGAATTTATTACTCGCATCTATAGATGCGAGTAATATTACTATCACAAAGTGAGTCCTCATAATTTAGAAGCAGGAACCAAACTGAAAACACCAGGCTTGGTCTGCCCCTTTCGGAGGTACAGTTTAATCTTGGAGGCCATTGCGACAAACAATCTATTTTACATGCTCAAATCGCTATTAATGAATACGGCGGATCTTTGACCGGTGCAAGCCTCAAACGCTCAGCCCTACGGTAATGAGGTCATCGCTTTTGCTGACTGAGTTACTGCGGTCCTCATACCTTTAAAATTGATGTCCATAAAATTAAAACTCTGATATTTTACACTTTCCATTTCAGCTTCTAAATCTGTTTTTCACCTTCTGTTAGTTGCTTTAAAATCTTTTTATTCGCGTCTTTTATCTCAGAATATTTGCTCCCTAAAAGTTTTAAAGCATCCTGTATTTTGTGTTTATCCGATTTCAAAGTTTCTAGTCTTAATATAATTTTTGTGAGAGAAGATCGGATATCTTCCGGAATCTTTTCAAATCATTATATCTATTAGTGTTCTGAATTTAAATGATTGTCTAAAAAAATTCGAATTTCGCGTTTGGACGAATTGCTGACTAATCTAGTTTAATGCAAATTTAAATGGTCCAAATCTCTATAATCTATCTGTCAAAATTTTTATAGTAGCATTATGTTAAAATACGATTATCGCTATTGTTTTTAAGTAGACGTATAGTAACCTATAACACATTTACTGGCTAAAAAATATGTTTCCTTGACGTAAGTCGAAAAGAAATTGACACAACTCAATACAAATTGTACAGTTCGATTAATATTCAGACAATCTGATGTAATGGTTGGGCAAACATGGAACGATTCGATGACTTCTAATCAAAATCGCAAACATTTCTTACAAAGATGAGGTCAGTGTAATGGCGGTTGCAACGTTGACTGAACTGTTGTTAATATTTGTTGTCATTATGCAACTGGAAGCCTCCATTTAAATTTGTGTACAACACTGTTTGGGAAAATCAGGAGTTTAGAATTTGTGATATATTTATTTTAGATGACATACCTGTGCATAGTCTACTTGGATGTGTATAATCTGTTGTTTTGGAATAGTTAAAAACATTTCAGATCTTGAGCTCATGAAATAAGACGACTCTAGAGTGACGTTCATGGTCTGTAAGGTGAGATGCTTTTTATTATTTAAATGTAGATGTGATACTTTTAAAACGCATTTAAAAACTTTTTATGAGCGTTAGCGTGCGATAATGAGCATTTAAAACAATTGTTTGAGTATTTGTTATGACTTTCGTATTTACGGAAAATTGAAGCGTTTTACGTGTAGTCAGTGTTTTTCGAAGTGATATATTTACTTTCTCAGCAGTTTGAAGTTTTAGTATGTAATTTCTATTTAAATTTTAAACAATATTTTTTTTATTATATTTAGATTTTATACCAGTTTTAATGTAAATTGTGTACTTTTAAAGTTGGGCAAACAGTTTGGAGTTTCGTATGAATTTCAAGGAGAATTCAATTCTATCAAAGCGTTCTGAAATTGCATTATTGAGTGTAAAGTAACAATGTAATCATTTTATTTGATTTATTAATAAAATTAGAGTTATGTACTTTTCGTATGTGAACATGATTTTTCCAGGACGTTAAAATATTAATGAATTTAAACCAGTGATTCAGCTTGAAAAATTTTGTTAAAATTGTATTTCAAACATATTTTGTATTTGTATTATTTAAAAATTACTCTATGCAATATAGGAAAGAAAAGTTTAATAGTTAAAGGTATTAAAGATTGTTTAATATGTTTAATCCTGTACATGTCAGGATTTCAATTTTAGAAGTTAGTGAAAAATAAACAACAAAAAAGTAAATGAAAGTTTTTTTAAGCATTGGAAGAAGTAACTTATGTATTTTAAAATTTTTTGCATGTTTTATCATTCTACTGTTTACATTAAACACTTAACCTTATTTATAAATTATACATTATACATTAATTTTAAAACTACTTTGCTTCAAGTGAACTTTTAAAAATTCTAAAGAATGAATTTATATGCTCAGAAACTTGTATAAAAATTGTATTTTTTGTAATGTAAATTACATTAATAACATATCTTTAAAATTAGATTTTAGAATAGGTCTAAATATTAAAAATTTTTAAAAATTCTATATTTTGCTTTATTTTTGAATACTTACTAAAATTCTAAATTTTCTAACAATTATCATAGATTTTTTAAAATTACATATAATAAAAGAATCATGTTTAAATGGTATTATTACTTTAATAAGAATCATCAACATATTTATAACAAATTTTTTCAAGATAAGTTAAAAAAGAATCCCTTTATTCCATTAATAAACTTACTTTTGCAGAAAGGGTAAACACATATCATGTTTTAAATAAAAATTTTGCAATGTGAGAGAAACTTTTTCTCATAGGTGCATTAAATCTTTGTCTACTGTATAGTAATTACGTTTTAGAAACACATCTTAGCAAAAGAGGGGAAAATATTAATGTTGTGAAAATGCATTATCAGTTGCTGATGTTATTTTGTAAGATTTATATTTCTATAGTAGTATTGAATGAATATTTCTTAAAATGATAATATATTTAAGAGAAATGGTTTGGGGTTATTGTTTTCTTTTTTCTTATTCCCTTTAGGCATTTTAATTTTAAAAATTTTTAATAAAATATTTATATAGTCAATGTTAAGAGGAAGTGTATAAGAGTAATTTAAAACTAATCTGAACTAGTGTCTTAGAACAGTAATGGTGATTTTTTTAATGAAAAGTAGGTTAAATGGGTATTTTTTTAATACTAGCCTGGGGGTCACTAAGTCAGTAGCATTTTTTGAAAAGGGGAGGATGGGGTGATACCAAGGAAAATCGGGGAGCAGGTGTATTTCAAATCTATGATTTATGAACTTGATATTAGTATTTATAATTTAATTTTTCAGTCTTTTAGATTAATTGCTAACATTTTTATGACAGAAAATTTGTGTATAAATATCACCATATAAGTTGTTTAAAAAGACTTTGAAAGTCGTTAAATGATATGTAGTCATAGATGACTCGAATGTAATATTTTCAGGTACATATATTCAAAAACTCTTTTTGTTACTAAATGGCTTTAGTTTTTTATGATGTAGGTACATTAATTTTTTTTTTCTAATTTTTAAACTTTGTCCGAATTCAAAAAATATAAAACATGTGATATTGGTACATAATTTAGCTATAATGTTTTGCTAATTTTATTAATTTAGAAATTTATTGTTAAATTCATTATGTAGATGCTGGTAATGTCAGAAACTAAATCGTTCAACAGTAGGAAAACTTGCATAAAAATTTATTTTTATATGTTTTGTAATTGCTTGTTAGAGCTGTGTGGGTTGATATCTTTGCTTACTTTGAAATGAAAGAAATAGGAGTAGTAATTATGAGGAGATTTAGGAAGTAATTTTTTTTTCAAAACTATTAGTTCTTGCTGTTAAATAAATCTTTAAAAATAGTTATTTTACTTACTCATATACTTAGTATAGGGAAAGAATTATAAGCATCTAAAAATGTGATCTTGAAATTTTGGTGATTTTCATGTTTGGGACCTCCATAAATCAAAAAATATCATTTTTGTAATCATATCTGTGAGTGTGTGTATCTGTATTTATACACTAACTCTAATACATTTGGACCTAAAGAAACTAGATAGTAAATTAGTAGTTTTCTATCAATTTTTGGACTACTTCCTGTCGGTAGAAATAGCAGTTTACATGCTATTTACTACTTCCAGTCCCCGAAGAAGAATGTGCCAAAAACTGCGACACACGTCGCAGAACAGAACAATCATGGCTCGCGGAAAAGCTTATTAAATCTTTTCCATGTGTTTCACCCTCTGAAGACGAAAATAATGAATTATTTTTTTAATATCAAATTTTTCTTAAGTGGATTTTTGATGTAATAGATCATTCTCGGCAAAATAGAATGTGTTTTGAAATGAAAGTATATTAGTACAAGCTGTAAATGAATTAAAACCAGCGATCCCTAAATTTATCAATTTCTTAATGAACATTATATCTATTCCTATATCAGAAGCTATTTGTGAATCACGGGGATCAACAATCGATAAAATTTTTTCCTATAGGCATAATGTAAATGATGGTTATGAAACTAGTATTGGGACAACTGATAAAAGAATGTTTATTTTTTGCAACAGACCTCCACCAGGACACAGATCAGTCTGAAAATTATTAAAAACTTCCCTTGCATTAATGTTTGGACCAAATTATCAGTCCCATTTTTATCCCATTTTTCGTAGTGATATCTCAATATCTTACATCAAAAGTAATTGACAGGACAGTATATTCTATGTTAAAGCCTTGGTTTTAATACGAATATTTTTCTAAATTTCAGGTAGCTCTGTTTTATTAAATATTTTTAGTTATACATATTGGTAAAGATGAAAATGTACCACTATAGGAATAATATTGTGGGAAAGTGAATATATGATAAATATTGTGGGAGAGTAAATATATCTCAACATTTTTGATTAACTGAAAGCATGTTGCAGAACATTGAAAAGTATTCTGCTGTGAGGCTTCCCATCAGGTTTTTTAGCAACACACAGTTTCATTATAGTTCATAAAATAACATGTTAGTGTAGCTAAAAGGCTGATATTTATGTCTAGTTTTCATGTGTTTGGTAAAAATAAGAACATAAGCATGACTAATAGAAATAGTTGTTTTTCTTTTCTGTAAGTATATGAGAAAGTTGAGGCAAAACAAGGTGCATTATCTTGTTAAAATTGACTATTTCAAATAAGAGAACATTGTAATTATAAGAAAGTATGCATAATTAGTAACAATGTTGAGGTAAGCTGTGCAGTTTAGTGTTGTATTAACAGGTATCAAAGGACCCAAACATTTTTTTTTCCTAATGCAACTGACAATACAGGCACTATATGCCTTTATGCCGATATAAAGCTACGAAGCTGTAATCCATTTAGCATCCAGGGTTGCTCCCCATACCATAATTCTATCACCCACTAAGCCTTTCCTGGCACGCTGAATGATGGCCGATTGGTTAGGGTTCTGACCTTTGGTACCAGAGTTCGTGGGTTTGAATCACACTGTGGCATGGATGTTCGTAGCCGTTCGGAATCGGCTTTAAGCTGTAGGTCCTGGTCTCATTAGCCCTTGTGTTGCAAAAAGTAGAGTGTAGCACTCCAAACCAAACCAAACCTTTCCTGGCATTATAACTCTGCCATCACCTGTCTCAGTAGTTGTCATTTGGCAAAAATATGTCATTGATTTGTGCTATTTGTGCTATATTCTGATCCTGACATCTACATTTTGAAGTAGAAAACAAGATTTATTTGTCTGAGCTACTTTTTTCAATCTGCATGTGATCAATTTCATCTTTCCTGATGGCCCATAAGTCGTCTACTCTTATTTTTTATGATAGTGAATGCATTCTTGATCATTCTGTGCTAAACCCTATCCCTTGCAAAGTTTGTCTTGTGTATTAGGCTATACTTTTTGTGTTGCACATGCATTAAATTTAGCTTTATTATCATGCTGTTATCCTTCTGTTATTGCTGACTATGCATGTTATCTTTCATCATTTTGTTCACTAGCCCTTTTAAATTAAAGTAAACCTTATAGCTTGGTGTTTTATTAACATGTTGTAACACATACTACTATGTTTTCTGATGATGGATACTTGAGTGCATGACATGTACTAGTACAGGTTAGTGTAACAACATGGTTTGTTTGTGAGTACAAAAATAACGGTTTATATAGGAAAACAAAGCTGAATGTTCATGTCACCTACATAGATTCTTGAAAAATTTAGACAATTAAAAACTAGTTTTTACAGCAGTTGATGGTGAACCACAGAACGGGAAAATTCATTAAAAAATCAATTTAGATTTAAAATTAACATATTTATCCTTGTGAAAATATATATGTATATTTATATATTATATATATATGTATGTATATTATATATATATATGTATATATATTATATATATATGTATATTTATATATTATATATATGTATTTATATATATATATATTGGTTTGTCTATTTATATATTTGTTTATATATTTCAATATAAAATACGAAAAGTTAGTTAAAAAATTAACTAATTTTTGATCTATTGAGATCTAATTGAATAACTAAATTTACGTTCAAAATGCCTGCTTCTAGTACAATTCCACTGAGAAATGTACCTGCACACAATGTGTTAACTGCCACCCTCTAAACATCGAAGATACTGTTGGGCAAGAACTTTGTAAAACAACCATCATTTTGGAGGTGCTTACATTAGCTCTTCTTGCATTGAGGATCATTCCTCATTCAAAGTAACTTAAATCTTTCATCTTATCCTTTTTAACATTAATTTTTGCAGTAACTACATCACTCCATACCCTCAAACTGCTCCTGATTTTTGGTAGTCATAGAAAATATGAAGTAATTATTGAATTATGCACCTGTGCTTAAAAAATACAGATTTCACAAATTTCATGGTATATTTCCCTAAACTATCCATAACAGTGTGACTCAAAAGTATAGGTTTTTTTTTTCCAACCTGCATATATATTTTATTATGCAATCTATTCTGGAATATTTTGAGAAATTAGACCAATTGCTTTTGTAATTGCTTGTTAAAGCTATGTGGGAAAATATATGTGCTTACTATAATGTATAAAATATATGTGCTTGTATGTAAAATCTTCAGGTGTTTTTTCAAATGAATATTCCATTTAGTTCACTTTTATTCTCTAATTAAATTATTTTTTGTTTTTTCCAATGTAACTTCTATCTCTTCAATTATGTATTTAAGGTACAGTTTCTAGAATTGTAGCTATCATTCAAAGACTTGTATAGATCAGGGGTGCCCAACCCAAATTGGTTGGTGTGCCAAAAAAAAACAATTAACTGAGGTGGGCTGCATATATAAAAATAAAACAACAAATTATTCAAAATATTTTATTATCGTGCAATATTCAAAATATGCATTTTTACAGTGCCAGTTGCGACTGTTCATAAAAGTTGTTATACATATATCATAACAACAACAACAATAAGCATTAACTATACTGTATTTATAATCACCCCCAACACCTTACCTTCCTCCCTAATAAAGAGGGTAAAAATATTATTATTATATTTATATTATAAATATATATTGCAGTTTATTCACAAGCACTACCACTTATATTATTTTAAAATTAATGTGAAATTTGTTTTTATATTTTACTAGAGATTTTGTTAATATCAACGGATAATGTAGTCGACGCACATCATATCTGATTGGTCATGTTTTTATCAAGCAACCTGCTGCGACACTTTGTTTTTACCAGGTTTAATTTGGAAAAAAAATGATTTGCAGCGATAAGTAGTTCCAAATGCTGATATAACACACATTGCCAATCGTCTTAAATTTGGAAATTATCTTTGGCTATATATTTTTGATAATACTCAATCTTATTCCATTCGTAGAGTCATTTTAGCCGAATGTTTGATTGCAATTCTGGTTGTATAAGTAATGGCCGATTGACAGAATGTTCTAAAACACACAAATTTCCACTTCACCTGTCCTACCCTACCTGTTTAACCCCAGGTTTACGTTGGTTACTATTAAGTCTTAACGTACATAATATGTGATATTTATTATTGCAAACATGAACAACTAAAATTCTATGTTTCAACTGTATATAGTCAAAATGATTAAAACTATATAGAGAGTTGAAAACTTCAATTGGGCCGCTTGCGGACCATGGCCTGCGGGTTGGGCATGCCTGGTATAGATGATAGTGGTGAGTATAATTTACAGTGATTTATAATGGTGGTTATAGTGAGGAAGAGTTAAAATACTCCTCCAAGGATTGGGTAACCCATTCATGAATATCTCCACTTTTCAAAAAATCATTAGAGGGCAAGTAGCAGGTCCCTTATACTCTCCATATGAAAGTGTGTTGAGAATCGGTGGTCAGTCTGAGCCAAAATTCATCAGCGTGAACAGTCACTTATTGATTCATGCTTCTCTATTTCTATGATCTCTGAACCATACTAAACAGACCCTATTTCCACAAGTGAGTGGGATATGAGCAGCTCTCTTTATGAAGCTATCTGAAAACAGTAATCCTTGAAACTCACCTTCTTGTGACTGCATAACAGTTATGTAACTGGGGAAGTTGTAGCATGCTTGTTATGCCTTTTTGTAATGGACAAATAACAATATTTTTTTTGGTGTTGAGGCTTTTGGATGACCCTGCAGAGTATTTCTCTCAATGGATCTATTATTATTCTGAAATTGTTTCTATAATTCGGACATTATATAGATATTACATTGAAGTTTATAAATCATGGCTTGATACTGGTCTGCATCTAGTCTGCTTACAATTCACTATTTCACGCCATCCAATCATTTAAATGTTAATATTTATTTATTTTTACTATTTTAAATTTGAACCTACTACTAGAAAATTTTAAAAAATAAAGGTGTGTGAGCAAGCAAAATTTGGATTTTATAACACAACACATGTCTATAAAAGCCTGTTTCTCTGCTATCTTATCTTCACCTACACACACTATATGCATACATATTCAACACTCAGGATTTGCAATTTTGTCTCAAAGCAGTAATTCTACATTTTGTTCAGTTCTTTCTTAAAATTTCACAAAATAGGCAAATAATTTTAATTTTGAACACCTATGTGTGCATGTGTTTATGTATATATATATACATACATACATACATACATATAAATAAATAAATAAATATGGTTCTAAAATGGTTGACTACATTCCTACGAAGGGATATAGTTTAAAAAAATCTTTCTTATCTTTATTTTATGGTTGATGTGCAGTGTAATGTGTATGGTAATAAGAGTGTGGCAGTGACGTGAATGTCTTTGCCTATTCCAACCAAAGCTTGTAACTGATATCCAGTGCATTGGTATATTATTGTCTTTCTTGTACCTTTATTATCAAGTGTCCTAAAAATTATAAAGAACTTATTAAACCAGGGATCGGCAACCTGTTTGTCCTTAAGGGCGCAATACTAAATTTGAAAATCACCAAGGGTGCATATTTTACAAATAATCAACAGATATAAATCGGCATTAAAAAAGACAGATTTTTTATAACTTTATTTTGTTGGTGTCATACATAATGATACGTATACTTCAATGTGAAACTTGGGTGTCCATATTTTCAGCTAATTTCTTATAATTGGGGATATATTTAGAGTTCCCGGTCCTTAAAAATTATTTAAATGTGAGTCACTAAGCTTTGTTCGGTATTTTGATTTCAAATATTTCATATTTGAGAATAAAGAGTTGCAATTGTATGTTGCACAATATGAATAAATTTTTAGCGCACCTTTCCTTAAAATAGGATACTTATTTTCATCGACTAAGTTCCAAAACATTTTATCATTACTATGCGCTTTTAAAATAATATCACTTTGCAAGTTTATTATTTCTAATTCTAGGTCTTCGATATTATGAAGCTCGAAATATACTGAAACTATTACAAGGACATCATCTTCAGTAACATTGAATGGATTTATGAAAAATCTTAGAATGGGTTCTAATGTTGCAAAATCTTCAAATCCAGAAGAAAACTCTATTAGCTTATCTATAATTTCTAAATATGATGTAACAGTAAAATTTTCATTATTCAAATTTAAACTCTCAACAGAATATTTTATATTTGGGAAATGTGATAATGATTTTTTTAATAGATGGGATTTCAACAACACTAACTTGCATTTGAATGCATTTACTGCACTAATCATGTCAGCGATATACTGATTTTTCTCTTGTATTTTTAAATTTAATTCATTTAACTTCCCCGTCTGTTGTAATTGACAATAACTTTTGTACAGGTAATTTTACATCTGTTATATACTTTTTAAAAGTAGAAAAGATATCTTCTCCTCTGGTGCTTCTCTTTAATGGCAGAACTTTAAGGAATTCTTCTTTTGTTGTAAAATCAGAAAATACCATCTTCACGCAAATTGATAATTGTGATATTTGTCACGTCTGTCAATTCATCCATCTGTAGAAAAAAGAAAATACAATTTTCCATATCATTTGCTAATTTTGCATCCAATTTCTCCGCAATTACTTCAATTCTTCTAGTAACAGTTCGTGCTGATAATTGCAACGTGTTTATAGCTGAAACTATTTTTTTATTTTTAAATTCTTCAAAAAGTGAATCAGCAGCTTCTAACATGGCTTCTTTCACTAATTCTCCATCTGTAAATGGTTTTTTATTCTTAGATAGAAAATGCGATATTTTATATGACGTGATCGTTGCTGCTTTATGTTCTTGCAGTGGTTTAGTAAAAAAACTTTGCTGGTTAGTTATTGAGGATTTTAAAGAAATAACTTTTTTTCTTCTAATTTCAGAGTTCATTGGATAGTCACTATCAAAATTGGTATGAACGGTCTTAAAATGTCGTTCAATATTACTTTTCTTGGGAATCACAACACTATTATTACACAACAAACAAATACACTTCCCTTTGTAATCAACGAAACAATATAGATGTTCCCATTCATCGTTAAAATAATATGTTCTTTTTCTTTTACATTTATCCATGAAGGGTTTTGAAAGAAAAGAATTATTTCGGATTACTTGGTAGTTTTAAATGCACTGTCTATGCATGGTCTATTTAAAATAACATCACACATTAACAAAAAATATGTGCTTGTTATTAAACAAGCTCAAGGTTAGCAAATTGCTAATCTGTGCACAATCCTAAACTCAACGGACTACTTACTGTATATCGCCGTTTGACAAGAGTAAGTAAATCGCTCTGGCTATCATACATTTACATTAGTCCAGCGAGGGTGCATTAAAAATCGATCGGGGGCACCGTGGCGTCCGCGGGCGCCACGTTGCCTACCCCTGTATTAAACTATAGTGCTGCGTATAAAAAAGGTATTTATACTAGTATATTTTGGTAAAACATGAGAATTTCTTTTTTCCATTTTTCTTGTACAATGTTTACTGTACATTTTAGAATTTAACACGTCTTGACTTTCTGAATAAATATATGTAGGCAAGGGAGGTTAACAGTACTTTATTAGTGTTTGTGACTCTTCACCTTGTTTGACTCTTGGACTATTAGTATGGTATATGAGCTTCCATTGTTAGAAATTAGGTTAATTCAGATCTTCCTTGGCCGAACGATGGCCGAATGGTTAAAGTGCTGGCCCTCGGAACTGGAGTTCGTGGGTTCGAATCCCACTAAGGCATGGATGTTCGTAGCCGTTCGGAATCGGCTTTAAGCAGTAGGTCCCGGTCTCATTAGCCCTCGTGTTGCAAAAAGTAGACCGTAGCACTCCCAAACCAATTAGATCTTCCTTGGAGACTTCATTTAATATAACTTCCAGTAAAGTTAAACCACAATGAACTGCCTACCTTGATGAGGGTAACTTGTACATGATGCTACTCTGGAGAATCCCCTTAATTTTTATCATTCTCAAGAGGGAGAACTTTAGTTAAAATACAATGATGCCACATAGATTTCTCATTTGTAGAGTAACTTCTTTTTATTAATATAAATAAACATTTTTATTATTATGTTAATGAATCATGTTTATATCTTTAATGTATCCTGCTTTATTTAATTGTTGAAAATTTACTCTAAATTGTCTTATTTTCAGGCACAGATATGTCTCGACTGGGGGCTAAGACATATAGCCGTAAACCTGAATGCAGGACAAGTGTTCAGTTTGATCATCTTTTGTCAGATAAGGGCAATAAGCCTTCAACTGCTAAAGTATCTGTTGCTGGAATTCACAGATGGGGCATGACATCTTTTACTTCTATTCGTAAATCTCGCATAAATGGTCAAAAGGAAGTGAATGAAAGTCATGATCATATAAAGCGTGTAAAAATTGATAACTCTTCATCTATTAATATTTCAGATGATCCTTTCAGTTTTGAAACGGATATTGAAAACCCTTCATGTAAAAATGTTCATTCCTCAAGTAACACTACTTCAGAAAAAAAACCTGTTGTCTCTAAGCCAAACAAATTTTTTAAGAGTGGCAGTTCACGACTTCTTTCAGCTTCTTCAAATTCTCCAAAGAATAGTGACTTTGATGCTTTACTTCAGACTATAAAACCATCTGTTTCTTCAAACTATAAAACTAACAAAGAATCACATGAAATTTTATTAAATATGCATCCTACTCATGGTTCAAATGAACAAGTCCTCCTGACTAATACATCTCCTAACATTGTTGACCTACGTTATAGTAACCCTTCAAATTCTTATGCTTCCATAAATTATTCAGGCAGTCCTAGTGTTCATTATATTGCTCCTTATATTCAGCCAGTAGGTACAACAGATGCATCGTCAAGAGCATTTGATGCTTTAAGAACATTAGATTTATCCCACAAAAGCTCTTTTCCAGATAATTGCCTTCAGTTAGAAGATGTTACAAATCTTACAGATGATTCTTTTAACCAAGAAAAAATTCAGATTGCTCAGAATGATCCCTCTGTTACACATTGTGACATTTCTTTGAATCACATGCAACACATATCCCAAAGTTTTGTTTCTGAAAAATATTCACAAGAAACCTGTGATTCCAATGTGTCTCATCGAATTTCTTCACTTATTACTGAGAAAGAGGACTCTGATCAGCTTTTTTCCAAAATACAGTCAGATTCAGAAAATAAAGGTGACTCTGGCAGTTCTGAAGAAATGCTATCCTCACAATCTACTGATAAAAATGAAGAAAATTCTACAAAACAGTCATCATCTCGTCCAAAAAAAATTTTCAGTTCGTCATTGAAGGTATATATTTTTTTGCTATTTATATTTTTTCAGCATCTTAAAAAATTTTTCAGCTACTGTGTTTCTAGACTTTATATCTTTTATTCAAAGCTTAATGGAATATCTTTTATTGTAGTTCAAAGCTAAATACAATCATCGACATTGGCATTCATCTAAAAAGGAAACTGAAGAAGTAAGTTATATACTTTAGACTGTTTAATTTTATTGCTTTTATTTTTGTTGCAACTTTTTAGAAACAATATTATTTGGCAGGGGATTTTTATCAGGTAATTTTTATCCAATTTTAAATTAAACGAAAATTGTCTGCAAGACTTTGCTGATTTTAAACCTTCTGTTTGGAGAGGGAAGTAAGAATGTTGGTAGTTCTTGTTTTATAACTTAATACAGCTAAATTCTATCTTTTTGATTTTGCAAAAGTTAACTTTTCACTTTGAGTAAGGATAGGAATCTTTTATTATTAATCTTTTATTTTAATTGACTTAATTATTTGTTCTTAAACAGTAATTTGTTTCAAAACAACTTATGAATAAGGTTTAATAAATTATTTCATAATGTTTACAGAATTGTGTAACATTGATTTTGTAATGTATTAGGAGACTGGGAAAGTAACTGGGAAAATAATTACATAAAAAATATCATTTTGGACGGAATATTTATTAAAGAAATTTTATTACTGTTCCTTGTTGCAGTTATAACAGTTTTTACTAAAAGAATATTTTAATAGTAAAATGTTTCCATAATCATTATTATACAGCACTATCTCCTATATAATAATAGCCTAAGTTATCTGTCTGTCTGTCCTCGAATTTATGAAGTGGTTGGTCCTGGAATGGATAGATTCAGCCATCTTGGATTCTTGATGAGTTAGGGTTAGCAAAATTTAAAGTGAGTAAAGTTTATCTTCTCCTAAACAATCAATTTGATTCTAAAATAAATTGGTATAAATATGCTTCATATCACAGAGAAAAATACTGTTAAAACATTCGAAATCCACCCCTTCCTCTCATTTCGAGCGTTTAATGCCAATTATTTCAAGCGCTATTTTCTCCAGTTTGAGCAGGCGATTAATTTTATAAATTTATCACATAATAAATAGGTAAAAATAACATTTTTTTTGTATCATTATGACGTCATTCCTTTAACCATCTCATTTAATCATTTTTTATTTTAAATTATTTAAATATCGTCTGCATTATTTTCGTAAGTTTTATCACTAAACTTAGATATTACGTAAATAATTTTCTTTTATATTTGGCTTAAATAATAGATTAGGTACATAAGTGATAATTTTAAATTGAATCATGGATTATTTTTTGTTGCAATGAAAATTTTATCACCAGTATTAACAACAAATTCTATCTACGTCCAGGGTGTAGTGGAAACGATAGTTTCATTTCTTTACTTCCATTAATTACTGTAGCAAAAAAATCAGGAAGAATTTAACGATCATTTCGACGTATCTAAGGAAACGTTGAAATCTGTTTTTAAATTAATTCAACGTTATTCTAAACAGTTCACAGTATAAGGAAACTTTAGAGGAGTATGAAGATAAACAAATTATTGAGCATGTACCAGATAATTCTCAGCCCCCTTCCCCCCAAATAAAACAAACACTTTTTTACCTGCCTCATAAGGGACTTTACGATTCTGGAAAATTAAAAATTTTACTGATGACGGGCATATGTTAGTTACATTATAGTTCTTAAAATAAACTAATAGCCAAAAATTCCTTTAAAGTATTTTTTGTTTTGTAAATATTATACCATAATATGATACTCCTTTTGTAGTTAATAGAATTAAGTAACACTGAGAGTATTTGCTTCACTTTTCATGCCAATCCTGGAAACCTCTTTGAAATTACTTCTGAATTCCAGAAATTAATTGCATTGTAACTAAAACATTTCTTTATAAACTCTTTGTATGCGGTAAGTTGTATTCTTGGAACAAACATTACATCATTATCAATATTCCTGTTGACCATTTAATCTGGGTCAAAAACTGAAGCTGTCATCATGGAGGTCAAGCCTGGTTGACAAAACTTTGGTACCTCCTTTTTATGGTACCTGCTCTGGGGAGTAGTAAATGTTCAATTGTGCAAGTAAAGGGGAAGAGTTAACACATTGGTATGTTATCACAAAAAAGGAAAGGTGAAAGGAGATTAACAGTTTTGTCCAAACTCTTAATAAAGAAAAAGGGGAAGGGAAGGATTGTAGATTGTTAAAGTAATTGTTAGATTAAAGATGAAACAAGAATATGAATACGAAGTAAATTAGTTGTGAAATTAGTAATGATAGGGACAATAATAGATTATGCAGAATTCTAAATTTCCTGCATAATTTATGTGGCCCTCCTAATACTAATTTTGATTGTTTATAGTTCAGTGCTATTATTTCATCTTTTAAATTGTGATTAATTACTGTTTAGTTATTTCATAATTTCGAATTATAGGAAAAAATTGTTAACTTAAAAAAATTCATCCCCTATATAATAATAGCCTAAGTTATCTGTACATCTGTCCTCCAATTTATGAAGCGGTTGGACCTGGAATGGATAGAGGCATCCATTCAAAGCGAATAAAGTTTATCTTCTCCTAAACTATCAATCCGATTCTAAAATAAATTTGTATAAATATGCTTCATATCACAGCAAAAAATACTGTTGTCTTTAAAACGTTCGAAATCCAACCCTTCCCCCCTTTTCGAGAGTTTAATGCCATAATTTCAAGCCCTATTTTCCCTGGTTAAGAGCAGGCGATTCAATTTATCCATTTATCACTTAATAAAGAGGTAAAAATAACAATCTTTTCTAGCATTGTGACGTCATTCCTTTAAACATCTCATTTAATCATTTCATATTTTAAACTATTTAAATATCGTCTACACTATTTTAATATCTTTTATCACTGAACTTAGATATTACCTAATTGATATTCTTTTATATATGGCTTAAATCAGTGTTTCTCAACCTTTTAGTATTCACGGCCCAATTTTCAATCATAATTTTCATCGCGCCCCCCTCCCCACCGCGTACAATAAAATGTATACAATAATAATGTATTTTGAGCATTATGGCGCTAAACCTGCACTACAACCTTAATTTTAAACTTTGCAAATTACCAAGAATACGGAAATTTATTGACATTTTGCAACACTGATACTCAGCATTGAAAAAACAATAATCCTATGCCTTTTTATTGCTCTTGCGTCCCGCCATGTCGGGCATTCTCACGGTTTCGCGAGAAGTTTCGATTTGTCTGGAATTTGTCTGGTCAGCTTAAAAGTTAAGTTAGGAGCGTGCGCAGATGTGAACAAATGTTTTCTCATAGGGAGAAGGAGAAAGTTCTATGACGCCAATTTCAATTCCAGACAATCTCATTCGAGTCGATCCTTCTTATCGCTATTGAATCTATTCTTAATGTGTATGTTATATATATTTTCGTGTAATTGCAATTCACGGTATTAAATATTCACGGCAGCAGACTTATGCAGAATCATGGATAAATTTTTAAGTGGGCGTAAGCGAGCATTAGACGATAGGCAAGCATCAACAAGTACACAGACGAGCGTGGTTCCGAAAATAAAATAAAGAAAATATTCTCAAGAATACTTAAATTTTGGGTTCACTAGTACTGAAGTAAATGAAGAAGAAAGGCCCCTGTGTATCATTTGCTCAAAAATGTTGGCGGCAGACAGCATGAAACCTAATAAACTTAAACGACATTTGGAAACGCTTCATAGTGAGTACGTAAACAAACCCAGAGAATTCTTCGAATTAAAATTAAAATCATATGAAAAGCAAAAATCATTGTTTAAAAAAACTTTGTCTGTGAATGAAAAAGCTTTAATTGCCTCTTACAAACTTTCATATAAAATAGCCAGATGTAAAAAGCCTCACACCATTGGTGAAGAGCTTATTTTGCCAACCGCAATTGAGATTGTAGAAATTATGTTTGGAGATAATTTTGCAAAACAATTGCAGTCTATACCTGTTTCAAATGATACTGTTGCCCATTGAATTGCTGATATAGCTGAAGATGTAGAGTGTCAGCTTTTGTCGAAGTTGCGTGACAAATTGTTTTCAATACAACTCGATGAGGCAACAGATAGTAATAAAGATGCTCATTTCATTGCCTATGTTAGATTTTGTGATGATTTGTCAGTAGTAGAAGAATTACTTTTCTGCAAACCAATAGAACTCAAAGCAACAGCACTCGCATTATTTGCTATCTTAAATGATTTTATGAACGAGGCAAACATAGAATGGAAAAATTGCGTCAGAATATGACCCCTGAAATCAAGAATCTTTTCCGCACTTTGTAAAGACATGGGTGCAGTACATTCAGCGTTACTATTTTATTGCGAGGCAAGATGGTTATCACGAGGGAAATTTTTGCAACGTGTTTATGAATTAAAAGAAGAAATCGCCGTTTTCCTAGAAGAGGAAAACAGACCGGAAGCTGAGAATTTTCGCGATAGTTTATTTGTGATGAAATTGAGCTACATGGTCAACATATTCGAGAAATTAAATAACTTGAATCTTCATCTGCAAGGAGCAAATACACATATATTGGATACGAGTGATAAAGTTAATGCTTTTTGTAGGAAATTGGAATTGTGGAGCAGAAATTTAAAGCAAGAAAACTTAACAATGTTTGCAAATTTGAATGATTGTATTAAAACTTACAAGGCTGAAGAACAACATGTAAAAGTTGTTTTTGCAACCATTGAAAATCATTTAGCAATGCTAGCAAAGAATTTTAAAAAGTACTTTCTTGCTGACGACAAACTGATATCAAGTTACAAGTGGGTGAGGGATCCATTTCAAAATACTCCCGAAGGACTCTCAATTGAAGAGGAAGAAACCTTCATAGACTTCACGGCAAGCGGCGAAACCAAAAGACAATTTAGTAATAAATCACTCTTTGAATTTTGGGCAGGAGTGGATGATGAGTTTTCTGCACTAAAAACAAGGGCATTTCGCATTCTACTACCATTTTCAACATCTTACCTTTGTGAAACTGGATTTTCTGCGGTGGCTTCTTTGAAGACAAAATATAGATATCAGCTAAATATAGAAAAAGAACTGAGAGTGTCTATTTCTAATATTAAACCCTCCTTCGAAAAACTTTGCTCTGAAAGACAGGCCCAAGGAAGTCACTAATAATTATTAAATTTGTTTTTAATTTAGTAAGTTGTTTTAATTTAATAAGTTAATTATTAAATATGTCGAAATGTATTTTGTTTTGTATGTGTGTGTGTTCTTTCCTTTCTGTCACTTAATCAATTTTTTTAAATAACATTTTCTCTTGGATATGCTCGCGCCCCCCCATTAGTGTGCTCGCGCCCCCCTAGGGGGGCGCGCCCCACAGGTTGAGAATCACTGGCTTAAATAATAGATTAGGTACATATGTGATCATTTAAAATTGAATCATCGATTATTTTTTGTTGCAATGAAAATTTTATCACTGGTATTAACAACAAATTCTTTTCATATATATCTAGGAGTCTATTTCACGGACTAATAAATATCTAACTTTTAATTTATATATATTTGGAAATTAAGAAGTTTGTTCTTTTGTGTATTTGTTTATTATACATAACCACACGGTTTGACTAAATGAATTCAATACGATTCTAAACTGCATTCACAGGATCGGGAGACTCTAGAGGAGTATGAAGTTAAATAAATTATTGAGAGTGAACCAGATAGTTCTCAGCCAAAAAACGAACCATTTATTACCTGCCTCATGGGGTACTTAACAGTTCTGGAATATTAAAAATTTTACTAATCCCGTCATATGATGGGCTATATGATAGTAATTATATATTAAAAAACTGAGTTCATTTAATCTTAAATATTTAAAATAAAGATTAACATCAGGAAACTACAGTGAGATAGTAAGATGAAATGTTCAGATAGTCTTTAAAAATTATTTAAACTGTGTTAATGACTAATATTGCCAAATAACTAGCAAATGCTGATGTATCTGCTATTTATTGATGGATTCATGAAGTGATAACTATGAACCTTTAATCAAAAACTCTATGGATACATTTGAAAAATTCTAGGAAATTTATTTAGCTAATTCTTTTGGACTTGACATAGAATCAAAGACTATGATTTCAGTTATTTAATAATGCTTGTAAACTATTTAAAACATTTCTCCTAAGCACAGGGTTGACAAAAACCCAGATTTTTTTTTTTTTCTTTTTTCAGAAAAACCCAACCCAGTGGGTTTTATCAGGGTTTTTTCTATACTTTAAAGGGTTTTAGATGCTTTTTTGGGGATTTGAAAACTATTCACGGTTTTTGTTCTGTAGTAGGACAGGATATATAATTAATTGTATGATTAAAATAAATTTAAAATGTTATTCACTTTTTAAAAATTAATTTGTCATAGATCAGTATTTATTTAATAATCACATTTGTTGTACTTGTACCTATATAAGAGGAAAAATTGAAAACAATTTCATAGAAGTTTGTTTTTATTTAGAATTTTACATACTAATTTAATTTTATATTACTAAATCATTAAATACCCTTGTTTCAAGATAACAGTTAATCGGTCAATTGTTTGTATGAACAAGTTTTTCCCTTATATCGTAACAGCTGATAAAGAAACTTATATCTCTGACTGAATAATATTTAGAATAAGTTGTATATAATATAGAAAGTTCTTGTAATTTGTTTATGTTCTTGTAAATATACTCAAGTCCTCTGGCTAATTCTTTTTTATCCATATTATTCCTTTTTAATATCGGCTGAAAGATGTCAGTTTTCTTCATCTTGGCAGAAATACTGGTTGTTTTGGTTTTTTATTGTTTCTATAATTTTTTCATTGTATTTGTTATACAGATAACTATTTTTCCCTGAAAATTTTTTAAGTTTTTTTTGTAGCAGTTTAGACCCCCTCAAATTAAAAAAAATTCTATGTTCATTGTCAAAGGTGAAATATGTCATATATATTATAGATTTAACTCAATATTTTTATTATTAGTTAAATAAGTGGAATTTTAAATAAAGATTCGAAAAAACCTGCCGAGGTTTTTTCTGGTTGGGCAAATCAAGCCAACCCTGCCTAAGCAGGACCAGGGAAATACTGTCAAGAAATAAACCATATTATAAAAGTGATAACTAAAATTATTTCTATTTCCTGGTCAAAAACAACTAACAGACAGCAATTTTTGTGGTTGATTGAAGGTAGATTTAATTTATATATATTTTGGTTTAACATATACTTCATAGGATGAAAGGCATGCTATATTATGTATATCTGTGTAATTTTACAGTGTGTAAAGTAATTTATTTATTTGCATATCTGTAGGAGTCAGAGACAAAAGTTTCACTGGCAGATGAATTTGAGGATGAAATAGAAAAAGATACTTTCAATGATGCATTAATTGAGGATGTTGCTAATACTTCATTTGGAGAACTCAGATCAGTAAAATGTCCTAAAGATTCGAAACAGGTATTTTAAAGTAAACAATTTCTATCAAAATCTCTTATCTTTTTAATGGGCCATATCTATATTTAGTGCTTCTGTATTTTTTTTTTTTTTCAGTTTTATACTGTTGTGAAAAATGTTAAACAGGCATATCAATGTCATGAATCCGGAGAAACACAAGAATTCAATGATGACATTGAATACTTATTAGAATGTGTTCAAGATTGTAATGGTATTGGGACCAGATGTTTGAGGTATTTGCTTCTTACATTAATCATTCTTTCTTTCTTCCTACATAAAACACTCATAATAAGTAGATTTGTTCTTTTAAATTTAAATATATTGCATTTTCATTTTATTAAAGTTGTAAATATTCTTCTATTTAATATATTTGTATTCTATTTAATACAGTAGAGTCTCAGTAATTTGGCATGAATGGGATTAAGCCTTGCATGGATTATCGAATTTCATATTTAATAAAATGAATATAAGCACAATTTTTTTCATTTAAAAAATAGCATTTTATGTAGAAATTAATTTAATAAATTATTTTCAGTGTATTGAATCTTGCTGCCAAATGCATGGGACCTGCCTTTCGTATACACCTTCGTGCCCATGGTACAATGCCTAAAATATTTAGTGCCTTAAAAGATGCTCCAACAGATCCTGTAAGTAAATTAATATGTGCAAAAAATCCTTAATTGATGTGATTATTTAATGAAAACTTTGACATAAGAATATTTTAACAAATATACAATTTCTGTAGTTTTTGTATACCATGTTAGTATTTATTCATTAATTAAACTAAATAAATTTTTTATTCAAATTACTCTTTAAAGTATCTGTATGTTAAAAATGTCATTTTTTGCCAAAAATCATATTTTTTTTTATTTCTCTGTTGTTTAGGCTTCTAAATCTGTTTTTGTTTTGTCTCTATCGAATTTTAAAGAAAAGTTACAGCTCTTTAAACATCAGTGACAGCTGTCAAAACAAAATGGAAGTAGCATATTCATAACCGGAATTTGTGAATTTAAAACCTTTTTAAGAGCATTTTTTGGACAAAACTTTCATGAAATTTAGTTAAAACATTTTTCTAGTATTTTATAGTAATTAGCAACTTGGCAATTAGAAAGTTTTGAAGCAAGAAAGTGTGGGGAATTTTAAACATGTATTTTAATTTTTTAATAGTTAAAGTTGCTTTCACAAACTTCAAATGCGTTTTTCTCAGAATGGTATTTTTAATAAAATGTTAAAACTTGAAATGTGATTTCTCAAAAAGGTCTTAAAATATTTTGTTGAAAATTATTATGAATGCTTTTGATAGTATATACTAGTAAATCACCTAAAAGCTTTAAATTTGGCTAATTTTTAATGATGTTACACTCATAGTTAGATATAAAGGTAATGAAAATTTGTTAAAAATTCAATGTGTATGATTTTGAAGGACCAAAATTTTTTACCAAATGTAAATTAAGCAGAGATTTTAGGTGATTCACTAGTCCAGTGTATAAGAAATGTGTTGCATCAAAAAGTATTAAAATAATTTAATTTATTAAAAAATTAGACCTTTTGAAAAAACCAAATTTTTTTACTAAATTTTCTTCATTTATTAGAAATTTTATAAAAACTTCTCCAGGAATAAATTTTTTAAGTGCAATTCTCTGTGATAATATAAAAAATAAATCTATAAATGTAAAAACATGAACTAGTTTCTAGGTTTAAAGAAAAAAGTTCTCCGAACGTAGACAGATACCTTAACTCAATAATTCTTTAAAATCCTTTGTTAAAGTTTCACTGTCCATTCACTGTTTTCTACTTTTATATCATACAATCATGTTAGTTTTTGCAAAATATATATCATAATCTTAAAGTGTTTTGATTTTTATAAAAACGTACTTTATAAATAATTCATCATGTTCAATTAAACATACTGTATATCTTTTTTCCTTTCTTAGAATTTAGCTTTATGTACAGCAACATTAATGTTTGTTTTGAGCCAAGACAGACTTACCATGGACATAGAAGCTAGCACATTGTCTTTGATGTTACAATTATTAGAGACAGATCCAGAATTGAGAAATCCAGAGAAAGAAATAGATTTAATTCTTAAAGATCCTGCATTATGTGCTATGCAAGACAAACATCGAGAAAAAGTATATCAGCTTTGTGAAGAAATGCAACAGAAAGGGCATGCCAAGCACTTGAAGTTAGATAATATAAATGTAAGTTAATAATCATGAGCAATATCTTTAACAGTAAATTTAGATCTTAAATGATTATATCAGCATATGATAAATTTAAGTAATTTTTCATATATAACAACCAACTACTCCAGTAGAAAGATATATTTTTATTTCCATAAACATTGTAACTTTAGAGCAGGAATGGGCAAACTTTTTCAGTCTCTGGCCAAAAATCAAAAGAAAATAAGTTTGGTGGGCCAAGATAAATTTTTCTAAAATTTTAAAAACAATATACAAGTATTACGATTTAAATATGTTAATGAGATGAATGAAATTGTGATTTCATTTTTAAAAGTTCTTTATACTAAGGTTCAAAGTGAGATGTACTGATTTTAAGGAACGAGGCTAAATGCTCATCTGTCCGTCTACTTGTGAAATTATTCTTTCTAAGGCTCAAAGCTGAAAACACTTGTTCAGATATAAGAAACAAATATACCGCTGATCTTCTGGGCATGAGATAATAAATTTGAGATATAATATTTAAATAAAGTGGAAAAGGGGATGCATATATAATGTATAAATATATATTTCTTTTAATTTGCCTTGGACCGGCAACTTAAAATTCTATCCGCGGGCTGGATAAAACCTTCTGGTGGGTTGGATTGGACCCGGCAGCCATAGTTTGCCCATCCCTGCTTTAGAGTAATCCCAAGTCTTCTATATATGATTTAAGTGTAGACCTTGAACTGTGGTAGAAAATAATTTTTTCTTTTTAAAATTATTTCTAAATAGGTTTATATGTGTAAACAAACATTAGTTTGCCAAAAATATCATTGGAAACCTTGTAGAGGTCAAATGGTGTAAAATAACAGAAAAACATAGGGTTTTTTAGCAGTATTGAATACTATTTTGCAGACTTTGTATACATTAAAATTTGAGCAATTTTATTTAGTTAATTGCAGGATAATTAGTTTCATGTCTAAATTTTTTAAAGCAATTTTTAAGTCTCATGTTGGAATTTATCTTATTTAATCCTAATAATTGTTCCTTGAAAACATTTTGAGAATTTCTGTTAAGTTTCAGCATGGAGGCTAGCTTGTAATATTGTATGTTGGTGATACTGAACTAAGTTAGATTCTTTGATGGCTAAATTTTGCCTTTTTTTTTTATTTGTGCCGGTATGTGTTTAAAAGGAGAGTGAACTGGATTTGCGAAAGTATCTTCTCTGTTTATCTGCTTTTTCAGTCCAGATAATTTTCTATTTTTATGACATAAGAAACATGGTTTGAGTTTCTCTTTGATTACATTTTTGAGCAACTTTTAAGTTGTACTTACAAGTAGAAATACATCCAGTAACTAATAGGAGTAAGATAGTTTATTTCAAGCATATTTGTATTGAAAATATAATTATATTTTTGTATTGTTTGATAAAGATTTAAAGTTTATCTGTAACAAAGATTTAAAGTTTATCTGTAACATTTTATACATCTAAAATATGTGCCACTTTTATTTTTAAATGAAGTCTTTGAAAATGTTTTGTTTATTTCTTAATTGGTAAAACATGCATGATTCTTCTGTACTTTTATAATTAAATCAGGTTTTAATATAAACTTCTATAAGCACAGTAGCTAAGTCAGCAAAGGAATCAATACCTCATAATTGGAGGTTTGTGAGTTTGAGGCTCAATTAACCAAAGATGAGCCATATTCATTAATAGCATGAGGGGAACATAAAATAGGTTCATGAGTGCCCTATTCTCCTAGTTCAAATAGTACCTCTGGAGGTGGCAGTCAAAGCCTAGGGTTTTTCTGCTTGGTCCTGTCTCTAAATTACTAGGACCCTGCAAGGGTCCAATGTTATCGAATGTTACTCAAATTTGTGGTATTCTTTAAGCTACATGTGTTCATGGTTGGTGGTATATGAGTAACAGCTTCATAGCTGTATTTGGCATAAAGATAAATATTGCAAGTTTCTATGTATTGCCTCTGAAAGAAAGTATTAACTTCTTTAAAATTAGATCTAATATATATAAAAAAAAACTAAATCATACTTTTGTTTGAAAATTTTCTTTATATTTAAAGGATATAAATTTCAATTAAAGTATTATTCCATTTATAAATAATTTTATTCATATGGAAACATATGATTCTTTGTTAGTTCAAAATATTAATAGGTTCCTTTCACATGAACTTCCTTGTTTTAATTTTTTTATTAATTATGAAAATATTTTAGCTAGTTGATTGAATATTGCAATATTTTATGTTTGTGAATGTTTATAGGACTTCTAAATCCATGTTACTTTTGTTATTTTTATATTCATGCATATTCTGCTAATTTATTTTGTATTAGAATCTTGATTTAGTCTTTTCTTGTCTTCTCTCTTTTCCCCCTCCTCCCCTTAATAGACGGGTATTTTAGCAATGGAAACGTTGCTCAGTTTAACCTCAAGAAAAGCTGGTGAATGGTTCAAAGAAGAAATGCGAACTCTCCATGGTTTAGATCATATTGCTGACACAGGTATATTTATTTGAATTTTGTTATTTTCTCAATGTTTTTGATCCATGCCATGCTTTTATCATTTCAAACAGTTTTATGTTTATGAAATGCTAGTAAATTCTGAACTAAAGGGCTTGGTGCTGGATGTTCAGGAATCAGCCTTTTTATGAAGCCTTCCATGAAACCTTTTGTGTTATTTTTTCCATAATAAACATGTGTTTTTAAAAATACTTAAACTTTTTATTCCATGGTTGTAAATTGTAATATTCTGATAATGAAGAAAATGCAAATGCAAAGCTAAGTAATATATTTTAAAAGTTTGATGCTATATTTGAAGGTCACTTAGTGGATATTTACAGTCTTGTAATTACAATCATGTAAACAAATTGTTGGTGTTGTTAAATAAATTAAGCATAAAAGTTTTATGATACATGATGCTTGATAGCTAATACAAGCTCCAGATTTATTGTAATTTTCTCTTTAGATAATCCCTTGGAAAAAGATCATAGAGGGAGTATCAACAACTAATCTACATGTAAACTTTTATTCCAGTACAGAATTATTTGGGGAAATGTAAATAGTCAAAGTAGAGGGTATAACTGACTGCATCCATTGCCTTAAAGATATCTGTGCTCCTACTACTGATAGCATGCATTAATCCTAATTAACATAGCTCATGTTGTTTTCAAAATTATGTATGTTACTTATTGATAAACCTTCATATTTTCAGTTTAACGATGCTGTATTTGTAGTATTGCTTATCCGTTGTGTTCTGACTTCCTAAACTCTGATGCTTGCAAATTGAAATCAAAATAATGAAAATATTTCTTTTTGATATCTACCAAGTTTGTTTGTTTATTGAATGTAGCTGAATGAGTAGGGCACTGCTCTTTGGTACCAGAGTTTGTGTGTTTGAAATTCACTGCTGGTATGAATGTTCATAGTTATTTGAAATTGGCTTTAAGCTGTATTCCTGGTCTCATCAGCTCTTGTATAGCTAAACAGTAGATTGTAGCTTTCCAACCAAGTAGCCTATTAATTCTTCTAGAATTTCAAGATTCTAAATAATAGGGAACAATTAACAGTACAATTAGAATTAGGGTGGGGCGGCCCATAAGGGCACCAGCACTGCGGCCCAAGGCCTATTGTACTGATTAACGGTACAAAGAATAGTTAAAGTTTACAATTTAATGATATGATTATTTATTAATTTCTTAAAACTTTATTATAATTTAAGAACATTAAAATTTAAATTACTCACTAAAATTAGTTAAATAGGATGATGACTTTGGTAACAGAACTAGTTAAGTTGTACAATAAACTTAATTGATGTTCAGTTGGCTGTGTATCTTATATATCATTGAAGGTATCTTTTAAATATTAAAACATACCAACTATGAAAAGATTTTGATATTTTCTGTAAAGAACTAGATGATAGCTGATGTTGTAGGATGTTAATTTTTGGAGCTATATCATTGGGTTTAAGAATTTAATCTTGGCATAGATATTTATAGCTGCTTTGAATTTACTCCAAGGAATAGGTACTAGAGTAATTAGCTTTTATGTAGTAAAATGTTGACACATTTTCTAAAGATGCAAAAATTTATGCATTTTTGAAGATTACTTTGAAATTTTTATTTTGCATAATTTGACATCTTTATTTTGTAATTAATGCGACTTTTCTCAATAAAAATATGAAATTTACATAATTTTTGTACAATTGTTTTTCTGTACAAATATAAGGATTTTATAGTTCTTCATGTAACAAATATATTGCATTTTATTAAGTTTTTAATTAGTTTTTATTATGAAAATGTTTAATTTTATACTCTTTTTTATGCTATAAAATTGTTTGCAGTTGCATCATGCGTTGAACTTCTTATTCCTGAACAAAGGGAGATTATAGTCCATCCTACTGAAGTACAATTAGATAGAATTCGAAAAATAGATCGCTGTTTAAGAGTTTTAGAAAATGTATGTATAATTTTTTATTATTTTATATCTTTTATTTTCATTTTAAGCATTATTTGACCTTGTATGTCTTTCAATTTTTTAGGTAACACATATGAATACAGAAAATCAAGAATATCTTATGCATTATAAAAATAACTCATTGATTACAACTTGTCTAAGGTAAATTATTACAATATGTATTCTTAATATAAATACTTTAAGGAAAAAAACTAAGAAAATTTTGCAAAATGTGTTTATTCTTTTTTTCCTCCATTATACTATCTGTATTTATAGAAAATGAAAAGGTAAAATTCAAATTTAACAAATTTAAAACATAAAAATTTAGATCAGTTTTTGTATTGCCAAGGTTTATTAAATATGATGGAACATTAAACGGATGGAACAGCATTTTTTGTTTTGCACATTTAGTATTTTTTGTTACTACTCGGCGTAGTCTTTTAGAGTAGATTTTATTGATTCTGCAAAATGCTGATCTTCATTTGGATGAAATGTTTTAATTTTTTTATTATATTTTTCAATGAAAGGAAGAATCTTGGGGCTTTATGAGGGAAATTAAACACTATTGGTTCTTTAACTACACAAGACAATATAAAGATATATAAACATATACCCATGTGCTCTTAGTGCTTTCAATAATACTTAAGGATTACAAGCAGATATTTTGCAGTTTATGGATTTTCTTCATTCCTTTAAGCATTTGGCTATGCTGAGATATTTTTATTCTGAATAATAATTAGGAGAAACAAATGGGACTTTTTTTATGTTTCACATTTTCAGACATAACACCTGCACAAATGAATGCCTTTGTCAATTAATTATTTTGGTTTAATTATTTTGATGGAACAAGTAAAATGCTTGATTCAACATGTTTCCTGATACAATGGCATAGCAAAATGATACTATTTTGAATGCCTGCAATGTCCTGGGATGTTGGTCAATTACTTTAAGTTATATGCTTTATATTTACTGTAATTTGGAAAGTTGGACAAAAATGTTGTTTAGGCATGTTAGTGAAACTTGGTTATTGAATTTGGGTTTGAAATTTTTGTATTTTCAACTCTTTGAAGACAGGTGTATCATATATGAAATGCCTTTTCAATTACTTAGAGGACGAGTGTGTTATATATGGTACTTTAAATGGTACATTTAATTAATATATTTTATTAATACTACATGTAGCCCTATGTCTGTTATTATGGAATATGTCAATAGTAGATGATTAGCTGAGTCAATGTAAAAAGTAATGTATGTATGATATGCCAATCCTCAATTAGAAAAATTTAGCCCTCATGTTGCAAAAAGTAGACCATAGCACTCCAAAACCAAACCAATTAGAAAAATAGGACCACTTTTTATTTATGCAGTTTTTTTCCTCTAATGTTAAGCTTAGCAGCACAAGATACCTTTAATTCAGGAGCAGTATTGCAGACATGCCAACTACTCTGAATTCTCAGGAGTTGCTCCAGATAAATAAGAGAATTTGATAACTCCAGAAATCCCTCAGATGGCTTTAAAAATAACAAAAATTTGGAATAACTAAAAGATTACAATTCAGCAACCAAATACAAAGTCTTTCAAAAAATAATGCTGAATATATTACACTTTCCCCACATCAATGCTGCATGTGCAGAAAAACTGAGCTTAATTTAGTTCAAATTTGAGTAGACCTTATGATAGAAAAATGTCAATATTTTAATCAGGGTCAATGTGCCACAAGAAAAAGTGAAAATTTGTTAAAGTTAAAAAAGTTACTTATACATTATTAAATACATAAACTTCCATTTACTCTTTATAATTTACTACTGTGTGTTTAATTTAATTTGCTCGATTGAATTTAAAAACCAATAAAATATGCAATTATGTTTAATTTGTTTTATTTATTATATATGTAAATTGTTTACGTGTGTACTTTGTGGTGATGCGAGAAATGCAAAATAAAGAAGGCGTTTTAGAAAACTACAGGTGTAGGCGGGATAGACAAAATTCTTATATCCATAAAAGGATAAGTACTACTGTTTCTATAAAATATAACATTTATTTACAGACTATTTACAGCTATTAACATGATTTGTTTGAGTCCCACCGAATTACCATGTCCGAATGCTCGAATAGTCAGGTTACATTATCTAATGTAACTGGTAGGCACGCCATCTGTGGGACAATATGAACTTTCGCCACATGTGGGTAGCATGTTAAATTTTATATCCAAAAATAATGTTGCTCCTGACAGAGGAGTCTGAATGTTGGTATGTCTGGTATTGCCTTTGGCTGCGCCTTTCAAGGTGACAAACACAATCACATTAAAAAGGATCAAACTAGGAGTCACTTAGGGAATATTTTTTTTTAAATGTGGCACAGTCTGAAAACAGTTCCTCCCAGTTTTAATACTCTTTCTAAGTAATATCATAAATTTTAGGTTTGCAGTCAAACAATGTTAATATAATTGTTTTGTAAATGCTAAGGTTAATTTTTAATACATTTTTATTTATATTAATTTACTTATACTAAAGCTGTTCATATTACGAGGCACATCCAGAAAGTAAGTTTCCAGATGTTTTCTCTTTTAAAGTAGATTAGCCATGTTAATTGTGTGTGTGTAACAGATATATGATGTATTAATCATATGCCAGCTGGACAAGTCCAGATCCGTGCCAGTATCAGGGTAGCAGTGGTCCGAAATGGAAACTCCAATTCCTACTCCCGCTACCTGCAAGGTTCGGTCGGTGATGTTGAATGCACAAAGCATTGCGCCAATTGAAATTCATCACCAACTCTGTCAGGTCAATGAGCTGAAACTGACACCCGAACACAAAATTCAATGTTTAGGAGCAGCACTGACATTTCTGCTACAGTATCACAATGATGGCGACAAGTTCCTCGACAGGATCGTTACAGGCAATGAGACTTGGATTTCGCACTTTACCCTGGAAACCAAGCAGCAGTCAATGCATTGGCATCATAGTAGATCTTTGGTCAGGGCCAAATTCAAGCAGATACTGTCGGTATGGAAAGGGATGTGCACAGTGTTCTAGGACAGGAAGGCTGGTTTCATTCACAGGCGGCACAGTTCTATGACAGAGGTATACAAAAGCTGCCCACAATATGGCAAGTATCTCAATTCTGGTGGTGGCTATGTTGAAAAATAGCTGAAACATTGCTGTACTTGTTGCCAATAAATATGTCCGTGAAATCGTGAGTTCTTTTTTTTCTTTTAAATAGGGAAACTTACTTTCTGGATGCGCCTCGTATTTTACAGAAAATCTAGGTACTTTTTAAACTAATATCTTAAGACAAGGTGAAATGCAAAAAATTGATCCCTGTAATCAAAGCTTATTTCCTGCCTTTTATCTATGTATATTTGAGAAAAGACATGCATATTTATTTTTTAATTTTGTAAATCAATTTTGTATTTTATTACAGTTTAATACAGTTATGCAAAACCCATCTTTTGTCTCAAAACCCTGTTGATGACATAATTGATGAAGCATCACATAAAAGTAATAAAAGTGAATCACCAGTACTTTCATGTTTGTTGAATCTTTTGAAAATTCTAAGTAACATCACATACAGTATATGTAAGTACATATGTATTTTCTGCATTTTTTTTATTTAATTCCTACATTATAAACAAAAAATTTATGTAAATATTATTTTTAAAATTAGACCTACTTATATTGTAATTTTTATGCCAAAGCACTTGATGTTTATTAAATAAAAAATCTTTAACAAAAATCCATTAATAGGTTGGGCTATAACAGAAATTGTATTTATTTGCATCTATTGAAAGTGGAAAACATCATTTGTGTACAACATATGCTTATTAGCATTATTATTTGATTAAAAATGTGACAGATTCTGCATGAGAATTTGTTACTTCTCTGCACGTCATGCCTACATTACAACAAAAAATGCGACTGGTAAAAATGTCTTACCAGAACCAGCAGAACTCTGTTACAGCTATAAAATAATTCTATCATTTGAAGGAGATACAAAGAGATCCAGTGTCTGCAAGATGATACAAAATTTTGGAACAACTAGGCATTCTTCTTCCAAGTAGAGGACAAAAGGAAATCTTGTCTTATAGCATTGATAATGTGGCTCCACAGTTATTTCACCTTAGTCTTACAGTACCATTTTAGTCCACAGTTGTATCTTTTTAAAAGCAAGCCTGTGTACCAATTGCAGGCTGGGAACTCAGAGGCTCGTATAACTTTTACACTTCAGTTCCTTCCTTGAATGGTTGTTGATGTCAGTTGATCAGGGAACATTCTGTGAAATGGAATGACAAAGTGCACTTTTGTCTCAGTGGGTTAATGAACACTAACTCTGGGCATAGGGAAACCCTCTTGCTCTTTAAGAACAATCCTTGCATCCAGACAGTACAGTTTATGGCTACCTTTTTCATTGGACTGTATTTTTTGAAAAGGTATCTGTAAATGGAAAACAAACCTGTTCCATCACAAGACAATATTGTGATGTGCTGAGGAATTTTATAATCCCATTATTTTATCATGGATGCCTTCAAGATATTATTTCCACGAAGGATGGCATTCTTCGCTTTTTGCTTTTTCACGTGGTAAAATTTGTTTAAAGAAATTTTTAAATACAAACTTCCCAGTAGTGCAGTTTCCCCCATAAGTAAACAGAAATCCAATAACTAAATGAACTTAAGGCAGTTAAGCTAATACCTAACAGCCCTATGTTTTACTCAATAAATGTCTTTGCTCATTTTTAATGTTTCTGTTTATTTATCATAAAGATTTTGTGTGTGTTTAAACATAATTTTATATAAAAAATTTTAATGTGTTTTACTGTAGTCTTATTTTATAGTATTTATTTATTTATTTATTTTTAAACAGCTTTAGACGACTCATCCTTTCCACCTGAGAATGGTTTTATGGATAACTTGCTGACATGTATTCTGCAAGTACCACGTGCTGTTCCAGTTGAGAAAAGATTTGATCTGCTTGTTTTAGTAAGTAACTTGTCTGCATTTTTGCCTCAAAATGGTTTATGTAATTCAATTGAAGTGTATGAATGAAAATAAATTTGAAACTCTTAGTTAATTTTTGTAATAATTTGCACCATATATTGTTTTGCCATGCATATTTCTCTTAATTTTTTGTGAATTCAAAATTTTTAATACTGCATATGGAATATAATGATATGATCATCACTCAGTCATCAAAGTTTTATTAAGTTTTTTTGTGTTTACTACAAGCCTTAATTAGTTTGAAAAAATTATAAAGTACTTAAGATGTTTTGATCCAACTATTTGATATGCCAATAGCGCACATTTAATAATTTAAAAGATAAGCATAAGTAAAAGCAAAGTATATCTTTTACTTATAAAATAGTGTTATGAATCAAATAATATATTCCTTCTAATCTGTATTGCTAAAATTAATAATCTATCATAATATGATTTTAAAAAGATCAACAAATTAATGTATTACCACATATATATGAGAAAGAGATACAGAATGTATTATAAAACAGATAATTTCAGCATTAAAGTATTAATGTTATGACTACAATTTTTAACACATTTATTAATAATTTTGTTGCAACAAACTTGTAACGAAACAGCACTTATAAAACATGCCCAATTTAAAGCTCACTTATAAATCAAATTCAGTGTTACTTCATTATTTATACTATTTCTCTTTGGACTGCCCTTTGATGCTAGAATTCATGGGTTCAAATTCTGCTACTGTCAAGATATTTTTAGCCATATAGAACTGGCTTTAGGTAGGTTTTAGCATCATTAGCCTTTGTGTAGTAGACCATGATGCTCTAAAGCGCAAAAAACAAAGGGAAGCATCTGTGTTCTGTTTAAAACTTTTAGCACACTTTAAAAGTAAGTAAAAAATAAATAAATAAATAAATAGAACAATCATATGAAGAAAAGTTACTATTTCTTGACTTTACCATGATGCAATTTAAAAAGTCTTATGCATTTAATTTTGATAACTCAGTATTAACACACATTTTCCTAGTTAACCTAATAATTTTGCTGTTGTAAATGAGAAGATGTATTTTTTTTAATTCTGTGTCTATTATTGTTAATTTTGCTTTGCATATTTATTTTAATAAATATAGAGTGTTTTAATGACTTTTTTCTTTTCTTTTCAGTCTCTGGGGCTCATGATCAATTTAGTTGAGTATTGTGATAACAATAGTACAAAATTCACTCAGATGTATGCTTTAGGTTCATTTGATACAGTAAATGATGGGTACGAGATGCCGGCTTCTGAGACTCTAGTTGAGGTAATATTTTAACTTGTTTTTTTTTTGTGAAAAAGCTCATATTAACAAAATTTCAACACAATTTCACAAAATTTTGCCCTTGCTCAGAGCTCAATTACGTGGCTACCAAACCATTTACTATACTTTATTGCATAACATGTAGTGGCTTCAAAGTCTCTTATTTTCTCTGTATTACCAAATGTTACTTTGATAACAAAACAGTTACTGGCTTCACTTTCCCCCCATTCTGTTTGTTAGAGGTCTCACTACGTTAAACAAAAGATAAAATAAGCAACTTTTAATAGATTTTGGCTTGTTATATCTCACAAAATATGGATCTGATGGATACAGTTTTTTAATTGAAATTACAAAATATCTCGGTTTATGAAAAATTATTAAATATACATAAAATTATTTAAGAAGTTAAGAATATATAAGGAAAACTAGATTTCATCTCTTTAGTTACAATATATACACTTACACAATTACAGCTTTATTTTAAATTGTAAATGTAAAATTACATATATTTTTTAAAATATTAATGTCAAACTGAACATAGACATATTAATTTAATAGTTCTGATATATTTTTTAAAAATAGATAATTATGAGAACCTAGGTAACTAAATACATTGTTTTGTAGAGTATTTTCTATCATCAGAACATAACCATGGTAAGAATTATTTCAGGAAAAGGAAAATATAAGTAAAACTAAAAATGAATAAAATTATCCAAAGTAGGTAAAAATATGAAGTTTGTGTAGCAGAAATGTATCTGCTCCTGTTCCCTTATTGCTATCATAGTAAATGATGACAGGGAATGAGGATGTGTGACCTTGAAGTAATTGGTATGTAATAAACAGACTATAGTACTGAATTTCAGTAAATGTACGCCGAACGATGGCCGAATGGTAGAGCGCTGCTCTTCGGAACTGAAGTTCGCGGGTTCGAATCCCGCTGATGGCATGGATGTTTGTAACCGTTCGGAATCGGCTTTAAACTGTAGGTCCCGGTCTCATTAGCCCTCGTGTGCAAAACAGTAGACCGTAGCGCAACCAACTCAGTAAATGTACATTTTTACTGTTATACCAAGGCATCTCATCTCCCTCCTGTCCCTGCTTGTTTGGTCACAGGAATGTTTTGAAAACAAAGGGATTAATGTGATTAAAAAAACAACTGAGAGAAATTTTCTGTCTTAGGCTTTAATGGTCAGAGTTAATTATTTTCTTCTCAAGACATTCTTAGTATTGTTAGAATCAATATCTGTCTTTTGTTAAGAAGCTTATTTTAACATATTATTAAAATTTTAAAAAGTATGAATTTTATTTTATTTTTTAAACATGCACAGTCAAATTGTGGTATCATATTGCGGTTTTATGTGTAGAAATAAACAAAATCTAACTTTTTCTATATGCTTTATTTTATTTCATAATTAAGACTACCTTTCTTTTTTTGCCCAATTTTTACATCATCAGTTTTTTTTTTTTTTTTTTTTTCCAAATAATTTGTAGAGTAAAAGCCAATTGCATAATTACCTAAATCTATTACTCATGTAATGTCTTCGCCGAACGATGGCCGATTGGTTAGGGTGCTGGCCTTCAGTACTGGAGTTCATGGGTTCGAATCCTGCTGTGGCATGGATATTCGTAGCCGTTCGGAATCGGCTTTAAACTGTAGGTCCCAGTCTCCTTAGCCCTCGTGTTGCAAAAAGTAGACCGTAGCACTCAAAACCAAACCAAACCAACCATGTAATGTCTTTTATAAAATTAATGTTTACTTTGTAAAAAGCAGTCTTTCTTATTCTCTATTCTTAAAAATTTTCTCTGTGAAGATAGCAACAATACCATAAAAAAAATCTATAAAGTTTATTTATTAATAATTTTAAGATCTTATATCTATCTTTACATGTATATACAAATTATTTCTTTACTCAAGTGTACATTCTTGTTTCTTTAATTATAGCTCATGTTATCCCGACTTGAAGCTGCTAGGGTTTCAGAAGAGCAAGCTGATGAGCTTTTGAATTCCCAAGAGGAAAAGCATGCTGCGTGCATTGAGAAGAAAGATGTAGAAACTGCAGCTGAAGATTTAGAGGAAACTTTAATGAAAAGTAGGTTGAATAAGTAGTATTATTCCCCCCCCTTGGAATTATTCATATGAATATTAACACATTACATTCGGGAATGGGTGATTACCCACTTGGCGTGCCAATCGATATCTGCGGGATTGAGTAATCTCCCTTTTGTGCAGAGTGTGTGTTATCGCCAGGAAAGGGAGATCACCACTATTTTTCTTGGTATTCTCCCACTATGTGCGTATTACTGCATTCGCCAAGCCCGCATATAATGTGTTAAAACTTGTTCAGGACTGACCTTAAAATTCTACAATATTTCTTTCTATAAAAATATGTTTTATCAAATATAAACTGAGTTTATATATTGATTGCTGTTTATCACTTGTAACTTTTTTATGTATTATATACAGATATAAAACATAAAATAATAAAGTAAGGTGATGAAATAACATCCAGGCTCTGCAAAGCTCCTATTTTGGAAGGGAGCCTCGTTTTTTATTTTTCTATTTTTTGTTTTCCTGTTACTTTATTACCCCATTTTTTTCCTGTGCAAAATGAAAAGAAACTGTTTTAGTTTTTTGTTACTTTTCGGTTTGCAAGCAATATTATCATTATTATTATCAGTTTTGATAAGTCATATAAAAGAACAATGGACTCTCATTTCCTTTTCTCTCCCCTGAATGCTTTCACTCCCCACTAGATTGTCACCAATAGGAAGAATGTTGCTATTTAGTAATATTTTGAAACATTTTGTGTAAAAGAAAAAGCAGTACTGAAATTTGATGCCAGAAGTTTACTCTTAAGTCGACACTCACCAACTTCCAGAACAAATGCAGCATTTTTGTTTTTTGGATCCTGCTAAAGGAATTAGTCTTCTTAAATAATATCTTTGCCAAATGTGCACATATTTTACTCTTTTTATTTCATCAAAATGAATGAATTTTGATCCATGCTAAGAATTTGACAGAGAAATGAAAGGATTTGAAAAGGTTTTAACTTTTATAAGTTAGTGTCTATATTGGGTATCTTGACTGAAAATTTCAATTCAAGGTTTTCTGCATATTATGATCTTAAACATGTTTCAATTCTTTCAGCAAAAAATTAAATATTTTAGATCCTCATTATCATTAAGTGGAATTATACAGCAACTAGGCTGACACTGTTATATACTACATTTAGTGCATAAAGATCTGTAAATTTTTAAATACAGAAAAATAACCCCATTATGAGATTATTTTTTGCTTCAAATTATTTCTATGTCTGGAAGTACATTCATCCTCAATCATGTGTTAGACTTAAAATAATCAAATCCAAATATAGAAACTCCATTAAAGATTCTGCACTCCAAAATGTAATTCAAATTGCAACAACAAAACAACTTTTATGAATAAAATAAAAAAATGAGTAATTTTATTTTTTTATATATTATCCAAAATCCTCAATTTAAGCAAGAGTTATGAAATTTATATTTAAATATGTATGACTGCAACACAAATGTTATATAATTGTTGAAATATGTTTATAATACATCTCGAGGCTGAACAATTATAGTCTGTCTTTAAGATTTTGTCAATAAATGTCCATTTATTGGTTTTTTAAATTCATCGTTTGTCATTGCTAAATTTAGCATTAGTTAATATACAAACATTAATTATATAAATTCGCATGTATTTTAGCAGTTTTCAACTGTTTACATTTGCCTTATAAATTTGTCTTAAAAGATTTTAGATGTATAAATCAATATACCTTGGGTTCCTTTAATTCTTGGTATTTTAATATCTGTTGAATAGTTTTTGTTAAGACTATGGTGTCCAATAAATGTTGACTTACATTTCTGTGGCATTCACATTTTTTATATGTGAAAGGCTAGCCATATCTTATGCTTTTTTCTGTTACCTTCAATTTTCTGGTTACTTATACCATATTCTCTGACATAAAATATTGACATTAATTCCATGCTTGCCAAATATTTTAATCACAAAAGCAAGTAGTTGTGCATTATTATGATAATTTATGTCATTATTTTATTATATTAATATTGCATCAGAGCAAAGATTTCACAACTAGGAAGGAAGTTACTGTTTTTTTTTCTTTTTAAAAACTTTTGTATTTTATCCATATTTAGTTAAATTATATTCAAGAGCTATTTGATTGCAATGAAATATGGATAGATTTTTTTTTCATTTTATCTCATGAAATTATTTCTTACATCAGTGCAAAAGTGACCCCATTATTTAGATGGACTTATTTACTTACAAATATAGTGCTAAGGATATTTCAAGTTTCAACGATGCATTTCAAAACTGTAGCCAATTTATTTCTTTATTTATATACTTGTTAAGATTAAAAAAATATATATTCTTAATAATTATTTAACACATTACATGCGGGAACGGGTGATTACCCACTTGGTGTGCCAATAGTTATCTGCAGGAGCGAGTAATCTCCCTTTTAAAAATTAACACATTTTTAATCATTTGAAGTATAATATAATATTCCGTGAATAATGCAAATTTTGCCCGATTCCCCCACTACGCGCATATTACCGCATTCACCAAGCCTGCATATAATGTGTTAAAATACTTTTTTTTTTTTTTTAACTTATTATTCTCATGTTATTTTTATACTTACCACTTCTTTTTCAGCTCTACAAAAAGCTGGCAAACATATGGAACACAGCATTATTGCTGCCTATATTGCGATATTTTTAGGATGTGTTACTCAGAAAAACGAAGTAAGAAATCTTTATTATTCAGTTTATCTTGTTACTTTTTTGTTGATTTAAATTTCTATGGAAAAATAAAGCTTAGACTTATTATTTCCTGGAAAATTTAAATTTTTGTCTTCTCCAAGCTTGTTTAGATTGATATATATACAGACACCACAGTGCTCCTTTTTTTCCACTTTTTCCTTTTTCTAGACATCTCTCCTTTTTTCCTTATTTCACTGCATTCCTCCTTTTTTTCGGTTATTCATGACTTTTATTCCTTTTTTTCTTTGGGCCATTCTCTCCTTTTATTCCTTTTTACTTTCTCAACATCTACAAAGTTATGTAACAGCGGAATGGATTGCACACATCGTCTCTCTCATGTTTTGATAGCATTTTTGTTTTTCTAATACTTTTTTTTTTCTGTGGGATATTCTTTACTTTCTGTTTTTCCCTCTTCTTCATTTTCCTCTTTTTTTTTTTTTTTTTTTTTTTTTTTTTTTCTCTCAAATATTTGACTTCTGTGTCTGCTACTTTTTTTTTTTTTCAAAAAAATTTTAAATTATCCATTTAAAAAAGTTAGACTTACAACGTATTTTTTAAACATTACTTATAAATCAATGTAGGAAAAATTAATAGAATTTTACAAACAAAGTTAATAACAAATTATGCTGTCACAAAGTTTTCAAGTTCTGTTTAGAAGTGCATTTTAAAGCTATTTGAAATGGCTTTTAAATTATTGGTGTACTGTTGAAATCCCTATCTTAACAAACCAACTTATAACAAATGAAAATTTTAATCTCATGATTTTCCTTTTGTTTACAATGCTAATTTCTTCCATAAAGGGTGAATTTCCATTTTATACATTTATAGTGAATCTTAGGAATGAGGTAGAAGGATCCGTTCTTTCAGTCATTTACTAAGTTTTTTTTTCTTCATTTTTTATTAAACTTTTGTGCAGTTGTGATTTAAATATATGTTTCTAGATTTAAAAACAAAGTGCATGAAATTAATAACATCTTGTCCACCCCAATCAAGGATCAAAAACATTTTTTGTTGCATTGGACAAAGAAATTCCTTAAACTATCTTGATACTGGCATCACATCAGTAGAATATTTTAAATTAATTCAGTATTAAAATAGTAAGCAACAACTGAAAACAAAATTAGTTTTGCATTTGTCTTCACTTTTGGTCATTCTAATATGCAATCATTCAGTTGTTTGGTTTTAGTCACTTAAAATCATTGAAGATAATATTTTTTTTAATCGTATATATGTAAATCTTATGCAAGTTATAATTTTGGGAGATCTAGCATTTTCTTAAAAGGTTCAGGTACAGCAAAAAATATGGTTCCTCAAAGTTTAATGTAATAAAGTTCAACTGTATTGGTTAATTTATTTATTTAATTAGGTACATTGAAGAAGCATCTGATTTGAATCTGTTTTAAATATTTTTTTATTGGGAAACATGAGTTGTTTATATTGATAAAACGTTAAGATTCTTCCATATTTCATATTTAGGTACTTGTTTTTACATTAACCCTCAGACTGCTCAATTTGTAAACCAAGATCTCCTTAAAAATTCCGTTTTAAGAAAAGATTTTTTATATTGACTTTTATCATGAGAAACTAAGCTTTCAGAAAAACTAATTTCAAATGTTATCGCATAAAAAATATATTTTTTAATGAATTTCAATTGAAATACAGTTAATTTCTATTTATGACATACTATTTATAATTCTAATATCTAATTAACTATAGTTAAAGTCATATAATTCTATTTATTACCTAATTAACTATCTAATACTGTATGTAATTTATTCCACTGGTTAAATGGTGAAAAAGCTGAATGTGCTTGTTAATAAAGGAAGAAAAACACATGCCTGCAAAAATCACGGGATGAGCAAATTTTGCTACATTTGAATTGCTTGTGGAAATCGCGGGATGAGCAGTCAGAGGGTTAAGTAAATCAGAACAATAATTTTTAATAGTTATTTAAACTTCCTGTTTTTTGAATTTTTCTTCTTTTTTCCCAAAATTTTGACTTCTGTGTATGATTAACAAAATTAACTGTGTGTAACCCTTTAACTGTCCCTATATGAGAGAATAATTATATGTACATTAGTTAAAAGCTTTAAATTTCATACATCTAATCATAAAATATCACTAAATTTAAGACTCTACATGAGTTATTTTCTGCTTCAAATATAGTTCATTGCGTATCACATGTGATGTACAAGTGTATTTAGCCTTAGATGTGTATATTATATGTGGTATACAGGATAGGCAAGGGGTTAATATTATTTAATTATAGTACGAGTCATGTTAATACATGAAAAGCTGTAATAAATCTGATGTGTGCCCACCCTGAATATAAACTTTTGAGATAAAGTGGATTTTTTCATTATTTCCAATGTCACTTTTGCTCAGTTTTCGTTTTTATGTTTAAAACTTATTGCAAATATATTTAATTTATGATCATTTGTTCCTTTTTCCTAGGATTTCATTGATATATTGAGGGAACATGTACCTGATGGCAAATTTGATGTGATGGTGGATGTATTAAAGAAGTTCAAGAGCTTTGTAACTTTAACCGTAAGTTAAAGACATTATTATTTCATTATTCGGCATTCAGCACTTTCTTTCTAATTATATATTTTTTATATTGAAATAGTTAGTGTATTTTGGTATTATAATTATCTTTTTTTTAAAAAAAAATTATTGTTAAAAAGAAGTTTTGAGAAATTTTTAAATATAGGTAAAATTTTAAATTTAATATGGAATTTTCATTTAAAACTGAATTTTTGTTGTCACATCAGTAGGGTTGAGTAATAGCCTAACGTCATATATATATATATATATATATATATATATATATATATATATATATATATATATATATATATATATATATTAAAGATGCATTTTTGTTCAAGTTTTAGTAATTGATATAGCCCAGCATCATTTGGACTATCTCAAATATTAAATTATTCAGTGACAAAGAGGAAAAGTAAGATTACATGCAAATATCCAACATTCCCTAATAATCAAAGATGGTTGAGTGAAGGTTATTGAATTAAATAAAGAAATTTGAGAATGCAGAAAGTTTTAAATTCTAATGTAAGGTATCCCAAATTTCATACACCAATAACAAACTATAGCTTTTAACGAAATAACTGTAAGAGGGAACTTATATAAAAATATCACTCCCCAAAAAATGATTATTAGGGGAAAAATGAAAAAAAATTAAATCTTCAGAGAAATGTTTTAATCTTCTGTCCAGACATGGTTAACGTAACAAGATATATGATATATGAATAGATAAAACTAGAAGTGAGCAGCTCAAAATACATTAACTAGTTTTTGTTAATAACAAATATTTAAAAAAATAGTGGTTAGTGTCAAAAGATACATGTTAAAAAGTGAGGTATAAAATATGATATAGGTGCTGTATAGCCAACTCTTGTTGGCATTTTTACTGTATTTATTTAATAAATACATTTGTTAATAGCATTATTTAGTAAATTATAGGATTTTAACACTAGATTTACAGATGTTGATCATATACCTATTTTTACTGAAGTGAGCCAATTTGACTCATACAAGAAAATGGAAGTTTTTTGCAAAGAAAATAGTTCCAAATTAATTTAAATAAAATGTTTATTATAAAAAAATTCATGGAAAACTTTTTTTTACATATAAAATACTGTTTTTGAAACACATTTTCCGCAAACATTTCTATTGCATTTAGCACAATGGTGAAGTGGGTAATAATGTAGCGGAGTAGCGAGAACAAGTGACAATGGCTCCTACATACACACAAATATTGTATGTGAGGAATGCCAAATTAGAAGAGGTACAAATCATGTGCGACTTGACAGTTGCCCAGGCCTAATAGGACCAATAAATTTCATGCTATGTGATTAACTGTCAAATCATTCTATGAGTCAAATTGGTTCACAACTGTGAAAACAGATATACCACATTTGATAGTGCAAAATGAAGAGGTCTACAGGGAAGAAGAATGAAAGTTTACATATATTTTATTACTTAACTAAAAAACAACGTATGTTTTTGAAAAGTGATATTAAAGTTATATATATATATATATATATATATATATATATATATATATATATATATATTTAGTGATCAAATTTTTAATGAGTCAAATTGGCTCAGTCCGTAAATCTAGTGTTAAACACTTTCTCATATGTTTTGCTTTTGTTTGAGATGAATCTGTCTAGTTTTTCAGCTTTTGATTGATTTTTTACTTTTATTTTAGGGTTCAGTGAGAAGCAGAGAACTTGTATTCATCCAGAAAGTGATCAAAGTTTTGGAATCCAGCTAACAGATACTGGTACATCCCTTTCATTAGATTTTATTATGAATCACTAGAGGTGGCGCTGTTTCCTTGTATGTAGCAAATGCAAGGAAACTCCCTGATTGGTCAGTTGCTTCTTAACTAAAACATGGTTCATGATAGTTCTACAATGCTTTTAAACTGTGCTGTTTGAGAGCATTGTGGAATTATTTCTCTCTCACTTCTGTTTATAATCAGACTGGTTTTTGTATTTGAAAACCTTTTGTTTAGTATTGTGATTTTGGATATTTCCATGGTTTTTATCGGAGTCTAAGGACAAAAGGTTAGTTTTAAATATTGTGTGTTTTGATTCCTGGATAGTTTACATTTTCCAGCCTTTGCCTCTGAGAGTGCATGACATGTTTTTATGAAAGAGCGTGACCTAGAGCCTTTGTATAAAGTTCTTATGAGATTCAACACTATAAATAAGACTGTTCTGTCCGTTCACTGTATATGAACATATTTGTATAGACCAGAAAACATTTAACTATGCTGGAGGATATTTGCATGCCAGCGTACATGTGAAGATTGTGCCTAAGCTAAAACTTCAAAAAATTGAAGTTGGATTTAGTTTTGTTAAGATTGTGAATAATTGAAATTTGTGCATTTGTTAATCACAAAGTAATTATCTTTGACTAAATAGTGCTGGCTAAACACTGCACATGTCTTATTCCATTTTAATGCTGTCATTATTTGAATTTTTATGCACATCACCTTTTTTGTTTTGTTCATTTTTTAATTTAAAAGTACAACATGGCATTTGGATGCAGCAAAATGCCAATCACTCTCTACTTGTATGTATGTGTCTGTGTTTTATAATTCATTGAAGCTGTGGGTTTCACTGCTGTAGTCCAAAGAAATGCTTTCACTCATTTGTATAAAGCATTGCATTCATTTGTCTGTTCATGTTAAATTTTATATTGCTAAAGAAAATGTTGATTTGTGATATTCAAATGTAAAAATAATGAAGGAAAAAAAGCAGTTTTAGAATTCTTCAGTAAACAAAAAAGCCCTTGGAGTGGTCCCCCATTTGGATATTATGGACTTGAGTTAGGATGTTTATGTCATTAACTTTATTGTTGAAATGTTTTAACATCAAGAGAATTAGATTTGTTACGAGTTTCTATGTTTGATTCGGAAACTTTTAGTTTTGACACTTTAGCAGATAGCACTTAGATTTTATTTGCATTGCACCCTAAAAAGTGAATGAGCTTTAAAAAGACAATTGTTGTGAACAAGTAGTTTTTTTTAAAGTATCATTATCCAATTATTTTATATATAATTTTATGTATTCTTATGAAGTAATTTTCTTTTATTTCATTTTTAAAAAATATAAATATTGAATGTTATTTCATGCAAACTGGAGGTAATACTTATGAGTGCCAAATAAATCTTGGTATTGATATTATATAAAAATTATGTTATAAGTATATTCAGTTTATAAGTTTGCACTGTAAAAAAACCGATTAAATATATTAAAAAATTTTATTTATGAAATTGTTTTACACTTTAAGGCTTGTGAACTAAAAATTGTTTTTTAAGAAAATATTATATTGTCATTTATTGCTTGTATTTTAAAAATAGAATTGAAATTTTATCTATGTAAGTGATTCAGATATAAAATTCTATTTTAAGGCTTTTGCTTGCCCACAAGAAATTTGAAATCTCGATATTCATTAATTTGATTAAATCATTTGATTTTAAATTGACTAATTTTACTTAATCTAGTAATTAAAATTAAAAGCAAAGTGAATTTAAAATTCTATAAAAGTTCACAGGATAAATGCTTATTTTTACACTGCTTGCAGTGTTTTGACAGTTTTTCTGTTTGAATATTTATTTTTCTTTATATCTAAATGTTTATATGTATACAAAAAAAAGTAACAATTTAGGGATATGAAGTTTTATTTGAGCTTATGATATCCTAATTAGCAATGAAACAATTTATTAAAACTGGATGCTAAAATAAATGTTCTCAGTACTCTTTTTGCAGTTTTTTTCATTGTTTTTAACCATCATTTTTAATGTAACACAGAATAAAATAAGTAATACTCTGTCAAATGTATGTCCAGCATTAAACGTTTTTGAAATATATAATTAGAGAAAGCATACTTTAATTAAAAGTGGGTTGAGAGCAAACAAAGGTTAAATTCATGGTTTCCGCACACCTGGAAAGTCATGGATTTAAACAATGGATTAATTTTGTCATGGAAAGTCTTGATTTTTCAAGTAAAATGAGTAAAAGTCATGGATCCGCTAAACTGCCGATTAAATAAAAATGCATTGAATTATTTAATTCTATTTTTACTTGTCATTTGGCTGAAGTTAAAGAGTTTGGTATTTATGTATTATCCCATTGACCCTATTGCCAAGTAAAATTTGTTCACCAAGGAAACTCAAAGCAAGAAAGCTTAATGGGTGGGTAAATGTATATTATTCTGGTTTTTTCTTAAATTGTAGATTAAAATTTTATTAATATAATATTCATTATTTTTTAATAAAAATTAGTTAAGATTTTTGCGCAAAATGTAAGTTTCTAGGGATATTGTATATAAACATTTGGGTTATATTTGGCTATTATTCATGGTCACCTGGATAATACCAAAGTACCCTGAATTCAAATTGAAAACATTTTGATTAAATTTGGGTATGTAGATACAACAATTTATTTTTATGTATGAGTTTATTAACACTTATAAAGTAAGTTTATAGTTTTTTATGTTAAAATTCCTGTAATTTCTCTAAAAGAACATATTTTATTTCTATGTACATCAGAAGTTTTATTCATATATATTTTAACGAAAGCTTTTTAAAGTCATGGAAAATGATCTGCTAAATCAGGGAAAGTCATGGATTTGAAAAATTTTATTTTGGCAGATACCCTGTAAATTTGAACATATAACTTACTACAGATAAATCTCTCTTTTTAGTTTTGTGATTACTTTCTTTTTTGTTTGGTTAATGCTATAAGCTCTTGTATATGAAAATGTTTCTGTTGTTGTGAAACTACCGAAATAGATGCTCACAGGGTTTATATGATGATTTGGAATACTCTTCACTCATTTCAGTGTATTGTTTTTCTTTTTAAGTTTGCACAATAGTTTGATTCATCTGATTTCATTGTAGTGTGATATTGATTACTCATTTTATTTTTACTAATTTATTCATTTGTAAATTTATGAAACTGCTTTGGTTTATATATTTTTCTTTGTCAAACACTGTCTATGCACTTTTTTGTTTTTTGTATTGTGTGGATTTCAGATGTCTTCATCTAGTTAGTGCCGTTTATTATTTTATTTTTAAATGCCGACTTCAAGGATAAAACTCTGTAAAATGCTGGATATTTTTATTTTTACATTTCATAATATGTATATATTTTGTCATTTACCACATCTCATTTTAAATAACAATCCATTCAAGAGGGAAGAATAAAGGTGAACTGATATATGATTCATCACTTATTTATATTTATTCAGTGCTTTGAGTTTGTAACATTCAATATTCAACTGTTCTATAAATTTCCCTAAGAGTGTAAAACAAGTTAAAAAAAATTTTAACAAATGCATTATGATTTTGATACCATGCAGTGAAACTGTTGTGACTACTGTTGCTTTTTATCAGTTTTACTGAAATTCACGATTTTTTTCATATATAGATTATGCAAATGTATATTCTAGTTATTTTAGTATCTGTTTTTTAATTTCACTCAAAATTAGATGTGTATCAAATTTTAAAATAAAGTTAATATTTATATCAATTTGTTGTAGTCTATTAGTATAACTCCACAATACATTAAAGTGAAAAGCAAATTATTCAGTGCTTAATTTGGAGAAAAGGCTATTAACGTAACTAACAGTGGAAAAATTTGTTTACAGTTCAATAAGCAATTAGCATGACAATATTTAACACTAGATTGCGTGAGATTTCTTGTATACCTATATTGCCCAAAAACAGTCAAAATAACTGCATTGTGAAAAAATAACAAATATGTAAAGAAATTTGTTTAAAATTAATTTTTAATATTTCTTATATTATTTACTATTAAACAACAAGTTATTAGTAAATATTAACAATAAAAAAATTTACTTTAATTTTAAAAAAAATTTATGCATTATTATTTGTACATTTTATGCAAATGAAAGTGGAAATCTTTTTATGTGTACATCTTCCTCAAACATAGTTTTGACATTTTTCACATATATTATTTGTTTTGTTGTTGTGGCAAAGTCATACTTGACAAAATTTGCGTTTGTGAGAATGGGTTGCATTTGATGATGTTGCAGTTGATCTTTGTGGGTCTTCATGTTCTGATAAATTTTTCTGTCTTGCAACTCTATATTCGTTGGAAAGAAATTTCAGAATTTATTGCATTTGATTCTACATCGGAGCACTCTTCACTTATGTTCGTTAGCTTTTCCAATAACTCATTTCTGTGCGACATTTTTTTCATAAAGTTAGGGCACAAAAGAAATAAAAGAAACAACTTGTTAGAACAATGCTTTATAAAGATTCGAATAACTAGTACTACCGAAAAAAAATCGTAATCGAAAAAAAATGTTATTTCAATACAAAGCCGGACAGGTCATATAAGAAATTTACTTAATTCAATAAAAAAAAATCTTTTGATTGTTTAAAATTTCCCAAGCAGTCAAAATGACTGCTTCTGGGCAATATAGGTATAATACATATATATATACGGAAATAAAGGAGGGCGGAAGTAACTACAATTATTCATAAACAGATTTATATGTTATAGAAAAAGTCACCAAATTCTAAGAAATTGTGTCATTATATTTCATAATTGTTTTTCTAATTGAAATTAAAAAACAGTCAAAATGACTGCCTTGGGCAATCTAGTGTTAAAGAAACTTTTATATTGGAACACACAAGTTAATTTTTTTTTAATTGCTCCTAACTTCTTAAATTTAAGGTGCAGGTAATATCTCTTTAAACTTGGGTATATATTTAAAAAATGATTGTAAAACTCTCACACACATGTGTATTTTATGCATGTATCTCAATACTCTCTCTCCCTCTATTTCATATATATAAATAGGACTGGGGTTAGAAGGTGTGCAAATCATGTATGCACACAGGTGACCAGTAAAATAAATAACAGAAAAATCCTAAGTTTATTTTAGTACGAAAGACTTCCTTTTTTTCTCTGCCTTTTCGCATCTGAGAATAATTGTCATAAACCTGGGTTAATGTTGAATGAATACTTTTTAACATATACTGTTATTTAAAAAAAGATCGATTTACAATACCTTAAGATATTTTGAAAGGAGTTAAAAAATTTCAGTAACAGCTAAATAATTGCAAAGATTATTTTTTTTTTTTTTTTTTAAACTAAAATTGTACAGTTTCCCTATCATAAGTGTTCCCTGGAAAGACATTTTAATACTTTAAATTTTTTTTTTTTTAAACCTTATTCAGTTGTAGTAAGCTGCTCTGCATTTGGTATAGTTCAAAATCTACTGGAAATTTGTATTAGTAGGGGGTGGTTAAACAGTGATAAGGAATAACCGAATAAATCTTGCACACAGGTGGCCAGTACCCAGAATTTGATATCTCTCTCTCTCTCTCTATATATATATATATATATGACATGGTCTAGTGTTAAGGTGAATGGAAAATAGTCTTGATGATAATAAGTTTATTAAATCATCGTTTTATTTAAAAGCAAAACTTGTGCCATTTTCATTTGTTCGTGACAGAGCTAAACATAGAAAGGTGTTGACAGCTCCATGTCCACATGCTAACTCATATCAGTTTGCTTATTCTTCAAATATCTTTCTGCTTGACCAGATTACATCAAAAGCTTATGGAGCGTGGGTCTTTTTCATTTATTTCATTATTATAAAATATATTATTATTTCATTATTATAACCCTTTTTAAAATCGTTAATAACTCACGTAATTTCCAACTACCTCGTTTTTAGACTTGACATACATACATATATATATACTTATAAACACACACTAAAATCTAGCTTTTGAGTCTAATTTGTCCTTACTTTTAATACAAAACAATTTTTTCCTCAAGAATCAGTATATAATAGTATAATGTATTCCATACTGAAAAAAAATAATAAAGTAAAAATAATAAATTTATTCCCATAGATCTTATGTTTTTTTTTCTTTCATCAATCGTTAAAAATATTTGCTTTTATGGTATTTAAAACGGGGATTAATTTTTTCTGCTTATATGAGTATTTAAGGTCATTTGGGTGAAAAAAAGATTTCTTGGGTTATTTCTAGTTAACCAGGTGTTTATTTTTTATTTAAATAGTGGTGATGGCTGTTAGTTTAATGGAGTAGAAGAACAAACAAACAAAAAATTAGACAAGATAGTCTTCAGATAGATTTCTCATTCTTACTTCTTAGTTCATACCTAAGAAGGGAGACCTTTAATAGTATTTTATTACGATCCTTGCTACTTTTGAGTATATTTCTTCATGATGCATAGCTGTCTTGAGCTAAGTAACAGTTTTATTTGTATAAGATCCTTCATTTAGGATTAAAATCCAAAACTTTGATTCCCATATTTATTTATTTCTCATATATACACTTGATACAACATTCAGCAATTTCAATCCCAAGATGGTCTTTTAGTTTCTCTTTTCCTTTTATATTCAAGAAGTTCCTACACAGAGAAAAAAAAATGATTTTAACACAAAAATAAATCTAACTCATAAATGGAAAGTATGTAGAAATACTAATATGTGTTGTTAATACTTCTTGATTGACAATCTGTGAAAAACAAAGACGAATGCCTCTTTGAGCTATTTTAATTAATAGAAACCTGTTAGCACTAAAAATAGCTATAACTTCTTTAAAGTCCTTAGGTGAGAAAGGTACTGTTAATTAAGTAAATATTAAAAAAAAAAAAATAGAAATACAGGTTATAATCATCATAATGAAATGTTGTAAGGGAAAACTGTTAAGAAATATTTGAAGTGAATGCAGTAAGAGACAATTATTGATGGATTTAAAATATATATATATATTAAAGGTCAGACAATATATAAAAATGAGGGGAAAATTTACCTTCTTTTTCTGGGCTCTCAGATTATCGATATCAGGTTCTTTAAAGTGTATGTCAGCAGCAGGATCTTCTGGTATAATATTCTTGCTTACCTTCAAGATAAATAACATAATTATTACACTGAATCTTTTCAGCCTGTTCAACAAATACATAGTGTACTATACTATTGATGTAAAGGCAAACAATGAAAGATCCATAAAAATTACATACATTAAAATATTGTATATGTTTTTACGTTAGGGTTTAAAATATGTATTCTATAATATTTTAAGAATGATTTAATGATTTAAACCAGTTCGAAAAGGTTTCCAGATATAGGAAATAGTAAAATTCTGTTTAAACAAAGTAATATTTAAACTATATTGAGATCTTAATATTAACATTAAAGTTACAAATACAAAAATAATAACAAGAAGTAATACATTACAAAAGAAGGATTTAAGAGCATACAATTTAGCAATCTAGAACTATAAAAATACATGAGAAATTTTATGCTAGCATTTAATAAGTGAAACATTTTCCAAAATGTTCAATTTTCACTGCAAAATGAGTAAACTACTCATAATTCAAATATAGATTTTTAAAAATATCACAATAGTTTTATTGTATGTGCAGAGGAAAATACAAAAAATAATATAATGAAATTGTGACATTTTACAAGAAAGTTTTAAAGCTATTTAAAAAAAAAAAGAGTAAATGATACAATATCTAAATTATACATGCAATACATACTATTGGATTCCTAGCTAACAGAATATAGAATACCAATATATATTGACAGTGAGTGCAGCACTTCTTTTAATGTCTTTTAATGTTAAAGTTAATGTCTATTATACATACTTCAGTACTAATAATAAAATACAAACTAACAAAATTAAAAGATTTTTTTTATGTAATGGACTAAAAGAATACAAGATTCATACATACCACTTGTGGGAAATGTGAACAGAAAATTTTTTTAACTTCTTCAACAGACCTAAATATAATAAAAATAATTATGAATAAAACATTAAACTAATTGTAAACAAATGTTTCATGTTAAAAAACAACTCTAATATTTCATGGTTGTATATACATTCTTTTACAGATATGACTACTGATAACAATTAAATAATCTATTTTTAATTGTGTGAATTTCATTATTCTGATAACCTAGAAAATTTGTGTGAAGCAATAAAAACTAACAGACTATTCTTTTTACTTCCTGGTACAAAGTAAAGGAAATATTGAATCAGCAAAAAAATTCAGCACCCAGATTTTAAAGGATATACTCATTTTGAACAAGCCTTAATATCAACAAATTTCAATATGTATGTACAAGGAAACTTTAATTCTGAAACTTCAATTATTCATTTTGAAAGACGAATTCGTCTCTGGAAGAATTTTAACAAGTTTTCACTGTACATATGTACCCCACATAATTAAAAAAAAAATGAAAAGCTATAGGAGGTTTGAATTTCATCTTTAGAACTGCTATAATGTGTAATTGTGAACCTTCCCATTTGATTGCAATCAGCACTCTATATGACAAGATATTTCCTTAAAATAAATATTAATGTTGCTGGGCATGGCCTAAAAAATGATAAGCCGTACAAAGTTGTAATTTTGAATTTAGGACAGTAAAAACATTGAGTTAGGCACCTTCCTATTTTATTGCAACCCACACTCTCTCTCTATAAAAAAATCTGAATATAATAAACACAAATGTTTCTGGTCTGCAACAATGCAACACAAATATCAATGATTTCATATGCAGTTGTAATAATGCTTTTAAAGCTCATTTAGAAAACAAAAATAAAAATCTGTTATTTGTGAAGGATATTTTAAATTTTTATTGTTTATTACTTTCTGGTGCTGAGTAAAGGAAGCAATTGTGAAAGATCTCAATTTACAATAAAATATCTGTGACAAGAATCAATGCTTCAGATTGCCTTTAGATGCTAATACTTGAGATCTACACAGACAACATTGTTATCTTGAAAAATAAAACTTTGATAATTCTGAAGACACATCATGCAAAATAATAAAATGTGTATAATTTAGTAGGCCTACAAGAAATTTATATGCTGTCAGCAACAGGTTTTTTTTTCTTTTTTTTTTTAAGTGAGCACTTAATTATTTGTGTGTCCACTCTAGATTCTTATAAAAATATTACAACTGTTGCAGCTATTTTTAATAAAGTATTCACATACACACATATTCTGCAATTCATTTTTCTACAAGTTAACCCTTTCGTGGGTTATTTATTTCTCACTCCACGTTTCCAAACTTTCAAAACAGAGCTGCTAATTTTATTCAATAGATCGAACAATTGATGACATCGCAAAACCGAAGTGGGAATCAGTCTTTCCGTCGTTTCAATAACAAGACCAATATATTATAATGGGTTTTGTGCTTCCCACAGGTGTATTTTGTAAGATTGTGTAGGTGGGAAGTAATCTTCCCACGGCCCATGAAAGGGTTATCCTATATATTAAAATTCAGCAAGGAAATTAATGGAATTTAAAATTACACTGCAAAGCATAAGGAGACTTACTTAGGTCCAGCTTTATTTTCTACATTAAGTGATGTAAATGAACCTGCAAAATAGTTCATAATACATAGAAAATACATAAAAGTACATAAAAAATTACAAAGATAAACATTTCTCAAAAGCTAAAAAAATTATTGATAGTATGTTGCTTTGTTAGATGTGTCAAACTCAATTAAAATACAGGGCATTTAATGCTATTAAGTTTTTCGTGTACCACATCACATTTACAGAAATTCTTATAATTATATTTTGAAGTGGGGATTTAGGTATATAGATAGGATAATTAAGACACATTATGAAACAATGTGAATTTAGGTAATAATTTATAATATTTTTATACCTCATATTTAATACAAAGTGGCCATAGAGTTAGAGAATCTGAAATATCAGGGAATTTGCAAAAGATGAGAATAGTCAGGGAATTCTTATAGAACTTCTTGACCAAATGTTTATCAGGGCTTTATTTTTTATCAGGAATTTTGATAGAATTTTTATTGCATAATAAAACCAACTGAGATAAAATTTAAAACTAGTACAAATTGTATGTTTGAGCTAAGATTTGATACATATACAAAATATAACTGAATGTAGGATATCCTAACTTTAGATAAAAAGAGATTTAAAGAGACAATAATTAAATAATATATAATAAGTAACAAATAAATCTAATATTTAAGAGAATGATGTTATGATGCTGAAAAAATGTTATTTCCAGCTAAATTATTATGCTATAAACTAAGTAAATTAACTGTATGTAATTAAATATAAAAATAATGTTTTTTAATAGCATAAAACATTTGAAAAAAGGGAAAGTTACAGATTTAGAAAACTCTAGAGAAGATAGTATTTTTGACATATTTTATAGCATAAGTATGCACAGTCTCTTTGCATTTGGCCCAATAGTTTAGGAGATGTGGAACATACTTACCCTCATACGTATAATTTTTATAAAAAGGATCTGGTCACACTCGTGTGACCACTTTATACTTATATTTTAAAGAATTACTGAATGGAGTTTTGGAAAATTTTAAAAGTAGTATGCATTTTCTCACACATTCTTATAAAAGAGAAGTCACCAATGCATAAAGGGGACCAGCCAGAAACTTAAAGAAAATGAAATAGAAATGGGTTAACCCTATAATAAAAAAGTTGCAGATGATTTGCAAATTTCACAAAATATGAACATTAGTATATTCAACTGTCATGTGAATATTTGTGAGAAAAGAAATATCTAATCATGCAGAAATAGAAATCTATTTCAAAAACGTCTATTTTCTCTGCATAATGTTTCCACAATATGTGCACAAATTTTACAAAAATTACAGATTATTTGAGAAAGAATAGCAGAAATGTACTAGTGATCATGCTGTATAAATTGTTTATTTTGCATTGTAATACGAGAAGGGGTAGCATGCCATCTTATATATTAAAATCTGAATGTGACTTTCTATCTATGTTTGTATGTATGTATGTATATCTCCTCATGAACTACTGGACAGAGAAGGGCACCAATGGTACCAAAAAATGTGGAACAATCCAGGGAAGTCATTTCATCCATTTGTGTTCCAATATCTCAATTAGTTCGAAAGATATTAACGAAAAACCAACCAAAATGCCATTTTAATTTTGTGGCACACACATTACCATTGTTCAGTTGAGTATTTTGAGTAACATAAAAACGTTTCTATGCTATTAAAATTCAAGTGTAAATATATAAATATATGATGGCATTTATATATATGAGACTATTCTCATATCTGTTAAATGCTAAACTCATTTTTTTTTTTCAGAAAACTACTTTTTTGCTATTTTATTATCTTGGCGATATTTCTATTTTCAGTAATTAAAAACTCACCATGTTTTATCAAATTTGTTTTTACTTCACAGTTACCATTTCTTAAATAAAAACTAACATAAAGTTATAGGTTTTGTTTTCTAAAACTTAACTACACTAGAGAAAAAAATAGGCAAGTGATGCACAAGGAGCAAATAAGTTTTCATTTTAGAAATGGCAACTATGAAATATATAGATATTATTGCCACTTTTAATTAAAGTTTAACATGTGATTTTAAAATAATATAATTGTTTTTGATGCTTTAGCCTTATTTATTTATTTCCTTTTATAAATATTACTTTGATACATTTCTTTCATTTTTAATTCAATAGCACCATTGTTATTTATCCAATTTTGAGACATCAATATGTATTCTACCTGTTCTTAATTAAGTTTGGCGACTTTTGGTATATATTTCTTTTAATTATGTGTTATAAAAATTGAAATACTTTAAGTAAATTCATTCATCTTATAATGCTTTCAGATCATATAATTTTTTCCACATTTTAATTTTATGTACTTATTTCATTTTATAAATATTAATTTGGTATTATTCTTTCATTTTCAGTTGAGTTGCGCCATTTTTATTTATCCAAATTTGAAATGACAGTTTCACCTATTCATAATTAGGCTTGGTGGCATTGATTAACCCATCCACCGACCACCCTTCCCACCTTTTTCCCTTTCAAAACAGTCAACCTTTTCGTAAATTCCAGACGGAACTTACCGTACTATACTAGAGTTGCCAGTTTAAAAGTTGTCAGGCTACTTTTAAGTTATTTACCTTGCAAGGTAAAGGAGTTCCGTTACGCAAAATTAGTTTCTTTCATTTATTATTGCTTTGCAATTTTTTTTTCCATCAAAAGTGTGTTATACGAGTGTGAACGAGAAGGGGTCGACAGGTCCGTTTTCGAATAGGAATTCACTGTCGAACCAAGGTCGAAGCGTCCGTTCAGTGGTTTAAGGAAGTTATTTTGGTGAATTGAGTTCTAATATTCTAATTAGTTCGAAAAATATTAATGCAAAACTGACCAAAACATTGTTTTTGTTAAGTAAAAATGTACATTTTTGTATATATATTCATGAATGAGAAGTTTCTGGATATCACCATAGAAATTGTGTTGAGTTAGTTGTAATTGGGAGGGTACTCTTCTCTTGCAAGTTTTATGGGCTGCAGATGAATCTCTGCAGACTGCAACCATTCCTGAGGCATGAAAATGTACCCAACAACCCAGGATGAAATCCACATATGTTTCTTTCCTCCTTTTATGATCCTTGTTTCATAGAGATGAGGAATCCAGTTCCCACTGTTCGGACCAGCTCTGCGCATGCCACACTAACCTGCAGCCAGTGTGGTCATGTGACCAAAAATGCTCTTGAGAGTGTAGCTCCAGATTTCAAGGGAGTAAGTGCCATGTTAACCCTGATGCTCTGATGGTTCAATTTTGAGCTAGTGTGGGTTTTTAACCTCCACATTCTATATTTTAATTCAAGTGCAGATTTATTCCCCTTTTCTTTTATATATGTTTTGGTTGTGTTAATAAATAATTAAAAAGACTGAGGTGAATCCAAATTTTTATACACACATCAAACATCCACTGACTTAAAAATTAAGCTTCATAATAAAATTGAAAGGGAGGTTCAGAACAGAACAAACTTCTTAAGCAAGTAAATGTTTAGGTGCAAAACTTCTTAAATGGGGAATTTCACAGTTATCAATATTTAGTAAAAATCAGAAATACAGAAATAGAAAATTTTAAGTAGTAAAACTCTTAACCAGAAACTTCTTAAGCAGACTGTTCACTGTTTATGCATATATATGTGTGTGTGTGATATCAATTTTTTATGTCAATTTATTTTTTTGCTCTTCTGGTAAAACAAAAAATAAATATAAACCAGTTTAGATTATTTTAAAAGTGAAAACACAAAGAAGACCAACTGTCATAAACAAAATTTCAATGACTTTAAGTTATTGGTGCTCTTTTTACCATATCCTCTTCCCATTTTCACGTGACATCATTAATACAGGAACCCACAGGGTAGTATTGGAAAATAATAATAGGGAAGAAAATTTGACTTACTTTTCAAAAATGTAATCCTTAGTTCAACTTATTTTTTTATTACTGTTTGCTATGCATATAATAATTTTATTTATAAAATTTATCTCAATCTTATAGTTTTATCATAACTAAATTCAATAAATTTAACGTTTTCCTAAATTATTAAAAATTTTGTTTTTATCAAACAATAAAATATGCATATTTTATTAAACGTTTTAATATTACACCAAATGACTATATTTTGCATTAATAATCATACCAATGGATTGAAAAGAATCAGATCCAGCACAAATATAAAGAGGCTTATTATGGTCCCAAACAGAGGTTTTACTGAAATTGAAATACAGCATGTCAGAAAATTAGAATAATTCATTATGCAGTAAACACATCATACAGTGTAACATGTATCTGAATACTCATATAAAACATTTGTGAGATTTCCTTTATATTTTCGTGATACTATTTTTAAGCATTTTATTAAGAGCAAGCTGTGTTTACTCTAGAAGCAAATTGAAATAAATTTTAATAGCATGCATAAAAACAGTCAGGAGAGAAAACAAAAAAGGAAAAAAGGAAAGGGGATACAACATTTAATTTGTTTCTGTTTCTACATTCTATACAGTTCAACCATTCTAAGTTAACATGAAATTTAGACAGAAAAATAAACATGTAGTTTCTTAAAAACAATAATAAAATTTAAAAATAACTAGGCTTGATTTGATCTAATAAAAGATTTCTACAAAATACAGTTAAAAAAATCTTTTTAAAAATTTTAATTTATTTATTTATTTATTTATTTTCAGATTTTAATGTGTAAATTCCAGTTTTATCTTATATTTCAAAGTAATGGATTCAGTTTAGTTTAGAAAAGGGAAAGTTACAAATTTGGGTCTAGTCAGAATTTTGCTACATAAAGGTTTAAAAGGATTACTTAACATTTACTACTACTTAAAATCAATTCTAAATGGCTACAAACATCCATGCCAACAGTGGAATTTCAGTTTTAATACAGATGCCTTAGTTATTTGACCATCAATTGGCTCCAGATCAGGGATAGCCTACTTCAAACATGTCTAACATGGGCCACATGTGATCTAGTTATACATTTTCTATAGCCTTTAATGTTTCACACAGATACTTTTATGCATCAAAATGTCTAAGCAAGATTAAAATATATTTTAAATAAATAATTGAACATCTACGTATATTACCTAGCAGTGGCTAACAGGAAGAATACAAAATTTTTTTATAACTATCTTTTAAACATGCTATTTATAAAACTCAATACTCACTCCAAAAATTGCAGAAGAGAATTTTATAAATTATGTATCCAACTGCATAAAATAATAAATACATTTAACTATAGTTACATAAAAATAATTAAGTATCAATTTTAATAGACCTAATATTTTGTAGAGCTCCAACAATTATTAATATTATTGAATTTAAATTCATTCATTGTATAAATTTTTATTGTGGCACACTTCACAATTCATAGATGTATGTAGTGTAAAGGGAAAAATAATTATCATGAGGCCATTACTTTCCCATTTTGGCAGAATTATCTATCATAACTCCACTAATAAACCTGGCTGTTTTCATTAGGAATATTATGATAAACAGGATTATTTGACCAGTTTTTTTTTACCCCACAATTCTAAAAACATGTGAGTGAAAAACTTGGTTTTAGATTATGTTTTGACATTCCTTGTCACAGCAGTTTGTGTGAATAAAGTGCATAGCCAGAAACACTTGCTAAAAGGTGAGTTTCACATGCATGTGAATGAATGGTTGCTTTTCCCAGAAATTCATATTATAACAAAGCACATAAATAGATAATAAGGTATGAATATCGATCACAAATTAAAATACTGAGTAGAAGAATTCTATTGGAGCACCTGGGCCCAAGGCCGTATCTCCAATTTGATTGGGTGAGACATTCTATGAGGGTGTGCATCGTGAACTGGGGTTCCATTACATGTTAAAAGTACTAATTTAAGTAAAATAAAATTACAATAACATAAGAGAGAAAATTTAAGGCCCTTGATAGCAAATAAAATCATAAGAAGGGAAAAAAAATTTAAAGATAGAAAAGATAAATAGGGGAAAAAGGATAGGGTGAAATTTATGCGGATGCTGGCATCCACTTTTTAAAATTTTATGAATTTTTTTTTAGTATAAATTTGTAATTTTTCTAATTTTTTTTCTTAAAAAGATTAGAAAAACACAATATGAAAAATAAGAAGAGGAAGTAAGGAGATGAAAAAGGAAATACTAATGATAGGAAAGGACAGTAACAAAATTATGTAGCTAACTTGAAGTGAGGAGTAGAAAGTGTCATTGTGGCACCATAAAATTAAAATACATTTTTTTATTTGGGATTTACTAGTAAATTTTTTAAAAATTTTCTGGTAAACCAGTGAACTAGCATTACAATTCCTACTGTAAAGCTGCATCACATATGCAAAGATAGACACATTTACACAAAATAAAAATAATACAATTAGAAAAAGTAATAGATAATGAGTAAAAGCAAATTTTCGTAAAAACTGACATGATAAAGTAAACTTTTTGTTTTATTTTCCTAGAACAGTGGTTTTCAAAATAGTTAATGGTCAGCCATAATGTTACTGCTGAAGAGATATATATGGTATATAAATATTTATTTGGAATGATGTTTGGGAGTTTCATGAAAGGTCTGATATAAAATAAATTAACTGTTACCCATTTTCACTTTTATGAAAGTTAAAAAATAGCAATAAATAAATTGGTAGCAATTTTTGGGCTTACTTTTTGTCAATGCTTATCAACTCTTTATTTTGACCTTAGATTATGGTATTCTTTTCTTGGTTATCCCCATTTGGTGTAGAACCCTTTTGCAAGTAAATCCACAAACACAGATGAATACATAATGATACAGGAGCAACTTATTGAATTAGTCACAAAGGAGAAGCTGTTTGAACAAGGATACTACAAATTCTGCAGGGTGGCCAGAGGTTAAACCATTAAGAAATTCCCTGATAAATTCACATTATTTAATACACAATTTCTTTTAATTATTTGATAAAACTATCTTTAGGTATAAATTTATATTTTAATAAAATTATAAATTTTAATATAAATAAATAAAATCCCAATGCATTTAAATATTTTTTTCAACCTTTGGGGTATTCTGAATAACCTACGTGAGAAACAGAAAATTAATAAACATCATTAAAATAATTATAAAAAAACTATGACAACTATTGCAGTACTGATTATTTATGCTTAAATAATACAGCTTAATATATTAATTAAAAATTGTACATTATTATTTTAAGCTCCATGATAAATTCCTTGTAACTTTTTTTTTCTGAAAATTACCAGTTTTTAAAAAATATTTTGCAATTTTCCTGATATTTCCAAAATTGCTAAATTCCCAGATCATTCCTAGTTGTCCTCGTTGCTAGACACCCTGTTCTGGTTAGAAAAACATTTACAGATTTTATATTCTGCATTATAGGTCATTCTATAAAAGCTGTTACATGTTTTTCTATTAAATATAATATGGAATTATCACAGTTATAAACCTCATAAAAAAACCTGGATATTAAAGTGCTAGTAAAGATTTGTGAATACTACTCACAAACTCATATCAACCATCATCTGCTTAATAGTATTAAAAAATGATATTTCTATAATTTAAAACACTAATAATTTTCCTAGATATTACTTTATAAAAATGTTTTACTTTTTATAAAGTAATATCTTTTATGTTTTTATATATTGCTTTTATGTAGTTGTACAGTTATTTCACTCATAAGTTTGTTGCAAGGTGTCTCTAAGAGAAGGGGGTCCATGAAAAAATGAGTTTAGGACCAACTGTTCTAGAAAAATCTAAAAATGTTTTTAACTTTAAAATTTTATATTATTAACACAGACTGACCTTTTATAATGTTAATTGCCTATCTACCAACAATATATAGGAATACAATCAAAACATACACACCTGCAAGCAGTTCCAAAAACCAAAGAACTAATTGAAGCTCTAGCTTTAGCAATTAAAGATTCAGACTTTGTAGACATAAATAGTAGATTTGCTAATTTAGAGTGAGCGACATATCGCAGGCATTTGCATAAGATTTTTTTCTTCTCAAAATCTTCTGACTAGATAATGACACAAACATACATATAATAAATTTTTATATATTTACAATTTATTATTTGTTAAAAAATGTTACAGTTTTTGTTATAACAATTTTTTTAATGCTATACTATAATATTAATTTTGATTTATACCAAGAATTTAACTTGTTTTAATTTGTTTTCTTGAACAAATTAGATTTTTAATGTTTTATAATATTTAACAGTGATTTAAGAGGAGAAAATGCATGTAATAAAAACAATCGCATAGTTAAAATGTGAATTTGCTATCATAATACAGAGGCAAATTTAAGTTAAATTCCTTTAAAAATACACAGTTTATATAATAAATATTTTGGAAACACATAAATTATATCAAACCTAGAGACTAATAATTATCAAGGCAAATCATAAAATGATATGATACATAAACTTGGATGTATTCAACAGTTATAATTAATTACTGTATTCGTAAGCATATCAGAACTCCACTATTATGAATCTTTATTGCAATTAATTTAAAAACTGCTTTTTAACAAAATAATTTAACAAGAGGGGGAAGAGTAATTCACTACAAACACTATTAGCAACTTATGATGGACCAACATAGTACTGTATTTGATGGGTCAATTCCTGTATGGTACATTAGCCAACTGAAGGGCAATAGTTGACTATTGGTTGTTTCTGAAAGAACCAATAGTCAAAACAATAGAATATATAGAAACAATAGAACATAATAGAACAAAACAACCAATTACCAACTCATGTCCAAATGACATTCAATGGTTCTGTGCTAGCTAGGAAAATAATATTAATAGCAATTTAAAAAGTTTTTACAACTTAAGTAGTTCCTTAAACGCATAGAGATTTCCTGGAAGAGTAAACATTTTCATAGTCATGTTTAACAAAAACCAAGACTTAAAACATGCTTTAGAGCAGAGGTGGGCAAATACTTTTAAGCGTGGGCCAAAATGAAATTTTCAAAATGTCTCCCGGGCTAGAGAACTACACTGTGTATGCTGTGCACACACGAATGTTTTGGGTGGAGTTTTTCCCTGCCCAAGAAATTTTTTTTACAAAAACACTATAAGTATCATTTTAAAGCATTTGGACAAAGAAATTTGACAGTTAATAAAAGATAATAGTAATAATAAATTGTCTTACTTAGTTGTATATGCGAAAAATTTGTGCCCAGTAAAATATGTCACGTAATTTTTAAAGAAATATGAACCATTATATTAAATTAATGGTCATTAAATAAATCAGTTAATAAAAGATTTTATTTTGATATTTATTTATATCTTAATGATACAGATTATTATATTTTGATCATAGTTATTACATTTTTATATTTATATTACATTTTGTAAATAGTAAATAGAATTATAAAAAGTAAAGACAAACATCAAACGTTAAAATAGAATAGTTTTAGTTAATGCAAAACGTAAAATCTGGAATGTTCATTTGATATTATTTTTTCAAAATTTGGATACAAATCACTTGTAGCAATCTTTAATACCGAGTGTAGATTTTCGTCAGTAATTTGTGATCAATATTTATTTTTCATGTAAATCATTAACGAAAAAGTTCTTTCACAAATATATATTGTACACTATGCATACAAATATTGTTGATTTCAACAAAATTGCATACAAGAGATTAAAAAAATTGCATGCAGGATTTTTCAATGGGCCGGATAAAGTAAGCAAAAGGGCTGTATCTGGCCTGCAGGTCAGCTTTTGGCCACCTCTGCTCTAGAGCATAGAGAACAACTTGTGCATAGTAAAATAAGATTACTTATCACTTATATTATAAGAAGTATAAATTATTTTTCCGCAATTAAATAATAGAAAAACAAAAAAAAAATTATACATTTAAAAAAGATTTTTTCAATTTTTTCAATTTGCTGTTGTATTAATGACTAAAAAAAGGATACTACTATAACTGTACACAAACAGATAAAAAGTGAATGTCCACTTTCAGCTTTGTTAATGCTAATCTCAGAAGATAAAGCAAGGACAAATTTTCAAGCCAAACTTTGTACTAAATTTTAATGAATTTCATTGTTAAAAAAAAAAAAAAAAATGATGAAGCCACAAATTTTTTTCTTTCAACAAGTTTTTAAATGACACCAGTAGAAAACCTGAGTTATCTTGACTCAAGCTCTGGAAACTTTGCTGGAAAATGATCTTGTCCATAATTGGAATGTTAAAAAAAATGTAGCAATATTGTTAAAACTGGTCTTAGAAATACTTTGAAAAGAGCTGAGCTATAAGTTTCAACACCAAACTTTCATTTAGCTGTTCTAAAATTTCTCATCATTATTATTTTTAACATTAAGTCAAAATTGAATAGTAACTAAATAAATGACATACATTTTATATTAGTAGAAATGAAAATCAACATAAATTACCTGAAATAAATCATATTTTGAGCCGATGATAAGAAGAGGCACAGGAAATGGATCAAAAAGAGAACAATCCTGTGAATATCAAATTTAAGAAAAATTTTATGAAATATTAAGAAAAAGCACTTCATAAATATTATTTTAAAATTAAATTTAATTATTTTTTGTAAAACACTCCACAATGGATTAAATACAAACACAATCAATGTATCTAAAATTTATATTTTAAAGAGGAGATGTTTAAGTAGAACTGTAAATTGAATTATGAAATTGTATAGAAAATTAGCAGTGTGAAGTAATTAAAAAGAAAACATTCATCAGAACAAAAAACATTGTATTGTGAACATTTTAATAAGAATAAATATACACAACTCATGCTGTCCATTCAAAAAAATCTTGATGATACAACCTAACTAAAGACTAGAAGTTCCAGAAATTTAAAGACTGCTAATAGAATTTCTGATAAATTGATAATTTTTAAGAATAAGATAAAGTATAATTTTAATAATTTACTGTTAACATGAACAACAGACAAAATAAAGCAAAATTATGTACAGTGATGAAAGAAATTCTGAAAAATAAGATTAATAAGTTAAATGAATAAATCACTACTCTGAGATATAAAAGAATTCAAATACATTCAGTATTTTCAAGAATGATGACTAATATTTTTAGCAGCACAAAAATAAATGAAATATAATTAATTATGAAGATAGAAGATAAAACAGGAAAATTCTAAGATTATTATGAAAAACCTAAAATAACTTCACCATATGTTGAAAATGTCAAAATTATAAGACAAATTTCAGCACTCTTTTATACTTAAAATTATATGTATATTATACAACGTACATAGTTTCAAACAAGTAAAATAGGAAGTTAATGGAATTTAAAAAGCTATTTTTGAAAGTTAATATTAAACCCAAAATTAAAAATATCTTTACATTACAAATCAATTTTTTAATCACTGGAAATTAAAATTGATACCTCATGGTTTTCAGGTATCCGACTCTTAATTTGGTCATTTAAAAAAGTCTTTAATTCAGGAGAGCTTGTTGAACTTAATACTGCATTGATCTGTTTTGTAACAGCATTCAATAAACTTTCCACCATATACCATAATTCTTCTGGTTTTGAAAGGTCTAGAACCAATACTACACTTAAACTCCTGGAAAAAGAAATCAAGTTTTAAATGATACATTAAATATATACAGTGGAACCTGCTTAAGACATTCTATTTTTGTGGTCCCAATTTTTTAATTGTTGAACCACCACAAAACTTTATTGTGAAGCTTAATTTTTGAGCCAACAGAAACAGGATTCCCTGTCTCCATGAAACAGAGATGACAAAAGAAGGGCACACCCTGGTGTACATTGTCCATGAAATAGGGCAATAAAATTTTTTTTCAAGTTACTTCTTACTTCAAGAGCCATTGGGTACATTCCCAAATCTTTCACATTTAACCCCTTGCCTTAGGAATCAAGCGACGATTGCGTGTGCCACTTTCGATGAAAGCTTTTCTCATGCATCATGACTAGAAGCAGTTTCATCACCGGCTAAATTGTGAGCAAACCAGTGGACATTAATAGTACTGCATTTACTATTTAATAAATCCACAGAATTTGATAATTATGTTTCATTTCATTTTTATTAAAAAAATTTATTAGTGTTTTTATTTCACATATTATTTCTATGTTTTTGGTTATATAACAAAAGTAAAAATTTTCAATCGTTTAAATATTTTCTATGTAGAATTTATTGCGTGAATAACCTATAAGTGAATAATGTATAATATTAGTCGAAATTTTGTAATGGGTATTTTTTTATTACTGATACGAGCTTTTCACTTTTGGCCAGAAAGAATCATCTCGTGTCTGACACGAACTTTTCACTTTTGACCAGACAGAATCACCACGTGTGTGATACGAGGTTATCATTTTAGGTACAGCAGTATGTTCACATCTCCCATACGTTGTTTTAAAACAAAAGGTTAAGAAAGAAGAGTTCAAAGTCAGCAGTCTCAAACTCAGTTCTAGGCCATAAAGTTAGTAGGGAAAAGTACTCTTCTAATTAAACATTTTGGCCATACAACTTCTACAGTAGTAACCAGAAACTTCCCATTCATGAATACATATACAAAATCATACATTCTCATACTAAAAGTACCATTTTGTCATATCTCTAGCCAGATTCATTTTAATAGCTTGAGATCAATTCAGCACCACTACTGCACACTAGAATCAGATGATTCATTTTGGATACAGTTTAACTTTTTTGTGTACAGCCTGGAAACATACAAAAATTATTTTAGGCATTAATAATCTGTCAAGAAAGCTCCTAAAGTATATTTGCTTTCCTAGCTATTTTTTTTTTTTTTTTTTTTTTTTTTGCTATTTTCTGTTTTTGTTTCCTTGATACTAGTTTATATTAAACAATATTTTAAATATGCCTGTATAGATTTAAAATTTTTTTAAAAGTAGTAGAAAATTTATATTTAACCTGCATTCAGATTGCAAAAAAGTTACGACTTCCTATGACAAAGCTTAATGGTGTTGTTACTAAATTAAAAGTTAAACAATAAAAAAGTAAAAATTTTTTTAAAAAGAACTGAAAAGGATAAAATACGAAGACAATGAAAATAAACTTATTTTATAGTTTAAATAAGCAGAATAAAAGAACATCTCTCTCTATATATATGCATTTTCCTGATTTCCCATTTAAGAAGTTTTAATTTCTTAGTCCCTTGGAAAGCTCCTTAATCAGGTTCTACTGTATATATAGTTTTATATAAAGAAAGTACATAAAGTCTAAGACAAAAACTTTAATGTTAAATTCTGTTAATTTATTTAAAATGAAAACTTCCTAGTTACTCATAACTACAATATTATTCATAAGCTACAAATTATTTACAAGAAACAAAATGCTATAAACAGAATATAATATGTACAAATATCCTGAAAACTAAAATTTAAGATTAGGGATGAAACCGATGAGGATTTTTCTGGATATCAAATATAGAAATCTGCAGCTTCTTTGTCTACCAGATACACATATGTAATAATAAAAAATAAATGCAATAAATTATCAAACACTAATATTCATTTTCATCCTAATTTTATGCAGAAATTTATTCAGAATAAAGGATAGATAACAGACAGAAAACTAAACTAGTCCATGGACATGTATATCAGAGAGATACTTAAGGAGAGATCATCACTTTTTAGCAATTTTTATTAATTTATGTGAGAAACTGCTCTTCTTTTTTTACTTGTGCATGATTGTGCTTTAAACATGATGCATCTAGAGATAAAAATGACTAATTTTATGTTAATAAAATTTGATCACGATTGTCTAAGTTTAATAACTAGTTTACCTTGTGGATTTTCTACCTTTAATAGATCTACATTACAGGTACAAATCTATCTTCCAGTATTTTCTACTACTCAGTGTCAAAATTTTAGCTTCATTACATATTTATGTTAGAAATTTCATACTAAACTTTTTTGTTATTTGGTATTCTTTTTTTATAAATCAGATTAAAATAATAAATTACATATATTATATCATTTTTAACCATTTAATAGTTTTGCCTGTGCCTCGCATGGATAACAATTTTTAAATGTGGGGTGATTTGCTTGTGTAAGGTGCAGGAATCACATTTTCAAAGCTAATATTTCTAATTACATCTAATTTATTCTAGTTTACTTTTTGATTTACAGATAGTATTGTTGACCCACTAAAAGTTGCATTTTCCTTATGATTTTATATAGGTATAAAACAAAAATTTAGGTTGCATACTAAATTATTTAATTAAAAAACAAAATTTTAATAGTCTACATAGTTTTATCTTTAAAAAAATAAAATAGAAATAAAGTTTAATTTAACAAGCAATTTGAAATCTTAATATAACTTTAGTGTAAATTTCAGAAGTAATAATATTTTTCATGTTTCCAAACATTCAAATTCACCAAAGCAAATTTTTAAGCATTTTACTCAACGAACAGAGGTTTTCATTAAAATTAAATTTGTTTGTACAAGATATATTAATTATTATATCAATTTGTGTTAAAACTGAGTTTAAATGGAAGAATAAATATCTGAGAAGGCAATTGAATAGGCTAAATGACACATACAAATACAAAATTTTCTTTATGTTAAAAATAAATGAATTTTATATATTTATGAAGATAAAAATACATATATCATAAAAGTTTTTTTGCTTAAGATTTGTACTTTATCATGTCTTTTTAAAGTCAAATTTGAAATGTTAGTTTAATCTTGAGGAAGTTACCTAGACACAGAAATAACTAAAACTAACTCCAGTTTTAAACTATTTTACTGTACTGATTAAGAAAATTGGAGAAAAATAATCATCACAATACAAAGCATCATTTGTACTTTTTGAACATGTCTGATAAAATCAGGAAGAATGGGGTAGATTAAAAATGAAACAACATACAGAGATAGTTAAGAGGAGAGAGGGTAACCTCCTAGCTCCTATTTACGTATGGCTAATGCAAGAATGAGATTTTAAGCTTGTGACTTTAAGATTTTAAGGACAGCAAGAGAAGGCTAATTGACAACTGTAACCCATTTTGTATATTGTTACAAATTAAAATTTTCTGCCAGGGCTGTCAAACATAATTAGATATTAGATTGTGAGAAATAGCAGGAATTCAAAAACAACTTTCCTTGTTATAGCTTGGTAGTCATTTTAAAGGTTTACATGACTGTATTAGTTCAAATTCATTAAAGTACAGTGATTTCCTTACAAAAAATTCTGAAGCCATACATTCTGAGAAAGGGGAGAAAGCCTCTCTGGCCCTATCCCTTTTCAGACTAAAATAAGACCTAAATGTTTCCTTACTGAACAACCACTACATCGCACTGTAAATTTTGCTTATTTTTCAAATATATTTTAAATTACTTTGCTTTTAATTTAAAACTTTAAAAAACTAATAATTTATTAATGTTTTAAATCCAATTTTTGACTGAAGGCAGTTTGCTTTGAAGAATTTCTATCTTCAGGTATAATATTTGATAGCCACCGATCTGAATCTTTAGCACAGATATCCATCTGACATTTAAATATCTATTTTTCAACCAAACAAGCTGTATCAGTTTCATTCCTATATAAAACTTCATTTTTAAAACTAATTTTGAAAAATAATTTAATACTAGTTATGCTTTATTTAATATAAATTACAGTACAGTACTACAAGAGAAATAAAATATAGCAAAATCACACATAGTTATCAGAGGATAAAGAATAGAAATTAAATAATTTATACATTTTATGATAGTAAAAAAATATAACTTCATTTTGTATCTTATTGTGCTTCAAACATATTTCTAAAAAAACACATCACATCATTAACAAAATCATTTTACATCATCAAAAACATTTTACATCATAAGAAATTAGAAAATAGACACATAGCTTTAATAAGATTTACTGATAAGATTAGATAAGATGCTGATAAACTGATAAGATTTATGTACATTTACAGTAAAGAAATTTTAAAAAATAATAATACTTTAGGGTATCAACTGTAACTGGAATTTCTAATAGATCCAAGAATAAAGTACCACCACCAAGCTCCCATATGTGACAAATTTCTTTTCCCTATGAAATAAGTACAAAATTACAATATTTTATTTAAAAAAGAGAAATATTAAAAGTTTTAAAAAATTACATTAATGTGCAATAATTTTAGTTGAATGATATAATTTGATACATACAGATTCTATTCCTTTGTTTCGACGTCCAAACATATATTCCAAAGCTAAAGTACTTTTTGGTGTTTCACTTCGTTCTAAAAACTTATAGCATACTGTAGATTTTCCCTGAAAATATACAAAAATTACACAGATATGGGTTAAAGAAAGTCTGAATTATTTGAAACTGATATATAATAAAAGATGCAATAAAAATACTAGCATTTATGTCTGTAATTCCATTTACGCATGCCTTAATATAAATACATTTTTTATAATGGGATTATTGGTCTAGATTTTTTAAAAATATATATATTCTGCTACATTACAATCTGTGCATTTAAAACTAACAACTTCTCATACTTAAAACAAATATTCTTTCAATTTAAATCAGCAGAACAGTATATATCAATGCATATAAAAAAGATTAAATTACAAACAAAAACCAGTTTTTGTACAGCATCTTATAACTTTAAACTATTACAACATTCATCTTTTAAATATAATTTAAATTCATTAACAATATATGACTTTAATGTGTTAAAACTTTTGTAAAAAAAAAAAGTTCATAATAAAAATATTAGAACAAGTATATTGGGTAATTACTTGTTCTCTTTAAATAAGAAAACTGATACAAACTTCTAATGATACATTTTTTTTTCACACTATTAATCTTTTAAAATGAAGGTTAGTAAGATAAATAACTGCAAACTTTAAAAACACATTAAAATTATGCAAGATTTAGTGTGTAGCACAATAATCTACCTTTTGCTACACAAGGACAAACTCCTTAAAGCAAATTCTGGATGGCTACATACAACCACACCAGCTATGGGATTCAACAAAAGGAACTCCAGTATTTGATTATGCAACCAATATTACAGTACAATGGTAGAATACTGAAAGCAATGTCCCACTATTTGGTCAGCATCTAGTGATGTCCAAATGGTAAAATTATGAAATTACAAAAAAATATTTATTAAATGTAATGAAATTTTAAATTTAAAGATGAAAGAAATATATATTTATGACATGATCCAGTGTTAAGGCGAATGAATAACAGTCTTTCTTGATAATAATAAGTTTATTAAATCATTGTTTCATTTAAAAGAAAAACTTGTGCCATTTTCAATTGTTTGTGGTGGAGCTAAGCGTGTATAGGTGTTGACAGCTCTATATTCATGCGCTAACTAACTCATATCGGTTTGCTTAATCGTCAAATTCTTCAAACATCTTTCTGCTTGATCACATTACTCTAAAAGGTTATGCAAGTGTGGGTCTTTTTCATTTATTTTATTATTATAAAAGAGTTCCCTTTTTAGAATCGCTTATAACTCACATAATTTCCAACTACCCCCTTTTTAGACCTGACATTTATATATATACTATTAAACATCTTTCAGTTTGACTGCATTACTCCACAATGTTATACAAGCATGGGTCTTTTACATTTATTTTATTATTATAAAAGAGTTCCCTTTCTAAAATTGTTTATAACTCACATAATTTCCAACTATCCCCTTTTTAGACCTGACATTTATATATATACTAATTTATATATAGTATAATGTAATGATAAATCATTGTAATTTGGTATAGAAATGGTAAAGGAATTTATTTTTAGTCAAAAACAGATGATGAGCAGAAAACTAAGCAACATGCTCATACATATGCATAATTATAAAAGTATTTAATGTCAGATCATCACTTTTCAAAAGTCTATTTAGACTTTGCAAGAAATCTATCCTCCCTTCTTACTTGTACATGATTGTGGCCAATGCAATTAGAATGTTGGTGATTAAAAAATGACTAATTTTACATTCCAGAAAATATATTTTTTTGCTCTGACTGTCCAAGCTTAATTACTATTGTGCCTTGTGCATTCTCTATATTTAATAGATCTACATTATAGTTACAAATTTTAAATCTATCTTCCATCATTTTTTACTATCTGGAAAAATTTCTACATTATTGCATATACATATACTATGTACTATATAAATACACACACACACACACACACACACACACACATATATATATATATGTATGTAATTGTACAGGAGACCAACTTGCCCCTGTTATTTTCCTCAGCCCAGGCATGCTGGGCTGCCAAGAGTCCCGCTAACCATCTGTTCGCAAGAAACACATCATTGTGACCAAACTTAACTTTTATTTCATCTGATCAAAATAGCACAGAATCCAGAGGCATCTGAACCGGATAGTGTCAGAATGCTCTCTCTAATGCTAGCCTTCTGCGAGCAATGACCAAATACCATGTATGGTTTAATGTTGTGGGAAAAATGCTGAGGCAACTGTTAATTGCTTAAAGAGTGGTTAAGCAATTAACAGCTAATTGCACAATTAACAGTTAATTGCTGAACCTTTGATTAGAGACATCAGCCAAAGTGTGGCGTTCCAGATGACTATTATTGCTGATCATTACAGAATTTTCCTGGGAGAGTTATAACTTCCTAATTAAAATACCAGAGATATCACTTTTTGCTTTGAGAATCAAAGAAAGAATTTCGAGTTTATGCTGAAGGAATGAAAACATCTTTTGAAATCCATCTTGAAATTGGGTGACTGGGAAATATGGTTAATATAAAGAGAAGAAATTAACATGTAGAATAATGAATGGGTAAAAGGAATAATTTTGGATAGACTTTAGGGCTGAGATATTGATATTATTACACACACACACACACACACATATATATATATATATATATAAATATGCATGTGTTAGGATATAAAGGTTTTGAAAAAACATACCCCTTTTTTGTTACCCAGCAACAATAAGACAGAATCTTTTTTATTTCTTTTACCTAAAACATAAAAAGAATTTTTAATAAAAACTGGATACAAAAAAGCAAAGTTATTTAATAAATCATTAAATCATATGATATTAAGTAATCAAAAGTATGGTAAAATTAAATGACTTTGTAGACTATTAACTGTCAAAATTTACTCAAAGGCAAAAAAATTAAATATTTTTAACAGCATATGAGAAGAAATTATAGATATCAATGAAATTAAAATATTTATTGGTAGAATGAGTTAAAATGTACATAGAGAAAATCTGATTATACATTTGAGTACTTAAACATTAAATCTAATATATTTACTTTCTTTAATCTTAAAATATGATAGTAATATGAGAAGCAAACCCTAGATGTAATACATATACATATATAAACTTACTATGATTATTTTCTTTGAATTGTTCCACAGCAATATCCCATAATGTTTTCCTGTAAAAAAATAATAATTGTTGATTAAAAATTATAACACAAGTTTCACAAAATAATAATTGATTAGAATCATTTTTATTTCCTAATCTTATCTACTTAAATTCTATGAAAATATATAATTAAACTTTTCATTAGAATTTTCTTAGTGACTATAATTATAATCAAAAGTAGTTTTTTTTTATAATATTCTACATGAGCTTAAAAACATTAATTAGCAAGGAAAAAATTCAATTACTACTATTTTCAATTCCACCCACCATCTGAAAAAAGTCATCATTATTTAGGTTTAAAAAAAATTTTCTATGCTATTTACATAATGATTTATGCAATTACAGATTTACATTTTCATATTAATCTGATTCTTAAAGTAACATTAATTGCACAAATTATTGTGTATATCAGACCAGTTCCCAGCAGGCTACTTTGTACATATGTAGTGTCCTGAAATTATATATAATTTCTTTAGGAGAAAATTTAAAATACAAATTATTATTAATTTCAATTGTTATTCATAAATTAACAATGGAACTGATAATTACTTGTGATTACATATAAATAATTATATCAATAATAATCACTAAAATAATAAAATATCCTATTTACTAAAATTAACATATTATAAACTATTATAACTATTATAAACTTTGTGAAATCTATATTTTGGTATATTAAGAACCACTTAACTAAAATGAAGTACAGCTGTTTTAATACTACGCAATTACTTTTTAATGTCTGAGTAAGATAACAAATTTAAAGGGCTATTTTTATTGTAACTGTTTAAAATTTATTTTGAAGTTTTTATTTAATGTAATCGTATATTTTTCTTTTACATTCATAATTGTAGTTATGGGGTACATTATTAAGAGCCTCTAAAAGCACACTAAAAGTCAAAAAAGAAGCCAAAAAGCAATGATCGAAATAATTTTTAAAATTGTATAGATTTTACCTTTAGTGAAAGTATTACAGGTAAATGTGGTTAAACAATATTGAATGTCTAAGATTTTGTTGTATAAAAGACTTTTGCTGCAGCAGATTAAGCTGTTTACGAATCAGTACCCCCCGAACTTTTAAATGCGATTTTTCTTGAAAATTATCCTTCTTTCAGAGTGGTTGAAGCATCATGAAATAAAGCAGGAATCAGTTTCAATACTTCATCATAATAAACTTTTACAAATAGGAACTACAACAATTAGATGTCTAAGAAAGCAGGAAAACATAAATGACAGCCAACATAAAAACAACATAATTTAAACAAGAACACAGAAGCATTCAATAATTCTACTTTTTATAATTATTTTATGTTAAATTACTGTAATTAATTATACACAAACAATCCAATTGTAAACTGTCACCCAGAAACTAATAAATTATGCATTATTATAAAATATAATTATAATTACTGTAGTTAAAAAGCATTGTTTCAATTATATGTGAATATGTTGATATCTTTCTGTTTTTATTAGTTTAGACCAGTAGTGTTATTCTATGCTATATAGAGTCTGTACTGCAGTTAAAATCAGTTACAAGATTAGATGTTACAACAGTCTTAAATGCATAATTTAGTCAATTTGTACTTCTGAGATAATTGTAAATGATGATAAATTTTTATTTAGCTCCAGTTTCATTGTTCTATCAACCAAAGTGTAGACAAAAGGTCAAATTGTAATTCAATATACTGAGCATCAAGTTTTGTTAATAAACATTAACTAACAGAAACACACATATATATAAACCAAATAGTCATTACATTATGACAACCAAATAACATGTAGAACTACCTTTAGCCCTCAAAACTGCCAGCACCTGGCATAGCATTGACTTAACAAGGTGCTAATAGGTAGTCTGAGGTAACTGGTACCAAGTGCTCACCAACTGGTCTTGCTATTCCCGCACATTGCAAGGGGATGTGTGGCAGCATGAACTTGGTTTTCTAGGTGGGACCACAAATGCTCTATTGGATTAATGTCAGGTGAATTTGGATGTCAAGACATGACTTGAAAGTGACTGGATTATTCCTCAAACCACTCCTTCTCGATTCGACCCTCACTTTATCCTGTTGGTAAACACCATCCCTCGCTGAAATTACTGTTGTCGTGAATAAGTGAACCTGATCTGTAACACTGTTCCCGTATCACACAGACATCAGGGATTGTCCTATAGGGATTATGGGTTCTAATGTGCTCAATGAAAACATTGCCCATACCATAATACCCCCACCACCGACTTGTCTCTGTCCAAATCTGCATCTGGGAGCCAAGATTTCCTTTGGGAATAAACATATTCGCATACGCTTGTCAATGTGATGGACCAGAAAATGATTTGTTCTTATATCAAACCATGGTTTTTTGTTTGAAATTTAAGGGATTTCATTTTTTTTCTTTCTACAGTAACCACATTTATCATATTATTGGGTTCTTGGGATTTAGGTTGGGGATAGTTCAGCAGATCCCACTGAGTAGTATTCCATAATAAATTAAAATATAAATACATGAACTCTTCAAAAATTAATAAAAATTTCAGATTTATAAAATCTTATATGATTTAAAGAAAAGGATAAGATATGACTTTTTTATAACGTTTAAATAGCAATCAGACTTAGAATTTACTATTATAACTTGATTTATAAACACATTCATAAGATCTATGAAGGTTATTTGCGGTTACTAAGATATACTTACGTCATTATTAAGGTTTAGATCAGTATCCACAATTGTAACAAAAAAATATTGACAATTCAATTTTTTCAAAATGTCTGAAGAATTATTGCAGAATTAAAACCGCTGAAAAAGGTGAGGCTGAAAATTAAAACCCAACAACCCAGCGTATCAAATGAACATAAAATAATAATTAAAATGTAGTTGGTGTTTTATAAAAATTAGTACATTTTGAAATGTCTCTAAAGCAGTTTATAATTAAATAAACTTTGCACTGCTTCCCAAGACTCAACATTTAATCAGAAAAAACTTTTAAATAAGCAAAAAAGGAGTTATAACAAAGAATAATTTTAGATGAACATTTTATAATATGTTAATTGATTATATTATCAATACAAACTTCACGTCACAACAAACGCATTAGCAACAATTTACGTAACGTTGGCAACCGGAGTAACTGATAAACAAGATCCAGGTTCCATGTTATTTATTTATTTATTTAATCTTTTTATCTGACTCATTTTAGAGAATGACAAAATTATAAATAGTTTTACCTAATCATATTAGAAAGGGAAAATATATATTTATGTTTACAGCTGTAAAATATTTAAAATTTACTTAAAATAAAAATTAAATTTATGAGTTTTTTTTAATAATAATTAAATAAAAGTTAGCCCCCAGATTGGTTATTTTTTCGTAATTATGGTGGATATATATTGATATGTTAATGTAAAACATGAAACTTTTAAATGATCGATTTTAGCTTTAACAATTTTGCATTTCCTTTTTTATTAGTTTCATTTAGCTTGTTTATATTTTAATTTGACTAAAGGAGACGAGATGAATGTTTGTTAAAAAGATGATAATATTCAGTGTATTTAATTTTGGATTTATAACAACCTCAAGATAAATGCGCACTTGTATTTAGATTTGGTTTCGATTTAACATGAAAATGCTTTATGTTAACAGAGAAAAATTGTTTAAAATTAAATTTGAAGAAAATTTATAATTGAAGTATTTTTGAATATATTCACCAAAATCTATTTGGATTTACTTCTGCTTTTAGCTACAATATTTTTAAGATAATCTCCGATAAACTTTCTTTGTATATCTGATTTCGAAACAAACGAGAATAGTTTTCTGTATCATTTTCGTTTTCAGTTTTAAAATATCCTTATTAAAGGTTTAAATCTACAATTGCAACTATGATTGCAATAGTATTTTCATCTGTTATATAAAAGCTGGATGAATTTTTATTTAGTACTTAAGGGTGAACGTAGTAAGTTTTCACAGGAAACATGCATCACAATTCAAAAGGAATCGATAATTTTTCGTATGAAGAAAACTACGGAAGAAGTCTACTGCGCATGCCTTAAAACAACGCCATCTTGGAAGCTGACTGCGGCAGGGAGGAGTAATTTAATGTAGCGGATTGATGTTAATGTAAACATTGTTGCTTGATGTTTGCATTTGACAAAATATTCACATCATCCGGCGTTGACAAAACTTTCCTGTTCATCTGTATCTCTGTCGAATTACTCACTAATGTCAGTTAACATTCTTGTAAGTTCATTGGCATGCCATAGTCATTGACGTTTTTGTAATGGAACTTTATCCTTTAACTCTTGGATTTTATAGAAAATAAACTACAATTGAGGCCTTTCTACCGGGACCAAGCACCATACGGTAGATTATTTAAATTCATCAAGGTAAGACACTTTCTATAGTGCGTAGATACTAGGTACATACTATAGTGATTAAATGACCTGTACCAATTTGTCATCAGTTACTTAGTTATTATACATATGTATTATTTGTTATAGTTATATAATTAAGAAAAAGTCAGTTAATATTGTGGTTGCAAGCTGCTGAAGATGTAAAATATTTTTCACAAATAATTTTGCCTCAATTTTATCCGCGCAATAGAGCCTATCATTGGTTTGTATTGGTCATTGTTTGTAATATACTTGTTATGATCAGGTGAGGAGGTGTAAGAATGATAAAATAGTTAATAATGTCTGTTAAAGATTGTTTTGGTGAATCGGACCCACTTTTTGCTATTTTCTTATTAATTGAAAATTAATAAATAACTAGATTACTTTTCTGCAAATTTATATTTCTTATACTAAGTTATGATAACATTTGCTTTAAAAGTAAAGTGAATACAAATCTTAGTACTTAATGTTAAAGATATAGTTGTTTTATGAATTAATTACGAAACCAAGAGAATATAATTATCGGCCAATTATTTTTCTCAACATTTTTGTTGAATCAATATTTTTTTTGTCTAGTTTGTTCTTTTGTAAATTTGTGCTTCTGTTATATAGCATTTTTCACTGTCTTCGTATTTAAATAGTAATGGTTAAATGTATAATAATTTTGGGACATTATTAAATTATAATACACAATCTGATTTATGTTATGTTTTGTTGTTTTAAATGGTTTATGCAGTGCCTGTAAGTCTCATGTTTGTGTTCTGTTTCTAACTGCCTTCAATTTAAATTCATGCAGCATTGAAAACTTTATATTAGAAAAAATATTTTAGTTTCATAAAAAGTGTATACATTACTGATTAAAAAGAATTGTGATTATGAAACTTTGGGATGATGTATATTTTTGTTTTTGCATCTCTAGGTAAAATGATAGTATTTATTCTTTACTGAATCAAAACATGTATTTCACCTCTCATATGTAAATAGTTGTGTATAAATTACCTCTTAATAGCACAGTTATTCAGAATTAGAATGCATATATCATAGTCTGTAATTCAAAGCTAATATTAAATTAACTGTTTTCTTTTGTATAAGGGGCTGTTTTTAATATAAAATATAGTCGAAATCCTATATTGCTATGTATTATCAAATTTATAAACTTAAACATAGATAATATATGATTTTGATAATATAAAGATATAATACATTTTTGATAGATTATAGATGTTATTAAAATAATGAATATAGTGACTAGCACTTAAATGCCTAAGAAAATTTAAAGATGTTTGTTTATATATTATGTTTTGTATTGTGTTATACATATTTATAGGTTTTTTAAAAGTTACAAAGTCAACTATATTTTTAAGTCTAATTGTTAAGCTACCATAAAAAAAATGTTAGTGGATTTATTTGAATTGTTAACCATTCTAAAAGTATAACTTAATGACAGATCTGAAAATAAAACACTGCATTTGCACTTAGCAAATGCAGTGTTTAAAAAACATAAGTATATATGAAAGTATTTTAAATTAACCCTCTGACTGCTCAATTTGTAAACCGAAATCTCTTTAAAAATTGCATATTTTTTGTTGCATAGTTTAAGTATATATATAAGCATACTATCTATAATTCTATAATCTAATATAACTATAGTTCTAGTCATACAATTCTATTTATTACCTAATTAAATGTCTAATACTGTATATAATTTATTCTACTGGTTAAACGGTCAAAAGGTGAAATTTGCTTCTTAAAATAGGAAGGAAAACACATGCCCTATCTTGGGATGAGCAATTTTTGCTACTTTTGAATTGCCCATAGAAATCACAGGATGAGCAATCAGAGGGTTAAACATCAGATGTACAGATTAATATGAAAATTAAAGTGATTGTTGCATTAACTTTTTTTTGCTAAAATTTGGATCTCCAATAAACATTTTAGAATATGCTTATTTAAAATTCTTCTGTTTTTGGAAAATATTTTTTTTTCTCATTGTTTATTGGCTAAGAATATTTTTAGCAAGAGATCATTTGCATTTAAGGGATCCAAAGGTGTAGACATTTTCTCTCATGTTTGTTTTAATTTTTCAAATGTTTCCAATTATATATTGATTTCTTGTTTAAAAAAATTGAATTATAGTTTAAATTGTTTTCATTTTTCTCGTTTTTAGATATGTAGTAAAAAGATTTATAGTATTCATGTCAAGTACTGCCAGACAGCTCTTACATCTTTCAGTCCTACTGCCTAAATTCCTTCTGTAGTTAAAGATCTGAATCAGGCTTTGACTATCATGCCATCTCTACCAAGGTAATTATTAAGTCAAATCTTGATTCAAAATGCTCAAAATCTTAATCCCATTCTTAGAGTTCAAGGCAATATGAAACTACTTTAGATTCCTAGTTTCAATACTTCACATGGGCTTAGAAGTGAACCTAGACATTTAAAAATTGTTAAATCCCTATAATCTATATAAAAGAATTAAGCTTTTAAAATTGTTCTTAATCTTCTCACAATGTGAGAATAACTGGTAATGTAAAGGTTTTAAGTGACATTTATTTAAAAAAAATTCAGTTTTTGTATGTTTTAGAAACCTTTTACCTTGTTACTTTTTTAAACTGTTATATTTTTAAAATCAAATTGTCTGAATCAATAAATGAAACTATGGCATTCATTGGTCCTATCATTCTTAAAAATTCATCATATCTGAAAACACTAGTGTTGTTGCATACAGACTTCATATTCAAATGTCAAAAATACAAGGGATCAAAATTATGCCATAATTTCTTATTCCTTGTATTGGGATTGCCATCTTGGGAAGAAGACCACTTGCCATATTTTGTGATTTTGAGTTTTTCCCTGGTTTGGGGTTTCAGCACCTTCTTGAGCTTTCAAAGCTGCAGGATATTCCCCTCGACTGTCAGGTGATGCTTTCTTCAGCCAGATGGTCTCTGTTCTTAGGTGCTCTATAACTTATCCCACTCACATAATTCTCCAAGAAAGAGCCAGTGTCCTTACAGGGACTTGGCATAGTAGAATGAGGCACTAGTTACTCATCTGTCTTCCTAAATGTTATATGCCGAATGATGGCCGATTGGTTAAGGTACTGGCCTTTGGAACCGGAGTTCGTGGGTTCGAATCCCATTGAGGCATGGATGTTCGTAGCCGTTCGAATTCGGCTTTAAGCTGTAGGTACCGGTCTCATTAGCCCTCGTGTTGCAAAAAGTAGACCGTAGCACTCCAAACCAAACCTAAATGTTATAAACTCATGCTTGTTTTTTAATCTGACTTTGATAGCTGCTAGTCTTAGAGGTAGTTTTTTTGTTATTTTCAGCTAATGTAAGTGAATAATTTAATATGTTCCTGTCTCATGCTACTGAAATACTTTCCACATACTATAGATTCAGCATCTGTTGTAAACTCCATATAAATTGAAAATCCTGATTTTTTGTTAACTTTAAGTATATTTTTTAATGTACTTAATAAAAATAGCATTAAATAAACCTAATTTTGATTTACAGGGCTTTCTAAATCCTGTTATTAGATCTTAAAGTAAAATTGTAATAAACTGAATGTAAAATGTAGTGATATATAAACAATTTATAAATAATTTTGTCATAAATAAACAATGAAATTTTACAAATTTCAAATTGGTAATTTATTTCCTTGGTGGTTTTTCTTTCTGTATTTAAATTTAGATTGATATTAAATGATGTTACTATTGTATTATTTGCAGCCATTTATAAAGCGCTAACAATTTTTTAGATAGAGGAGCGAGGAAGTGTGTATATAATTAACTATAGTTAATATAATCATGGGTTTTAAAATAATTTTAGTAAATTATTCTTTTTATAAATTTAAAAGTTATTTACAAATAGATTTTAAATATGAAACTACAAACTTTTCTTATAGCACTGGGTACAATCTTATAAATATAAAATGTTATAAATTTTAATTGTTTATTAAGTGAATTGCCTAATAGCAGAGTATAAAGAAACATTCTTAAAATAATGCTCATTTAATGTCTCAAAAGCTCTTTTTCTTTTTAAAATATGTATAAGTTAGTCAAAAGTAAAAGACCTATTTTTGAGATTTTTAAAACAATGATACATTTTATCAGTTTATAAATTTATTTTGCTGCCAAAGTTTAGGCTTTTAAATCTATTACATGTTAAGAGGGATCCCTGCAAACTTTTAAGTTTTTATTCTGATTAGTAAGACATGGAATTTATTACATAATGGAGTATGCTCTTGAAAAGTTTTGGATTTTTATTCTGATTAGTAAAATATGAAAAGAAATTTGCTTTAGTTGTCAGCTTTTCCTTACTATTGATTCTATTGATGGGTATGCAGTAACATTTGTGGAAAACCTGTACATATACATTTGTGATGGATTAAAAAAAGCAAAAGTCTAGGCTCTCAAAAGTAGAGAGGAATAAAGTATATATGTAATTGTAGTTCTTAATTTAACATATCAAAACCAAAAAGTTTTATTGCTTTATGTAGAATGTTTGTTTTTAAAATATTTTGCTGTGTAGTTTCTAATACTATTGGAAAAAATTCTCATTTTCAAGAATTTTATTATTTTCAATCATTTTTATAAAATTTTCAAGTTTGTAGTAAGTTTCAAATTTGTATTTTGGTATTTTAAGGATATTTATTTAAATAGAAATTCAGAATTTTTAATTTATGTAATTCTATTGTATTTAACATCTCTTTTTATCTAAAAGCAGTGAAGATGATTTTAAAACATTTAACAAGCAATTGGTTTTCTTTATAAAAATAAAATTTTTAATTATAAACTCCAGAAATTTACAATTATTATATTCAAGATTATTCTTGCTAAAATTATTTCTTATTTATTTTTTTAATAAGGCAAATGATTATTGAGCATGCTATTAAAAGTTGATTATATTTTATTAGTGAAATTTCATTTTAGGAAATACTGAAAATTTACTTTAACTTTACAGTTCATGGTTATAGCAAAAGTGCTTTCATGCTAAAAAAAAATTGAATAGAAGCTTAATGTAATTTGAAAAACATTACCTTTTTTTGGTGTTTTAAAAATCTTTTCAACTTGTTCCTTTTTAAATAGGAAATGAAGATAAAACTTTGTTAATAGCAGTTTTGAAAGACGGTTTTATAAACAGTTTCTTTCAGTTGGTTATTTGGTATGTGATATATTACTGTAATAGAAAGGAGTCTGATTTGTGCTTTTATTAGTCTGTGTTAGTGTTTATTATTATTATTATTGCATAAAAATTTTCATAGCTGATAAAGCAATTCTTATGTAATTCATAATTGATTTGTGATATTGTATGTATTATATTCTGTGTCTTCTAATACCAGTTTTTTTAGAAGTATAAAATTGTTTGATTTTGGTAAATCATATTTTTAATTAAAGTATATTTATATTTCATAAGTTTTAATTTAATAATGCATGGAATAATCAAATATTTCATATCGTTACAAATAGTAACATTCTTTTATTAAATAAATCAATTCCATAAGCACTAGACATTTACAATTTTAAAATCACATATTCGCCTCATTTTATTATTGAAGGAAGTTAATATACCTGGTGGCTATTTCTGGTCTCCTGCTTTTTTTATATAGATTTTTTTAACAGTTTGTTAAAATGCTTTTATTATAGAAAATATTGAAATGTGCAACTTGTCATGTAAGAGAGATTATTGAGTAATTATTTTATATCATCTCTTATTTCCTTGCTAAGTGAAAATTAGTTAAAGCCCAAAAAAATATTTAAAGATCTTTGTGATAGTTAATTTAGTCATGGATGAATAATCATTCCTTTTATTTAAATCAAGACCTGGTAGTTTGAAGGACCCTGAAATTGCTGAACTTTTTGATAAAGAGGATCCTGAAAAGATATTTATTGATCTACGTGAGATTGGTCATGGAAGCTTTGGTGCTGTATATTATGTAAGTATTTATCTAGTTTAAAATAACTTTCTTAATCTAGTGCAGTTATTTTATAAATGAATCTATATTTAATTGTATCTTGTATTATTAGGCTCGAAATGCTGTCACCAAGGAGGTGGTTGCAATTAAGAAAATGTCATTTACTGGAAAACAGTCAGCTGAGGTAATTTTTATTATCATTGAATTCAGTTGTTTGTAATGTATTATGAACATTTAGAATTTTAATTAAATAGTTTCAACCATGAAACTTATTCATGAATATTTTAAGAAGTATTTACTGGTATTAAGTCCTAAAATTTAAAATTACTTAATAATCTTAATAGTTTATATAATCATGAGTAATTTATTCTGTAGATCTGATTATTAAATTTCATGATATAAAAATATAATGTATCCTCCTTTTACAATATTATTTACCACCATTTGAATGAGTACTAAACAATTATGACAAGTATATTTTATATTGATGATTAAAAATTTGCCCTGATATGTGAGGGAATTTTTCACTGATTAATTTTTGATTGGAGTTTTAAAAACACTTATTATAAAGAATTACTATAAGGGATTAGTAGAAAATTTAGACACATTTTTTGTTCTTTTTTTCCCCTTAGTAAGTAATTTATTAAGAATATGTAGGCTCTATAGGCTCTATCTGTTTATTCTTAGACCTGACTTATACAGCTGAGGCTTTAAAGAATTTATACAATTTTTTGTTAAACATTTTAAAATGACATGGGGATTATTTCAATTGTTGTAAAATCATAAATTTATACTGAGATAGTAGACTAGTACAGGAAATTTTTTTCTAGTTATGCATTTGACTTTAGTTTATTGTTCAAATATGTGTAAATGTTAGCTTGAACCAAGCTTATTCTTATAAGACTATCAAGATATTATCAGAATTGATTTCTAAAATTATTATATTAAACTAGATAGCAAATTTAGTTTGAACTGGCCAACATGAATCTCTCATTATGCTTTAAATATTTTGGTGAAATATTGATTATAACAAAAAAGTTTATTTGTATAATTCTTAATCTATTTTATTGAGGTCAATGATGACCCTCATGGTACTCAGTGTGTTGATATCGTGGAAAAAAAAAATTGTGGATAAAAATCTATGAAACTTATATTTTATGTCACCAACAATTAGTAAGTTAATAAACTATTAAAAATAAGTTCAACTAATATTTTTGTCTACAAGAAAATGTATATTTTTATTACGAGAAAAAGTAAACCTTACTTAACAGTACCAATTACTTTGCAACATGTTGAACTTTTTATGTCAAGGTATAATTGTTGTGGCTGCTTTAAGAATAGTCTTGTTAGCTCTTTAATTATGATTACTTAATAATTGCTTTTTAGCAGTAGAAATAATTACTTTATAAAATAATTATATGCCAATTATGCTTTGCGTATTTATTAAATTAGGAACATTATGTTGAAAGTTGGTGTGTTTTTAGAATATGAGGTATGTTACTCATAATTTTAATTTGTTTTACTAAAATATATTGTTAAAAGTAATTTTTTAATGTTTGTTTTATAAAGAAATGGCAAGATATCATAAAGGAAGTCAAATTTCTTCGTCAGTTGAAGCATAGAAATACAATAGATTATAAAGGCTGTTACCTAAAAGAACATACAGCATGGGTAAGTATAAATAATTCATTTGGTAAATTTTGGTCTTAATTACCCTTTTAAAATTTCACTAATTTTTTTTTTCTTTTTTAGCTCATTATGGAATATTGCCTAGGATCTGCATCGGACATTATTGAAGGTTTGGAATTTTATTATTGTAAAAATGTTTAAATAGCCAATAATTCATATTGCTTCAATTTTTTTAAAAGATTTTTTATAGTTTGAAGCGACAATTCCAAAGTAGAAATATGAACTTTCATAATTATAATTTTAACTCCAAATTGTTTTCTTGACATTAATAGGTATTTTCTTTTAACATTTTTAGTTCACAAGAAACCTTTAAAAGAAGAAGAAATTTCAGCAATTTGTCAAGATGCTCTTCAGGGGTTAGATTATTTGCATTCACTGGGCCGAATACATAGGGATGTTAAAGCTGGCAATATATTGCTAACTGAAAATGGGACAGTTAAGCTAGGTAAGCTGTTATGATTTTAACTCTGTTTCATGTTTTAGTTGGGAATTATTTTTCAGGAAAAATTTATTGGGAATTACGTGTACTTTAATCTGTTTGTGTGATAGAATCTTTGAAAAAAAAGACTTTTATTTATTGATTGCTGAGAAATAATTTTTGCACTCTTTTCTCTGTTAATTTGAAAATATTAATTTATATTTTGTTTCCTTTTTACTAGATAGAAAAAAATCATTATCTCCTTTGGACAATATTTTAAAAAACATTTATAAAGGATAGGAATTATTTTTTGTCTGATTTGAATGTTTTCCTCCAGTTTTTCAACTAATTTCTCTTTTAGTGTATTTTAATAATTTTATTACCGCATATTGATTGTGCATTTTCTTTGTAACAGGAATTCTATGTACTTATTTGATCTATCATATACAGAAATCTCATTTTTTAACTACATTTGGATAGATTTGATTTCTTTATGTATATGTAATGATAAAAATTAGTGCAATAAATTATTAAACATATGTTTACTTTTTCATCGTAATTAGGTGTAGATATTTATTTTGAATTAAGAAGAGATAATGCATGGGAAAGATAAACTTTGCTGGCAACTTATGCTTGTACTTATTAGAGATGTATATAATACTAGATTATTTTATCTTATTTTGGAAATCTTTATATAAGCCCCCAAGACTGTGAAAAATCTTCTTGTACATGGTTGTAGTTTAGATGTGGTGTCTACAGCACGTCTGAAAGTAAGCTGGCTAATTGTTTCTTGGAAAATAAGAATTCTTTAGCCATGAACGTCCAAGTTGCATTGCTACTGTACTTAGTGATTTACATTTAAGTGGATCACCAAAATCCAAAATAAATCTTAAGTTTTCTACTTTTTGTGTTTTTTTATTCTTACATACATATATACAGTATATATGTATGTAATAAGACAGACTTCACGATGGGTGGTTGCAGTCATGGCCCATAAAAATAACACCAGTTTAGCTAAGGACCTTTATTAAGATAACATTGGAGGAAAGGTTCCCACTTCATTATAGGGACAGGACAAACTGAGGGGTCAGATAGCATGAAGTTATGTTAAAGATCCTTAACACATGAATCAACATCTCAGTCAAAATCTGTGGGAATATCTCTAGGAAAATCTGTCTCTGATAGCATGCATCTCCTTTTTGTTTGTGAATATCCTAAATTGTCCGCTAGGGCAATGTAGAGTTATAATTAATTAGACTCCTTCTTTGAGAGCATAAACTGTAGCCCCAGTGGTCAATTTAGGTTAGGGGTTAAATAGGGGAAAGCAAAAGGACGAGGGAATTTTTAGCTCGTGATTTAAGATTTGTAAACCCTTTAGAATTTTCTCAGGGTGTCTTAAGGGTTTTATTCAAAATGCCTACACTAGTTTCCCAATCCAGATAATTTTTTCTTACAATGTATATATATATATAAATCTGTTGCATGTTTTGTCTGTTTGCTAGGAGTTCAGTTTTTTGTACTCAGTTTTAATATGCATTTTATAATGTTAATTATGAATTTGGAATATTTAGTTTTTTTGAAATAGCTAAGTTTTAAAAATATTATAGCTGATTTTGGATCTGCATCAATGGCATCACCAGCAAATTCTTTTGTTGGCACTCCGTATTGGATGGCTCCTGAGGTCATCCTAGCTATGGATGAAGGACAATATGATGGCAAAGTTGATATTTGGTCTCTTGGGATAACTTGCATTGAATTAGGTATAATCTTGTTTATATTGTAATCTTTTATGAAATCTTAGTATTATGTTAGTTTCTAACTTAATATCTCTTTACCTCTTGTAACTTTCTCAGTTACTTTTTAATGTAAATGCATATACATATTTACAATGCATAATATTATATATACATATTTACAATGCATAATTACATATTTCTGTAAATGCTATTTTCATATTCTTTGCCCCTCTGTGATGTCAAAATGTAAAACAGGTCCAGATATACATTTTGCATTCATTTAAATGCATACTGATGGTTAAAAAAAATTACATTATATGCATGGACATAAAAATCTACACTCTTATGGAATGTTTTAATTTTGTCTTTTATTTAATAAAATAACTTTTTTTGGACTTTAATTTTAAGATAAAATTGAACTTTATGGAAAAAAAACTTGAAATTTAATTTAGATTATTTTTAATAATATTTAATGATTAATAGATAATTTTTTCCTTTTAAATTTCTAATATACTTTCTGATTTGTGACCTAAAATATTTATTAGAAATTTAAATTTCTAGCCACCAAATATTATGTAGAAAGTACCTATGATCTAAATTATTTGGTGTTTGGCCTTAATATTTTCTGAATCTTATTCAAATATATAATGCTTCTAATTTTGCATTTTTAAATGATAAAATTTCTAATAAATCATAATTTTTTATTTATAAAAGTTACCTTTATATTAATTTTTGGTGAAGTGTTCCATCAAAGCATTAATTTTAACAAATTGTTTTTTAAATCTTGCTTTGTATAGCTGAGAGAAAACCTCCTTACTTCAATATGAATGCAATGAGTGCCTTGTACCACATAGCCCAGAATGATTCTCCATCTCTTGGACCTGGTGATTGGTAAGTTCTAAATTTTTCTGTGTTTTAGAATTAATATATCTGTGGTTGTGCAGATATACATATATATAAGAGAGAGAGATTGCTAAGAATAAATTTTTTATGGAATCTGTTTTAAGTAGCTTACATGGTTTCCGCGCACCTGGAAAGTCAGGGAAAATCATGGATTTAGACAATGGATTAATTTTGTCATGGAATGTCTTGATTTTTCAAGTAAAATGAGTAAAAGTCATGGATCCGCTAAATTACCAATTAAAAAAATGCATTGGATTGTTTAATTCTATTTTTACTTGTCATTTGGCTGAAGTTTCTGAGTTTGGTATTTATGTATTATCCTATTGACCATATTGCCAATTAAAATTTGTTCACCAAGGAAACTCAAAGCAAGAAAGCTTAATGGGTGGGTAAATGTATATTATTCTGGTCTTTTCTTAAATTGTAGATTAAAATTTTATTAATATAATATTCATTATTTTTTAATAAAAATTAGTTAAGATTTTTGCACAAAATATAAGTTTATCTCTAGGGATATTGTATATAAACATTATAGGGTTATTTTTGGCTATTTTTCATGGTCACTTGGATAATACCAAAGTACCCCGAATTCAAATTGGAAACATTTTGATTGAAAAATTGCTATAGGATGAAACTTAGGTATGTAGATACAACAATTTATTTTTATGAATGTGAGTTTATTAACACTTATAAAGTAAGTTTATAGTTTTTTTAAGATAAAATTCCTGTAATTTCTCTAAAAGCATATATTTTATTTGTATGTACATCAGAAATTTTATTCATATATACTTTAACGAAAGCTTTTTAAAGTCATGAAAAATGATCTGCTAAACCAGGGAAACTCATGAAAAGTCATGGATTTGAAAAATTTTATTTTGGCAGATACCCTGAGCTTAGTGTTCAACCATTTTTCATAGCATGATTAGTTTAGTGATCTCCCAAATCTATTGATCAAAGTCTTGGCCAGTAAGAAAGAAAAGAGAACCAATAGTGTTATTTGCATAGCTTTATTAAAATTTATTATGTAAAATAATCATTGAGTTTGTATTTCTTTAGCAATAAGCTTTAAAATAATTCAACTTTAAATATAGTTAATCTTATAGGTGTAGCAGGAGACATTGAATAGCCTGTCTAATGTGTTAATAACATTTGCAGACTTGAGAACCCTCTGGGTTTAACCCTACAATACTGGATTTATTACCTTTTTCTTAACTCCCTGGATAAATGTACAAATTATCAGATTTTCAAGGGGTAAAATATTAAACACTAGTATATAGCCCGTCATATAACAAGATCAGTAAAAATTTTAATTTTCCAGAATTGTAAATTACCATATGAAGCAGGTTAAAAAATGGTTTTTTTTTTTTGGCTGAGAATTATCTGGTACACACTCAATAATTTGTTTATCTTCATACTCCTCTACGAAAATAGCCACACATTTTTGTTCGTGAATAAAAAAGGATACAATTAAAATATTCATTTTCTAATTAGGCAAAAAGGAGCATGTTTCGAATTTACGTTTGATTCTTATTTTTTAATAAAGGCAAAATCTGTAACGGTAAAGTAATATAAAAGAAAGAATAAATATTTCAAATAAGTAATTGCATTAAGTAACTTTTTTTATTTAATGTCATTTGTAATGTCTTTCATTGTTTTAGTATTTTGATTTTTCCTATATGGATACAGAATTAACCCATATGGAAATTAATTAGTATATAATTTGGCTTATACTTAATGTAATATTTAGTATAATTTTATTATAATTTTAGTAATATATTCAAGGTAGTTACATCAACCAATCAATCAATACACATAAGTTATTGCAGAATTTTTAACTTTTTTGAATCGGCTGGTCAGCATTTGTTGATTCAGGGGTTTGATAGATATAATTTAAACTATCTTATAGAAAACTGATTTGATAAATAAATAGTGTTACATTTATAAATAAGAAAGAGTAATTTTGAGCATTCTATAAGAATTTGAGGAGAAGGAATAGAAAAAAAAAAATCATTCATTGCACATTTAATACATAATTTGTCATTTGTAAATGATATTGCACATATTATATTAATAAAAATTTGATGATTAATCATAAAAATGTAATTATTGCTTAATTTCATTTCTACTGTTTATTTTGTGAAAAGAAATATCTGATTGTTATAAAAAAAAATAACTGATTGATGAAAATATATATTTATCTGGTTTGTGAAATAAAAAGTAGTTCATTGGGATGGATAGGTTTTTAGCAGATGTTTAATGTTTTATTCTAGTAGCACATTTAGAATCTTTCATTTTTGGGCCTATTTTACTTTGAAAAGAAACAGTGTATATATATACTTAATTTATAGATTTGACTCATTGATTCTAAATTATTCGTAGGTCTGATTCTTTTCATCTGTTTGTGGAAACATGTTTGCAGAAACATCCTACAGACAGACCAACTGCAGCAAGACTGTTGCAGGTAATTTTAGACTTCAGAGAATTATATTTGTTGCTTTAACTCCGAATGATATCAAGAGTAGCATTTTACCTCAGCAAAAATTCATTAGAATTTAGGATGTATATATATATATGTATCAGTTAAACACTATACACTTTCTACTTTTGTTCATTTCAATTTTGTTCTCATTTAGCTATGTACCAAATTTTGGTCTAACATAATTAGTGAAAGCTATTCTGTAACATAGAATCTATCTCCAAAAACTCAACAGGAAGGCAATATACAATAGATTATGGAAAATGAACAGACTCTGTATCTTGAGACAGATGATCACAGTGGTAGAGAAAGCCTGTGGCCCATTAAGATATTTATGGCTAAACCAGTTTCTTTCTAAGAACACTGCTGTCTATGCACAGCTAGGAAGATGGCACACCCACACACATGGTTCATTTCCTTTCCACTAAACAATCTTTTAGAATTTCAGTCGGGTGGGGGTGGATAGGCCTCTCCTAAATCTGTTTCCTTATTTACGCCTTGGATCAAGCTATTTATCTTCAACTATAAATGAAACATTGAAAATATGCTCAGATAGCTAATACAGAGATAAAAATGGTCACTAAAGTAAAAGTCAATATTTTTCAGATAGGTTGGTATTGATCAGTATTTTCAAAATTTAGTCAGTGTATATTTGGTAAAAAATTAGTTTTCTGTGTGTGTATGTGTTTTGAATATTTTGATTTTATTTTATTATTCTGGCCCGATATCTAGCAAATAGAGCTGTCTATGGGCTAAGTAGATTATTAAATCCAGGTTCCTTTCTATAAAGACAAAGTTTTTAAATTATAAAACTAATCAGGCCTGTCTTGAGATAAGCTTCAAAAATTTGGATAATGACAAAACTAGAGGAAAATACAATTGTAGTTTTTTAAAGATTCTGCAGATTATACTTTGTGTTATAAATGAAAATAATAGTTGAAGAAGGAGATTCGATTTTGAACTACACAGGATATATAAACAATCTGACATTAATACATAAAAATAGAATGAACTGTATGGCTCATATGATTTTGCATGCATGACAACAACACAATGAAAAAGGTATTGCTTTTTAGGCCCACTGGAATCAAAAGGAGAGAAAAACCTTAATTGAGATGGGTTGATTTGGTAGAATCTGCTTTTATAATAATTAATAAAAAGAATTGGCGATAAAGATCAATCAAAAATTATGGAAAAGTCTTCAGAGGAAGGGAATTGTCCATAACTGTGCTGTCTAGCCATCTATGATGCTTGATTATTCTAAAATTACTTTATAATAAAGGCAGGATTGCAAGCAACTAAAAAATGTATGTGTATAAGCTAATGAAATTTTTTTTTGCAGTTTTCTTTTTGATATGTCAATTGTTAGGGTTTGTTTTGTATATGTATTTGGTTTTTCCATGGATTAAATAATTTCCTTATATTTCTGTTTATAAAATTTTGGCTATTAGTTAGTTGTATAAATCATAACTTTCCTATAATAATATGCCAGGTTTAATGTGACATACATATGCTATTTTTGTTATACAATTTTTATATAACTGTATTATTTGTAATATTTAATGTGTTTCTGTCTGAGTGTGTGTATATATAAAAGAGGAGAAAATGTCCTCCACCCTTCCAAATATATTTAAGTGCCATTAAGTCTTGACCACATCATAATCTTAGATCTTGACTTATGATCAAATTGATTCCAAAGTAAACTTACAACTTGCATTATTACAGAATAGTAGGAAAAAAGGTTGAAGTTGTATTGAAATTAACTTATATTTATCAGTTACAGTACTAAAGTTTGTCAATACTTTCTGTACTATTCTGTCAGTATTTTTCCAATTCTGATCAGTAAAATCATATATTTTTTTATCCTCTTACTAGCTTTTATTCCTGTTAATAAACTATGAATGGAAAAGTGTTATTTTCATGTTTATGTTTTTGTTTAATTTCTTTTAGTTAAGTAGGATAAATATTTGCTCGTGGTAGTAGTTAAAATAATTAAAATTTATACCTTCACTAGAATTTTTAGTGTTAAAATAAAGCATGCACAAAATACTAATTGCATAATCTTTACTAATAATGATTCAGAAAAGTATGAATTTTTATGACACTGTGTATTCATGGCTATCACTGGTTTCTTTTTAACAATGCTTCAGTAGGAGAAACCGAAATCTTTTCATTAACACTAAACATACCATATAACGGGTTAAATCCATAAGGTTAGTGTAAAAAATGTGATGGGAAATGAATTAAAAATTCTTATTTTTTGTGTTTGCAATAAATAAAAATTGACAATATACAATTTTGTTTAATTATAATAAAGTTTATTTTTCTATTTCCTTCCAATTTTCATATTTCATATATTTATAATTAGAAAAAATAAAGTCTGGTCATTTGACCGGCTATGGTAGAAATAGGTATGTATTAAGTGTTGGTATGTTTAGTGTTAAGCTTGTTATCATGTTGGTTTAATCCACCATTTACTATAGTCTTATCCACGTTTTTTGAAACAGGGTCTTTTTCGTGAGTAAGCATATTAATCTTTTTGCATTGTTTAGATACTTCCTGTTAATCATTCAATTCTCCCAATATTCAAAATAAATTGAAAATGTGTTTCTAATTTGGCAGTCTTTAAAAAAAAGTCTGAGAAATATGTGAAATACTTATCATTTCATACATTTGAAGTTGGTTTCCCCCCCCCCATTTTGATGCTGACTTCCATACACTGCCAGTTATATATATTTTTGAAATTATTTGTTAGTAATAATCATGTACTTGAAACAAAAAAAAAATGTTATTTAATATTACATTATTTTCAGCATCCTTTCATAACTAGCCCAAGACCCACCAGAGTTATAATGGACCTTATTCAGCGTACGAAAGCAGCAGTCCGAGAGTTAGATAATTTAAATTACCGAAAAATGAAGAAAATTTTAATGGTTGATTCTCAAGAAAATGAAGTGAGTACTACAGAACCTGAGGAAGATAGTACTGTAAGTATTATGTACATTTAAAGAAAAGTTTTATGGAAATGATAACTTGTTAAGTTTATCATTCTTAAGATTTGTATTATGTTATCACTTCTATTCGTAGAAAAATTTAATTCTTTAGGTTGTCTTTTATTAAATTTAGTATTGAAATATTGATCTAAAAGGAACACAATGGAAGAAATTTCTGCATTTGAATTTATAACTGTTTTTAAAGCAAATACTTATTTTTCCTGAAAGCATTCAATATCTGCTTTAAAGCTTAACTTAAAGTTCTACAACTAATCTTATAGGCTGAAAGTAATTGAATTATCTATTTTTTATAGCATTGAAATAAGTCAACATTTAGAGCTTTTTTAATAAATATTTCAGTAGACTTCTGTATATATAAAACAGCACATAAAACATTGAGATTAAAACAAAGATATAAGGAAATCTATATCTTATGCTCAGTTACTCAGAATTAATTTAATGTAAAGTCATACTTTTTCCTGAAATCTAATATCCAAAAATGTAACAGGCATTTAAGTGCAAGTAGCTTCAGTATTTATTTTTCATTATTATCATCGACCATAAAAAAATTTATCAAAATTTTGTGTCTTTTGCTCTCTATTTTTTAAAAACAAAAATCATGTCAGTAGATTTAACCATATTTAGATAATTTAACTATTTGTTTCGAAATTTTTAATTAGTTTTCAATTTGTTTATGAATTAAACAAATTAAAATTAGCCTGAAAGGAACTATTGAAAGAATTAGTCATGCATTCATAATTTTACAAATTGAAGTATTAAGACTTATTTCATGATGTATCTTGTACTAATTAGTGTATTCTTAGGAGGATGATCAAATGGGTGGTGACAGCAGCAAAAGCAACAGCATAACAAGTACCCACAGCCAACAGAGTGAAAATGTTAGTCAAGGCAGTCAAAGTAGCAGTACTAGCAGTCTTCCACCTGCATCTGAAACTGATTCTACCTATAATTACCCAGCTCCATTTCGTGAGGGAGGCATTCGTCTTAGTCCATCAGTGAGTTTTTAACCCACATTGCACTAAGCATTAAAAAAAATCTTACGTATATAATTTTGATTATGTGTTTATCTAACCCTAGATACTTACATATAATCAGAAAAATTATGGAAGTTTTATTAGTTTCAATAGTACAGGCTGTCTTAATAGGTTCTGTCCTCTCTCGGCCTATCAGATACTGCCTGGAAGGTGCAACTTCCTCGAGTTCTTCCTCTGCTACGATTATTGTACTCATTTCGACTTACAAGGTTTACACTATCCTCAATAATTTTATCGTCATGTTAAAGTTCTGCTATAGCATACAACAGGGTTGGAAAAAAATCATGATTTAAAAAAAAAAAAAATTAGATTTATTTGATTTTTTCTGAATTTTAATTTTAATTGTAATGTTTTTCTATTTTTTGCAATATACATGAAATAATTTTTATAAGTAACATCTTATCTATCTAGTATATTTTACACACTGATTACTTAAAATTAAAAATATAAATTTTAATCTAAATCCATTTTATTGTTTTGTAATTGGATAATGCAAACTAAATATGATGTAGATTTAAAGAACAAATTAAATATTTATTTGATGCAAACTATTTATTTAAAAAAATAAAAAATCACAATTTTTTTAAGCTACAAATTAGTTATTTAACTGTTTCAATAAAAACACTTGTTTCTATGCTTTATCCACTCCTTATTTGTTACGAAGGCTAGAATGAGCTGTTGTTTGGTAGATAAACTGGATTTCAAGTTCTGTAATACTCTCTTTACCGCCCATTACATAAAATGAATTCCATTAGTCATAACTAGTCATTGTACTTCCATACTTTCTGAAAACAACCCCTAAATTCTTGGGAAAACGCATGCTATCTATTTACACTTATTTACTTTTTGGTATTTCTGTGCTGATTCCCAATTCTCCTGTCTTTAGAATATAGGTTTTAAAAGAAGTGAATAAAATGATTTAAATCAATGATTTTTTTTTTTTAGAAAAATCAACTGATTTAAATCATGCCAAACTTGGCATCCAGTGCTTTTATCCTGATTTTATTACCACTGAAGTTGCTCACTCATGGTACCTGCAGTATAGTGCAGCATTTCAGTGTTACATACAATCGGTTAACCACCATCAGGATAAATCTGGAGGGCCTTATAGCCAAATGAGCCAATATTAGTGCATGAATGTCTTAAATATAGGAGAATGCTACTATCTACTGTTCTACTTTCTCAGTGATGTGATATAGGCGAAATGATCTAAAACCTAGTCTAACATTGCATTTTTATATATAATTGTAGGTTTTGTTATGTAGTCTTTTAGCTGACATCTCTTGTTAATCATAGGTTTTTTTTTTTTTTTTTTCCCATTATTAACACCTAGAATTTCGAAAGATTCTTGAAATCCTTGTAATAGAAAGTCCATAAATGAGCAGCTGTGTCTTTAAAAATTCAGAAAATTCTTGAACCATTTTCAGATAATATATTTCAAATAATTCAATTGATGATTTTAAAACCAGCAAAATCTTCAGCAGTTTGTAATTGCTCACAATGGAATATCTTTAAAAAAGTGTTATTAATGATTTTTAAACACCTTGCTATTTTCATGTTTAGTTCAGTTTAAAAAGACATTATTTGCATAAAAACAATTTCTGTGCTATCATAAAAATAAGATAATAAGGAAATATGAGTTAATTATTTAATATTTAAATGATTACCTAAAGTATATGCAGATACTTTTGCCCCCTAGAAATCTTTTTTCCTTATTTTGCAATGTTTTTTCTGTCCCCCTCTTTTGTTCACTCTTTTTATTTTTTCTTTCCCAGTGTTTATGGAGTTAAAATCAAAATTATGGAGATCATCTTACATTTAAATCCTTTTTGCTCTTCCCTGATTTTATAACACTTGATTTCCCATGTCTTGATAGCTTTCTCTGTTATCCTAACATTTTATTTTGATGTAGTGTTCAGATCCCCATCCCTTTTTCAAATCTTAGCTAATTTTCGGCTAAAAGGTGAAGAGTTATGCTTGCAGATGTTCAAGTATAATATAATGAGCTAATAACTGTTAGTATATTTTCAAAATTTGCGAAAGAGCCCCAACTTTGTGTCTACTGAAAAGTTAAGAAGTTCTTATATAATTATTTCACTGATTATGAAACTGACAAAGGTGTAAGAAGCACACCTCTAAGTCCACATACTTGAAAATGTACTGCTATTTCAGACAAAAGGATTTTTAGATTAGACCTAATGCATCATGTGTGATGAAGTGTTGTGCCATGCAGTGTTTAACATCCTAGTTTATGTGGGCATTTTCCCACATAAAACTAGTATGTTAAACACTATCAGAATACATTTTATTGAAACTCCTTGTTTTATTATGTCATCTACTGATATTTAAGAATGTTATTTAATAATACATTTCAAAGTTATATGGCATAAGGGCTTTTATTCACCACTTGGCCTAATAACTGAATCATGCTTCAGTATATGAATATAGAATATTTAATATTTTTAAATGTATTGTGAGAGTATTGTTTTATGTTGAAAAATGTTTTGGGATTTTAAATCTATGACTAATGATTTAATTTCTTGACCAAGAAAAAAAAAGGAAAAAATTTTAATAGTGAATGGCTATTATCATGCTCATGTTTAAATTTTTGGTTTGGGCTTTACATTTTTTCCCTAGTGCTATTGCTAATTATCCTGATGTGTGTATACTAATAAAGCCAATTTCACTCTTAGGTACCAAAATTCATGAATTCAAATTCTATTGCTTTTATGTTTGTAGCCATTTGGAATTGGCTTTACACAGGTCCTTAGTCCTCTTGTACCAAAATTAGACCAAAGTGCTTCTCACCAAACTAAACAGGATAGCTATAAACAGGTGCTGGCAGAGTCAATAAAATGCTAGGATTTTACTTTTGAATTCGTCTACTTTTTAAAATTTTATGCAAAGTGTATGTTATTTAAATCATGATTTGTTAAACATTGATTAAAATTAAATCAATTAACATTAATATAACTTTACAAATTATTAAAAGTATTAGTTAATAACAAATTTGAATGTTTAAGAAACTTTCCAGTTACAAAATGTAAGGTAGGAGTACTACAAGGTTGTGGTATACATTAGAGTGTTTTGTTTTAAACACTTAATTTAAATGGTTCATAAATAAATATCAATTAAGACGTTTGAAACAAATAAGGATAGTTTTATAATTTTAGCAGGAAACATAGAATGCTAGAATAACAAATACTGCTGTTGACCATGTGAGAAATAAATACAGGTGATCATTCACATAAAATTTACTTTTAATACTAAGATTTAGTAGATTTTCTATGAACAATTAAAATTAATTTAAAATGGTATATACAAAAAATATCCATTATATTTTAGGGATGTGTTTCTTCAAATTGCAATTATTATAGGTCTCTTATCACATATATGTAAACAAAATTCATAATAAAATGTCCTAAAAGCGGCATCTATTTTAATGGTAAATAAATTCATGGTAACTGGCATGTATATGTAATGTATATTTCTGTTATATGTGTGAGGTATATCTGTACACTTGTTATAAGGTTTTACAATTTCTTTATGTAAATTTGTTTATTTTCAGAATTCATCATCAACAAGTCTTAATAGTGCTGATGTTGGAGCAAATAACTTTGCTACAATACGGACTACATCCATTGTAACAAGACAGATTAAAGAACATGAGCAAGAAAATCACATGCATGAACAAATGTCTGGTTACAAACGTATGAGACGTCAACATCAAAAAGCCCTTATACAAGTAAGTCATTACTTTCTACTTTGTTTATTAACTATACTTCTATGTTATCTTTTTTTTAAATCAACAGTTTTCTTTTAAAAATTGCTGATTAACTTTAATAATAAATTGAGTTATTAAAACATGTAATTAGTACTTGACTGTTTTGGATGATTATTCATTTTTATACAAACTTAAATAAAATTTTAAATACCCGACAATAAACAAATTTTAAAATATTTTTTCAGAGAAATTTTTTTAAACTTAATATTGATTCTTTATATTTATATACATGTATGTATGTATGTATATATATATGTATGTGTATATATATATATGTGTATGTGTGTATATATATATGTGTATATATATGTATATATATATGTGTGTGCGTATATATATATATATATATATATATATATATATATATGAGATAAATAACTCAATTTACTATAGTTTTCCTTGATAGTTGTTATCTATTTAGCATGTGAATAAATTTCTGATGTACTTCATTACCTTGTTGGCATTTGAGTTAAGAATATTTTCATACCTGTCAACTTATCCATTTCATTTGTAGATTGTTAAATTGTAAGATTGTATGTTTCAGTTCTGGGATTGTATAGTTTTTTATATATTTCATATGGATTTTTAAAAATCCAAAGCTTGATTTCACATATAATAGGAAAGAATCTTTCATGAAAATAGAAAAGGTAGAGGGGAGTATGAATATCAAATTAAATTCTGGAAAATAGTAGGAAAAATGAAACATGCAAAGAATTTTTATTTATCTAAATGTATAGGAGGAATGGGTGTTTACTTGTCTTATCTATATAAAAAATTAGTAATGTATATTCTCTATAAGCTCAAAATTATTGGACTGATTTTGATGAGAATTTTTTATTTTGCTTTTATTAATGCTGGGGATGTTTAGTGTATGGTTTTTTTCTCAAAGTGCAGAAACCTAGGGTTCTGCAACAATCTTCCAGGAGTTTGAGAAATTTTTTGACATTATTTGTTATAAATGAAAAACTTAAGTTTTCTTTGGAAAAGTTTGAAAAATTTTAATGAACTGTCATAGGACTGTTTGTTAACATCAATTATTAAACAGTGTCAGTGTCCTGCTGTCCTTTCAAAAGATGATATTCAATATCAGCAAATCCTATTTATGTGGTTACCCTTTGCCTACATTTTTGACCTATATTTTTGAAACTGGCTTTTCTGCATATGCCTTAACTAAAGCAAATTACTCGAATATGGGGAGTTTAGAGAATAGTATGAGAATAAAGCTTTCTCAATTTAAAAAAAAAATAAATAAAAAAAATTTAGGAACTTTATGACAGTCAAAAACAAAGTCTTTCATACTTTTTATCAATGTATCATATTATTTGTATCATTTCTTTAAACATTCTTGCTTCCACATTACATTTTGTAAGTATTATTTACAATTTAATATTGCTCTATATTGTTTAGTTTTTATGTTTGTCTAATCAGTGACAGATAATAGGCCCTTAGTTCCATTGTAATATTTATTCAGGGGTTCTGTTGCTATTTATGTGGCAACATTTTATGAAACAGCTTATAAAATGTTATTTTCTTTTAAGTTAGTCATTTTCTGTTTTTTCTGTTTTCATTTTATGTTAAGATATATTTTACCCTTAATTCAAGTTTAAAAAAATATTTCATCATTTTTAGTTGCATTATTTATATATGTTGATTTAGACTACTTTGATGAGATACAACAACTAATATATCCACTTTATATGAAAAAGAGATGGCTTTTAATCTATATGATTTTGACTTGTCTAATTTGGAAGAGTGATGAAGTTATAGTGCATACAGATGGAAAAATTGTGCTGCTTATACTTAAAATTATACTTTTTTACTTATATAAAGACAAAAAATTTCATACTGCACACTTATAGAAATACAGCCATCGCCATACCAAAAATTTAGCATATTTCAGAGAAATGTTGCAAGACTGTAATATGACAGATTTAGGGGGAAAATATAAGGGAGATGTCACAAGTTTTTCCACTGTATTTCGTGGCCACCTTGTATGTTACCTAAAAATAAAATAATCCACAGTAGGTTTAAATATCATATTTAGTAAGATGGAAATAAATTGGAAAAAATTATATTTAAAAATGCAATACATCCTTAAATAGAAATTGTTATACTGAGTTCTTGGTTTAATATTTGGTATCCTTATTTTGGAAAATTAAGATTTTCTTTAGAATAAGACAGCTGTATGTTGCTATAAAAAGAGATCTGTAAAAAATAGTGGTTGAAAGCAGATATATTCAGTTTTTGCAGATTACTCTCATTTCAGCAGTCTGGAAAAGCCTCTTTTAAGCCTTTTAATGGGTTGAAAATTGTTTACCTGTTTCATATAAAAAGAAAAACAATCTGGCTGACATCTAGCCACAATCCAAACAGTTGAAGCTAGGAATGTTATATTCAAAATTTATATTCTTGCTACTAGGCATGAAAGCACTGTAACAGAATTTTTCAAAAATTTAACATCTGATGGGGTGAAAAATGTCAAGTATCTTTTTTGTAAATATCTTCCAATTTATCTAAGTGGTTAATTGTCATTTTGGCCAGAATTTTCAAACTCCTGTGAGAAAATTTAAAGCAGTGCTTTGACTTAGTTCAATTAATACAGAATCACTGTAGTTAAGTGTGTGTTCACAACTAGTAATTAGTAAATGATTGTGATGTTAGAAGGAATTTTAGAACTTGCATGACTCTTTTTGAATATTGTGATTAGAAAATAGCTCTGTTATATTTCTAATATCAACATTTTGCTAAGAAAACATTAACAAATGGTTTTGTTTTTTGTCTTGAAAATGAACTTACAAGATCCCACTCTAAAAGCAACCAATACAAAAAAGTATTAGTAGAGTAATAAAATCTTGTTGATTATTATACATAACTGGAATACTTGTGTAAATGTAAGTTATATAGTTATTTAGTTATTACAAAATTTTTTAAATGTAGTAATTGTGAAAAATAAAAATAAAACACTGCTGTCAGGGCAAAATTAAGTTTTTGGATTTTTCTTTTTTCTCTCTCTTTTTTTCTGAAAATGTCCTTTTGATTTTTCAGTTGGAAGCCAAATGTAGACAAGAGATGGAGGAACATAAACAAAAATTAGATAAAGAATATGAGAACATTTTACAGCAATTTAGCAAGGAATTAGAAAAATTGCAAATGAAACATCAACAAGAACTAGAACGAAAGGTTTGTCCTTTTATATTTATTGAGAAATTTTCTTCTGTAGGCTTTGCTGACCCCATAAGAATTTTACTGTATGTATAATTTTAATTTTTGAACTTAAAAATACGCTTTTTATGTATTGTTAATGTTTATATTAATTTTCTTTTTAAATCTTTTACAGTTGAAACAAAATTTAGCCAGTGAAAAACGTCTAAGTAAAAATATTTCTCAGCAACACGAGGAAGAAGTCAAGCGCTACCAAGCACAGCAAAAATCAGAGTACAGGACTTTTAAAGAAAGATTTAAACGGGTAAATATGCTTTATATAATTGATGATTTATTTTTTTTTATTTTTATTTATTTATTTATTTGTATAGTCAATGATTTTTTTAATAGTTAATAAATATTAAGTTGAATATATTTAGTTTTATTGTACATTGAGAATTGTTATATTCAATTTGTTGCATATCTTATGTGAAAATTACATATATATATATATATATATATATATATTTCTGAATACAAGCCCCATCTGTGTATAGGCCAAGAGTACAATTTTTCTTCAGAAATTTACCCTGCATTTAAAACTTGTATATAACTTGAAATAAAAATAAAGATTTCATTTATTTTCCTCTTAATATATTTTCTTTTCGTTACTGTTTGCATTAATAAAAAAAAGTATTTATTTTTGCTAATTTGATGACTTTTAGTCTCTGGTGGCAAAAAAAAGGCACCAAGGGCATATATTAAATCTATTCCATGGATGTGTATATAAGCTGAGCATCCAATTCAGGTCTATAAAAAGCTCTAAAAATTCTTGGCTTATGCATCGAACATGTACAGTATATAAAAATATATCAATCCTTTAACCCTTTGAATTAGCCAAGATGATGAATTAGTCCTCTAATGACTGAATTTGGCATTGGTGTATTTTCTACCTTCTAAACAGTGTTATTTTATGAGGAAAGAGAAAACCATTATTTTTTAATCAAACTATTTATTAAATTGTATGAAATTTTAAAAAATTTTCCCCCACAATGCTGAGTTTATATGTAACAATTTTACAGGACTTGAGTGGCGATGGTTCCTCACGGCAAAGGGAAGATGCAATACGCAATCACAAAGAAGAAATTATTCAGCGTCAGACAGCCTCATTACAACGGCTGCAGAGAGAACAGGGTGATTCGCATAGACTTGAAATTCGAAAGTTTCGTAGACGGAAGTTACTTCAGTACCATCAAATGGAACAAAATTTGTTAAGAGATGTATGCAATCTTAATTTTGATTTATTTCTTTATATTAAAATTATTTAAAAGTAGGTATGGTGAAATGATTTAGTAATATAATGAAAAGGATATACTTTCTAATTGTCTGATAATTTTTAATCTCTCTGTGTGTGTGTGTGTAAATAAAATTTTTAGAATAGTTTTTGAAATAACAGAATATTAAGTTTATCAAAAAGATTAATTTTAAATTTTAAAACATATATTTTAAAAAGTTATTTTCCATCTGAGAAACTTCATTCTGAAAATCTTTTTTAGTGCTGTAATATCAATTGACGTAATAATGGGTATATTTTAGTTTATTTTTACAACCTAGATTTGCTTTGCTCATATGGCTGTTTTTAATGTTTTTTTATTCACTTTTTGTTATTTAATTTTTGGAGTTTTTTTTATAACATACTATTTGCCATATATTTAGAATACTTATGAAGTAAGATCATTGCTTCAGTTAGGCTTGCACATCAGACAATATAAGGTTTTTAGATTTTGAAGTCAATGTGTGTGTGTGTGTGTGTGAGAGAGAGAGAGAGAGAGAGAGAGAGAGAGAGAGAGAGAGAGAGAGAGAGAGAGAGAGAGAGAGAGAGTGAGTGAGTGAGTGAAAGAGGGGGGAGAAATAAGAAATTTTAAATTTGGGTGGGGTGGGGTTTAGACTTTAGTTTCAACTTGGAAAAAAAAAATGAAGTACTGAAGGAAATTTATAAGTAATCAGAGGAATAAAAGTTTAGAATAAAGTTTATACCCTATTTGATAAAGGGAAAATTTTTGACATCTATCTGTATACTTAACCCAAAGCCATAACCTGTTAATTCATATTTGTGACTGTATTGCAGGCATTAGTAACATCAACAAAACTGAAGTTTTTGCTATGAAGATTTTAGACTGACCATAATATTTTTTTCTCTTTTATATTCTTTAAAAAATTTTTAAAGACTAATTCTTTATATGCTCACTTATTTAATATTTTCTTTAAGGTTTTTTTTTTTTTCAAATATAAGTGGTTACTTTTAAATCTAACATTTTTAAAATTATTAAATGAAATATAATTCTTAATATCTAGTGGCAATTGAAGGATCTATCTGTTCATTTTAACATTTTTTTAAATACTTTTTAGGAGTTAAATAAACGTCAGTCACAATTAGAGCAAGCTCATTCAATGCTGTTACACCACCATGACATGACACAGGAATTGGAATATCGCCAACAGCGTGCAGTTCACCAACTTCGAGAAGAACATGTTCGTAAACAACACCAAACAGAATTGGCAAACCAGCAAGAGTACAACTCTCGAAGGGAAAGAGAGCTTCGTAAAAAGCATGCTCTGGAAGTTAAACAACAGCCAAAAAGTCTTAAGGTATATTTATATTTTATTAGGGTTTAATTAGGAAATAAATACAGTTTTTGCAAGTTATCTGTGTAACTTTTTAATGAAAATTTTCGCAGCTTATGCTAAAGCTCAAAGTCCAGTGGTATAGATAGGTCGATTTTTTAGGGAGATCAAATAATTTTTAAAGATTACTAAATAAGTTTTTATTACTAAATTAAATAGTACACCTTGTTAATATGTGTGTATGTATATATATGAAATATATATGTATGCATATATATATGTATGTATATATATATGTATATATATATGTGTATATATATGTATATATATATATGTATATATATATATGTATATATATATATATATATATATATATATATATGTATATATATATATATGTATATATATATATATATATGTATGTATGTATGCATGCATATATAATATTCTCTAAAGGTTCCAAAAGTCAGAAGAAACCTTAAAAAAATTATTCAACAACAAATAAAGATAAAATGTGGCTATTTTTATTAAACAAATGAAAATATAGGGCAGTCTTTTATTATATATACACAAAAATAAACCCCTTTTTAAGTTTTTTTTTTTTTTAAAGGTGGATTGGTTGAAAGTTCTGGTTTATAATGTTTATATTTGAAGCATATGTGTCTGTTTCTTGGCATTAATTTTCATGTTGATCTAATTTCTGTAGAATTCAAACATTTCTTATTAAAGTGCTAGTTTTCCATTCAAGGGGGAAAAGTGTTAGCTGCTTTTTATAATTACTAATTCTAGATCATATAATATATTATTTCAAATTTTGTATAAGTTTATATTTGTTTTCAAGATTTTGTATTTGACCTCCATCTTTTCTTCAACTAAATTTTCTAGCAAAAAGAACTTATGATTCGAAAGCAGTTCCGAGAAACATGTAAAATTCAAACCAGGCAGTATAAGGCTTGGAAGAACCAAATTCTAGCTTCTACTCCTAAAGAAGAACAAAAGTTAGTTATTAAGAAGTTAAAGGAAGAGCAAATGCGCAAATTAGCAATATTAGGTGAACAGTATGAACAGAGTATAGCTGATATGCTCCAGAAACAATCAGTAAGTTTACCTATTATATTCACTTAACTTTAGTAAAAATATTTGTTTTGTTAACTTTAGTGAAAATTTGTGTTTATTTGAAAATTTTTAAATTAAGGCCATTCTATTGGGACTAACATGACATTTGCACTAAGTGTAGGCTTTAATTTTGAAGAACTAAAATTTTTAACACAGTGTAATGAAATCTGGTGTTAACTTAACCTACTTTTTAAAATTCAATCATGAATGTTAGATCTTTGGTTGGCAAATTATGTTCATATTTTAGGTGCTGTAGCATCACGCTACTGGAAAACTATTTTTATTTGTATTTGTTTGTGTATCAAGGCTAGCTCTAACGTCAGTCGAACGTGTTCTTTGCTATCTGGGGGATCCCCATGCCTCCATTCTCTCCTCCGTAACCTCTCCTCTAAAAAAGACAGAGAGGGGTGTGGGGGATTGCGAGTGATGTCACGAGGGCCATGTGTCGTTTGATGTAGGAGGAGATGTGGAGAGTTGTTGCCGCCTGATGGGCGAGGATGAATGAGCCGTGTCGAGAATGTAAATGATGTAAATATTTGTAAGCCCTGCTTGACCATAATGCTACCAAGTTACCTATTTTTGAGCTGTGACGTTACAGTGCCAAAACTTTTTTTAAAAAATTTGGAAGATAAAGTTGTATTAGTTTTAACATTTCCATTAAATTAATGCAATAATTTAACAGATTATTACTTTAAATGCTGTATACCTAAAATTATTTTCAGTGTTTATAATATTGTAATAAGTTTGAAAATTGTAAATAGAACTGAATTGTTCATCTATATAACGGGAAATTGTGACGTACTTTAAGTATCACAATAATTTCCAAAATTCTGTTGTCAGTATATCCCTTGTCAGTGATATTGATATTCCTCCATATACAATGTTGTGGATTGAAAAAAATATATTTCTCATATATTAATCGATAACAATATATTTTCCAATAGCAGTATTTGGTTCTCCAATTTGCATATTTACCTGTGTACTTGATTCAAACACAAGCCTGAAAATCTACATTTGAAGATTCTCATGTCTCCATCAAGGTCTTTGGTCATATATCCTAAGCATTCATATGATGTATAAAAATAAGTTACATTCAGATCTGCTCTTTTTACCTCTTCCCGTGAGTCATCATCAAAGACATACCAGAACAGGACTGGTTTAAACTAGAAACCGTGGCTTGCTGGATAACCTTTTGAGAAAAATCTTCACCATATTATTTTTTTAGGGCCGACTCCAACTCAAGAGCAGTCTTCAATATCTACAAATGATAAGTTGATTCCAGATGTATTCCTTAGGCATTTACTTAATTGTATAAAATCTTTTAATCAAGACCTATTTTCCATGAGTTTTAATTTCTTTCTCAAACACTAGGCCACTGCATCATTATTTTTACATGATGCTGTTGAGTAAAACCATAAGTTCATTAATGTCTTGTTTCTACATCTGCTACTGGCTTGTATCTATTGGGATATATCAAAGATATTGATATTTACTGCTAGATCACAGTAGCTAAATTGATGTACATGTTGATTTATTTCTATAGCTTGCAGATTGTTCATTCATATCTTCATTTTATGGCTAAGGTTTATGGTGTTTGGAGCAAATATCTGAATGCAAATGTTTTTTAGCACTTAAAAAAATATCTTGGAAATGTACTCTTTTAAAAATTTATTTTTTATTTGTAAATGTTTCATATTTTGATATATATCAGCAACTATTTTGATAGTTAAATTTTGTTATTTGTTAAACTTATAAATTTTATTTTAAATAATTTTACAGCATCAAAAATGACACAAGTCTTGCTAATAAAACTGATTCTTTAATTTTTTTTTTTCATTTAGCCAAATTAATCTGTTAAAATTAAGTATAAATAAATCTAACATTTGTGAAATTTAAAAAGAGAAATGGTTAGTACTGTCAATCCTAGTGGTTTTTATATACAAACAAAATATCTAGTTTAAATTTTTTGTAGTTTATTAGCCTAATTGCTTATTATTAAATTTTTTCAGAAATATTTTAATTTAGCTTTAAGTTTTAAAAAATATCTCAAATATCAACTGTAGGTGAAATATTTTCTGAATAGTTATGATAATGTGATTTATGAGCAGATTTAGTTATAAAATGTAGTAAATCTGTATTGCTAGCTGTATCGGAAAAAAAATTCTAGTATTAAGGAAAGGAATTTTAAGCAAAATTCAGTGTTTCATATATAATGTTCTTCCAAAGAATTACATGACTTTGAATGCTTTGATAAATAAACTCAATTTTAAAAAAAACAAAAAACTTCCATATTTTAAATGAATTTCTTAAGAGAGGAGAAGAATCTGATGAGTCTCTAGCCTATGGACTAAAGCAAAATTAAATTTTTAGAATTTCTTTTTTTTTCTCAATAGATTTTGTGTACTTCGCTCTGAAATACTGTGTCAGATGCTTATAAATGATTGGATAAATAATGTGGAGATAACTAATAAATTGTTTGTGATAATCTTAATAAAAATTTTTAATGGTAATCCAATTAATTTTTTGTTTAATGGGGTATTTTGTAGCCTTTATTTTTCTTTTTAAATGTATGTTTCCTTAAATTTCATTGTGACACAAAGTGAACACAAATCTATTTTTAATGTATCAGATACCAAACAATTCATAATCTATAAGATTGATAATGCTCAATACTAGGGTGTAAAAAATGTAATGATTTATACTTAATTATCTTCTAATTAAATTGATTAAATGTGGAGGTAATAGTTATATTAAGCGTTTTGAATGATATAACTTAATATGCATTTTAAAATTTTGTCTCACTTTTTATTAATTTACAGATTCGACTTGATGAATCTCAAGAACTTGAGTACCGTCAGTTGAAAGATCAATTACAGCAGGAACTAGAATTACTGACTGCTTTCCAAAGTAAAATAAAAATGCAAGGAGAGGCTCAGCGAAATAGGGAACGTCGGGAATTGGAGGATAGGGTTTCTACTCGACGTGCCTTGCTTGAACAGAAGGTGAGATTTAGTTGGTTCAATAGCATCTATTTATATTTTAAATTATTCTTGTTTGAATTTTTAAATTTTTTGCACTTTTCTTGCCATTTTTCCATAAATTGAATTCAATTCCTTAATGTATCTGAAAAACTGTTCTGTTTGAGTTCTTTTCAACATGTGATCCATTTAGATAACAAAAATTTAGTTTTTAAATGTTATAAATTTTAACTCTTTTAAAAGCAAGGGAAAAATAGATGTGGTACTGATACTAGGCCTTCTTAGTTGAAAATGTTTAAATTTCTAGAAATGTTACAATAAACTTAATTTAGTGGCTTATTTTATAAACTTACGTGAGGTTGAAGTTAAAATTTAAAATTTTAATGATCAGTGTGTTTATGTGTTGTCCTCATCCTAAGAAATTATGTCATCTGTATGATGCCCAAACTATTTTAAGGGCTAAATACACATTGGTATAGAATGGACAAATTTCAGATGGGTGCTTAACCCTTTAAAAAATGCTTAAAAAAATCAGTAATTAAAGGATCTATTTTTTTAAAGAAAATTCATTTAGTTTAAAATAAACTAACCATCTCTAATAGCATTATAAATACTCTGGTACTGTTGTGATAAATGAAATAAGAAAGAAAAAAATTCCTAGGTGTAAGAAATGAATTGTTTTTAATAATTTTGGCACATTATTTTTTAACTCTTCATCTTAGAAATGTCACAGGCCAGAGAAATAGACTGCAAAACTGTGGAAAATCTGATTGAAAAAAGGCCATAGAAAACCTGGTTTTTATGGGCAAATTGCTGTTGAAAAATTCAATTTGTGTTATTAAAAAAAACTGTTCACCTGATTTTTATTGGAAATTTGCCATTAAAAATTGATTTTTTATTAGCAAATTCTGCAGACTGATTTCTCACTGGTAAGAACTTTGTGATTAATAGGCACTTTAGTTCCAAATGTGAATAACAATATATCTATAGAAATATCTATAAATTGTACTTTTTGAAAAAAATAAATGTATTTCTCTCTTGCTGTCAGTAACTGCTCACATAATTTCAGAATTCTGAGGGAAATTTCAAAATTCAGCGCTCAATTTGGGGTCTACAAGTGATTATATCAATCACATTTTTTTCAAAACTGGCCCATGCACACTTTTTTTTAAACGAAGTATCATCCGAGTATCTGTGTATATCAGCACAAAATTTTCAAAAATAAGAAACTGTCATACATAACCAAAACTCTATGACCACATAAGCTGTACACAAAATGTCATCCAGACGAGTTGCAGGAATAATTCCATAAGGAGGAGGAAGTATAATTAAGTGATATATTAGAGGAATTGAAATCTCAATCCCTTTACCACAGCACTGAAAAAATATCGATATATTACAGTATATCATCGAGCTCTATTAGAAGATCCATTGACAGAAATTTCTGTAAAATAAAATTTTATTCTAAGGGAGGGATGAAAGGAGAGAGAAAGAGTTTTGATGATATTGGTTAAAAAGAAAATAAAACTGTATATTTCATTTACGTTGTGTTAAAGTATGTAACTTCCTCATTAAAGAACTGAAATGTGAAATTAATGAAAAATAGCTGATTCATGTACAATTAATATATTTATGTGTATATATGCATGTTTGTAATTTTTTTTCTGATATATATATATATATATATATATATATATATATATATATATATATATATATATATATATATATATGGCTGTACTAAATATGACTTTTGTTGATATAAAATTAGGTATACAACTTCCAATTTCTAATTCTGAATTGTAAAAATTATATATTTGCATTTTTCTGGTAATATTCTTGTCTCTTATTCATAGTTGGTATTGGAAGGTAGGTGGTTAATGTGATTGAAATGACTTTTGTAAAAGTTTTCAGTTTCATTTACATTTTAATGATGCAGTAATGTACACAGTATTATTTTGAAATATATTCTGTAGGTTCCAATATATTTATTTCCTCTTTAATCTTTAACAAGCTCATTCTTTAAACTGCTGATTGGTCCATTTTTTTAACATGTTTGCGACCAATGTCTCGTGGACATGTTGCAGCATTTCCACTCTTATCCCAACATTACTTCCACGCAAAGAGCTTTTGTTGATATTGAGATACCATGTGTAATCTGAGATCAGAACATTTTATTTGAATTTTTAAATGTTACTAGATGAGTTTTCACAATGGTTGACTCGTATAGCATTTACATGCTGGTTCTCAAGGGGTTAATCAAAAAGTAGTCATAAGTAAAAACTTCTCATACATAATCTGTTTGAAACTTCTACAGAAAGGATGCTTTCATTTTCTCCGGTTTATCAAAATTTCTGCTCTTATATGTAATACAATTTATTCTTTTAATTTGCTGAGTCATATTTATAAATCGTGTACTAACATTATTTAATACTATCCGTCCATATATCATACACACATGCATACTCGTACATATCAAAAATTAAATTTTTAAATTATTTCTGTGCTGCTCACAAGAAAACATTTGTCCTTTAATAATTTTTAATGCATATTTTTTGCTTTTAAGACATCTAATGAAATAAAAATGTTTGTTCTTATTATCTTCTTATCTGATGATTCTTTCAAACACATTTGTGTTTATGAAATTTTTGTAAAAAATAAAATTTTGTTATACTTGATTATAAGTTGGAGGTGTTATTATTCTAGATGGAACTTGAAAAACAACAGTTCCAGGAAGAGCGAGCGGAACGCCAACGACTTCTGTTAGATCGTCAAGCTCGGGAAATTGAAGCATTTGATGAAGAAAGTGCTCGTCTGGGATTTGATGCCATGGCCATTGCAGAAGCTTCTCAGGAACCTTTGCCTGCCGATGATATCAGCATCAGTGGAAGCATGCTGAGCTTAGCACATAGTAACAGTGCTAGCTCTTTCACTCATACTGCACTTTAGTAAATAACTAACATGCTTTAATGGAAATGCTCTTACAGGAGGGAAAAAAAAAAAGATATGGCCATGTATGTGTGCAGGTTCATTAAAACAAGCCGCTCAACACATGGTGGGAAATAAGTAGGGATCTGCAGATTCATTCAATTTGAGAAAGTTAAGAACTGAAGTGTGGTTGCTTAGTTTAAAATTATGAATTTTTTTTATGATAATATTGAAATGTTTTCATGTACATGTGAATTGTATGCTGCTGCATCTTGAATGTTGAAGTTTTTATTTGCCTCGCAAAAAGTATTTGCATAATGTAGTTTAATATAAGAATCTCACTTAGAGACAGTGGATTTTTAAAAATATTTCTTCAATCATAATAACTTTGAAGTATATTAGTTTAAGCCTGTTTCTGAGAAGTTTTTATATATTTTTAAATATATATATATACATATATATTGAAGAGGGGAAAAAAAGAATTCATCTAGTCTTAAAGGCTTTTGCTAGAGACCACAATAATCTGTCAAAATGTCCTTATGTTATGAAAACTAGTTTGTATTTCTGCCATGTGTTGTGAACTCCCGGTCTCCAGTTATCTGATGGCATGGGCTCTTTATACAAGAAAACAGTGAGGAGCCTTATAAATGTAGACAGTTTCTATGCACAAATTGTGTACAGCTGTTGTAGATTTTTTAAAAGGAAGTCTCATCACTATCAGGGACATTACAAGCAGCCATGCTGCCCATTTTGAGCATTAACTCAGTTAAATTGTGAAGAGATTTCTCTTCTTAATCCATTTTTAATATAAGTTATTAAAACACAATATTCCCAAAGAGAAGTTCAGCTTCCTTATTTTTATTTTGCAACTGAGAGAGAAGTGCTTGGGTCTTAGTACACACTCTTGTTAGAGATCACATTTTATAGCATTTCCCATGCTTCACTTTTGTGTGCAGTCTGGATGAGAATCATCTCAGAGCTCTTGTAAATTTATTTGATGTGCTCACCTTACAAAAGTAATTAACTTACATCTGTACATAGCACTGTATAAAATCGTCACTGTGAATTGTTTAATAAAATTGTAGATTATATCTTCCTCTTTTCATTAATAAAATTGTATAAAATTTTGTTTTTCATGGAGACACAATGTGTATTACTTTATGTATATATACAGCCTGTATAAACAAAATATGCCTCTTTTTAACAAGGTGTTATTCAGTTAAATCAACTGAATGGGATTACATACACAGGGTATCTCAGTTTTTTTTTCCTGTTTTATTTCATCAAAAATAAAGATAACTAATTAATGAAGAGATCAAAATAATTTATAAAGAATTACTAAAAATGATCTATGCATTAAACCCTTTGCACTCCATTGTCACAACTATTACGACAACAGAGCTAGAGAGCAAAATTAGCTGGAGTGCAAAGGGTTAAATGATATATTCAAGGCTTATATTTGCACATGAACTGTAAATATATGCCATGTGTTCCATATATGTTTTTATTAATCTTTCCACAAACAAATGTTTGTATTCTTAACGGTTTTAGAAAATGTAACATTAGAACTGATTTTCTCTTATTCCTTTAAGAATACTGTAGAAAGTAAATTTTAGTTGAATTGGCATCTTCAATTTCTTTATCAAATCCAATATCAGTTGAGGAGTGATGATTACTATTATATTCTTCATCGTTTTGGTTGAAAATTTTTCTATCTGAAGGAACAGTTTCAATAAAATCTTTAATGTATTTCCTCATCATAACTTCGATAACATGCTATAATGACAAAATGGTTTTAAAGTTGAGTCTCTGCTAAGATCTATAACAGAAATTCTCCTGCAAGGGTGTGACATTTCCATTTGAGGCTGTTTCAAAATAAATATTTATTTATAGAATCCCTAACTGATCTTCCACATCAAAGATTATTTAAAAAGTCAACTTGACAGGGAATCGCCGCCGAACGATGGCCGATTGGTTAGGGTGCTGGCCTTCGGAACCAGAGTTCGTGGGTTCGAATCTCACAGTGGCATGGATGTTCGTAGCCGTTCGGAATCGGCTTTAAGCTGTAGGTCCTGGTCTCATTAGCCCTCGTGTTGCAAAAAGTAGACCGTAGCACTCCAAACCAAACCAGGGAATCGCCATTTTGGAATGAGATTTGGGGAAAATACTAAAAGAATGCAGTAAGTGTATCATACCCTTTGCGGGGTTTTGTGGGATAAGAATGTTTATTTTTTTAAATTGTTGGACTAGTGTGCGATATATTACACCTTCATGTTAATTGAAAAAATTCCTTCGTACTTAAACTAATATTTTAAAATTTAGTTATAAATCAATTACAAATCTTATATGTAAGCTTGCACCTAGGTTTAATCATTGTTGAAATACCTACTGGTAACATAATGTGTTAGTTGCATCACCTCAAATTATATCTAAGTATTTTACTTAATATGCAAATATATCATATAAAATCAACAATTTGATAACTTTGTGAAAATGCTGTCAAATTTTCAGTCTTAACTATATTATTTCCCATACATAACTTTTCATTTGCTATTACATGAAGCATAATAGATTAAGCAAGTTGCAATTTTTACATCATTTATCAAGTTATTTCTTTGCTGGGATTTTCTATTTTTTTAATTTTAATACCAATTAGAAGTAAATAAAATTTAGTTTTAATTAGTAAAAGCTTTTTTTTAAAAATTAAAATGCATTTATAATGTATTTTTCAAACATGGGAGTTCAGTTCTTTTGTCACATTGAGAACAGTGGTTTGTTGCCCATTTATTTAAAGTTTTTCAACCATTTTGGTGGTGGTGGGGAACCCTTTGAGCTTAATATCGTAACATTTTCAGAGAAACAGCATATGTCCTGCATTTGATTTAGTTTTTATGAGGGGCTTGGGACAGTTTTGATTGTTTAGAGGATGCAAGAATTTCTTTGACCACCTTATTGGTAAAGGGTAGAGAATGCTAATATAAGTGTTTTCGAGGGGTGAGTAATTAATTGTATTTTTATGCCACATCAAAACAAGCTTCCCTCCACAGAACCTGTATGCAATTACAGAGAGCCCCTTCTAAAAGGTTAAAGGAACCTCTTTATCCAAAAGAAGAAAGAATAGAAGTTTATTCTACTCAAATTTATGTAATTATTATTGCATCTCTATTTTATTGAAATACAAACATCTTAAGATATTGATTGGTAAGATTTTTTCTTTTTCAATATTTTCTATGAATAACTAACGAAAAGAACAATATTTTGGTTTGGTTTGGCTAGTACAAGATATATGCCGTAACTCAAGGGGTTGGCTTTATCCCAGATAAACCTGATGCTAAGGCATCTTCAGAAACAGGCAAGGAGAGGCAAAAAGAACAGACTAAAATGCATTCTCAATGTATTTGAAGCATGTGACTTTACCAAAATTAAAGATTTTATTTTATCCATAAAATATTTTTACAAGCAAACTGCCTGTAAGGATTCAATCTTTTATAAAAATTAAAATTTTTTCACTTTGACTAAGAAAATAAGAATCACTCGCAAAACCTCTGACAAAGTTACAAGAAATCTTCGGGTTTTGCAGAACCCAGGTTGAAGACTTATGATTTACATTTTTTTCTATTTTAAAAAGGCACTCTATAAGATTATGAAGATGGGGGTACAAAGGAGGTTCACATTTCTTTATATTGATTTTAAAGTTGTATAATTACTTAAAAATATTTAAACATGTTAGGTTAATACTTGTTTTTCCAGACTCTTATCTCCTCTAGTTTTTAAAATAAGATATTTAAAACTGAGTTGAATTTTAACTCTGGTCTGCATATGTTACATGTTGTATACTTTGTTAACTGTAACCCAAATATATATATACATACATACATACATTAAATTTTTTAGGTTTGCATTGAAAGTTAACTCTGTTTAAGTGAAAGGTACAGAAATTCTTTAGTGACATGTAGAGGAACTTCAAAGGTGTATAAACAAGATATAAGAAATTTTATACTTGCTTATTTTTCTCCTTCACATAGAGTATATCTGTTTTAATGGTTTGCAGTTTTATCATGAAACTTTTTTAAAAATGATACAAGTAGAGAAGTATTTAACTCCCTTTTTACTAGATTATACAGACTTTTTTTTTTTTTTTAAATAATCCTTTTTATATGACCTTTAATAGTGGATGTAAAAGCATATATTTATTTGAAAACCTGTTCACAGGAATTTCTAAGAAATAAAATTATAATTTACCAATCGCAAGGGCTGGAGCACAATCTCTATGGTTTTTATTTAAACAGGATAACTCAATAATTGCTGCAATAAGTAAATTCTGATTTTGCCAAAACTTTAATACTGGTTTTTATTATATGCACATTACTGTTTTATACAGATAGTGTATATTAATTTACATTAAAGCAAGTAAATCAAGTGTAGAGCAATTTAAAACTGATGAAACTTCAAGTTTTGAAACATTAAAACATACTGATAATTTTTCCAATCGCTTTTAACTTTTCTTTTATTTTTTTTCCCATTATATGATAAGACAGCTAGTATGAATTGTTGCTGAAATTTTCTTCGTATTAATTGAACTGAACTTGGTTAATCTTTAAGTTATAGATATCTGTCATTTAGACACCATATTGCAATTATTTCTATTTGAAATAATTGCAAAATTTTGTGCCCAGTATGGATATTTACTCCTTGTTCTCTTAGTGATTCTAATTGGTGCTTAGTAACAATATGGTTGTTTTGCATTCAGTAATGAAAATTAGCACTTGCAGAAAACCAACTTGAGCTTGTACAAGGGCTACTCTGAAATCAACCGTTTAATACGTAAAATACAAAGTATTTTAAAATTACCAAATGCAATTGGCATTTAGTAATTTTAGCTAATAGAGTATAATTTTCCCATTTTTCTTTTATGTGATCATGTACAATTTTAACATTTTGTGATCACAAACAATCTTTTTTTTTCTACCAATCCAATCCCTGCATGTGTAAAAAGTTTTACTTGGAATGGTGGTTTTGAGGCTCATTGACTCATAAATTTAGGAACCAAATTAATAGTAAAGTAATTTTTAAAGACTGGAGCAATATACTAAACTTATGACTCCATCTTTTTTTTTTTTTTTTTTTCCCTCTATTTATACCATTCAATTTTTGAATGGCATTTGTATCTCCATCTGCAAGTACTATCCTTTGTCATGCAGTAGTGATGTTCATCTGCACTTTCCAACCTTGTGAGTTATTCTCCTTTGTGAACTAATCCGTATTCTGAATTCCCCAAAACAATGAATAAGAAAAGGTATATTTATCACTAAGGTAAAATTCTTTCTAATCTTGATCAAAAAGCCATTTGACATATCTCTTATGTTACATTGAATGAGGAAAGATGGCTCTCCTGTCCTGGTTTTTTTTCTTTACTACACACTCAATTTTCTGAATGAAAAATAAATATTCTACTGATATTGCTAGTAATTATGTACAACTCTTCAAACATCATGCTGTAAAGAATGCTTTCTTGTTAATAATTAAATCCATTTGAAGCTGTAATACAGGGGCTTGCTAGAAATTTTTCAGCTTTGCTTTTACTGCTAATATTTTGTTATATTTTTTTTATATAGTTATATCAAACAATTACACTCATGTGTATATATACGTTACGAATTTGTTAGTGAACCTTAAATTTAACATGGGACTCTATGGGTACCAGCTCATTGGTGACAGTTATGGCAACTTATTTTTGTGGCCAAGTTCGTCACCAAATATCACCATGTTGCCAAGTGTGGCGATACTTTACAACTTCCGGTTCTTGGTATAATCTGGAATGTTCGACCAGTTTCTTCGGGCCTATATAAGGCAGGTTGAGTCCCAAATGAGGAGAGTCATTCAGTAGATTTCTCAGTGTAAAGAGTATGCATGGTGTGTTATGTTTTACCGGTGCTTCTGTTTTGTTTAATGCAGAAAGAGGTACATGAGCCCACTGCATTGTGCTTAAGTTGTTTCACGATGATTTTGTAAGCTTGGTGTACAGTACAACCATGATGCCTTTCTGACATCGTATTTTCCAACTGATCGCCAATAAATTGTTTTCATGCTGTCTTACAATCCATTCAATCCCCGAACCCAGCTTTGAAGTTTGTAACAATATGTATATATTGCATATACCAAGCCAAAAAACCATAAATTTTTAAATATCAACAATTATTAAATATTTGGCTATTCTAAATTATTAGCTTGACTCCTTGAAAACTGCATTTTTTTTAATTTTTAGATTAATTGATGTTACAAAAAATCTATATCCTGCTCCAAATCAAAATTTTGGCTGTTACAAATGCTTGAAGGGGTGCAACATCCCTATTAATATAATTTTATCAAAATTTCCATTACCAAACAGTTATCGTTTTTGCTTATAATTTATTATTAAAATATGTAAACTGTTCAACAAATACATTTAATCCTTATTATAAAATTTAAATAAAACAAAACAGCCACTACTAGAAACATTTCCTTTTAAATCTTAAAGGGGGATACCAATTAGGAAAAACTTTCACAATTGTTTAAAAACAAAATATATATATATGTTATTTTTGTTAGTTTAAAGCTTTAGTTCCTTCACAAGTTTTCAATAAAAGTATAAATATTATAAACTTTGATTATACAAAATTATGTTTTGCTTTGATTTGATTACTCTGTATGAAGATTCTATGTTGGAGATTCCCTTCAATTTTGATTATCCCCACAAAGGAAAATTTTGGCTTCTGCTTCCATACTTTTCTTCTACCTGCTATTTCCCAACTACAAAGCATTCAGACCCATAGATTTTGGCTATATTACATCTTCGTATATTAAGTACTTAAACGCAACACTGTCAGTAACTACCATAATTTTGCACATATAGTCTGCAGACTATCTGTATTTAAAAAGCAAATTTCTTCAGCTGGTTGTTCATTGCTCAAGTCATCAAAATCGGAAGAGGGGGGGAAAAAAGCACTTTGTGTGAACGGCTGATGATAAAATGTAAACAAAAGCACGACTCACAAGATGTCAAGTAAACATCATATTGTATTGCTAATAAACCATGCAAAAAAAAAGTACAACCCATAAAGCAGAACAAATCAGTAGTAGCCAGTAGCACAATCTTAAATTGTGTCCTGGAGTATGGGAAAATATCGATAGTCTCTGATTTACAACACCAAGTGGATGGCTTCAAGATCGAAGGTCATTTCACCACGAGGATCACTCATAACATAGTGTTTTGTTTTCAGAGTTTTGGTTTGTGGTAATATTGGTCATTCATTATATCTTTAAAACATCGTCACAGTTTTACTGCTGATTTCAAGCTGACAGTAATTCAGAAGTTTGACACTGAGGTTAACGAAAAAGCAGTAAGAAATTGGCTCAAAAATTAAAAATATGAGATGAAAGCTATCGAATGTCCGTGGAAAATTATAATGGCCTGCATTAGAAGACGATTTGCATAGATGGGTTCTCGAACAGAGAAATGTAGTTCGCTCTATTTCTTGAGTTAAAATTCGTCTCTGAGGCTATGGCAGAAAAAATTATTTCAAATTTTAAAGGTGGAATTGAGTCTAATCCAGACTTTTTGGCACTCTACTGTACTTAGGTCTTATACTTAAAATGTCTTAATATTGTCATACTAAAATACATTTTTGCATGTATAAACCGCAGACTATCTGATGATTTATGAAATTTTTTATGTAAAAAATCGTGCCTGCAGACTATACGTGCGAAATTACGATACATAATGAATAGGTCTGCTTCAAAATTTAGCTGCCAATTTCAATTTTAAAAATGCAAGCTTTGATTTGTTTTATTTCACATAAATTGTTTACTCCTGCTAATATATTCTAATTTAGTTTATTACATTGGAACAGACAGTAAATCATATCATATACGTAAAAATTAGTAGAGTTTACAATCGGTTAAAAAATTGTTCATTAAAACAAGTTTATACAATTGATGTAGTCACTAAATATGCTGAAAATGAGTATATTTTCCCTTCTGGTTATTCCATACATATAGCAAGAAAACTAAAATGAATTGACTAGATGATTTCAGAAACTAGAATTAAAATCTGTATTTTTATACCACTTTATAATTACTTATCAAGAATGCTCTTTTGTTTGTAGGTTTGAAGTGATTCAATCAAATTATATATTAAAACAGAACTAGTAAAAATGTAGTTTATAAGTGATGTATATAATTTCACATACTAAGTATAGATTAGTAATGAAAATTGTTTTACACAGTTTACAATTTAAATCAATATTTCCTTTAAAAATTAACTAAAATTATCCTTAAAGTTAGAAAAAAAATTCTTGATTTATTGTCTTTTTTTTCTAATTGGAGCATCTTTTCATAGTACAGTATTCCATAAAAGAAACAACACTTCGGGAGAATTCTTAAACTAATGAATTGATATAAATATTGAACTAGTTCATTTGACTGATTGTAATATTCTGCAAGAGTAACAAATTTTAGTATCCGACTGAAAGCACTTTTAAAAATGTAACATCATTGAAAAAATTTATTAAAACATGATTAGTAAATTCCATAAAAATATTTTGATCTTCAAACAGACATTTTTTCTATTGGTATAAATCCATGATCTCCAACAGAATGAACTCCTACTCTACCACTCGGGGTAATAGTAATCCATGTGATGCTGCAATGATGCAAACTGAATCGCAACCATGCTTCTGGAGGAAACTGTAGAGCTCTGAAAGTATATAGTGCATTAAAAAGAGAAATACTTTAATCTTTTTTAAAAACTACTGTTCATCTTCAAGATCTTCAAGATGATGGGTCAACTGAATTACCTGGGCCAAGCCCTCAAATCCAGAGATTTCTTACAGTAAGCAGAGAAATTGACAACGAGCAGAGCATAAACAAATAAAAGATGAAAGAAGGATAGAATGGTGGATTCGTGAGTTCATAACACAGTAACTAAAGAATAGAGAGTTTAGGGACAAAAAAACACTTTTTTTTTTTTTTGCCAGGGACATCAGAACAGTATTGAAAATAACTAATTTGAAAACTACGCTCCACCCTCACCAAAGTGAGGAGAGGCAATAAAAGCGAAAATAGAAGGATGAGATAAAAAGCAAAGCTGGTAAAAAAAAATAAAAAATAAATACTACTGTTCATTAACTTGGCAGTTGTTCATATTAATAAATACATTAAATTTATAGTGGTGGTATCTTAAAAATTTGTTTCAGGAAAGTTTCAAGATAACAGATTACTTCAATGCAATATTAAAAATAGCAGAAATAAAACTGTTGAATACACACCAATTTAAAATAAGAAAATTATTTTAAATCTGAGCAGTTGTTATATAATTTTAAATTAAGAAATTCCTGTAGTACACTAATTATCTAACACATTAGATACTGCTTCCTTGAGGTATTGAAAACTGTAAGTTTGAATTTAATTACTAGCATGGATGTCTATAACTTTACAAAAATTTACTATAAGCAGTACGACTATGTTTAGTCACCAGGGGTTTTTCAAGCCAACACTTATTCTATCAGATTCCAAGGTTGGAAAAAAAAATCATAATTTTTTTTTTTTTTAATCCAACTTTTTTTCTTATTTAAATCAAAAATTAATTTCTTTTTTCTGAATACTAATTTTAATTGTTTTTTACAATATACATATAATAGTTTGTTATAAGAAGTAACATCTTATCTATCTAGTATATTCTACACACTGATTACCTAAATTTAAATATATAAATTTTAATCTAAATACATTCCATTATTTTGAAATTGGATAGCGCAAACTAAATAAGATGTAAATTTAAAGAACAAATTAAATATTCTTTTAATGCAAACTATTTATTTAAAAAAACAAATCCCAATTATTTCAATATTTTTTAAGCACCGAATTATGGATTTAATTGTTTCAATAAAAACACTAGCTTTGATGCTTTATCCACTCCTAATTGGTTATGAAGGCTAGAATGAACAATACCAAAAGAAGAAAACTGTCTTTCCATTCCAGCAGATGAAGCCACGGCTGTTGTTATTTGGTAGACAAACTGGATTTCAAGTTCTGTAATACTCTCTTTACCTCCCATTACATAAAATGAATTCCACCAGTCATAATCAATCATTGTACTACCCCTACTACATACTTTCTGATAACAACCCCTAAATTCTTGGAAAGCACATGCTATCTATTTACACTTATTTACTTATTGGTATTACTGTGCTGACTGATTCTCAATTCTCCTGTCTTTGGAATGTAGGTTTTAAAAGAAGTGAAAAAGAAAATGATTTTTTCAAAAAAATCAAATGATTTAAATCATGCCAACCCTGTCAGATTCTGTTATAACATTTTAAACATACATTTAAAACAGACATTCAGTTTTTTTTAGGAAACTTTTAAATTTTGACTACATGCAAATGTTCCCACACAAATTTATCATTTTTAGTAAAATCACAGTATTGGGGATGAAATGGATAGTAATTTTGCAAGATATAGATACCAAATACTATATTTTTATTGTTATACTAGTGTGCTTTGCCTGCTGAGATGCAAGCATGAATAAAAATTCTGTATTACATATTAATACCAAAACTTATTAAATTCCCCTTTAAATCTATTAGAAAACTATATCCCCCCCTAAAAAAAAAATAAAAATAAAAAAACTCAACTAGAAAATTAGCAAAATAATCTTTCAACTTCAGCCATATGTGTTTGCTGTAGCTTCTTCGTTTTCTCTGGATACCCTATAATGCAGTTTGCTTTTGACATTTTTAGAGGCTATTGATGAGATCTTATCCATTTTACCTAAACCTAGTAAAATAAGCACTAGATTATTCTAACTCAAATATAATGCAGAAAAATTCTGGTCAAAATCTGTTAATTTTTTTCATGCAAGAATAGCAAAATAAAATTGATTATGGGATAGAAAGATAAGAAAAATGCAAAATAACAACAGATAAAAAAGTATTATTTATGAGGGAAAATGAAAATATTTCGCTATATGCTTTGTATATAGTTATTAGATTAAATTTAATAATTATTTTTGGTATAATGAATATTCTCAAACTCTAGAACCAACAAATTCCAACTCCAAGAAACAATTTTTAAGTTAAAAAATATGAAATATAAAATAAACATTAATTATCTACAATGCAATATTCAAAGCATATAATCTGTACTATGATGTTTTTTATAGAACAGTTGTAATACTACATCCTCTAGCTATAGGAGATATTGCTCTCTGTATCTCTCTCTCAGGAATATTTTGACTCATCAATAGTCACCTTTTACTATTCCTAACGATGGTTTGGTTTTGGAGCGCTACAGTCTACTTTTTGCAACACGAGGGCTAATGAGACCGGGACCTACTGCTTAAAGTCGATTCCGAACGGCTACGAACATCCATGCCATAGTGGGATTCAAACCCACGAACTCCGGTTCTGAAGGCCAGCACCCTAACCATTCGGCCATCGTTCGGCTAACGATGTTTTAAACACTAGGTTTATTTTTGTAAACCTTATTAAATGTTCATTTACTCTCTTAGCAGACATGCCAACATTCAGGTGCCCGGTCAAGAGCAACATTCTTTTGGGATTTAAAATTTAACCTGCTACCCATGAAGCACACGTATAAGCAATTTACATATATAATAGACAAAACAAATTAAACATAATTTAATATTTTATTGGTTTCTAAATTAGATTGATCAATCAAATTAAAATAAACACACAGTAGTAAATTATAAAGGGTACATTATAATTTATGCATTTAATAGTGTATAAGTGGCTTTTTTAACATTAACAATTTCTTTTCCAAAAAGCTTTTCTTGTAGCAATATTGACCCTGATTAAAGTATGTACTTTTTTTTTTTGTCATCTGGGATTTTAGAGTTTGTCTACTCAAATTTGACTTAAATTCAGTTTGGTTTTTCCGCACAGTACTGTAAATAGGTAGTCTTACTGTGTGGAAAGAGTAATATATTCAGCATTATTTTTTGCACGATGATATTTGATTACTGAATTGTGATCTTTTAGTTCAAAATTTCTGTTATTTTCTGGAGTAATCTGAGGGGTTTCCAGAGTTATCAAATTCTCTCATTTCGCCAGAGTAACTCCAGAGAATCCAGAGTAGTTGACATGTCTGTCTTAGGAAGACTGACTTTCAGAATCCCAGTTACTTGTAAACAAACCTAGGGTTTAGTTCACACTTGTTTATATATGCAACTGTATTCCAAACTGAGGTCTTTGCAATCTACATGTGTTGTAAGACTTGCCTGGGCAGGGATTTTCGTAAACAAACAATTTGTATCTTTTCTGACAAGTCATCAAGCAGCCCTCTAGCTTTATTGAGATGCAGTGTCGCCTCTATTTTGGTTTGGGAATGTATGAGGTTTTTTATGACCTTGCTTCATGTAATAAGGTCAATCTCTATAAGATTACCGAGGTATTCAGGATAATGAATTGGCTAGAAAATGGTGCAGTTTCTCTTTTACTAGTACTGAACATGTCCTTGGTAGCACTCCTGAGTCTATCAGGAACTCTGCTCTTTATTATTTGAGGCATATTCAGAATACTAACTGGTGCAGTAGAGAAGGTCATAGACAAGTCACTCAATTATGACTGCCCAGTTTTACAGCATAAGGAGCTTTTGAAACTTCAGAGGAATGGTGTAAGGAAAACTATTGGTTTTTTAACTCGAATTATTAGACTGAATTATTGCCAGAATAATAATAGGTCACAAGTAAAGTTAGATTTGCAAAAATCTTGCCAAAATAGCAAAAATGCACTCAAATTTCAAACATTTTTACGAGATGGCAGATGGGATATAAAAATTACAAGCAGTTTTATACCACATCTAAAAAAAGTCAAGAAGTTAGTAAGACTGGTGATTTTCCTGGTAGATTTAATGGGGAATCAATCCATGTATGTTTTGGTATAAATACATACTTCAGAATTTATATTCATGTTTGCAAGGCACTCTACTAAGTAAATAAAATTAAGTTTAAATATGCATAGAAAAGGTTTTTTTCTCATGAAATTTAAGTTTACATACATATAAGAAAGAATTTTAGGTTACATAACTAATTATTTTAGTCAAAAATGAAGCTTCAATATATTTTTTTGATTTCTTGATTAAAAACTGCAATGTCTCACAAAAATCAATTTGAAATATTATCATAGCTTCAAGGAAATTGGAATAATATTATCTGCATGTTTTCAAGCATCTGAATTAGTCAGTGTAACTTTTTTACACATATCGGAACAATTGGAACATATACATATATATGCTTCACAGTTTAGAATTACACTAGAAGCAGCTATTCTAATTCCCTTTTCCTTATTCATTTTCACATGCTACTTTAGTTTTACGACAAAATGTTGCATGCTTTGCTTATGTCGAACTTAATGTCACAATCAATGAAACTGAATTTAAAATTATGTAATATCTTATGGTACTCCCACATGAAAGTCAAGGTTTACACAGTGTACACTTCGAGAATCATTTAGGGTGCAAGTGATTCTCAAATTTGGATAACTGTGGTGTTCCTGAAGTTAATCAAAGGTATGATTAACTTCAGTAACTATTTGATTTTAAACAGATTAAAGAAAATAATCCTATAATATTGGATTATTTTCTCATCTTAAAGAAGTACTTATGAATTTTGAAAGAGCTAGAATCAAAATGGATAGTTTTATAAAGCATTACAAAAACTTACCTGCACACAAAATATCGAATGACATTCCCGTGGCATACAATAATTTCATAACTATTAGATTTTTGACTTGGATCAGCTCGATGAAAATATTTTCTAAAAGCTGCTTCAATTCTGGCTCCATCTTCAAAAAACTGCTATGAGAGAAAGGTAAAATAAATGAGAGCAGGATAGTAAAATTTGGACATAAGACAAGTTATGACAGATTGATGGTGATTACTATAAGACAAAATGCCTGTATTGATGCCATTTCCAAGTTTTTCTCAATTAGCCTCACTGAGTAAATAAAGTTTAGAAAAAGTATTCTTTAAATACTTTAAAACATTTTATAAATTACAGAGATATTTAAATAAAGGCTTGACAGAATCATCTTAACATATTTTAATGATCAACAAAATATGTATAACTGTTATACTCTTTGTCTCCTTCAATATGGTTGAATACATCACAATTACCAGCAATTGTTTACTATTTAAATAACTTATTTTAATTAGCTCATCTAGGAACTCAATCACAAGTATGTGATCATGCAATTAATTCTATGATGAGGGCTCATAGATACACCAGTGTGATTGAGAAACAGAACATTTTATTTAAATTTTTAAATGGCCCTAGATGGTTGAAGATCATTAGATTTTTTAAATATACTCTTTCAGTTTTGAGGTTTTCATAAATTGTTTCTTTAAATATCACAAAACTTTTGTTACAATACATAAGATGCTATCAGGGGAAATAGAGTGTAAATTTCAGCATATTAAATCAAAGTTATAATTTTTTATGAATTTTTAAATGAAATCAGGCTTAATGGCAAAAAATGGCCTTATTGGAATTTCACCAAAGAACAGGGTTGAGCGATTTAAATCAGCCCAATTTAAATCATGATTTAAATCAGCTGATTTTTTTTAAATCATTGATTTAAATCAGTTTTTAAAGATTGAATTTTTAAAAGAAAGCTGTTAGCAAACAAAACAACAAGCAAAAAACTCTATATTGCAAGTAATTATTTCCTACTGATTTATGAATTGTTCTTATATATTACATTTATTTTTTTTAGTTATATGTATTTTTATTATATATAAAGAAAGAATTAATTGATTTAGACATCTAACTTGAACAATTTAATTTGCTTGTATCAAATATTATACTTAAATATATTTAAATTTCAAAAATCCTATATAAATAAAAAAAATCTGATTTAAATAAAAAAATTTGACGTTTTTGATTTTTTTTAAAAAAATCGTGATTTTTATCAACTCTACCAGAGAATGAGATGTACTTTGTATAACTGAATACTTTACATAAATAAGTTTCCACTGTAAATATATACAAACACACACATATCTAAAAATCAGTTACTTTTTATTTTTTAGTTAATAAAATGGTCACTTAATAGTTATTGCATTACAAATTTAAAAAATAAGATTTTATTAATTGATTAATGAATAATAAATAATTTTTAAAGGCCCTTTTAAAACTGTACTTAAAGTGCATGGAAATTACATTATCAATATGATTTTAATAAAAAAAAATTCTCATTTAGTAGCTGTCAGCACATATCAAGTGTTTAATATGAAGTATAGACAGTTTATTTTTAAGCTTAGCACAAAAACAATTTTTTGTAATGTCAAGATAAAAAAGGATAAGTTTCTGTGATTATTCATCATATAATTTGCTATAAATTAACAAATATATCAGTTAAGACATTCATAAGAATGTTTTGTGTTTTTCAATTCTACTTAAATTAAGATTTTGATAGTTTTTTCATTAATATATTATAATATGTTCATAAAAGGGGACACTAGGCATAAAAGGGCATGTTTTTTTTTATAATTATGGGCATGTTTTTATCATATGAGTACTATCATAAGTGTAATTTGGGAGGGGCAAAGAGGGCAAATGTCATCTCACACTTTATTATATGAGGGGCAAACTTGTAATTTCACTCTGCTATTTTTTTTTTTTTTTAAGTTTTATTTATATTATAAATTTTTGGTTAAATTTTTCAATGAGCTTTGAAGTTATGTTATATTAGTATATTTTTAATATACTAATATAATTAAAAATATACTAATATAGTATAATATACTTATTTTAGTTACACATGTTATATTTTTTTGCTACCTTTTCGAAGCAAGTTTAGGTACTCAAATATCTGGATTTTTTAAACTTTTTCAAGACCTATTTTCAGGAATAATGAAAAGCACATGCCACCAAAAAAAGGTTTGGGTTCAGTTTTGGAGCACTACAATCTACTGTTTTGCTCATGAGGGCTAATGAGACTGAGACCTACTGTTTCAAACAATCCCAAACAGCTATGAACATCTATGCCAGTAATTGGATTTGAACCTGCAAACTCAGGTACTAAAGAGCATTTGGCCATCCTTTGGCAATAAAGGATTTAACAAAAAACTGGTAAATCATCATCTCACCTATATATTTGTTTAGTAACTCTGAAAGTATGGCTCTGCAAGGCTTGAAAGTTCCCATTTACTATTGCTTTTTTGTGTGAATCCATGTGGTTCACATATAACAGAATTTGTAATCTTAAACAAGTCATTTTGTCTATTAATGGAAGAAGGGCTGTGTAAGAGTCGCATCCCTCTCAGTCAGGGGTCAAGACGAGCATTTGTTAAAGTGGACTTTTGTTCATAGTAAGACACTGAACAATTGAAAATGACAACATTGTGCCTGTAATGGTCTTCTTGATGCATGAACTGTTGAAGGTGTCAAGCATGTCATTATCAATGCCCCGACAGAGAAAAGGAATTATGCTTTGTGTAACCGAGTCAGCTAGGCACCAAGGCCGCTCTGGCTACAACAAGGAGAAGGGTCAAAAAGGGAGGGGGGTCAATTGCCCCTGAAATGGAGGTTTCCTGTTTGGAAAAGAAAGAAGCGGGAGGCACTCCCGGTTTAACTCTCAAAGAATTATGTGATATAGAGTGATCTCTTCTTTGGATGAAAAGTTGCATCCACAAATAGTTTAATTTTGCTTTAAATTTTCTCTTTTAAATAAATCAACCTTTATTAAGTTTTAAATATCTACGGCCCTGGTTATTTCATCTCCATGTTTGCTTTATAGCATGGAACCCATGTGAAGTCATACCCAAAATGACTAGGATGTGACTGACTACCAGAAATAGAAACTTGCAAGCGCTCGGCAGCGATTATAGCCTGGTCTAGTTCAACTGGCTACCTATCGATAGCTGGAAATGGATTGGGGGGAAGAAATAGAAGTTAAGAACCATAAAATATTCCAAGGAAATAAATACTCAGTACAGAAGAGATAGGAGGGGGAAATACTAGAAAATCTTATATCACTATTATAACTTAGTTTCTGAATGTGTTATATACTTGCTTTGTGTTCAGGGCGATAAGAACCCACAGGAGGCTCAGGAGGAATTGGAGAGCCTTCTCTTAACATATCATCAGTCTCATTTGATATACCAGGGAAATATTCCAGAATAATGTCAGATGTCTCCATAGCTCGAGTCATAGTAGAACGAGTTAATTTAGTATAATTGTAGCCTAATTCCTTTAGTCGTTTGCCAACTAAATGAGCTTGCTTCTGTCCTATAACAAACAGGTAAAAAATTTATTAATAAACACTACATAGTTATAATAAATTTTTTAAAAAGATTCATATTTTAAATGAATTTTCTTAAAACACAAAATAATATAAATAAATGGGAACATTTTTAACTAAATTTTTCTAGGCTTATTAGCACTAGATTTACGGATCTTGATCATATACCTATTTTTACTGAAGTGAGCCAATTTGACTCGTACAAGAAAATGGAAGTTTTTTGCAAAGAAAATAGTTCCAAATTAATTTAAACAAAATGTTTATTATCAAAAAATTCATGGAAAACATTTTTTACATATAAAATTTTTTTTTGAAACACATTTTTTGCAAACATTTCTATTACATTTAACACAATAATTTCTACATCCGTTTCTTTTGCATGATTGTTCAACTTGACAATTCTTCCGTGCATCACTAGCATGAATTTCTGTCACTGGAATGGAAGTGTTCTCGACTTCTTCTCTATATTTACTTATACTATACTTTATATTTACTTTATATTATATTTATTACTATATTTATTTATTTTCCTATACATTCTATGAGTCAAATTGGCTCACAACCGTGAGAATAGGTATACCACATTTGATAATGCGAAAAGAAGGGGTCTGCAGAGAAGAGGAATGAAAGTTTACGTATATTTTATTACTTAACAAAAAACCAACATATGTTTTTGAAAAGTGATATTAAAGTTTTATATAGTGATCAAATTTTTAATGAGTCAAATTGGCTCGGTCCGTAAATCTAGAGTTAACTTTTACTTTGTAATTACCTTACAGAAAAATTCCTACCAAATTTTGGATCTAAACAAAATAAAATAAATAGCATAAAAACGACAAATATAAATTTAAAAAGCTTTTTTTTTTTTAACAAAACTGATTTTAAAGCAATTAGCTATAACATTAATTCTTTTAAATCTATATTTTATGTTAGATAAACTTTTTGTTTCTTAACACTTAGTAACTGAATAAGTTTTGGATCAATTCAAGTGCATCTAATTCAAAGTACTAGATTAGTAGAGGATTGTAATTAAACTGGACCTATGCAGAGCAATCTGCAGCTGTAATTAAAATGCATATTGAGTATAAATTTGTAGATAATACAAAGGATGCACCCAAAGACTTAGAAAAAAAGGAAGAAATTAGAATAAAACCTTTCCTCTAGGATGTACATTAGAGCCAAAATGGTTGAAAAGACATGAAAAAATAACTGTGGGCAACAAAAGATGCATTTAAAACTGATATTAACATTTTCAAGCATTATGACATTTAAAACTGTTATTTTAACATTTTGAAGCATATAGTAATACAAAGAATAATTGTTTCATTGCAAGTGAAGAAAACAATTTGACATGCCTTAGCAAATGGATTAAGCATTAGTTCTGGGTAAAAGTTAGGAGATTGAGTGAGTAGCATTCTTTCAGTAGGCCAACAAAGCAAGTTTCTGCCAAAAAATAGTAGAGAAAATGGGGGCAAAAAAAATTCTTAAATAGGAATATTTAGGATTCATTTTAAAACAATATAAATTTAGAAGGTTCAAACCCATTCTGACTAAGAAAAAAAAAATATGTACTTGTTTCAGTACACAAATTTATTAATATTTTTAACATAATTCAGTATTTTTTTAACAGAAAAATAACAAAAATACAAACTCTAATAATAAGCAGAAAGGATTAATTCCCAATGAATAGCAAGCAATATTTTAGTTAAAAAAACAGAAAATATTACAAAGATGTATTTTTTTCCATAACATTTTGAACATAACTTTTTTTAAATCTTATTAACACACCAGAGGAAAAATAATAAAAATGACAGGCATACAAAATTTTTAATGAAAAGGTTTTTCAAACTATTGATTTACTACCTCGATCAGTAGCAGCTATTCTCTGAGAAGCACACTATAAAGACAAAACAACAAGAAATTTGTCGCAATGGGTAAAAATCTATGGAAAATTCAAGATTTTCAGGACAAGTATGGCCCTTGCATATGACTGATATATTTGTTACTGTTGTATTGCTTATAGGATGAAACTAATTCTTGGCCTATTAACATTTTACAGTCCACTGTTCCCAAAAGGGAACATAATATTAATAAAATTATTTAAAATTAAATTTCATCAATACTGATACAAAAAAATTAGCAAATGTAGTAAAAGGACTACTCGATTTTTTAAAATAAAAGCTATATTTCTATGATTAATAGAAAAATGTATAAAAAATCATAAAAATGACCCTTTTCATCATTTTCTATAGAGCACATATTTCACATAAATGTAAAAAAACATCTAATGCTTCTAAAATCTGATTGGTATCCTTAAAACAACTTTAATTTATTTTAAAAATATGAAATTCAACATTAATAATCAGAAACGTACCTGGAATAATTTATAATTTATTAATTATTGATGTTCCCAACTGGGAACAATGGACTGTTGCCGCTATACTCGACGAAATAATTTGCTCTACAGAGAGCATTTCTTAAAAGGGGTAGAAAATGAAGAGGAATTCCCGAATTTTATGAAAGGGCATTTCAATTCTATTAGCAGTCTAGTGCGTTCGCTTCTCAGATATTATTTTGAAAAGTGTTAAATGTATTTTGTCTGTGAACTGCAAGTTACAACCGCTCCTCTAAGAATTGCACCAAGGAAAGTTAGGCCTCAACTTGGACCCAAAGTTCATCGCCCTATATCAGAGAAAAAGTGATGGCCATTTTCTTGTACAAACAACACAAGGTAGATGTGCACAGTGCACATGAAATGCAAGATTAGCTTGCAATGAGTGCAAGAAAAAATTGCATCTCCATTGATTTCCCATATATCACAGCATAAAAGTATAAACCCATGTTTTTGATATTTGTTTAAAAAAATGTTATTTTCATTTAAATTTATAATTTTTAAACTTTATTGATATCTGTCCTTAAATTTAAAAATAAATTTTAAATTCATTCTAATTTTTTTATTATTATTTAATATTTAATATATACATCATTCTACTCAATTTGTGAATCCAGTGTATAGTCAGAATTGGCCAATGTTCCCAAATGGGAACATCATGAAAATCGTAAAAGAAAATTTTTTTTCCACCATTAAATGACTAACATACCTTAACTAAAGCATAAAAAGGCAAGATATGCAAAAAAATAATTTAAAATATATCTGGATCTGAATTCGGCCTGTAAAAGGTTAATATATAAATACTTTTATTGCCCAACTTATAAATTTTTCTTTATTGTCTTGACAGCCTTTTGTGGACCAAGGTCTTTCTCAAAATCTTTTTCCATACTGTTCTTCTTTTTGCTAGAGTATTCCAGTTTGTCACTCCTAATCTTTTAAAGTCCTCATCAACAGTCAATCCACCTTAGTTTAGACCTGCCTCTAATTCCAGTACCAAATGGTTTGTAATTCTCAAAACTATGGATGTTAAAGAGGAGGAATCCATTTCGCAGATGTGTTCAGCCAATATAACGCAATTTACTTTGAGGTAGCAGACAATATCTAACTCTCTATACAGTTCATTATTATATCTATGTTTCCATGTATTTTTAATGTTCATTGCACCCAGAATCTTTTTTTTAAACATTTTCCTTGAAGATAGCTATTGAACACAACTCTTCAAAAACATATTATATTATATATCATAATAACTAAGAAATTGAATCAAATGATAAAATCAGAGTATCTTCTAAATATTAATACAGCAGAAAACACATATTACTAAATTTCATTTCTTTATTACCCTGTAACGCCGCAACATACATACACCTCTATATTTGTGGGGTTTAGTAAAAACAATCGCTTGAAGTCCTAGACTTTATTATCTTGACTATATACAAAATATACACGATAAAAACATCATCATTTGGGATAGAGAAACAACCTTCTCTACCCTCCAGCCCCCAACAACCAACTGCCTTCTTCTTGAAAGACCCCTCGCAAAAAGAGGGGGGGGAGAAAAAGGGCTGAGAGCAAGGGAGTGGTCAGCAGAGCGGACTCCTCAATGATAGTCGGCATTCCACACAGATGTATACAGGGACATAAAAATCCGAAACCCCTCTGGGTCTGGAACTCCTGCTTTTATCAGGGGAATAAATTCCCACGGATCCTGAGAATGACCCACACTCTCTGGTTCTCTTGTGACCAGCTGCCACAACCCACATAAAACAAATTATGAAAAAAATTTTAAAAATTGTCAGTTTAGCTGAAATAGTAAATAAATTACCTAGAGACTGCATCATACTCCACAATGAATTTAAAAAATTCTTTATATCTTAAATATAAATGTACCTAGAAATAGTTCTACCACTAAAGAATATTCAACTTACCTAAAGATGTTAATTTCCTGTCTTCAGCATTTTTTGCTGCCATTTCATACTGACCATGTCTGATTAAAAGAAGATGCCTATATGCTGTAGGTTTCAATTTTTCTCTTTCTTCATTTACTCTATTTTGTTCTAAAACATCATTTTCATTTTTAGCAGGCTTAATCATGCTTGACAATTCTCGCCTATAAACATATAAATCACTTGAAAATCTCTTCTATTTCAATATACAGTGGACTCCCCTTAATGTGATCTCAGTTAATGTTATCAATCACTTATTGTTATTGAAATCACTTGATCCCAATTTTCTCTATTCATTTGTATGTTAAAATTATTGCTTTATGTGATTGTTACATTGGTTAAAGTTATCAATTTTCCAACCTCATTTTAACTGGCAAAAGAATATTCACAATATATTCAGAAGGAACCCATTCTTTCCTTTCCCTTTGTTGTTATTTGAATTTCCGAGATTTCTCCCTCTTCCACCTAGGGAAAAGAAGAAAAAACAAAGGTGTGGGAAATTACACATTCCTGGAATTTTTCAGAAATACGCACACCCTGCTGGTGGACAATGGTTGTCAGATAAGCAGAACGCAACACATTCTTATCGGAACTGAGAAGGAGCGTCTTCACATTTTATGCCTTGCTCGCTTACATGCAGCTTGTTGATATGGTAGACAGAAAGCAAAATGATTTAACATTAAAACAAAAGATCGAAATTTTAAATCATTATGACAGGTTGATGGAACTAATGAGTCAGATGGAGAATCTCTTGATATTGAGCCACCTCCTACAAGTGCTGAAATGAGAAATGCATTGAAAGTGTTGAAATGTGGAGTACAACACCGCTCCAATGACTTTAAAAAACATTATGATTACGAACAATTTATCAATGAGCTTCTTAGAAAAAACTGTAGACAGTCAACAATTGATCAATTTTTTTACATTATATATACAATTCTTATGTTTTAAAGGGTAATATACAGTCATAAATATGAGTTTTTAAATTTTATTTTGAAATTTAGTACATGTAAATTAAAGGGGGGGGGGGCAATTTATCTAATTTTGCATATTGTTTATTATTATCATTCGGTTATTGTTGTTATCAAAATCATGGTGTCCCAAACTGATCACATTAAGTAGAGTCCACTGTACTATGCTGTTAAAATAAACATATTAAGAAGTTTAAAGACAAAAAGGATATATTAAATGAATATTAACATAAAACTTATATTAAAGAAAATGTTTGAAAATATTAAATGACTACAGACTATGAAATCAAGCTTGCAACTGCTGAGGTACTTTCAAAAAGGTGAGAAAAGTGACAAATAATACAGAATAAGTGACTAAACGTTGAAAAAAAAAAGCGATTTTTTTTCTCCTCTTGATTATTATTATGCTATTATTAAGATTTTTCCATTTATTTTAACTCTAAATCAAATGATTCATGCAAGACATGATTTTATCGTCAAACACAAAAAAGGTTAAAAATTTTGTTTAACACAACTCAACATTGCTTTTTATTCAAGAAAATCTATAAATTATATTTGAATACATACAACACATTAATTTTATAATCACAATTTCCTGCACATATTAATGCTTTGAAATATGTACACAGCTAGATTAGAGTATCTAAACAAAAATTGTGAAGAAAAAGAGAAATGTGTGCTTTGATGTAAATTACTTTAATGTATTCAATGTACATTTCAGTACAAATGTAGATTTCAGGAACTTCTTCACTTCTTTTTAAAATCACTAAATTCTAATTACATTTTAATAAGACTAATTACATTTTAATAAGAAAAATAAGATTAGAACATCCCGTTTTTGGGCTTTTATTAAAATATTTTGTTATTAATTCAGATTTTCTTTTTTCAACAAGACTTTTGCTGTGATACATCATGAAAAAAGTGACTAAAAGTGATCAATTGTAATAAAAGTGACTAAAGGTGAGAAAAGTGACGGAATTGCAAGCCTGTGAAATAGACATGAAAAACTTCCATCACATGAAAAATTTGGTACAACTGTAATTTATATTCAGAATTCAGAATAAATAAAATATATATATACTTCATAACAAACTGTCTATTTGGGACAAACATATATTGTGTAAAAGTAACACAAACAAGAGATAATACTAATACAAATGTGCACATTTTAAATTTGAAAACAAGATAATGGTATCAAGATGAAGATTTACATTTTGACATAAGAAAATAAGATTAAAAAAATTATATACTTGTCCCAGTTATAATCCCACTTTACTGATGGTTCAAAATTTGTAGTCCATGATGTCTGTACACAATTCTTTTCATAATTGACATAACTGAAAACTCCTAGTGCAATTCCACTTCCAGCAATACCATACATCCATTTAACATGTCGGAACAAAACCATGACTATAACAATTAGCTTCACCAATTCAATAAGAAATAAGCTGCAAAATATGTACAAATATATTTGACAATCATATTGTAAATTATAAAATCTTTTTATATAATTTTTATATATACATCCTAATTAAATGATACATTTATTTTGGTAGCTAATACTATGAAATATGAATAGAGTATTTTAAGTGTTCCTAAAATTTTCTTTACTTCAGTAAATCATATGCATAGTATTAAGTTTTAATTTTGATGAGCAAAAGAAAAAATGATTTCTATTTAGGTCATTGGTTATTATATTAAAACAATATTATGCTTATTCAATGTTTATGATAAAATGATTTTAAATATGATAAATATACATGGATCAGACTCAATCCAGCAATAAATCAGTGTATTGAATCTTTTAACCTTAAGAACAGGGCCCAACTAAGATACTTTTGTGCCCAGGGCACAATCTAATTTTTGTGCCCTCCACCCCCATGCAAATTTATAGCAACAAGTTATTATCATACTTACAGTCATATAAAAATTATAACATTAAATTAGCAAACGGATTTAAGAAATTAGCATTAAAATATTCAAAATCAAAAAATACCAAATTTTCATTTTACGTAATCATTATTATCTCTGTTTAGCTATGCTAAAAATTAAGGACTTTTAAAGACCTAGAGTGACACACATTTTTAATTTTTACCTTGTCACACTCACAAGCTCTGTGGTGCAGGAAATAAATGATAGAATTAAAAATAATTTAAATAAATGAGATGATGTAATGGTTTATAGTGGTAAGTTGCTAATAATCTGTCTCATAAATATACTATAACCCATAGGATGAAAAGAGCACCAGGTTTGTTGAAGGAATTATCAGGTAAATAACAGTAAAATTAAAGTAAATAGGAAACGATATAGTCTGTGACAAACACAATTACCTCGTACAATAATTTATTAAAACTTAACGATGGCAGTGTAAGTTTACAATTTTTCCCCACTTAATATGTGTTTTAAGCACTCCACTAAATTTCCGTGCCCAGGGCTGTACCCTAAGTGCATGTGCGATAATCAGGCTCTGCGGGCAACTAGACTTCCTGTCTAAATATTAGTTTGGCATCATTTATTAGCAATTAAGATAAACATATTGAAAGAAGTTGTTCAGTCTTTACATTTGTAGAAGTAATGTTAAGGAGATGTATAGCATCCACTTAAAAGAAAATTGTTATAAATATAAGGAAAAATTTTTAATAGAATGCATATTTAACAGCAAAAAAAGGTAACTTTTAAATAGCACAGTTTCAAATACTACAATTATGTAAACATAAAATCTTTTTAAAAAGTTGGCTGTCAAACAATGAACTAATTACTGTTAGCACTGACTTTAATAATTCTTATAATCATAAATGTTTTTAAAAGAATGATAATAAACTGTTTTAAAAAGGGAAGTAAACTGCAAACATATCTTTATTAAATAAAATACTTCTAAACCTTCCTCTTGATTTATCTATTTAATTGCCATGTTAATCAGTTGAATTATACACATCAAAGTTGTGATGTTTAATATGAGATTTAAGAAAGAGCCACTTTTGATCATTATAAATCACCTTTTTTACATCATAAACTATCTTTTAATTGCCTTAATGTGATTAGAAGTTATTTTTTCACATTTTCTTTTTTTTACTAATAAAAGACCTTCAAATTTAAATATATATAATTTAAGCTTTTAACAATACATAAAACTATACAATCATGATTTAAATTTTTCATGGTTAATGTCTTTTAAAAGCAAAATAATTTTAATACGTCTTAACTCTATATAACTTAAAGTTTAAGTTATTATAAATTAAATAGAATAAATTTAAACTTATCCAGAATTGAATCTTAAATTTTTTTTATTTGACAAAAAACTATAATACATTTTGATCATTAACACGTCCTTTTTTTATACCATAATATGAAATGATTAAAACATGATAAAAATCTCTTCTGGAAAGAAAATAACTTATAACTAAAAGAACGAGAAAAAACAAAAATAATAAAAGGAAAATCCGGTTTGGTATTTTATTTAAATTAATTTTAAATGCTGAACAAGTAATTATATCGGGTTAGTAATCGTCATACTTCGAAAAGATTTATGAACTAAAATAAACAGAAAAAAAACTACGTTTTTGATATAATAAAATCTAGTAAAATTTTGCTAATTTTTATGCTAGTTAGTATAGAAATATTACTGTACCAATCCTAACCTATCAGAGTTAATTTCCGAGTTACTGTTTAACATACCACACTAATCCATAAATAAACTACTCGTGAAAACGCTATTTACATAACGAAAGCGAACACACGTTTATACTCTAACACAAAGTAGCATCTTTGCTCATCACCGACGATGTTACCTCCGACGCATGCGTATTTCCGTATGTTTACTTTATGGTATAGAGAAAAAAAAACATATTGGCCTCTCAGAGCAAGTGTTCATATTTGGCTCAGTATCGGAAGTTTGACAAATCCATTTTACAATATTTTCTACATATACTTTAATGATTTACTACTTTCATTAATTTCAGAATTTAGAAATCCAATATAAAACTTCTGGCAATATGTATCATGCAATATATTCATATTTTATTCTTAAATAGAAGACAAAATGAGCTATATATGTAATACCAGTTATACAATTATTATCATTTTTGGATGGATATATTCTCTTGTTTAAAAGCCTTAGTGTTTGAAGTAAGAACAGGGTTTCCCCACGTAAACTTGGCGATAAAGCTTTGAGAATATTAGCAACATTTTTTCCTGATGCCGCCTGTAAAGCTCGCCGAGCGGTCTGCGAAGTTCTATTTCCGATTGTAAATCATTTGGGTATGACTTCGCATGGGTCTCGTGTAAGGAGCAGGTATAGAGACGAAATAATCAGCCGTTTCAAACTTAACAACGTTGATTTATTACCACCAAAAAAAAACATTTAAAGAAAAATATATGTAAAGTCATCGAGAGAGGAGATCATTCTAAGCAACCTGCTCCTCTGAAAGCCGGGAGTCCCCTCCCGTTTTTCCTTTTTCAAACAGGAAACTTGGGTTTTAGGGGAGATCGACCCCCCCCAGTTGACCTTCGTCCTTGGAGTAGCTGATGCGGTCACACAAAGAACAATTTCTTCTTTCTGTCGGTACTTTGACAAAACGGCAGATTTGACACTAATCGTCCGTGCGTCAAAAAGACCATTACTGCCGTTTTCCAATTGTTTGGCGTTTTGAAATGTTCGACGCCTTACAATGAACCAAAAGTTCGCTTTAGTCGACACATTTCTTGATCCCCGACAGAGACGGATGCGATACTTACACCGCCGTTTCCAAACAATCTGTATCTATATTTTAATTTATTTTATATTTGTATCCAGCTCTCCTTGTGCAACCTTTTTCTTATATATTAAATGGGCGTAATGCTTAAAAAACTTAGATATAGCGAACTATTAATGGTTCATTATGGCTAATTTTTAATAATTTGGAGCTGCTGAAATTGTAAACTGTTGAAGGATTAATTGCCTATAAATAATGCCCAAAACTTAAGTGGTTTTGGTTAATTAATTAAAAGTATCTAATTCTATGACAATGGCGTACTCTGCATCAATTAAAATCGCCAAAAAAAGACAAGGGATACAATGTTCGAAGGGAATACTTTTGTATTTTAGTAAAAATCGTCTAAAATTTCGTTAAATTCGCCAAGGGATACCCTATTCTTTTCAAAGTGCTAATGACAGATTTTTATGACAGATTTAGAAGATTATAAATTTAAAATCTGTTGCAATTAAAAGTTATCTTGACCTGCATTTAATATGATAAAAAATTAAATTCTTTTTGTGGGCAGTTTTTAAATCTACAAGTGATACAAAAAATGTTGATTTAATGAAGGCCCCAGCTGTCAAATATGTACAAACAACTGCATACAATATTCATATTTGCACTACTTAAAAATTAATCTAGATGTTCTCAATTTTATTCAGCTAGCAGTCAAAATGTTATTGCAAACCCTTGCAAAAAAAAAATCCTACCAGAGAGAATCGTACAGACAAATTTTTGTACTTGTCAGCTCAAAGCGGAAGAGTAACAAAAGGTTACTTTACGAGGGATGGACAATGACTGAAAGTGGAAGGTATAACTGTCCCCGTCAAAGCAGTCAGGAAAGAAAAGTAACCATCTTGGATTCCGGCCGCTTTAGGAGGGGATAAGTTCTAAACAGTTGGGCCATTTTTAGAGGGAGAATTTCGTTAAGACACGTCCGCTTAAAATGTTAAAAAATTTGCATATTCAGGATAGTTACAAAAGTGAAGTATTTTCCTTTCTTATGTAAAATTTCTATTGTAGTTCTATGTTTTAGTAAATTAAAAAGAATTGTGCTAAACTTTTAAAATTGTTCTGTTATTTTTCTGAAATTCATATTATTGTATAATGTATACTACATATTATATAGATGTTTTGTTTGTCTCAATGTTGTAACATTTCAACTTGGCTTGGGAAATCACCCACCTCAGGTATTTTATATAATAACTCAGTAGTAGTTAGTTGTCTGTTGTTAGAGCACTCGATCCGTTCTACGGTGAACCGAACCTGCTATTGTTTGAAAACTCCTTCTTTGAAATGTACAATATATTTCCTATAGTTGAAGTCATTAGCTTTAGTATGTCTTGAAATAAACTTTAAGAAATTACAGTCTGCTATTGTTAATTTATTTGCTAGTTTTTTTTTACTACTTTCGTTTTGGTATTGAGCTATCTACTGCCAAAGCTATTTTACCATCTGCCACAGTCGACCCCGATAAGCCATTACCACTGTGGAGAGGTGGTATGGCTTATCGTGCCCGATATTAGTGGTACATGATATGCCTCCTTCACACTATGGCCCATTATCAACCACTGCAGTGTTCGCCCTGATGGCGACCATGGTACGATGGTTCCCGGGTTGCATCTACACATTGGCTCACTAAATGAACTCATAGATGCATCCTCTTTCTGCTGCGCACTTTGATGTGTGGAGAAAAATCGTTTCCGAAGCCATCCCCTGCAAAGGCTATTTTATCATCTGCCACCTCCGACCACGATAAGCCGTAGCCCTTCATACAGTGTTAATGTCTTGCAGTGGAACATAGTAAAAACCTCCTAGACAGTTAGGCTCTGTAGGAGGCTTTGCGTGGAAGGGCCTGTAGAATCGTTTGCTACAGTTGCCAATTTTATAAGACAAAATCATGGATTCTAAATTCTAAAATTATAGCAATGATACAAAAATTACGAAACATTTTTAAAATACTGACAATAGTTTATACAATAGTGTGATTGTAGAAAACATTTTTCAACATAAAACATGTCTCTCCTAGTTTTTTAGAAGTAAAATATTAAAATTTTTGTATAGAGTATATTCTTTATAAAGTATGCATTTTTAACATAAGTGCCTTTTTACAAAAGAAAAAATTTGATAAATACTTTCTAAATATTAAGTATTTATCAAATATATCAGTTGTCTTTAAGCTATTCCTAAAGTACCATTTAAGTACCATCTTAATGTTAAGCTACAGATATAAGTGACATTTTCTTAATTATACTTCATAAATTTCTTAATTTTTTTAAATTTATATCATTGCCAAGACATGATCAATGAAAAAACCCTTGAAGTAACGACAAAAGTTAAATAATTCAGTACTATTTGCCTGAAAATATTTTACAACGATAGAACTTCATACGACACAACCAAAACAAATAGTTAAATCGTATAAAGCGATTCACGCAGCATCACGAATTACTTTAATGCCCATCCTACTTGTTTTCACGTGTACGATCATCAATAAGTAGCCAATATGTTGCCCTTCCGTTTGAAACGAAAGCCAGAACAGTCATGAGTTGAGATGCGTCATGCTGCGTGAAATTCCCCCATTAGCGATTTTCAGTGACTGGTAGAAAGTACTCGGTTTTCCGCTCGCTGTTTGATCGCTGAGCGATCAGTGATGAAAAAAGGTGGCTAGGTAAATGCGTCCGTTGTAGCGATAAAATTTTACACGTAAAAAATTACAACAAACTTTGCTCGATTCTGGCATTATTTACAATTTGTTGTTTTGAAGAAGTTTCTGACCCAGTCTCAGATCGAATTTTACCTAATTTAACCGTCTCTGGTATGCATAAGAAATAATTGTATGATTTAATTCATGGAATAATTTTAAATACTTTACTATATTTCTTTCTATATTTATATTAATAAAAATGTCAACATTTTATGTCTTGTAATATTTTCGAAATGAAATTTTATGTTTATTTTCGTACTTTGAAATATTGGATATGAGTTGCTTGAGTTTCATGAGATATGAATTAATAAGTTTTTCATATAGAATGTGGTTTTGTTAAATTAATTGAACTCATTAGTCTTGAGTCCTATTTTAATTTGTTAAGCAGTGTTTAATATTTACTTCACCAGTCACACTTCTAAAATGTAAATTTTAATATTCATTCAAAGTTATCTAAAATGCAATTTAAATTTCATATATAAATTGCCTGTATGTTCTTTTGTAGTTATAAATTATTTTAGTAATCCGATTAGAATTTGAATGGATTAAGGAGTTTACAAAATGATAGGAATTATGCTAGTTTTCTTTGAAGCTATAAAGTATATTCTAGAATTATGTTTGCAGTTTAAGTTATAAATTAATGTTTTAATGATGAACTGGGCAAGATGCAGAGTTATTGATCAGATATAGTTCTAATACATTCTTATCTAAAATGCATTGTAGGTAGTTACTGTATTGATACATTACACTGTGAGGAAAAGGCAGGTAATGAGTAAGATAATATTCTTTAAACTTTTATGTCTTTTTCCTTTTTTGATTACAGGATTTCAAAATTAGTTCTTATATATTTGATTCAAATGTTCTGTGAAACACAGCGTGTGACATTTTTACTTTGCATCTTGGTGTTTTTTTCTCAAATCTAGTTACCTTATCTTTTGGTGGCATAAGCGGTTGATGGTAGTTTATATAAAAAGCAACCATTTTCTGACAGCTTGTTTTCAGTGAAATACATTTTTTTTCGTTATTTTTTTTTCCCTCTCATAAGTATATAAGGCATTATTTTAATCAACTCAGACTCATAACATTTTTTCTGGATCAAAATGTGTGAAAGACAAGGGCAGATATATATTTTTTAAAGAGATAAGCATAAAAATATACTCTATTCATATATATTTTATTAAAGAGAAATATTTGGAATAAATACATATATATCTTGCTTAAAGCATGAAATTATTTGTGATACATATAACACACTTTTCATTTACCAATTTTATAAAGCTTATTTTAAAATAGACATAAAAAGATTGGTGCAAAATAAATATCTGGGTACAGATTTGATATGCAAACTGCGTTTTTTGTCGCCAAATGGCGGTTTTTCGGGCGATTTCTGTGTTTTCTGGTTGCCTTTGGCGACTTTTGGCATTTCGGCTCTTGATCCCCACGCCTGGTTGATCCCCATATCTGAATGAAATACAGTCATTTAAATTATATGCATATACAAAATATTCAGTTAAATTAGTTTGTGATTCTTGTAACTGCCAGGAAGCTTTAGTTCTAATTTATTCCCTTTTGTAGTGTTGTAATTACAGCATGAGAATTTAAGAAACTTGTGTATTTTCCTTTTTTTACACTAAAAAAATTATTACTGCATGAAAGTTGCACTTTATAAATCAGCTTCTTTATGTATGAAATTCTTGGATTTTGAAAATTTTTAGATGTACCTAAGCTTAAATATTATTAATGGTAAAGTTCAATATAACCTATTTGATAAACATGATAGCTCTTTGTTTAAAATTAACTGGGTTGTTTCTTGAAATATATGTTTACATTGTAATATTAAATGTAACTTGAAAATTAACTTTTTAATTAGATGCAATAGATTAAATAGTGTTGCTGGTTTAATGGATATATATTATACAGTTTACAAAACAGGTTCATAATAGTGGATTTCCCAGTAGGTTATTATTAAATACTAGCATATAGCCCGTCATATGACGGGACAGGAAAATTTTTAATTTTCCAGAATTCTAAAGTACCTTATCAGGCAGGTAAAAAAATGGTTTGTTGTTTGGCTGAGAATTATCTTGCAACAAAAAATAATCGATGATTCAATTTAAAATTATTTCATATGTACCTAATCTATAATTTAAGCCAAATATAAAAGAAAATTATTTACGTAATATCTAAGTTCAATGATAAAACGTATGAAAATAAGGAATAATTTAAATAATTTAAAATAAGAAATGATTAAATGAGATGGTTAAAGGAATGACATCATAATGCTAGAAAAATGCTATTTTCCTCTAATTATGATGTGATAAATTGAATCGCCTGCTCTTAACTGGGGAAAATAGGAGTTGAAATAATGGCGTTAAAAGCTTGAAAAGAGGGGAAGAGGTGGATTTCGAATGTTTTAAAGAAGGCAGTATTTTTCGCTGTGATATGAAGCCTATTTATACCAATTTATTTTAGAATCGGATGTATAGTTTAGGAGAAGATAAACATTACTCTCTTTGAATTTTGCTAACTATGGATGCCTCTATCCATTCCAGGTCCAACCGCTTCATAAAATCGAGGACAGATGTACAAATAACTTGGGCTATTATTATATAGGGGATTTTAAATAATTTTTTCAATATAACTGTAACCAAATGCTGTAATAGATTTCATCTCAATTTTAGTGTTATTTAGCTGAGTGTGGACATGTTTCGACTACTAGTTCAGGTTTTGTGTGTTGTGACAATCATTGCTTTAGTTTAGCTTTGAGTTTCCTTATGAGTTTATATTTTTTTTTACTTTTTTAACATTCATTTTCTATTTTGTATACAGTTAATAGAGGTCGTATGATGTTTCCAATGCCTGGGAGAGTTGTTGCAACATAAAAACTGAACTGGTTTTAACTAAAAACTGGTTTTAACCAGAGTGGGAAGTCTCAGCTTCTCCCCAGTCTCTTCGAAACATCATTTCTCTTGTTGTTTTTAGTCCATCTTAGTGATTTTATATTTTTGGTCTTCTGTTTTTAATAGTACTTTATATATATGCATATATATATATACAGAACAAAACAAAATTTCCCCTTATCCTTTAATTTTAGGCTTTTCTTGAGAAAGATGAAATTTAAAAAGAAAGACCAGTGAAGATATCTGACAATGTGAACAAGCACATTAGTACATACCACATATGTGCATGTTTAGTCAATTGCAAAAACAACATTTGAATTTTTGTTTTCAAGTTATAAAAGTACCTTTTTTACAAGACCAATTTTACAATACAGAATTTTGTGTAGGGGCTACTTTTACTGTACTAAATTATGTGAAAGGCTACTTTTACTTACCAAATTTTGTGAAGGAAGCTGCTATTTTTATATGAAATTTTGTGAAAAGGCTGCAAAGTGGACCAAATATGTCTAGACTAACTTTGAATTTATTCCTACAATAGTTGAACAAATGTTTATAAATTAATGATAAGAAAAATAGCTACCAATTTTATTCATTGATAGAAATTTATATTCTAAAAATATCATTTACCTAAAATATTGCTATGCTTTTAAATGTGTTGTTGATAAATGTGTCTTTCATATACCTTACTAATTTTAGTAGGCATTTATAGTAGGATATAAGTTTCAAGCAATTTACTGATTTAATGTATTGTATGAAAAATATTTCAGATCTTGAAAAAAATATTTTTTTAAAGGAGAAAATTAAGTAATTTTCTTTGTTGCTATTTACTCATTAATGTTATTGATATATTTGATTGATTTTATAGGTTCTGTTTGAAGCTTGTCTAATCTTGCTGTGTTATAGTGGTCTATTCCTAAGGTAATAGTTAATTTATACAATTTGAAAAGTTTTGATAGCTTCTGAAAATTAACAATTAGCTGTTGTACTTTATTAATTATCACTTAACTGTTGTACAAGTTTAATTCTTCAGTTCTTCTAGAATTGTTTTGAAAACAATACTTTCTTATTAGTGTTACTTTAAAAAATATATATAGAATTTTGTGATTTTAGGCATTGTGCATTTATTTTGTTTGAGGATTTTTGTTTATGGGTAGTATGGTTCAATTATCAGGTATTTTAATTGTTTATGGAAAGATCTGTTCATAATTTTACTTTCTGGTAGTAATCTTTTTTTAAAAAATTCCCTCATTTAAGTAATTTTTAAATTTTTTAAAATTTTGTATGTCTTTTTTTTTGTGACATTTTTCATATAGTTGTGTATATATGTACATTTTACAAAGATTTATGCTTAAAAGCTTCAAATGTTATTAATTTTATTTTTACTTATTGTTAGTGATAATTATTAATTCGACATTTTGTTGTTTTCAAATTATGGAATTCTAATGTTGTCCTTAAAAAAAAAAAAAAAACTAATAAAACCTATCATTTCAGCAAAGATTAGCATTTAATTTTTCACTTTCTACAAGAAGAGTTAAAAAAAAAAATTTTTTTTTCCAGAAAAGTTAAACTCACAATTTTGTCCTCTCAAATAATTTTCTTTTGAATACTTTTTTGTGTATGACAACTACTCAAATTTTCTTCAAAAGTATTAATGGTTTCTTCAAGTTGTTCTTTGGTTTCAGTATTTGCAATTTGTATGACAGGCAATATATATATATATATATATATATATAATATGCCTTTTATTGGTTTAGTGCTGCCAAAGATGGATTCATAAAAATTTTGGCACATTCTTTTGTGGTGTGTAGTGTTCTTGGCAAATTAAAAAAAAAAAAATGACAAACTGTCTAACCATTGATTTGTATCATTATCATTCATCTATATAGTTAACATATTCTTTTTATCCTGATTGGTCTTTTCAATTCAGCATTATGTTTCATTGTGATGAGGCTTTACATGAGCTATCTTAACATCTTTAAAGGTTGTAGATGGACAAACTTAGTTGAATGATCTTGATACATCTTTATGAACTTGTATTTCCTTTCCCTATGTGACTGCAGGTGTATCAGATTAACTTGACATTTTGAGTTTAATTCAGAACTTAGCATTGGTTTTACTTCAGTACCCTTTTTAGTTGCACTATGTTTCATTTGATATTGTTTATATACAACATTATGCCATAGAATAGAACATTATGTCATATGTAATATTTTTGTATTTAACTTGCATATGTGTTCTACCTCTGTAGCCTATTCTTGTGTGGGTTTCAAATTGTATACTGAATGATTCATTACTTATAACATATTACTGTATATTCATTTCTCCTGCAACTACACTTCAAAATTCCGTATTGTAACGTCAAGAAATACATTAAAAAATATGTTTATGACAAATAGCAGAACATGTGGGACCAAGAAACAGGAAATAAGCTGCATAACCTAAAACCATCTATCAAACCCTGGCATCATCAATCTTCTCTGAGAAAAGATGTTGTAATTGCTCGTTTGCGAATTGGACACACTTGATTCACGCATCATCACCTTTTGCTAGGTGAATCTGCCCCCGTTTATGCCAAGTGTTGTGTCGTTATGACGGTGAAAATATTATCATTGAGTGTCCAAATTTTAACAATGACCGTGTCTCCTATTTTGGATCATTGTCCATGGGTATGAGGGACTTACTTAGTTCGCAACCTCATTCAAATATTTTTAACTTTATACGTGTCATTGGTTTTTATCCTTTCATCTAGCGTTTCACCTTTTTTATCATGTCCATGTTTCTGTTTTTTTTTTCTTTGCCTTTAGGTACCTTTGAAATAATCATACTTTTACCTTTATACCATGGTTTTAATTCTTTACACTATATACTTCTATTAAATTTTAAATTTTTACTATCAAAACGTTGCGTCATGACTTGGTGTAATTTTGTGTAACCTTGTGTTTGGCACATTTTGTCCCATGCGGAATTAGTGCTATTAAGCTTCAGCCAACCAACCATTTACCATCATTTCTCCTGATTTTAATGGTACAATTAACTTCCCATTTTTTTAAATTTTTAAACATCAAAACTTTTTAATTGTCTATGATCCAAAGGTATACTGCACTTAGTTTTAGCAGAAATCATTTCAGAAAGTGTTTTAGAGTACTGTTTATTGGAAAAATAAAAAATCAATTGTCTTCTGTCTTGCTCATTCCTTTAACTTTAGAAAATAAACTTGATATACTTTCAGTATTTAATCATTCAATAGAAATTAGGATATTGGTTTAAAAAAAGAATATGCTGCATGCACCACCAAACTTTGCATAAGACTGACAAACAGGAATGTTCTAGAGCAGGGCTGTCCAACTGCAAAGAGCCCACGGGCCAGAATTCTGGTCACTGATCATCTGGCGGGCCGCAGTTTGGAAAAGTTGAACAATAACCTCTTACCTCTTATACAATAACAATTAATAGGTTAATTATTAATTATAAAACAATGGAACAGAAGGATTATAAAACAATTTGCGATCAAGAGGAAACTTCAGGGACCTTGGCTTGACCAAGAATTGTAGTCTCGGATGCTTCTTGATATCATAAAATTCTGAAAAAAGAAATATGCTGAATAAGAAGTTTGCGGGCCACACAATTTGTGTTGGCGGGCTGGATGTGGTCCGCAGGCCGCCAGTTGGACAGCCCTGTTCTAGAGTATAAAAAATATATACTACATTACTTCAATTACAACAGAACGTAGGATATGGTGATAGACTGTCACTTCTCTATTGATGTCAGCTTCTTTTTCAAGCTCTACCAGATCATGGTCCAAATGATTATACAATAGAATAATCAAATATTCAGTCTTTCACTCACATATTTTGGTATGTGTTGACATTCACTGGTGAAAGTTGGCATTCTCCAATTTTGGTTTTTCACAGCAATGTATGCAATAATAATATATCCAGTGTTTGTGCTGAACTCCCAATTACCCACTAATAAGAAAAATATGGTTGTACGTACAGTAAAAAAAGAGTGCCTTAAATTTTAAGCGAAAAACTATTTTTATATAAGTATAGAATATAATAAATATTACACATACTTCCAAGTAAGAAAAGATTTCTTTTATTTACAGTTATGCTTATACAAATTACAAGCAAATTCAATCTTTTCTTTTTTCTCCAAAATTTTTCTGTTTGAAAAGAACCTCACTGGCCTCTTTTAAATTTGGCCCTTGTAATGAAATCATTAAATTTATGTTTCTTTAGTGTAAGTCTATTTCTAAGACTAATTTTGATTCTCTTCATATAATAGAAGCTTCTTTTAGAATCTTTCACCAGAAAAGAAAACTTCCTTTTCATCTGATTTCTATGGATCCACAATATCCAAAATCAATTAAAGTTGCATCCTGCCTAAATTGTGAAATTTTCATTGTTCCTACCTTAGGTTTTTTTGGGCCTACAGGACCTAAAATTTTGCCAGAGTTGCATTCTATAATTGCAAATTTGCTTTAAAAAAAACCTGCTGTAGTGCTTTGTTAACCCTGATATGATAAATTATAGCTAGCAGGAATCATAGGACACTAATAACTTAGTATATTTTGACTTGATACACTTTATCAGCAAATAAGTAAAACTTTCAAATAGAACTGTGAGTTAATATTCAACACAAATATTAAGTGTGGATATTCATTTTATTTAAAAATTTAAACTGTACATTTGTATAGACACTTTTTTGATAGCATTTGCTGCTGTTCAGATTTTTTTTTTTTTTTGCTAAAAAGTGCATGTTTTGAGACTGTATATCTGTATGCAGCAGCTAAAGCTGGCTTAGTAGAAGGGGAAAAACTTAGTATGTTCATTACAAACATAATATAAAAGAATTAAAGCAATATCCATCTTTCCCCTAATTAATTTTACATTGGGTCTTTTTTTACTCACCAATGACTGTACTATAAGTTATATATGTAGCTTTCATCTTAATTGAACTGATTCTTTTTTAAATCTATAATGTTGGGAAATTGTTACCAGCTCATGTATTTATTATTTTATTTTTCATGATTTCAGAGAGGCAGTTTTTTTTTCTTCAAATGAGGAAGATTCTTTGAAAATGACAATTTTAATTGGAATAAGAGATTCAACTAATCTGTAGAAGAATCTTATGTTAACTGATGAATTATGGTGTTTTAAATTATACAGTATTATCTAAGATTACATCAAAAACTTTGAGATAATTTAACATTGTTCTTGAAGTTTTGGCAATTCATAGTGGTAAGCAAATTTCTCTGTCAACTGAAAATTTTCTATATTTTTCAAATGGATCTATAATTTAACGGTGTCAGTTGCAAAGACTTTGTTTAGTAGAATGAAAGTAAGGATTTCATATGAAAAGAAAGTAAATTTATCCAGTTAATTTTCTGTAATTTTGGCAAAAAATATGGCAAATTCTATTGCAGCAAAGGAAATAAAAAATGTCAAAGTTAATAAGGAAGATAAATTTTGTTCTAAAAGTTCTTTAGAGAAAAAATATGAAGTGTTTATAAAGAAAAAATATTCTTTAAAATCTTGTTATGTTCCTTTACAAAAAACTGATGAAGTACACTTGGATAATGCAAAATTAAGTTCCCAGGATTCAAATGAAACCATAGTAGTACCTTGCACCAAAAGTAAAGTACATTCAGAGACCTCAAAAATTAAAAGCTCTGATAAGCCTAAATCCAAAGAGACTTCTAAAGACTCAGAAAAAACATTTAGCATTGCCTCAGTTCAACACAAGAACAGTGCTTCTAGTTCTGTTGTTTTTGATTGTACTTCATGTTATGTTTCACTTGAAAAATTAGCAATTCCTATTAACCATTTTAGTTTGTATTCCTCTGAAAAAGAAGAGATAATTAGAAACATTGCAATGTGTGACAGTAGTGAACATATTGATAGAAACATTAGTCCTAATATGGAGGTAAATAATAATTATAAAATGATTCACAATAAATCTTTTGAAATTGAAATGCCTTGTTCTGAAAGCAAATTAATTCCCAGTGTATCGGAATCTAATGTGAAAGAATCTGTTTTTAATTCAACAGAAGATTTAGATGATTCTATGGAAGAAAGTTTTATAAGTGCAAGCAACTTGTCTACTCCCTCAAGTTTAGAATCAGGAAAAATTCAGAGCACAAATAGTTTTTTCCTTGAAATTCCCTCAGTACATGTTATAAGTAAAAGAACTGCCAAAGAAAATAATGCTCTTTTCTCATCTACACCTTTTAAACGGAGAAGAATTTCATCTTCTGGTTCTGACTCTTCAAAACTTAATGCATGTAAAGGAACAGAAATATTGGTTGACACTCAAAAGGGTGTTAAAACAAATGAAAGTTTATCTTCTGCCCATTGTGCAAGGAAAAAAGCAAAGAGTGCGAGGAGGAGAATTTTATCTTCTGGTTCTGACTGTTCAAAACTTGATGCAGGTAAAGGTACAGAAACATTGGTTGACACACAAAAGGGTGTTAAAACAAATGAAAATTTATCTTCTGCCCATTGTGCAGGGAAAGAAACAAGGAGTGCAAGGAGAAGAATTTCATCTTTTAGTTCTGATTCTTCAAAACTTGATACAGGTAAAGGTACAGAGACATTGGTTGACAGTCAAAAGGGTGTTAAAACAAATGAAAATTTATCTTCTGCCCATTGTGCAGGGAAAAAAGCAAGGAGAAGGATTTCATCTCTTAGTTCTGACTCTTCAAAACTTGATGCAGGTAAGGGTACAGAAAGATTGGTTGACAATCAAAAAGGTGTTAAAATAAATGAAAATTTATCTTCTGCCCATTGTGCAGGGAAAGAAGCAAGGAGGGCAAGGAGAAGAATTTCATCTTTTAGTTCTGACTCTTCAAAACTTGATGCAGGTAAAGGTACAGAGACATTGGTTGACAATCAAAAGGGTGTTAAAACAAATGAAAATTTATCTTCTGCCCATTGTGCAGGGAAAGAAGCAAGGAGTGCAAGGAGAAGAATTTCATCTTTTAGTTCTGACTCTTCAAAACTTGATGCAGGTAAAGGTACAGAGACATTGGTTGACAATCAAAAGGGTATTAAAACAAATGAAAATTTATCTTCTGCTCATTGTGTAGGAAAAGAAGCTAGGAGGGCAAGGAGAAGAATTTCATCTTTTAGTTCTGACTCTTCAAAACTTGATGCAGGTAAAGATACAGAAGCATTGGTTGGCAATCAAAAGGGTGTTAAAACAAATGAAAATTTATCTTCTGCCCATTGTGCAGGGAAAGGTGCAAGGAGAAGAATTTCATCCTTTAGTTCTGACTCTTCAAAACTTGATGCAAGTAAAGGTACAGAAACATTGGTCAATCAATCACTGGACAATAAAAAGGGTGTTAAAACAAATGAAAATTTATTTTCTGTCCATTGTGCAAGGAAAGAAGCAAGGAGTGCAAGAAGAATTTCATCTTTTAGTTCTGAGTCTTCAAAACTTGATGCAGGTAAAGGTACAGAAACATTAGTTGACAATCAAAAGAGTGTTAAAACAAATGAAAGTTTATCTTTTATCCATTGTGCAAGGAAAGAAGCAAAGAAGTCTGATGATTTAAAATGTATGAAGAGAACAGCAAAATTATTATCGTTTGATTCTGGAAGCAGCACTGTGGAAAACTACCAGTCTGCTTTTAGAAAAAGGAAAGGCTTGAAAGCAAAACATGAATGCAGAAAATGCCAAATTAAAAGAGATTTTTCTTATTGTGTTTGTAATAGTTCAAGTGATTCAGATTCAACTGTTTATAATAGCAGTCTTGAAACAACCCAATCACATAAGCAAGGAAAAAGTCGTAAAAATCGGAAAATTGAGGTACCCAGAACATCTTATATTTTAAGAGCTTTCAATAGGAATGTAGAGAAAAACTGTTCTATGTATAAAGAGAAGAATACGTGTTCTAAAATGTGTGACAAAAATAAAAATATCTTTACTTCTAAATATAAATCATCAAACTCAGAAACTGATGCGAATTTTTCCGATAATTCTCTTAGCAATGTTAATAAAAAAATGTCAGAGCATAAACGATTAAAACATTCTTTTAGGGGAAATTGTATTAGGACTGAAAGAGTCCATTTATCACATACATTAAAAAAAAATGTTAATAAATGCATTTCCTTGAAAAAGTCTTCTGCATCTGACATATCTAATAATTCTGAGAATGGGCAGGAATGTAATATGGCATTTAAATATAACTTGAAACCATGCAGTGTATTTTTACAAGATGCAGGAAAAAATAATATCACAAGCACAGGAAATCTATTTAATGATTTTCATCAGAAAAATTCTCCTAAAGCAGTATGTGAAATTGATTGTTTGGAATCAAAATCCAACAAACAATTTCACTTTTCCAAAAGGAAAAAAATGAGTAAATCTATGAAATGTATTGAAAAGGAGAGTTCTGATGATAATAAGGATTATAAAACTGTAAAGAAATACACAGTGCTTACAGATTCAGATGATTTACCTGAATACAAAAAGGATCCCAAAAAATGCAATGATTATTTTGATACAAATTCTATCCATGGGTCACAAGATCATGGTAATGAGTCTCATATTAAAGAATCAAAGAAGAAAATTGAAGAAGTGGAGTGTCATTTTTCAGATAGCTCTAATAGCTGTCTAAATCTTGATGAAGTTTATCGTAATTCAGATTTCTTAAAGAAAGCAATGAAATCTGATAACAAAAATAGTTCAGAAAACGTTTCTTCTGAAAATTGTATAAAAACTTTGAATTCTGATGAAGTGAATTCGATTATTAGTACTAAAAATTATTCATCTGTAATTAAAGATGAGGACATATCAGAGGCCAAAGTTATTCATGATGATCCTGATGTTGATGAAGCCTATTTTGCAGACACTGATGAGGGAAGTGATAATCCAGAGTCTGCTCTAAAAAATGACAATTGTTTTTCAGAAGACATCTGTAAAACATGTAGTGTAAATGTGCTGAAAAGTGAAATGGAGGGTATCAATACTACGAAAAAAATACCAAGCTATCTAGGGCCTAAAACAAAATCTGTTAAGAATGATGATAGATTTATATTCAAAAGCAAGACTAATGGCAGTCTATATATTGTAGATTATTTTGAATATGAAAATATAAAAAAAATGTTTGTTACAATTCATTGGAAAAAAGGTACATGGCTTTATTCTAATAATGATTCTAACAGAAACAGCTCACCAACTCTCTCCGAAAGAATAGAAGCTTTTGGTGGTTTTAATAGAATGGATGTAAATACTTGCTTGAGACTTCATGCTACTTCTGGAAGAAATCAGCATGAAAATAAACAAATGTTTCCATTAAAAGAAAATATTTCAGCATTTGATAAAGGAGAGGTTTTAGACAGAGAAAAAAATTCAGAACCATTTAATACTGATTTGAACAGACCAGGACCAAATCCTCCAAGTGCCTCACTGTCTGATGATACAACTTTGTCTAATACAAGTAGTGATATTTCTGATGATAATAAGTATGATGAGTTTTGTGTTCACTGTTGTGCAAAGTTTTCCAGCAAAAAGGATAATTATAATCATACATGTGAAGGGAAACTTAAAAAGGGTTATCTTTGTGTCTACTGTGAAATAGTATTTTCATCCTATTCAAAACTTCATTCTCATAGGGAGCTGCATTCTATTTGATTTGATATATCATCATTTTGTATTTTGAGTATTTTATTTACTTTTTTCTTATGTAACACAATTGTCTAATGATAAAAAGTATATAAAAAGTGTAATTTTTTTTCCATCCCGGAAAGTTACATATTAGCTGTTAAATTTTAAAATTTCATCCAAATTTAAAATTTAGGTCCAAATAAAGTGTTTGTAACATTTTCTCTTTGATAAAAACTACCATTTTATATAAAGTGACATAAAAAATGATAGCTTTAATATATTTATAAAAAAAATAAATTTACAAAATCCCCCAACATATTTCTTAAGTGTAAAAATGGAAATATTTTTAACTACCTTTGTTTCATTGAATTTTAAAGGCTACTATTCTGGTTCATCAAAAAAAGAAAAGAAAAAAAAAGAAATTTCTTTCTCCTGTTTCCATAAATAACTATTTTGTTTGAAAGTGTTTGAGTATGAGATTGTGGGAAATAGTGTGAATGTGCAATATTTGAATAATATATTGTTCTTCCTTCTCAAGAAAATCATCTAATTAAAGGCCAGAAGAATTTTTAGTGTTTCATTCTATAAATGTATAAACGTGTGAATTTTAAATTTCGCCACTACACTGGAAAATAGCCCCTATTATTTTTAATTTCTTGGACTTATTGGGCAATGAGAAGACGTATGTATTGTTGTTTGCAGTTATGGCTCTATTCCACTAAAAATAAGAAAGCCCAACATGGAACTTTCACTTTAAGACTAACGAATGAATAACTTTACCCAACAAGAACAGAGCATTGAGCGATGATAAAAATACACTTCTACTACAAATTTCACCCCATTATTAACATTCGGAAAGGAACTTACACAGATAATTAACATTTATTCCAGAGTTAGCTTTGGGAGATTGGTAAAAAGAATTTAAATTATAAACATTCCTCCAAATCTGAGATTTTGTGGCTGGGAAATTAACTATGAAAGAATGAGAAGGGGGAAAAGAAGAATTTTAGATAGATATTTTAAGTATAATTTTAAAATATTACATACACACACATATATTATATAATTTGCTCTTATTACACGTTCAGGGGTTTAAAATAGAAAAATAGAATTGTGATTACCAAAAATGGTCTTATTATGCGATGAGATTTATGTGGCTCATGCCCAACATTATCTTCTAAGTGCATAGGGTTACACAACAGCTGTCGAATTAAACAGTAAATACTTAGCAGATTTCAAAAAATTTTAGGGGTAAAATATTAAAGTAATCCTTTAAGAACAAACTACAGTAACTTTTAGTAAAAATGTGTAAGACATAAATTATAAATAAAAGTCTGAATAATGAATGGAGCCACACACAGAAAAACACTTTTTGATAAAATATTAGGTGCATTCCACAATCAACATTGTTTAATGAGCTTAATATCTTATCAAAATAAAACATACCCTACACAAATATTTACTCTTTTAAAGTGTCTTAAAAACTGTATCTAGGCAAGGTTCTTGGTAGTCCAGTGTTGAAACGTGTTAATTTAGTTACTTCAATGAAGGATATAAAGCATTTATTTATTAAAAGATATTTCATAACACGTTGTATGCGGGACACATACTAGTATGTTTTTTGATGATTGATACTTGAGCTCAAGCCATGTACTAGCATGTTTTCTGTGATTGATACTTGAGAGCGGGTTATGTACTAGTACAGGTAATGTAACAACATGGTTTGTGGGTACAAAAAAACGGTATATACAGGAAAATGAAGCCGAATGTTCTTGTCTACTACATAGGTTCTGGAAAAATTTAGACAAATAAAAACTAGTTTTTACACCAGTTGATGTGGAACAGCAGAACGGGAAAAAATTAAAACTATATACTACTTAATTACTATTTGATTTTTCGCATTTGCGATACTACTATAAATTTACCTAGTAAAAAATATATTTTTTGTCTACAAAAATCCTATGGTTATTTATATATTTCAATATAAAATACGAAAGGTTGGTTAAAAAATTAAATAATTTTCGATCTATTGAGAATTAAATGATAAACTAAATTTATGCACCATGCTCCTGGTACAATTCCACTGCAAAATGTACCCACACATAATGTGTTAATATTGTTTCAATTGTATTTCAGCTTTTTTCCAAATTCTTATGCATTTCTAATATGTTTGAAAAGTTTATCTTGTTTCTTGAAGCTAAGTACTATTCAACTAAATGGAATTTTTTTTTTTTTTTTTTGGCATGATGCTAAAAATGAATTCTATTTACAATTAAAGTATTTGAAACTACTTAATTAAAAAAATGTTTGTAAAAAAAAAAAAATTGGAAAATTCTGGTAATTTTATTAGGTGGGATTGGTTAGATTTGTATGAATTACACTTATTTTAAATTCTTGTTTAATGTACTGCAAATCAGTTCTGACTTGGTTGAGAAGTATTTGAAATTTTATTTCTATGTATTTTCTCATATAACTGTTTTTGTTTTAAATATATATTTTTATTGTTTCTATTTTCAATTTATTTCAATTGTTTTGAGTATATATTTCCATATATCTATGTTTTCCCTTCTCTGCATTGTATTTTTCATCTTTATTTTATGTTTTCAATTTCACACTGTGGAATAAATAACTGGTGCTGTTAAAATATTTCATGTAATATTCTTATAATTAAAGGTTATTTGAATTATCTTAGACTAAGACTTTAAAAAATACATGGTTTCCGCACACCTGGAAAGTCATGGAAAATCATGGATTTAGACATTGGATTAATTTTGTCATGGAAAGTCTTGATTTTTCAAGTAAAATGAGTAAAAGTCATGGAAACTCATGGATTCGCTAAACTACCGATTAAATAAAAATGCATTGAATTGTTTAATTCTATTTTTACTTGTCATTTGGCTGAAGTTACTGAGTTTGGTATTTATGTATTATCTTATTGACCTATTGACCATATTGCCAAGTAAAATTTGTTCACCAAGGAAACTCAAAGCAAGAAAGCTTAATGGGTGGGCAAATGTATATTATTCTGGTTTTTTCTTAAATTGTAGATTAAAATTTTATTAATATAATATTCATTATTTTTTAATAAAAATTAGTTAAGGTTTTTGCACAAAATATAAGTTTATCTCTAGGGATACTATATATAAACATTATAGGGTTATATTTCGCTATTATTCATGGTCACCTGGATAATACCTAAGTACCCTGAATTCAAATTGGAAACATTTTGATTGAAAAATTGCTATATGATTAAACTTAGGTATGTAGATGCAACAATTTATTTTTATGTATGTGAGTTTATTAACACTTATAAAGTAAGTTTGTAGTTTTTTTATGATAAAATTCCTGTAATTTCTCTAAAAGCATATAATTTATTTGTATGTACATCAGAAGTTTTATTCATATATACTTCAACGAAAGCTTTTTAAAGTCATGGAAAATGATCTGCTAAATCAGGGAAAGGGAAAGTCATGAAAAGTCATGGATTTGAAAAATTTTATTTTGGCAAATACCCTGAAAATATTAAATTAACTTCATTTTTACATAGACTTAATTTAAGAATAGAAAGAAATTCTTCAAGATAATATATGTGTAACTAGATTTTAAAAAGAGAGTGAAGAAAATATATTTAATTTTAAATTACTTCTTGAAAATTTTAATATAATCTTTGAATGCAAAAGACAGTTTGCCAACATAAATTTTTAAAAGAATTTCAAGAATTTTCAGCTCTTATCAAGTGGTAAAATTTGTTTAAATTAATCATTAAATTCAACCTCCCCCCCCCCCGGAAGTAGATTAAATTTTTCTATAGCTAAAACAGAGCTGGAGGAATCTAATATGGTCAGCTACATCAATAAATCTTATTCTTGTTCATGCATTAAATTTAATAAAGACCATGCTTTATATTTTAACTCTTTGACTTTTCAAATAAAAGACTTGCTTGATTCTTATCCTCATGTTAACATTTTGGGTTTTTAGGTGCTATTGGTTTTTATCTACACATTTAACCCTCGAACTGCTCAATTTGTAGATCAAAAAGTGTGTATTTATTTTTATACATTTTAAATCTATATATATTGAAAAAATGGAATATATATTTTTCATTCTAGAAAAGATTTTTTTTATATAGATTTTTATAGTGAGAAATTAAAGTTTAAAAAAAACAGTTTCAGATGTTATCACAAGAAAAAAAATTTAATGAATTCCAGTTGAATTACAGTTCATTTCTATTTATTACATAATATAATTATAATTATATTATCTAATATAACTATAGTTCTACTCATATAATTCTATTTATTACATAATTAAATGTCTAATAATATATATAATTTATTTCACTGGTTAAACGGTGAAAAAGTGGGATGCGCTTCTTAAAAAAGGGCGAAAAGCAAATGCCCGTGGAAATTGCGGGATAGGCAGCCAGAGGGTTAACTATCACCATTTTATCTTTTTTATATAATTTTTATATGGTGTCCTGTTTTATCTTTCAACTCTAAACTTTTAAACATTTTTGCTTGTGGTGCTTTATTACCCTGTTTTATCAGAATTTCTTATAAATATATATTGTTGCGGTGTTGTTTTTGTGTTATGTTTTCCTTTGTCATTTGTTTCTTACTTAATGTAATGTTTGGTATATTTTGTCCCACCAGGAATTAGGACCATTAAATTCCAGCCCACCAACCAATATGGAAAGTGCCCATTGATCTTAAGAATTTCTCTTAAATTTCTCTTTAGCTCATTAAAATCAACACAAATATATTAAGTCACTTTGTTTTGCATGTTTTATTTATAACCAAATATGTTTTCTTGATGTTAAAATGCATGTAACTTTATAGCTTTAAAACTTCTAACATGCATATTGTACATACTTGGTTGTGTTGTACATTTCAAGTAGTATGTATATTACATACCATTTTTGTATATGGTGAAAATAATAGTGTTAAATAAATTTGTATTCTCTTTAAAAGTTGTTATTCATTTTCAGAATTTATGTTCTTATCACATGAATTCTTCTATTTTTACTTTTGCATATGTTGTAGAGTTGTTAATGTTTTGTGTTTTCAGGATTGGTTCAATTCTCGAATAAGGCTTGCATATATTTGTGTTGTCTCTGTTAAGATGAGGCCGACAGAGCGTCTAGGCCAGCCACATGTATAAGTGGAGTATTCGTAAGAAAATACAAAATTGAAAAAAATCTAATTCCTTCTGCTGAATTTTGTTTGTTTTGAATATAAATAAAGGTGTAAATATAAAACAAATATGCTATTTAGACCATTATGCCAATGGGACCACACTCGGTCAAAGATATGCCCAACATGGCGTCTTGGTATAAAAAAGAAATGGTGTAAAAACTGGTGCAGAAGAAATCAAGCTCCACACTCCTTCTTCCTTGCCTTCTCTCTGAGGGGGCCTGCAGATCTCTGAAAAAGTTCATTGGGTAGCGTTGCCTTGGCCAAAGAGGGCTACTCTGCAGTTAGCAACTCCTCTTGACCAATGGGGTCGTAGGAGGGTCACTCACTTCGCTTTCGCCTCTAAGTCAGGTTTGCACTGCCGTTGTTGAACTGTAACTCTTTGTAACAGTCTCCTCTTACTTCTTTCTTTGGACTTCCATAATAAATTGGTTAACAAGCTGGCGACTACTCTAAAATACCAAGTGTGTCAAGATTAAAGGAAAATTCCTGAGTTATAAAACACTTATATTAAAAAAGAAAGTTTTTTTCTCAGGGAATTTAAAACAAGTTTAGAAATTTTCAAAATTCCTAAACTGAGAATAGTCTGAGCCAAGCCAAGGATGCAGGGTTCTCCCGGTCCTTAAAAGTCTTTAAGAACTCCTTAATTTTAGCTTTCATTTTTAAGGGCCCTTTAAACTAAATAATTTTTGTCAAAGGTCCTTAAAAACTCCTTAATTTTTAAATTAGAACATGATCAATTTATCTATCATCTTGTGATTTCCTATCAATTTTTGCTATACTCTCCAAACTTTCTGGTTTTGTAAGTTCAGAGTTAAACTTGCCCTAAACCAGTTCTAAGAACACCAGTACAGGTGATAAGTACTGGAATAAAAATAAGAAGATAAGAATATATAAAATATTTGTTAATGTTCATAACATTCTTTTGCATGTTCTAGCCAAAAGTGCAGTATTAATAATAAAGAAAATCCGCAAATATATATGTTTTCAGTGTATTTCTGTAGTAATTCAAAATTCCTGTCCTTGATATCCTTAAAATATTATGAAAATACTTTTATAAAGTCATCTACCCTTTCCTAATAGCTAACAGTCATGCAGATTTTAATTAAATGAAGCATGGAGGTTGGGAGAGGGTAGATATTTCAGTTACTTATTTATGGAAGTTTAATTTTCTTTGCATCGAATGTAATAGAAAAGTCTGAAGCTTTCTTCTTTCCCAGACAACGTTGGGTATAATCAACTAGTATATACATACACACACGTATATGTATGTATGTATGTTTATGTATATATATATATGTATATATAATATATATATATATATATATATATATATATATATATATATATATATATATATATATATATATATATATATATATCAGAGTCATTTTTAAACCCTCAGAAACTACTGTTTATAATATTGCTTTTATTCACAATTTATTTTTTGTTTGATCCACTCAAAAAACTTTAGATGTACATTTTTCAAAATGTTTTTGTCAAATAGGTTTATCTGATATTTATTTTTAAGTATTTTTGAAAATTTAATACTGAAATATTGTAGGTCATTTATTGAACATGCCTTGCCTGGCTCATAATTATTAAAATATGTTCCTTAGGAAATAGGATTTATGTCATTATGCTGTGTGTTTCAAGTAGGTCCTTATAAAAAATTACTTTGGTCCCTAGAAAGTCCTTAAAAAGTCCTTCATTTTTGTTCTGGAAAAAGAGTGGGAACCCTGGGATGAGAATAGTCCAAACAGGCCAAGGCCTTCCCAATCATTCTCCATCATTTGGTCCTGTCTAAGGCAGTGTTCCTCCAGTCTCCTTCATGTAAGATTTTTAAGTCACTTTCAACAGAGTCAGGTCATGTAATTGGTGGTCTTCTCCACTTTCTAGTTTCCATAGTTTTGGTATGATAAATGAGAGATTTTTAATGAATTGGTATTGTCATCAATAAATATTCTAGTTATCGAATGCTTTGCCTATTTATGATCTTAACTCCTCCCCTCTTATGCTCGAACTCAGTTTGGGCAGTGTAAAAGTGCCAATTTTGTATTTATTCAACCTAAATAACAATTTGCTGATAATAATTAACAAAATTAAAGAAAAAAATTTTCCATTTTTGGCATGTTTTTCACATTTTACAGGCAAGGGGTTAACGATGTCTAGTTGTGTCTATATTTTTGGTAGATTTCAAAGTTAAACATTGATCTCCAAACACTGATTTCACATTGCACCAAATATTTTTCTTGGTATCTTGCTCTCAAAAATCAATAGTTTGTTTTTCATAGATTTAGTCATTGTCAGTAATCACAGCCATCATCACATATCACAGATTGCGATATGATTTTATATAAATTTTGGTGCTAGACTTATTGTGTCTAGATTCAAGCTATCAATATTTAATAAAATTTTGTTTTTCAGATGTTTTAAACATAATATTTAAGTAGCCTAACTTTATGGGCTCTTGACAAATAAACTTTACCTATAAAACTATCCTCATGTGAAAAAAAAAAAAAATTCTTTCCCAAAATGACAAAGATTATAAAATTGAAATACTTAATGTTTTGTGTTAAAGTGTTATGTAATTTAATTCTCTTCAAAACAGTATGAAACCAAGTTATAAAATGTATATTTAAAAATATCAATAATTACTAAACAGCAGGAGAAAAATTATTGCAAAAATTTGTTTTTTAGATATTTAAATTTCAGCCAAGTTTACTTCTGAAATGTCAATGTTTTGATACTAATTTTTTTATAAGATAAGCATTAAAAATTTATAAGCTTAATATCTAAAATCCTTTAGGGTATGATGCGGATTAAAAATATTTTTGGAGATAATTGATTTATTATTAAAGTTATGAAATGTACAAATATACATTGATCTATAACTGAACAAATTGCATTTAAAATTTTTTTTTTAAATAACAGATAACTTTTTTTAAGATATAATTAAGAAAAATATTTTGTAAATTTTAAACTGTTAATTTTTAATTTTAGACTTTATTATGGCCATATTATTAGTTATTAAAATATATTTAAAACACATGTAGGTGTTATTTTTTCAAAGGATTATTTATTTAAATTACAGAAAATATATTTACGCATGCACCTAGGATTTTTATAATGAGCTTTAATCATCTACATAAAATCGATTTAAAATGGATACTTAGATTGGATTCAATGTACTCGTTGGTTATGATTAAACTCCTATAAGCGATATCCTACAGCTTAAACCGCTGAACTGATTGCAACGAAATTTTGTATTTGTGCATGATGTCTGCGCACCTGGAAGGTCAGGGAAAGTCATGGAAAATCATTGATTTAGACAATGAATTAATTTTGTCATGGAAAATCTTGAATTTTCAAGTAAAATGAGTAAATGTCATGGATCCGCTAAACTACCGATTAAAAAAAATGCATTGAATTGTTTAATTCTATTTTTACTTGTCATTTGGCTGAAGTTACTGAGTTTGGCATTTATGTATTATCCTATTGACCCTATTGCCAAGTAAAATTTGTTCACCAAGGAAACTCAAAGTAAGGAAGCTTAATGAGTAAATGTATATTCTGGTTTTTTCTTAAATTGTAGATTAAAATTTTATTAATATAATAATAATTATTTTTTAATAAAAATAAGTTAAGATTTTTTGCACAAAATATAAGTTTATCTCTAGGGATATTGTATATAAACATTATAGGGTTATATTTGGCTATTATTCCTGAATATATTCCTGAATTTGGCTATTATTCCAAAGTACCCTGAATTCAAATTGGAAACATTTTGATTGAAAAATTGCTATATGATTAAACTTAGGTATGTAGATACAACAATTTATTTTTATGTATGTGAGTTTATTAACACTTATAAAGTAAGTTTATAGTTTTTTTATGATAAAATTCCTGTCATTTCTCTAAAAGCATACATTTTATTTGTATGTACATCAGAAGTTTTATTCATATATACTTTAACGAAACCTTTTTAAAGTCATGGAAAATGATCTGCTAAATCAGGGAAAGTCATGAAAAGTCATGGATTTGAAAAATTTTATTTTGGCAGATACCCTGTATGTGCTGTACACGAGATGCGTTCACGGAATTTTTGGGAAGAAAAAAAGTTTTTTTTAGTTTCAAAATGTCCACAAGAGAGCCCTTTTGGGAAAAATATGGAATTAAACACAATAAGGCGAATTCACACAGTAGGGCAATTTCTCAAATTATGACAATTCTGGCTTTAGTTTCAGAAGGAAGGGCAGTTTATTGTATGTCTATTGGCTGTTGTAAACATGAAAATGAATGGGAAGGGCATTATAGTAGGTCGTGACGTTGCGACAAATTGCCTTATGAAGCGACCAAAACAGAATACAGAAACTATATTAACCGCTGATGTTGGTTAGTATAATTTTAGCATCTATTGAGAGCAGTTGAATTCATATCAATCGCAGTTTGTATTGATTTGACTCAATTGTGATTTTTAATAATATAAGAATTAAAATAAAATACGGTGGTAAGTAGTAATGCAGTAGAGCCGTGGATTGTGGTACGATAGACAAAATGAACGTGTTTTATTTATTTATTTGTAGTAAAAAAAGCTTTTCGTTGTATAGAAATTAGAAACTGTTTTCACTTTCTCATCAAGTGTTATACTGATTATGATGGATGCTATAGAGGAGGAATGTTAGCAAATATTTTAACCGATTCATTTAAGTTCATGTTGATTTATTGTGATAATCGGCCTTTAATTGTTTGAAAAGTTTTGCTTATCACACGAAAAATTTCCGTATTCTTCAATGGGAAAAGGAATCCTAAACTAAATCATCGATTCTTAACCCTTGCTTTTTTTTTTTTACCCGTATATACATTCCTTGATGACTTGGTAATATAAGCTTGATGAGGTTGGCTTTAAACTAACAACATGGATTCAGTTCGAAGCCAAAGAATCTTTTTTTAATACTTCCTTAATATAAAGCGATTTCACGCAACGTCACGAACCACTTTTAATGCCCTTCCCGTTCATTTTATAGTGTGCGATAGCTAATAGCCAACTAATATTCTGCCCTTTCGTTTGAAATGAAATCTAGATTCATCTTGAGTATGAGATGTCATGTTGCGTGAAACTGCCTTATAGAGCAATTTCACGCAACGTCACGAAATACTTGAATCCCATTCATTTTCATGTTTATGACAGCCAATAGACAAACAATAAGCTGCCTTTCCATTTGAAACGAAAACCAGAATCGTCATAAGTTGAGATGTACCTTGCTGCGTAAAATTGCCTTATTGAAATGGAGAAAACTTTCAGTATCGGATTTCAACGAAAATGTTCATTTTGACCGTGTCTCAATTAGTTATGACAAGTGTTAAGAGTAATTGGATTTGGTGGATACTTAACCAAGGAGACTTTATTAGCAACAAACAATTATCATTATTATTATTTGTAGCCAATATTATTATTACGAATTAGAAAAATGACGTGTGTGATATGAAATGGCCACGAGTTTTGAAAATGTGGTGATAAAAGTTTACCAGCTGGAATATTCGTAGGTTGTGTCTTTTTTGACGACTTTATCGCCTGCGCCGGCGAAATGGAAAAGTACCTTTTAGCAGTTGTGATTTATAGCAGTTTAGCTAAAAATTTTGGTACAGATGTGATTGTAATACGCCTCGCGCGTCCCCGGCTGCACTTTCTTAAGTCCGCATGCCGCGTTCTATACCTGCCCGCCTATTTTTACTGGGGCAGGTATCTTGGGTTCGTTTAAAGCCTATGTGACCGACAATTAATCACAACAGCGACAAAACTCTTGATTAACCATTTATTATTAAGAAGATTTAAAAATAAAACATAAATACACTTCCGTTCATACTCGAACAGGGCTCAAATAAGACCGAGGACAAAAAATAAACTGTGCCGAGCGGACAAACACCTCTCTCGGTCTCAACTTCTTTCCGAAGAATAATGTCCGTTCCCCGTCGCACCGATCGGGCATCTCCTTTTCCCTCCTTTTCGTGAGGGCAGGGGGGAATCCCCCCTCGGTCAAGTTTTCGCCTCCACGGAAAAAAATGTCCTTTTCTGCAGCTGGCGGGCGCGGGGGTGGCATCCATCGCCCCCCCTCATGTTGAACCTTGCCAGCCCTCCATCGGGGTGTCCGTTTTCGGCCGCCGAAAAAATCCAGGGGCCATGTAAAACCAACTCGAGTCTTGAGTCTAGTATTACAGTGATATTTACTCTCCGGCTTTTGTTGCCAAATTTAGCGGCTTTTTCGATTGTTTTGCTGGGTGATGACTGTTTAGCTTTTACTACCTTGACATTGGAGCTTTGTAGTGGTTTTAATGCTTATTAAAATGTGTGCATGGTTTATGTATTTATAGTTGTAATAAGTTGTAACAATATAAAGGGATTGAGGGCGGGGAACCCCCCTCAAAAATTTTTAAATTTGTTTTAAAGAATTATTGTAATATATTTGGTTTCTTAAAAGCCATGCGGTGTCGTCCATGTTTTTTTCTTGGTGATCTTTCAGAAAACGCCATTTTTGCCACCATTTTTGTTTGGCGACTTTCAAAAATGTTCCAAGATCGTCAAGAAGAAAACATGGCAACCAGAAGAACTTAGATATTGCATCTCTTCCGAAATTGAAATGGAGTGCAGTAAATAGAGCAGTTTCGTGTAACGTCACGAACTACTATAATGCCCTTCCCATTCATTTTCATGTTTACAACAGCCAATAGGCAAACAATAAACTGCCCTTCCGTTTGAAACTAAAGCCAGAATTGTCATAAGTTGAGATGAGCCCTGCTGCGTGAAATTGCCTTATTCTATTGTGTCACAGTAAACTGTACAACTGCTTCATACTATTCTCCGAGTTTAGAGAAAAAATGCAGTTTCTTACTAAAATAACTATAATTACAGTTCTTATGTATGCTTGTGGCTGACTGTAGAACTATATCACATCTGAGTTACTTTAGTAAAAAGCTGCATTTTTTCTCTAAACTCGGGGAAAAGTTTGATGCAGTTGTACAATTTATTGTGAACAATAATTTTTAATTTTTGGTATTTTTGGCTGTTAGAATCAACCTTAGTCAACTCTTGGTCTTCAATAGAGAATGCGCGCATGACGTCAATTGCCGCTCAACTTCCTCGTTGTCAAAATATTTGAATTTCCTACAAATTGTGCTTGTTATTGGGGTTTTAATTTTGTCAATTATCTGAAAATGGTAACAATCTGTTGTACGTATGGCTGTACTAAGAATTTCAAAAAAGGTGAAAACATTGGATTTTATTGCTTTCCCAAAGATCCTACGTTGCGAATGCTTTGGATAAAAGCGTTGAAAAGCAAGATTGGGCTTCAAGTTCTTCGAGAATTTTCGGCAAACAATTTCAGAATGGTAAAATAACGTTAACCTTACTGTAATGCAATAGATTATATAAAATTAAGCTTTAGGAATTTTTGTTATTGTTGCTAATTTTTTTTCATATTTCTAATGTATTTTTTATACTTTTGTGAGAAGTACTGTACCTATAAATGTAATTATTTTTTGTCCTTAAAATGATCAGGTTTTGTACATTTTTATTAGATTCTTATTTATGTAATAGTTTATTGTACCTGTTAACATAATGAAAGTAGATATACATTGATTATGGTACTTAATAGTACTGTGTAAAGTGTTTAATTTAAATATATATATATATATATATATATATATAATTTTGTAAGTGCTAAAAAATCTATTTTGAATTACTTGGCCAGTTTCTGATGTTTCATTCCCCTTCCCTTAAATAAAATTTAGTTTTATTGTATACGGGATCCATACCGAAGCTCATAAGATACAATGAAGACAAGCAATGTTTTGCCAACGAAAAGTTGAGTTGTAGTCAGCACTCGAATTTGTTTACAAACATGCACTTTCTCTATTGGCCAACGAAATACACAGGGTTTGGCCAATCCTACAGCTGCTAAGTGGGAGAAAAAAATTGGAGAAATAAATGAGTCCTTCACATATTCTTGAACTAATTTATTTGGATTAGAAAACAAATACAGTAAACTGAGGTAGGTTCAAAAAGATATGTACAAGAAATGATACTCATTGCATTTGAGCAAAATAAAATGACTTATATATAAAAATGAGTTAAAACCACACATTTAAAAAATGAGTTATGTTTCATACCAAAATGTCTGTGGAATAAGAAATTGAAGGATTCGCAAAGGAATCCAGACCGAATTTGCAAGTAATTTTAGTTCCTACTACATGGATGCAAGATAAAATAAAAAGAAATCAGATAAAACTTGATTATTTTCAGAATATTTGAACTATGTATAAATACGAAAAATAAAGAAATTATACGTCTCTCAAAATAAAAATTGCTCGAGTCTGTTATTTTTTTCACGAAACTAGAAAAAAATCAGACCTACAATTTTTTCCCCTCTGGATTTTGTACCTCTTAAGTATTTGTTTACGGAACAAAAATACAATTATTTTCTATTAACACTAGAATCCCCGAGACACTACTACAATCTAGAAGTTATACATATATAAATATGTGTGTGTAAAGATATTTTAACCAAATATACCAACTTAATTATAATTATATTCTAAAATAAATTTTTGGCAATTCTATACTTAAAATTAAAATCTTTGGTGAAATGTTTTTGCTTTTCTTCTAATTGTGTTAACCTTTAGCGAACACAAAAACACCATATTAACTTCTGCTTAGCTCGACTAATCTTTCATAACTTTTTTACGTAACTTAATTTCACTTCTTAGTATCAATTTTGAGATTAATTTCAACATTCTGATTGTCTAGCTCACTTCTACTTTCACTGCACTATATAAGCGAATGTAAAACGTTAAGGCGGGAGAGAACCCAAAGATGGAGTGTCTGAATAAACTTAGAAGTTTTATTTCCTAAATTTTGCTATTTCTTTTAGAACCTATCGACTAGACTTTATCGAGCATGGATAACATTCTAAATTTGTAGTGGGTAAAAAAACACCCATATATATGTATGTGTGTTTTTATTTTATGGTACGTATTTTATGGTTTTATAAAAACTGAAACATATCTTAAATGTCTTACAACATTTTGTATATTTTTTCATGTTTTTAATCATTTATCACCTATTGAAAGTTATACTTTTAGAATGCATAGTTCTTCAGAAGGTATAGGACCTCAACTGAAGTGTTGAAAATAAATGCCCGCTTCTTAGTCGCTACCATAGTCACCTATGAGAAATGAGAAAGCGAGACTTTGAACAACAGCCTATTGAAAATACATCGACTATAATTGTAATTACTTCGATTCCTCAGAAAGTTGCGAGAAAAGCAAAGTAACTGAACTGCAGTAGATTTTTATCCTGAAGGGGAAATGCCAGGTAACACAAATTTTAAACGTAAAGCATTTAAAATTAGTTCCCATGCCAAAATTACCTTGTGGTGAACACTGCTAAATGTCAAAAAATGATGGTCAGGGATATCGGGGAATATTGACAAACATTGCTAAATATAAAAGAATGATTTTCAGGAATGTCTAAGAATATTGAGAAACTGCTGAATATAAAAAAAATATTTAGGGATATCGGAGACTATTGAAAAACATTGCTAATATAAAAAATTATATTCAGGAATATCGGGGAATATTGACAAACATTGCTGAATATAAAAAAAATGATCTTCAGGTATATCCAGGAATATTAACAAATATTGCGGAATATAAAAAAAATTATATACAGGGATATCCGGGAATATTGACAAATATTGCGGAATATAAAAAAAAGATATTCAGGGATATCGGGGAATATTGACAAGCATTGTTGAATATAAAAAAATGTTATTCAGTGATATCGGAAAATATTGAAAAATATTGCTGAATATTAAAAAAATGATATTCAGTGATATTAAGAAATATTGACAAGTATTGCTGAATATAAAAAAAAGTGGTATTCAGGGATATTAATTGAAGTTGGGTGGGAGGGAAGTTCATTTGATGTAGGCCAACATTTTTGAGCTACCTGGGTTGAACATAGCTGCAATGAAAACTCAAGTTCAAGCGCTTAGCGAGTTTTTGAAAGTAAAATGGCTATTTTTATGATTTTGAGAAATAAAGATTTTTTGGCCGCGACTGTTCAAATTTCACTAATACAATGCCTTTTGGGCTTGTTTCATCTTCAACATCATACGGATAAATTACTAAATCTATTCTCAATAGTTTGTAAAATCATAATGGTTTTTTTATGTGTGTGTTTATAGATGCATATATGTTTATACAGGTATATACACATACATATATATGCGTGTGTGATCTCTAGATTGTGCACAACAGTTTATACAACTTTGTGTCAAAATGAACGGGTGTTCTAGTGTTAAAGAGTAATTCGTGTTTACACTTTGCTTGAAATTCTTTTAAATAAAGTCATTTAAACAAAACACTTTACTGAAAAAAGAAAAGTTAAATAGATCCCTAGTGTTTTATGCATGATGCATCTCATTAAGATTTTCCCTGAATGAGGTCATTACCATGAATAATGTAGACAATGAACCCGTATGATAAACATCCATGTGTAAGGAACAGAACACAATTAAAATTCCTGCGTATAGTACAAAATATACTCAGTTTCACGAACATGTTTAAAACATATAACATTAAGTGATGCCCAAGCATGAGTTTTGTTTTCTCATCCATGCTATTTACGTCTGTGACCAGCACATGCAATGAAACAAGGAGTTAAAAATGATTCTAAACAAAATAACTTTAAAAAGTTTACAGTCAACATATCTTGATTGCTACCTGACTTTTAATTGGAATAATCCCCGATCATTAATTGCTTTTCTTACCGTTTGCCATTTCGATTCATCTTTTATCCAAAATAATGAAGCATTTTTACACATACATCTAAAGTATTATTATTCCTTGGTTGAATTTGATAGTTTTTTCAGTGGTATAACCCCTTATTTTATACAGTAGAACCCCATTTTCTTATTTATACGTTTTATTCTATTGGTCCCACAACGGAGCAATTTTTATCAATGCCAAGAACCACCATAATGCCCTTCCCATTCATTTTCATGTTTACAACAGCCAATAGACAAACAATAAATTGCTTTTTCATTAGAAACTAAATCCAGAATTGTAATAAGTTTAGATGTGCCCCTGCTGTGTGAAATCGCTTTATAGATCCGTAAAAAGTTTAATGTTAAAATACTTCATTTATACGACTGATTCGCATCCCATTATTTCATTTATACATTAAGATAGTTATAATTAATCGGGAACAGCTCTAAACTTCCGTTACAAGAAATGAAAGCTTTATTTTTCTGTTTTATCTATCTGGACAGGAATTTTTAGGAAATGACTGTTTTTATTGTACATTTCCTATTTTTGTTTCATAAATATTTGTGAGTCACGTGATATTGTAAAATCATTATCTTTTACCCAGAAGATAAACCTACATTTGACCTCCTTGTTCTGTAAATGTATGCATAGAATGCAAAATGTCACCGGGTGTAACTTTTTATTCGGAATTTGGCAACAGTTTTTTTTTGTTCTTGTTCCATGGAAAGAGAGATAAAAATGTTTTGTTATTACAATCTAGTTTTATGGGGTGAGTTTTTTTTATTTGAGTTTTAAATATATTTTATATAATATTCCTACAATTATGATGAGTTTAATCAAGCTAAATCTGGAATTAGTTTAGCGTTATATGTGTTTCGAATTGAGGAAAGGATATTCATTGAAGAATCCAGCAGTGATTTTACTATCGAAGAATATTCAAGTTGTGAAGCATATTTAGTGACTTGACATTGCTTTCGATTGATGAATTAGTTGAGTCACAAATTAAAGAACATGAAAGAAGCAGTAAGGATATTGTCAGAGAAGTCTACCAAATTTTAGTGAGGTAATATAATTCGTAGAAACTAAGACCTTTTTTTTCATGTGTTATGATACAGAACAAGAAACATATTAACATGTAAATGCTATTCAAAATGCCTTGTTAAATGTTTAAGGAAACAAAAATTTCTGATTTCTTTAAGTCATAATTACTATTTTATAAAATCGGTGAGCTTGTTTTATTTTATATTCATTGATAAATTAACTGAGTATAAGTTTTGTCTAGTTTATTTATTACTAATATTGAAACTATACTAGTGCAGTAATATAACATTGAGGTAATGAAGTGATATTGTGTAATCTATAATATCTAAGCAATATTTCATTTATACCTTATGTTTTCTCGGTAGCTTGAAACACGTATAAATAGTACTCCAAAGTATATTTCATTCACACGCTTTTTCTTTTTTACGTTTTTTTCATCAGTCTCTTGAAAAAACGTATAAATGGGGTTCTACTGTATTTCATTTAATATTATATGGTTGCACACAATCTACTATTGCTAAAGAAGTATAAAGCAAAACACAAGAAAGAGTAAATACATATTAATGATTGCTATAAAACAACTAAAAAGTTTAATTATTTTATATCATTTACTAATCTCTTTTAAACAAGACTAAAAGCTCTTTCCTTTCGAAAATTAAACTTAGAGAATACGGAAAAAACATCTATGCATGCATCTCTTGGCATGTTTGTTTTTTTGTTTTCTCACAAAATTTAAAGCTAATTTTGTTTTGTTCCTTTTTGATTTCAAGTTAAAAATTGCAGTAGAACAAAGTACTATAGTTCCAAAGCCAGTGACGGAACAATGTCACTGATAAATTCCAAGCAGTGGCTTTAAAGACAATTTTATCCAGATAAGAATGTAAGACAAATACAGCACCATAATATCATAGTATTATAACATTTAGTAAGTTTAGCGAAATGTATTAGTTCCACATTAATTTTAGTAATTGTTTTTGTATAAATCGTTTACATTTATAATTTATAAAGACAATAGATGAACAAAACAAAGCTATTTTCTTATTTATAAAACATCAGTAGTTGGTTTCAAATCACAGCTTAATGATTATTTTCTGACTTTTAAGTGTATCGCATTAGTTATCACCATACATGCATAAAGTGATATTAAGTAATTTCGTTGGAAAGGTAACTTTTTTTGACATATATTATTATTTATTCTTTTTTATTATTTAGAAAATAAATTTTGATCTGATCTCAAAATTTAGTGTTATAATATTCTTATATTATTCTTTTACCTTTACATTAAAAATTGAAGTAAAAGTACTTTTTAATTAACTAATGATAATATTTATTTCGATTTAATTAGGGATAAGCAAGATACTTCTTTCAAGTGAAAGAAATTCAAATGGCTCAGTCTTTTAATCTATTCACAATCAAATCTAGTGATCGAAATCGTTTGAGGTGCAAAGCATTTTGGGAAATATGTAGACGTGTACGATTTTTTATTCTATAAATGGATAAGAAAATTTCGGTTGTTTCAAAACCATATGGGCACCACAGTGAATGATAGCGAGTTAAAGAAATACGGCCAAATACATGTTAACACGTTAAATATCAAAATAAGGAACCACTGGGGCATGTTAAAGGAAAATATGAGGTTCTAATGATATGCTTTAAAGATGATAAAGAAATGATTGATATATATGATATGTTATTTGTTAATACAGAAATAGCAAATATATATATCCGATATTACTCGGTGATGGTATACTTATGAAAGGAACGCTCGGCAATTGGCTTCTAAAATTTAAATAAAATATTTGACTGTACTAAACTGTTTTAGTGCGGCTAGAATATTTTTGTGCTCAATTTAGGCTTTCAAAACTCATCCAAATAAATAGATCATTTAGAATAGGGTAAGAAGAACGGGATGGAGTCAGTACTGATAAAATTACTTCTATTGCTCAAAACTTTCGTCATACCACTAAACGGATCAAGGACAATTTTAGTAGGAAAGGAACCGAAATTGGATGTATTTTAAAATTTAAAGGGAAATAATAAATATGCATGAAAACATGGAAAATTCATTGCTAGAAAATTTAAAGTTCCTCAACTCTAAATAAAACTAAAAATTTCACACATAGCTAAGATTAATATTACCTACTTAATCACTTAAAATGTATAAAAATGTTATCAAAATAACGAAGAAAAGTACGAACGCGTATAAATAACAGTGTTTTGCAATCAACTGCCACAACACTTGACTTTTTAACTCATTCAGCCCTTACTGTCCATAGTAAAGCGGAGGAATTGCTAAGTTAGGAACAGAATATAAAGACAGAAAAACTGAATTGATTCAATATCGTATAACGACAAGTTATATTATTGGAATGGGTATGGAGTCTTCTAACAGTGTCGTTCTAAGAATTTGAATGTAGTTATGTAACAACGAACAGTTTTTATTGTAACGAGTAACGAGTATCTGGTATTATTAGAAGTACGTCTATTACTATTACATTTAAAAATACTGACAGAACTATAGACACGCAGAGTTTCTTGGCTATATAAATTTAAACGGTTTTCTGTTATGGGCAATTCGCAGTTATTTACCTATTTTCTGATTTGATGCTTTTTGTTGAGTGAACATCGAATACTACTGTTGGTTAATCAGTAACAATAGTGTAACAACCAGTGAATTTCTGTGAGCTTCCTTTGCCATTTTTACTTAGATTTAGCATCAAGAATGTTAAAATAAAAATATTTCGCCTTACAACGAATTAAAGAAGTGTTATATATGGTTTAAAGCTGTCAAACTTCATAATCATGTCAAACAAGAGTAAAAAAATGGAAAATTACAGAAGAAATATTAGAAAAAAATCTTAAATTTATAATTACTGCTGAGACCAAAAACTTTGAAAAAATTCTCCTTCCTAAAGTTGAAAATAACAAAATTAAATACAATGCTTTAAAACATAGGAACCGAAACTTAACATCTGAAATATACCATAGGTTAAGAAAATAAGAAAAATAAATTTTTTTAAAAATGCAGCAATTCTTTAAAAATTAGACTTGAACTTTATTTATCGAGAAATAATGTTAACAATGGCTGCTAAACGATTACTGTTAGAGATAATATCACATTCTCGTTTGAATTTAATGAACACAGCAAACCGTGGAACACTATCTGGGATAGAAAAGTCCTAACTGAAATATCAACGATAACACCTTTAGAATTTTTTAGTGAGAAAATTAGTTTCTTGGTAAAATACAGATTCAGCTTCATTAAAGGTATTTAAAAAATATTTTCATAAAGAGCTCTATGCTGATTACCGGAGAAACACCATAATGTGTGCAGTGCCATAGAATATTTATTACTAATTCTTAGAAAACGTTATTGCTTGAATCCACAAATTCATCCTCATGTTTCTAAATGCGCATTGTTCCATTTAAAATAAATTTCATGATCATAATTTTATGTTTCTGTTTTTATATTTTATTATTACATCCCCCCCCAAAAAAAAGAACTATTGAATTATCGTTTTGGCATTTTTGTCCTATCTTAAGTCAAAGTCAAATTAGACAGGGAATTCTATCTTGAAATTCAAAGTTCAAAATTTTCTAAAATGCTAGAACGCTTTGTTAAGTTTGGACGATTTTAACTTTAATAGTCATTGGATGATTTATTTATTATACAGATAAATTTTCTTTGTCATTATTCCTCGGAAGGAGTACTTATAAATAAAAGATGTTTCAGACCTGTTTTTTTATTTAATTTTTTTTATTAAAACAATCAATTATAGTCGAATATTTTAGGAAAGTATTAGAAATTGTGGATCACAGAAAGAAAAATTCAAATTCAAATTCTTTTTAATGATTTCTCAAGTATCGCAACTTTTTTTTTTTCCTCGTAATTTTTAGAAATCATGAGAATTTCTAAAGACTTGACTCAGTTTTAATTAACTGCATTTGATGATAATTATTTTTGACTTCGGAAATTAGGAGGCATATTAAATTTTACTTTTTTTTAAATACATCGCATCAAAGAAAGGAAATGAAAGTAATTTAATTATTCCCAGTTATTTTCCTACAATAAAAGTTTTATCTTGTGGGAAAAAACCCGCACTGTTTATACAGACAATTTCACATGATAAAGTAAATTATTTTTAATCAACTGGTAACAATGCATCCAAATGTTTTATATCTGTATTGGTTGTTACGCCACTGTTGTTAAATTATATTCACTGCATGGAAGAAATATATTTTAAATGGGATTAATCATCTACTTAGAAAACTATTGAACACCATTTTGAATAAATTGGAGAAAAAGGGTGATTATTAAGCATACAAAATTCCATACAAGAATTTTTCTTATTTTATATATTATTACGTTATTGAAATCTTACACCTGTAAATATAAAGAACACGTGCTTCTCTTTCCGACTAGAAACCATATTAATTAATAAACTAATCTCGTGCAACTTAATTTATGACAGTATTCGGACAATAATTCAAGCATAGAAGTGATATTTAAAAAACCTAAATATTCCTATATTCATTCGAAATTTAGAATATTCGCAGTTTATTTCATTATTAATTAAATTCTTAAAGTCAAATCAGTCATAAACTATAAACAATTTTAATCCTTTTAACCCCATGAGGACCAGCACGTAAATGCAATGAGTAGACCGTTGTGAAAACCGTTGCCGTTTAACGCCATCTAGTGATTAAATCTAACATTTAAAAATTATAATAAAAAGTTTAGATCTCCAATTACACATACGTGACTCTCGTCTCTCAATATCAACCGGAGATCATCGCGTGGAGGCGACGCTAGACTGACAAGAGTGAAATCACTGCGTCGCGTATACGAGAAGTTGGTCACGAAGGGGTTAATGACTAATATGTTCTTTTGTATATATAATCGATAACAGAAATTTATAACAGATAAAAAGTAAGTATGTATTATTTATAGATTAATTGGGAGAAATTGAGATCCATTTACTGAAATCAAAATTCAACACGAAAAAATGAGTGAAATTAATAATGTATATTGTATCACTTTGTAAGTATAATTACTAAAAATAAAAAATAAGAGAACAGTAATTTTTCAAGGAGGAAGAAAAACTTTAAAAAGAAAAAGAAATCTTTAAAAAGTCAGTAATTAAGTATTCTTTTCGAAAAATACACGATACTCTTTTTTACGGAATATTTGGTTTACATTTAAATATATGTTTAAATAATCCTGCATCTAAGATTATCAATTACAATCCGTCTTCTGCTGTGTTAGAATAGATCATAAGCTGCAGGGATATTCATGGTTTCTCTCGTGTATAATTCAAAAATGACCATGTTCTCATCAGCAATTAAGCGAGTTGCTCTACCCTTCAGGTGTGAATTTACCTCCTGTAATAAATCCAGGGTAAAGCAAAGAGATTCACTATCCTGTTGAGGAGACGGGAATAAAATCCTGACCCCAGCATTGGAAGGGAAAAAAATAGAGAAAATATTGCTTTTTTTCAGTTTTCAGAGATTAACTGTGCATTTTTTGTATATGATATGCTATGAAGGAATAAAAGTTAAAATAGTGTTCTTGTTTGAACGTCTACTAAACAATCAAAGCCTTAGACGCATTCTAATTGGTTAACTGAGGGGCTTACTTTTGCTTATCAGCACGGAATGCTGCAGTATATCTAGGACGTGAATCTTCAGAAACAGTATTAAAAAATTTAATTATGATTTAATTGCGAAAAATAATGTAATTAATAGCAGTTGTAGGAAGCTTTTTTTTAATAAGTAGGGAAGTTTTCACAAAAATATGATATTTTGTATACAAGATTCAAAGAAACCAAGTAGTTGATTAAATTTGTTCATATCTTTTTTTTTTTATTGATTTTTTAAAATACTTTTTTTAAGGGAAGGAAGCATAATAAAATAATTGTCAGAGGCATACACTTTACGGTTACAGTTACTGATTACTCAATAATTAGCATGTCTAAATTGTCATGTAACTATTTTTTTAACAAAAAGGTTTTAGAGAAAGCTCATATATTTAAATATTATGTTTTAAAGGCAAGCTCTTGGTTCCTGTATTGCAAATATGTCAGTTTATTAAACCTTATTTACATTTTTATATAATAAGGTCCCTTAAAGAGGAAGGTATATTTATCCGAGTAAAAAAAAAACATTCATTAATCACTCTTTGTATTAAGGAAAACGATTCAGTAAGATGTAATGATAAATAAACGGAAAAGATAAATAGCCGAAGAAGAAGCAATTTAAGTGAAATATGTATTTTGTCATAATTTTTTTCAAAAATGTTTTTAACAGTGATTAGTAAATTTTTAGCTATCAGAAAAAACTGATTACGTTAATTTTCATTCAAATAATTAGTGATAGACAGTTATGTTAGATCGAAAATTTACAAAATATTTTAATAAGAATTGTTTTTAATACAACTATCGATCTTCGATGCAACTGCCACACGTAAAAGAACAAATTTTAATTAACTTGCAATATTGACGGGTTTGTGAAAACAAATTTTATCTTTTATCAAAAACTTCTAATTTTAAGTTTAGTCGCATTTAATTGCCTGAAAATTAATTTGACTTTTAATAATGGATTGAACACATATTTTCATTTAAAAAATTATTCTTTCAGAAAAAAAGAAAAATATCTCCTAAGTGAAAAGTTATTTGATGGTAAACACAAATCCTTCGAGGGTGACAGCATATATATTTATCTTTTTTAATAATTCACGTTTAAACCATTTAAAGCAGGGATGCACAGACCGAGGCCCGCCAGTGAAATACTTTAATAAATAATTTAAATTAATTTAAAGTTTAAATTAATAAATTATTTTTCAATTTTAATACATTATATCAATTCTTTATTGTCTTTAATTACCTATACTTCTGACGGCCCTCCATCAGTTCATGATTTGCCCGAGTAGCCCCTAGTCTTAATAAGTCTGTGCATCCCTGATTTAAAGTATGAAGTCACATTGAGATTAAATAATAGCAGAAATGATTAAATTCGAAAAAGTTATGCATCATTAATTATCCTGAAATTAGGAAAAGTCTTTCAAGAATTTGTTTAAGTTATATTTAAAAAAGTTTAACTAAACGATATTGGTGGGTAACGATTTTGTTGAAAAGTGAAATGTGTTTTCCCAGATTGCTCGAAAAAAAATCTCCGACAAGAAGGGATAGTAAGCAATTAAAAAATCATCATTCAATATCCATGAAAAAATAAAACAACAGAAATAATTTTTGATAATATTACATAACAATTAAGTTTTATTTACAATACTGAAATCATTAAGCATATTGCATTCTTTGTTTTTAATCTAAAGACTAATATATTTACTTGGCCCTTTGAGAATGCACTTTAACTGCGTTGTTTGAAAGACCAGCTTTAATTAAAATGTTTTTTTTAATAGACTTTAAAACGTTATATACAAATGTTTTAGTTTTAGCACGATTTCTAAAATAAATTACCAACAAGCCGTATTTTTTTCCTATGTAATATGTTCATTTACATGTAATATTTTGGCGTATATTATACAGCAGATTAATAAGATTAAATGATTATCTATAGTTTGATTATCGATAAACTCTAATACCATACAATACAAACGTTTCTTTTGCACGCATAAACTTGTAAAAAATAAATAGACATCGCGAATACCAACTGTTACATAATTCTCCAGCGACAGACAAACGCTTCCTATTGTGTAAGGTGGTATTCCAGTTCATTCTTTGTACTCAATGTACATGCATTTGTGTAAAAACTCTGTAGTTTTAATCACAATTCAATTGCTAAATAGTATTTGTTTTATACGTTAAGAGTATGATCACTATTTATGCACCGGGATGTTACATGAAACAATTAACGCGAATCTTCACGCAAATGATATTTTTACAAGGAATTTCGTTCAATTCTGCAAAATGCTTTTAGTATCATTCGTAGAGGTAGCCAAGAATATGTTAAAGAGGAACTCATGGAATTCTATGATTTGATAACTAATTTTATATTCTACATTTCATCTCCTTTTTTATCAATGGAACAAAACACTATTCCGTTGTTTAATTCGTTTTTCCTTGTCAATGCTTGGCATACAATTTATTGCACGTTTAGAATATCAATATCCACTTAAATTTATTAAGCTAATGTTATTTCTCTTACGCTATAAAATATTCTTTTCAGCGAGGAATAAATCTTTTAAAGTGTTCTATTTGATTCAGAAGCTTTGTTTTTAACGGATGAATGTTACAGCGCTTTTTAATTTTAATCGGTCAGATGTATTAAAACGCACTTTATGTTAGAAATGTTAGAGAAAACGATTCAAAAAGCACTGGGGTAGTACAATGATGAAAACATTTCAGATAGGTGCTAACATGGTTTGTAATTAAAAATATTAAAAAATTATGATAAAAATTGGCATATATTACTTTAACTACCCTAACGATAACATTTTTGTAGTCTTAAAAATTTTAATTATGAGTTCCACTGTCAGGTATATATAGCAGACATATTATTAGATAACTCTCACTTATTGAAGAATCTTTATCTAGTTGTTACGGTTAGGAACAATACATCAAACGCTTTCAGAAAATTGTTTTGTTCTCCTCTAATGAAACGATAAGTGTTTGAAAATAGATTATGCCTATAGGAAACAACATTTTTAAACACTTCCTATAGGAAACAACAATTTTAAACACTTTTATTGTTTTACCCTTTTCTGCGCGTTATTTCTCAACTTTGAAAAAAATATCTTTCATTAAAAGGACTTTTAAATAGCAATCCCATATTTAAAATTTAATGAAAATTCCAGAAATATAAAGAAATAGTAGTATAAATTTAACCTTAATACTGACTGTGAAATTAAAAGTATTTTAAGAAAAAACAGAATAATTTTTTAGGACTGTTTTCGGGCATACAAGCTATTTTTTTTAAAGGAAAAGCTCGACTTGTGTTTCTTTTTCATTTACACATTACATTATATTTTTTTCACACACATTTGACATATCTAACATTAATAGGATAACTTCCATTCTGAAAATTGCCTAAAGCAATCTTTATTAATCTTCCGTCTGAATCCTGGCCTATCTGACGCGTGACCACACTTTTATCTTTCTAATTTGACTGAATTACGGGATACGGAATCACAAGACAGGGTTTAAACACACTCAGAAACCGTACTCGATGGAAGAAGTGTCTGCTGCTAGTTTTGACTCACCACCGACTGCAACAAGCTTTGGACGACCAGCGTGTAGACTTGTTGTGTTGTGCCCGGATAGTAGTTGTATATCCCTGAGGTGGGGGGCCGCGGAGTCCTCTTTTTACTAAACGGGGAAATCGGGCGGCAGATTGTCCCTCCTCTCTTGCGCGAGGTGCCACTCCATTTCGAGGAACCTATCGACGTTCCCCCTGCCGTGGACGCTGGACAGCATCGAGTACAAGTTGCTGCTCCTCTGTTGCTTATGGTGGCTGCTGCGGACCACCACTCGCCTCGGGTCCACGGCGTACATCTGTTGGTGGTGGGAACTGCTGCTGGCGGCGTGCTGGGGTGGCACCGGCAGCAGCCTGTTCCTCACCATCCTCCCTCCCCTGTCAGGGGGGATAGGGGGAGGCGGCACGACCGACCTGTCCCCTGCTGCAGCTGCGGCCCTCTCGCACACGAGGTCGTACATGATCTCCTCGTAGACGTGGTGTTCTGCAGACGCGGAGTACGACGATGTGGACGCTACACTGCGGGCATCGATCTCATGTTCCATGAGTGAGCCCGTAGATGCAGGCCTGACGCCAGTCCGCAGGCCGGAGTTCTTCCTGTACCTCGGCATGTAGACGTCGCGCGGAATGGCTGAGGACGGGTAGCCCGGGGCGGAGGAAGGGCCGGGCGGCGGCGGTGGTGGCTCGTGGTAGGGCATCATCCTGCCACCTCCCGACCGGGACATGGTCTCGCCCATGCGGAAGTCCTCTATCATTTCCAGCACCCGGATGGCTGCCTCGGTTAGCTTGGAGTCCGTGGCGTGGTGTTGCCTGTGGTGTCGAGACAGAGCCTTCGCGGAGTTCCTGGGCGGCCTGATGGGGGACGACGTCATGCCATACACACTCTGTTGCTGATGATGATGCTGGCTCCTCGACATGCCGCCGCCATTCACAGACTGCGTAGATTCGCTTCGCTTTCTGTATAAGGAACTAAGGTGTCTCTCGCCAAGAGGGTCGGGGCATTTGGACGCTGAAAACACACGTACAGATACAAAATCATGAAACACAGAACGTTCAACAAGGACCATAACAATTAAAATGATTAGAATAAATGTTATGTTGATTAGAAACAAAGTATTAGTTTAGTCATTCCAATGTAGGAACAAAGTGTGTAATCCTAAAAAGCTATCCCTAAGTTTTGTAAACAACCGTTAACAGTGAAAAATCCTTTTAATTGGTAATAATTTTTTTAATAAACAGTATGCATTATTTTCTTTTCCTTACTTTAAAATACTTTTTAAAAAAGTGGTTATGCAAGCGTAATAATTAAGCGCAAAATTAAGGTAACGTTCTAGGGTTAAAAAAGGATTCAAGTAAAGAATGATTGGGTACAATTGCATGTTTTATGTTTCCGTGAGAACAGTCAATAATCAGAAAAGCACTTTTTATACATTTTATATTGTGCTATTTTCATTATTACAAGGACATAACGTTAAAAACATAAAAAATCTCATTGTTCCACACAATCCTACCAAGTAATAATCACCTAATGGTGAATCGAAGTGCTCAATTATACTAAGGGAAAAGTGGCGTCTCTTTTTCTCTGCTCAAAGCTGGAAACATGTCTAGAGCTGTTTCGTTTACAGGTTTTGTTTTTTAAATATCGTCTTTGTACTTGCGTTAGAATACTTTAAATGAAGAGCAAACCTGTATCGTATAATATAGCTTTAAAGTAAAACTATTTCGTAGAAAATTGTGATGTAGTTTAATTATTTTTGTTAAGAAAATTTATAAGAACGCAGAACAGCATAGCACACATAAGCGAAAAAAATTGATTTAAAAATCATGAAGGCTGTCTCTTCCTCTCAAGAGACGAAAAATAAAGATAATATGGAGCTTCTTTTTTAAACTTATTTCTGCAACAGTAACAAAACAACAATAAAGAATTGCACAGTGTATCTCCTAAATATGGACACACAAAGAACATATGCACAAATAACAACGGAGGACGCACGATGTAATTTTTGGAAGAATATTCCCTCATTTCAAACAAAATTTATTTCTGGACTACTCTAACGAGTGGCAACTACATTTGATTTCAGTTCTACATTTAGAGGGAAAAAGTTAATAGAAAAATTTTTTGTTTTTGTCTGATAGTTACCTGCTAACAACATATAACATCGATAAAAATGTTTGTAATGATTGTGGTATGCACGGCTTTCCTGTAATAGCCTTTAAACCCTAGCCTGTGGAATATATTTGAGAAAAACGTACCAAAAATGGAAAATTTTTCCTCTTTAATTTTGTTCGTTATCATCAAAATGTAGAAATAGATTAAAAAAATTAAGCGAAGTAACTACTGTTTTCAATATTTTCACATATATAGGAAATGTTAGTGGATTACAGTAATTTTTGCTCAAATGACAGCAAAATAAATCAAATGACATAATTTTCTGGATAAATATAATAAACTAATACAACAATATTATTATCTGCATCAACTGTCATGAATTTCATGTCCCTCAGATTCCTTTGTATTTCACAAATCCTTTTCAGTTTTTGAGAAATAACGACAAATGACGTGAAACTGTCGAACTTTTCGATGGAAAGTATCTCTGTCTATTGGGAAAATGACGAATTAAATATTATGCATTGCACGAACCAATTTCCGGCTTAACGAAATTGAAATACCATTTTTTCTTTTGCCCGAACGTAGGTCGGACATTCCAAAAGTGGCGCATTTGCTTTACCTGAACTGAATTCAGGCGACACAGGCAAGGGTTTGAAGGATTAAGATAGCTAGATAGATAGATAGAGAGAGAAAGATTTCGAAATGTATCTGGCATTTTTTTCTTACGCAGTTCAGAGACCATAGTTTTTTTAGGAGTCAGAGTATAACATAATTCTGTTTTTAAAGTTATCCACAGTATAACTAATTATCATCCATTCAAAAGTGCACGTCAAGACATGATTACCTGATATGAGCTGAAACCTTCGAGTTTTTTCCTCGAGCATGGTGACATAGCTACTTGTCGTGGGTGGGAATTCTTGTATGCTCTCTAAATCATAGTATTCGACGCCACTGAGCAGGAAGTCGGAAGAACTCTCTCCTCCTCCTTCCTGGTCGATGTCTTCGCCCCTGGAACTAGCTCTGGATCCGGTGAAAGTGGAATCCGAGGAGGAACTGGTGCCTCCGCGGTACGGGTAGGAGGATCTCACCTGGTCGCGCCACTCCTCGTTGCGGGGGGAGAGGTCACGGTCACTGTCACGGTATGTGCTGGATGTCACAGAGGAGGGTATGGAATCACTGGGAGATCTTTGTGCGTCTGCAAGAATAATTAGAACATTGCAACTCGATCAATGCGGGTAAATTGCCATCACTTAAAATGTCCACCTACATACCTTGGAGAGAGATTGTTTTTGAATAAAGTTACTCATTAGGCACTTCAATAGGTTGTATTGAATTCCAAAAATGAATATTCTTTCACAATACAAAAACACATTTGTTGTGATGACATAACTAACAAAATGTAACAAATAATACAAAAACTATTGCAGATCTAGAGATAAAGTTTTAACTGAAAGTGTCACTGAGAAGTTGAGGTTTATGCAAGAATGGATGCATGATAGTACCATTTGTTCTAGGGAAAAACAAAAGGAGGATTGTTTTGTTGAGCATGAATTTTGAGAGTGAAGGAAGGAAAAAGGACGAGATGATGACAAGCCACCAATTACAGAGGAAAAAATCGAGTGTTTTTCCCTTTACCTTCTCGTATATTCCCAGATATAGATGTCGCTTATCTCTGTGGTCAAAAATGATTGTTCGTCTGTGACAAGTTATCAGTTTTCCAGACAGGCATTCGTAAAAAATCCCCTTAAAGCAACAAAATAATCTTTTTTACTGATGGTTTATCAAAATGACAAAGAATGGTGACAAAGCTATAGTGCCTTTTCCTGTTATGATGGATTGGGTCCAAAATTTGATACAGATCTACAATTTTGGTGTGAGAATTGCATGCCAAATTTCATCGATCAAGCTCGTTAAGGTTTTGATTTATCGTGTACACTCACTCTCTTTCACACACACGCAAAAGCATAATTTCAAAAATGTTTTTTTAGACAATGAGGAGGGGTGGGGTCTAAAAAGTCGATATTAATCGAAATCGCGAGGTAGAACTTTTGGACGATTATAGTACTTTTTCTGTAATTTATACACAAGAAAGAGAGAAGGGCAGGGGCTGTTGTTGCATATTAAAGCTTTCTCATCAATTGGTAAATCCATAATGTTACCCAAGTTTTGATACCCGGTGTATTTGCTAGATATCAAGATGAAACTAAATGAAAATTTTCGAAATATTGAATTATTTGGAGGAATCTTTAGGTAAAAAGTATTGTTATTAAAATCTGAATTATAGACAGTAAAAAATACGCTGACGGATAAAATCACTTCTGTATGCTATTTGAATAACCGTTATTATTAAGGTAATCTAAGCTTTATTACTTAGAGTACAATTTACCGCCAAAATTTTGTAACTGTTCTACTGTGTTGCTCTTAAATTGATTTAGTTAAATCAGAATAATCCCGCACCTTTTCTTAGAGATTGTCTGAGGTACATGAGATGATCTAGCGTCACATCGTCGATAGCCGTATGCCTCGGCGATGACCTCTCTGGGAGTCTTGTCTTGCCAGCAATTGACCTCGTGCCCATTTTTATTTTGGAACTTTTACTGTCCTGTCCATCGAGACTTCGGGGTCTTCCAGATGTTGTCGAGGAATCGGAGGCACTGACGTCAGAGGCACTTCTCCGCACCTCTGGGGCACTACTCAGGCTATCAGATACTTCAGGCGTCGCACACAAGCTCTTGTACCCACTGTCAATGGAATTAGAGCCTGCATAGCCGATGGATTCAGGATCACTACTGGCTACCTGCTGAAAGATTTTTAATTTTAAGATAACTTTGCATTAATATTATATATGTTTTTATAAGTGTATGCATATGGACATATGTATACAGATACCTAAAGGCAGATCTAATTAAATTTTGACTTAATTTTGTGACTGTAACAACCGTAACAATGCACTTCCTTTTGAAAGAAAAATAATTATTCTTAAAAATCATATTAAAAAATCAGCAAGTTATTATGAATTACTAGGTTAAAAAGTTTTCATTTTGATAATATTTCCTTATTACATCTATTCTGAATATAGTCTTTTATGGAGTTATCTACTGACTTAATAAGAAAGATGACGGAAACAGATTCAAGACACGTGTTTGTACAGGATGGACACTTGCACTTTTTTACGACGCTAAGGAAACAAAGCTCTATGTTATAGATCATATTTCAAATTTTAATTTTAAATTTTAGCTATTGTTTTAATGTTATCTGTAAATATAACAATAACAAAGATTCGTGTGATTATTTTGTACGAAAGAAGAGTTCTTTTGTTGGATATCTGAAAAGGTGTGACAGGGGAGACTTTTTTCTAATTAAAGAATTTCTGCGGTTACCACAATCTCAAATCCTATCCTGAATCCTTGTTTTTGGAAAGGAAGGAAGGTAGATGAAAAAAAAAATCACGCTAAAGTTGTTTTCACCCTAATTAAGAAAATACCTTTAAATTTTGGTAACTTTAAAATAACTTCAAAATTCAATCCACTGATTCTAAGCGTTTTATTTTGATCTAAATGTTACACTTTATATTAATCCCTTCTACCTTGTTACAAACTGTCACAATTTCCCTATCCCCTTGCAAGCCTGGTCCCCAGGTGAAAGCTATACATCGTAAGGTTCTTGCGAAGTTGGATGTCTACACTTACTTGCTGATGCTGGTGCCTGTGTTGCGTCGACCTGTGAGTTCGAACCCGGACTTGCTCTGGCCTCCGGTGCCTGCCCCTGTACCTGAGCTGCTGGTACACGATATCGAGGTCTGAGTCGTCCGAGTCGGCATTCGAAGTGGCTAGCACTCCGATGGTGTCCAGCAGGGGGTTGGATGTCGCGTTGAGGACGGCCGGAGATGGACTGCTACTGTCGCTGGTAGGCCGGGTGTGCACCGCGTGCTCGGACTTGGCACTTGACGTGTCCGAGGGACGATCGGACGATGGAGGACTTCCTCTGTTGTTGACCACGCTAGTGGTCGACGGGGAAGTAGCACCGGGTGAGACCTGAAACCAAATGAGGATTTGAATTTCTTGGAACAATAGATTGTTTCGGATCTATTAAATGCTACAAAAATAACAAAACGTAAATTCCATAATCACAGTTTTTCTTAAAGGCAAAAGGAATTAGCTTTTTGAAACTAATTTAGCATCTACTGAAACGGACACCAATGACTTAGCTATAAGTGCTTGATTTTAAGGATAATTTTTACATTGCAAGATAGCAATGTGTCTGGTTGCATGAAATGATACAAAATTAATAAAAACATAGGATTAAGAGAGTCAAATGAGGTGCAAAGTACATCTTCAACCAAGCGTAATAACAAATCAGCTACTAATGACAGGTTGATATTTTCTTTGTTTAGCTAAATTATAGTCTTTTTAACAGTATAGTTGTTTTTCTGATATACAAAAATTATGATCAGCTTGATGAAAAAACTGTTTAAAGTCCGACTTGTGGACTTATCTCACTGAAACGGGGTAAGAGTATTACTCCTTTCAACACTCCTTTGAAACCCCTGGCCAACAGCGATTCGCCAAGGGTGTACTTGTGAGTTCGTTGGTACGAGGTAGGTCCGATTACCTCGTCCTATTAATATCCAATTCCTTTTCGATTCTTTTAAGTCCGATTTTCGGACTTATCTGACTGAAACGGGGTAAGAGTATTTACTCCTTTCAACATGCCTTTGCAACCCCTGACCAACAGCAATTCGCCAAGGATTCACTTGTTCGATGGTACGATTGTTGCTGTGGGATAGCTCAGATTTGAGAGGGAGATAGATAGATAGATATGCAGTAATGAGGCACATAATGTTATACGACATTCAGGGCTTTCCTTTCAATGAATCTGTTGATACGTGGGACGATTGTTGTTATAGGGTGTCTCAAAACTGAGAGGAAGAGATATACTCAGATATCGTTCAGCAAATAAAATCATACAGTAATTGAAAGCAAACCATAAGTGTTCTAGTGAATTAGTGTAGGTAGACATCTAGTGCCCTCAGTGTTTCACCAGTGGTAGTGGATATAACAAAGCAAGAGAGAAATATGGTTGATTAACGCAATTGCTCCACTTAGCCCTAAATTTTCCAACGGAAGCTTACTTAACAGAAAAAAGCATATTTTAATTACTGAATGCTCATTTGAGCATTAGATGAGACCTTAAACAAACACGAGTGGCTTAGAAATAAATGTGGATTTTAATTTCAAGGGGCAGTTAAAATGTTTTAATAATTTGTTCTACTTTATGAGGCAATATATGTTTCGTTTGCAGTAAAGTGCTACAAAAATTAAGGCAGACGTTGTAAAGGCAATATATTTTTGAAAAAACAAACCTGATTTTTGAAACTAATTTGAAACACCGCACTTATTTTTCATATCAATAAATAACATTGATAAACTCGATGACTAAGTTAATGAAAAATAGTTTAAAGTGAAAAATATTTTTCAGTGTTTTAAAACAGGGAAAGATATTATCTAGGGAGAATTTGTTGGTCTATCACGTGGTATAAGTTTTTGAATGAATTCGCAAAAGGCCAGACTGTCAGAGGGAATTTTTTTTCTACCATAGGTTAACATGAAACGAAAGAAAATTAATATAGCAAATACAGGCCGGAAATGATTAGACTATTGTGATATTTCTGGTAATTTAATACCAGTATAGTGTACCGAATTCATCACGTAAGTAAAAGGCAAGGATGTTATTTTTAAAGGGAAATTTATATGTATTAAATTATTCATAATTTTCAAGCGGACTGTGTTTGGGTACTATTGTATATGTCTAAAGAAAAAAACAACCGATAATTAATCTAAAGCTTTCCTTGATGAAGATTTTAATGTTATTTATTTAAACTATTAAGTTTAGTTATATTACAGCAACAATCCCCTATATAATAACAGCCTAAGTGATCTGTCCGACTATCCTCGAATTTATGAAGCTGTTGGACCTGGAATAGATAGAGGCATCCATATTGGATTATCGATGAGTTAGGGTTAGCAAAATTCCAAGCTAATAAAGTTCATCTTCTCCTAAATTATCCATCCAATTCTAAAATAAATTAGTATAAATATTCTTCATATCACAGCGAAAAATATTGTCGTCTTTAAAATGTTCGAAATTCACCCCTTCCCTTTTTTTCGAGCGTTTAATGCCATTATTTCAAGCCCTATTTTTCCCGGTTACGAGCAGGCGATTAAATTTATCAATTTATTACATAATAAATAGGTAAAAATAGCATTTTTTTTCTAGCATTATGAAGTCATTCCTTTAACCATCTCATTTAATCATTTGTTATTTTAAATTATTTAAATATCGTCCGCATTATTTTCATACGTTTTATCCCTGAACTTAGATATTGCTTAAATAATTTTCTTTTATATTCGGCTTAAATAACATATTAGGTACATATGTGATAATTTAAAATTTAATCATCGATTATTTTTTGTTGCAATGAAAATTTTATCCCCGGTATTCAAAACAAATTCTTTTCATAAAAGTCTATTTCACGGACTAATAAATATCTAACGTTTAAGTTATATATCTTTGAAAATTAAGAAGTTTGTTCGTTTGGGTGTTTGATTTTTATATATAACTTCAGGGTTTGCAATCGATTCGCTCAATTTCGGACATCATTCATATATACCGCCAAATAATCACTGTCAATATTAAAACCTCTTGTCCATCCTATCCCGTAATATGATAAGATAAATAAAAGTTGGCAATTAACATACGGTCAGTAAAGATAAACAAATTATTGAGCGTGTACCAGATAATTCTCAGCCCAAAAAACAAACTATTTTTTTTTACTTGCCTCAAAGGGTACTTTATAATTCTGGAAAATTAAAACTTTCACTGATAGTTAAATTAATATTCAGATAAACATCTCATACGAACGTCATGTAAAAACAGATATATTCAGTGTACCAGTACTATAAATAGATGTGTTATTGACATACTGTGTTTCTCAGTAGATAGATTAGGAAGCCTTAATAGTTCAAATAAATAATAAAAAAGAAACAGTATCCCTGTTGTTGCTGATGATTGAGTGTTTCGACTTAATTCAGCGTAAACCGAAGTCAAAAAAAAAAAAAAAAAGAAAGTTGAACAGCACGTAGCGTTTAATTTTGGATTATTCGTGCATGTTGCGTACATCATATGTTTATAAGACACATCCGACTATTTTTTCGTGGAAACATTTGTTCAGTCTTCATAAAAGATTTACTGTTTAGTTTTAATTGTTTGATAATTCGTATCAATTATTTTATTTTTATTTTGTATAGTTTCTGTTTAATGGTTGTTTGTATTTCAACAGATGGCATCACCATGTAACGGTTTTTATTTAATTATTTTTTTTTTTTCAGTAATCAAGGTCAGAAAATGATGATTGAGTGTTTCGACTTAATTCAGCGTAAACCGAAGTCAAAAAAAAAAAGAAAGTTGAACAGCACGTAGCGTTTAATTTTGGATTATTCGTGCATGTTGCGTACATCATATGTTTATAAGACGCATCCGACTATTTTTTCGTGGAAACATTTGTTCAGTCTTCATAAAAGATTTACTGTTTAGTTTTAATTGTTTGATAATTCGTATCAATTATTTTATTTTTAGTACCGGGTGACCGAGCTCCGCTCGGAGAAAACAGGTATCGAAGCTAACTCGAAGATTTAAATTTTCAATTGTGATTTATCAAAACAATACATGCCATAAGAAAATTTGTGAAACCATTAGTGAAAAGATAACTGGTTAAAGTGCACCATTGTAAACTATTCTAAACAAAGTTACTTGGAAAGGGAACTATTCTGTCATCTTGGTGGTTCTAAGCGTTGCGAGGTTTCACGATGCATCCTTTCAGCGTTTCATTCGTAACAGCGGTATTCAAAACGTGTCGCAGTATTTTTCTCAAATCAGCATCGATGGGCAGCGGGTTGTCGACTGGATCACAGACTAATAGTTGACGTTTTCCATAGCTTGCTTCGTAAATTCCTAGCATCCAGTGCTCGCCTCTATCCATTTGAGCTCTCTTGTGAATGGGAATGAGTAGCACGTCGAATCCTTGTTGAACGCCGTATAGATAGTTGGAAGCCTTGTTCTGGTCGCTGATATCGTTGAGAAGAGCCATTCCTTCATAAGCGCCATCCGCTGTTGTAACGTAGAAGCGTTCGACAAATTCAGGGTGAAGTACGGCAACTTTGACGGTCGGGTAAGCTTGTTCGGCGTAATGGAGAAGCATTCTGACAATGACGGTATCTTCTAGTTGTCCATTTGCGGGTATAATTGAGTTGATCGCTTGTTGTTCCAAAATTCCGGCTCCTTGAAGCCTTTCATGTAGAGGTGCGTTCTGCATGTTGAAAATGTAGCTTGAAATCTGATGAATGTTGAAATGTCGAACTTTGTTGACGGTGATTTGAAATCGAAATCAGTTCCTTAACACGTTTGCTGCCACCGACGCACTGGTGCGTCAGAGCGGCACCTCCTGGTATGCCGACAACGCACTAACGCGGCGACGGACTTTGATAAGTTATATGCTCTGTGTTTAGTGTGGCTTTGGAAATTGAACGACGAGGTTGTTTCGGCACGTTGGTGAAGCATTATTTTTTAATTTTTTGTGGTTGGTTTTCAAAATTTTTGTTTGCATTATTTTTTTTTTACTATATCGTTTATGTGTTATATATACTTTGCTACATTAATTTAATATTTAGAGTTGATAGAAAATAAAAATGGAAACCGATATCAAGGAATAAATACAAATCAATAAAGACTTTTATTATTATTATTATTAATTCGTCAGAACTACAGCCAATCGATTCCTCGTGGTCGAAAACCCCCGGGTACCAATTTTCACTTGGTTTGGACGCATGAGAAAAAAGTTTGCCCGCACCGGGGTTCGAACCCGGCCCTATCTGTAGCGCCGAACTACGTGACCTTAGCGCGTCAAAACCGATGCCAATCGATTCCTCGTGACCAAAAACCCCAGATCCCCAATTTTACTACAGTTTATTAATTCTGGGGCGATTTTCGACTTGACAACCATTCCTCGTATTATAGTATAGGATTTTGTATAGTTTCTGTTTAATGGTTGTTTGTATTTCAACAGATGGCATCACCATGTAACGGTTTTTATTTAATTATTTTTTTTTCAGTAATCAAGGTCAGAAAAGATAGGTGTTAGCTTGGTATTCGATGTGTGTGTGTATTTCTATTCATTTATTTTCATATAATCCATTTATATTCAGAGATAAACGTGTGTTTTTAAAACCTAATTCTAAATTTTAAATTACTTTTATGTAATTTCAGTTCTTCGTGATGTGTTTCATCATTAAAGAGAGTTTCATTCAACAATAGACTTCTGTTTTAGCTCATCATTCCGGTTTCTACAGATTCTTCAAATCAAATTCAAAGGGATAAAAAATAAAGGTAAGTAATTACCTTATTAAATAACTGATTACCATTACTGCTGAACATTTACACTAATTAATTGACCTAAAAGAAAACCAAAATTCAAGATTCGGAGTTATTCAAAGTAAAATTCTTTCTATTCAATGCAACATTTTATCTTTGAAAAAAAAAAAAAAAAAGAGTAGTTGGGATATTTAACTATTCGTTAGCAGTGATTGATATGTTTATTAAAAAGAGAAAAATGATGTAACTGTAGTTGATGTTTATCTGAAGCCGAATCACAGTTTAGGGGCCCCCAGTTCAGTGGGCACGCCAAGCGTGGGCGATGTTACCAAATTCTAGTACCCAGTTTTCTAGTAAACCTTTCTCTTCTTGATGACACGTGACACGTGAACACGAAATGACATGTGATTTGAATATCTGACCCTTATTGGTTCCCTTAACTAACAATATTCCAAGACCGCTGAATTTGGATTTTCTAGCGTCCATTTCAAGTCTTTGTCCATTTCGGTCGTCTTGATCTATCGAGATTTAAATGAATAACTGAATTAACGCGCAAAACGCCCGCTCCCGGTACAATTCCGTTGCGAAATGTACCCGCACACAATGTGTTAAAAACGATCTGCTGAGTTTCATGCAAAACAAATATACATGTGCACTTTAATCAGCAATCTGTTAACGTTTGTTCAGTTCTTAAATAAAAGCTACTTAATCCCTAATCAACGTTTAGTTTCATGGAATTATTTTATAGGAACTTCTTGATATACATACCTTATTTTGTGGCGATGGCGTGGCATTGCTGCTCTCGGGAGAAGTAATTTTAGACACCTGTACAGCAGGAACGACGTTGGTAGAAGAAGCAAAAGTGCTGGACGCAGTGGTCACTGTACAAATATAAATCAAAATAAGAATTATCCTTCTCTTCATGTTTATACATCATAAAACAAAACCGTTAACCCGGAATACTTAGTATGTCAGCCGCTGCAGCTCAGTCGGCAATAGCAACGAAGGAGCGCCACATAGGCTGCCAACATTTTAACTAATACAACACAAAGTGGTTCCTCGTAATTTAGAAGCAGAAACCAAGTAGAAGACGCATCGATTCATTTGCTGGTATTCAAAATTGGAAAATTGTTGCTTGGTCTGCCACTTCCCGAAAAATCGTCTAGGATATTCAAAGACATTGCGACCACGAACTTATTTTTCGTGCCTCAGCCGCCATTAATAATCGAGGTGGATCTTTGGCCGGCTCGAACCTGCTACCCTCCGATCCCGAAAGTGCTGGCCTTGACTGAGGTATTGCAGTTCAGGGCCCTCACGCGATAAAAACAATTTTCCAATTTTGAATACCAACAAATGAATCAGAAATTCGATACGTCTCGCAAGCAAACAGATGTTTCTAAAAGTTCTAACCCTAAAATACAAAACCTCTAAATACAAGTTGTAAACCCTACTCGATCTTATTAAACATCAACAAAAATTAAATGATATAATATTAAATAAAAATAATTTAATTCCTGTTACAATTTGCGTAGCTGTCGCATAGTCTGTTAAAATTGATGTTCTACCCGCGTATTATCTTTTTTATTTTTCTCTTGTAGATTGCGAACGATGGCAACGAACGATATTTTATTAGTAAAAACATGGTTGTTCTTTCGTATAGAGCAATTTGTCGCAACGTCACGAACTACTATAATGTCCATCTTATTCATTTTCAGGTTTACAACAGCCAATAGACAAACAATAAACTGCTTTTCCGTTTTAAATTAAAGCGAGAATTGTCATAATTTGAGATTTGCCCTACTGCGTGAAATCGCCTTATGCAAGAAGAAAATGGCTCTTGAGTTGCTTTTGTGTTTTTGAGAAATTAATATTATTTACACCATAAATTCTTCTGTGTGACATTTTCTTTTTTTTTTTTTTTTTTTTTTTTTTTTTTAAGAGCTATCATACGGAAATGTAATAAAAGGTGTTTTATATTATTAACCCTTTGCACTCGAGGGCTCCGCTAGGAAGACAATGCAAATAATTTTCAGTTTTTTACATAAAAACAAAAACAAATCTTAAAAACTAATTATTTTGCATTGTCTGCGTAGCGGAGCTTCGAATTTGAAGACAAATTTTAAATGGCTCCGCTCCAGATCCCTCGAGTGCAAATGGTTAAAAGTGCGTTGTTTTGAACAGTTAACTACGCCATTGAGAACAAATCCTACTTCTGATTTCGAAACCCAAACAGGACAGTAGGGTGATAGTTGTGTATCTATGTGGCTACGTACCTATGGTAGTGGTGGCCGAGGCGGGCGGGGTAGTGGCGACCGTCGCTTTCTCTGGACTAGTAATTGCCTTCTGCTGGCTGGCTTTCTTGATTTTGTCGCCCACCACCACCTGTTTGAGGGGCCGCTCTCCCGTCGATGTCGCTGCGGCTGGGTGGCCAAATATCTCCTCGAACACCGAGTACATGTGCCACATCTGGCGTGTCACGTCATCGCCCTGCAGGATGAGGTCCACCTGAAATGCAAACATACTCCATTAACTCAACATGTTGGAGCTAAAGATTTCACGACATTTTTTTTTAAAGTTAAGCCCAAGACGTTATCACACGTTAGAATGCACGTGTTGAAAAATCAGCAGATTTAGTTTAAAATTCCCTTTTCCGTTGACGAATACACGGATTTCTCGTGTAAGAGCGAGAAATTTTTAATCGATTAAAGGCCTTACCACAAATCAATCTGAGTTAAAATAATTCGGTTTAAAAATTTCCGCTATAGCTCAAAATAATCTGCACATTCTCCACCTGTAAATGTCTTACCACATGAAAAAGCAACAGAGTCTAGCTTTATCCGTTGAAGAATACACGAACTTCTCGTGTGAGAGTGAGAAATTTTTAACCGATCAAAGGTCTTATCACCAGTCAACCTGACCCAAAATAAATGAGTTGAAAATTTTTAGCTGTAACACGAGAAACCTGCACATTCTTCAGTTGTAAAGGCCTTATCACATGTTAACATATAATTGTTGAACAAGCAACAAAATCAAGTATTGCTTTCCCCTTTGAAAAATAAACGGGTTTCTCGTGTAACAGCGAGATATTTTCAACCGATTAAAGGACTTATCGCACGCCAAAATAAATCGATTGAAAATTTTTTGCTGCAACTCCAGAAATTAGTATATTTTGGTGCAAATTTCTTGAATATGTTGATTACATATAGAGCACACACACACACACACACACACACACATATATATATATATATGTACACAGAGGTGAATATGAAAATATAGTTGATCAAAAATATATTTTTCACACATACGTAATCAAAATAATTTTGTTTAATAGCTTATAGTAGAGTAATTAGTATATTATTTTAAAAGTTTGGTGTAATATTGCTGATATTTTTTATAAAATAATCTATAAGTTTTTTACAATCTGGCTAAAAATTGTGCACGTATTAAGCAAAATAATAAAAAAAGATATTTTTAATTTTTTTTTAAATAGGCATCTATTTCAGCATGATTAAATTTTCCCTTTCTTACGGAAACACACACGTCAGGTATACTGATGTTTACAGATCATTCGCAGTATTTTTGATACATAGCTTGACCAATTTATAATTTTTTCTTTGATTTTTTATGGTCCCCTAAATGCATTGATGATTTATTACATTTTATCTTGTAGCTGTTAAAAAAAGAGATCGGATTGTATATATATATATATATATATATATATATATATATGTCGTAACACAGTATGTGACAAGTGGTTGCAGTCATGGCGAGAACAAGACACCATTTTAGTGACGAAAGATTTTTTTTACCAGAGCATCGGCTGGAGGGTTGGTTTCCACTTCATTATAGAAACGGGAAATATCTTAGTGAAATTTTAGGTTGAAATCCAAATAAAACTCTGGGTCAAAAATCTGTCTATAGTAGTGTGTATCTTCTTTTTGTTCGGAAATTTTATAAATTGATCACTAGTGCACTATAAAGTTTTAATTAGTTAGACCCCCTTCGCTGAAGGCTTGAACTGTAACCCCAGTGGTCAGTTTAGATGTGGGGTTAAAAAAGGGACAGCGAAGAGACGCGATGTTCTTGCCCTTGACTTTAGATTTGAAAACCCCTGAGAATTTTCTCGGGCCTTCGGCTGTAAATTTACTTCGGCTCGATGGAAATATTAAATAACAAAAACTCTCTGACAGTATTTTCCTTAAGGGGCCGTAGTCGGAATTTGATACAAAATCTCTATATTAGTTTATCGATTTAGTTTACTTTCCCTCCACGTATATGTATTTACATTTATATGTATGTATATTTACATACATAAATGTATATATATATATATCTATATATATGTATTAGCATATAGCCTGTCATATGACGGGATTAGTAAACTTTTTAATTTTCCAGAATTGTAAAGGACCTATGATGCAGGTAAAAAATGGTTTCTGTTTTGGCTGAGAATTATTTTGCAACAAAAAATAATCTATAATTAATTTAAAATTATCACATATGTACTTAATCATTATTTAAGCCAAATATAAAAGAAAATTATTTACTTAATATCTAAGTTCAGTAATAAAAACGTATGAAAATAATGACGATATTTAAATAATTTGAAATAAGAAATGATTAAATGAAATTGGTTAAAGGAAAGACGTCATAATGCTAGAAAACATGTTATTTTTACCTATTTATTACGTGATAAATTGATAAATTTAGTCGCCTGCTCTTAACCGCGAAAAATAGTACTTGGAATAATGGCGTCAAACGTTCGAAAAGGGAGGAAGGGGTGGATTTCGAACACTTTAATGACGATAGTATATTTTGCTGTGATATGAAGCATATTTATACCAATTTATTTTAGAATCGAATAAATAGTTTAGGAGAAGATAAACTTTACTCGCTTTGAATTTTGCTGACCCTAACTTATCAAGAATCTAATATGGATGCCTCTATCCATTTCAGGTTCAACCGCTTTATAAATTCGAGGACAGATCGTCGGATAACTTATGCTATTATTATATAGGGGATACATATATACGTATATATATGTGTGTGTGTGTGTGCACCTGCTAACCGTCAAAAATGCAATTGATATTAAAAGTTCAAAAGACTATTGCGTCATTTAAAAAATCTAAATTTATACATACACATACATATATACATTTATGTATATATATATATATATATATATATATATATATATATATATATATATATATATATATATATATATATATATATATATATATATATATATATATATACACGCATATATTTGCATAATAGATATATTTAGATGACTTATTCTATATTTCGAAATGGATACGCATGGAAAAGAAGTCATTGATTGCACGAATAGAAAAATTATTCTAGTAAAAGTCATTAAAATTTAACAAAATAAGGCAACCAGAACTGGAGAAAATTCTTTTTCTACTCCCCGAAGTGTCAATAAGGATAAAATTGAAGCTGACGGAACGGCATCACGAAAAATGAATGCGAGACTCTCTCCTTAATCACATACAAGATCCACTGATACACGAAATATGGGTCCAGCATCTTAATGTTCAGTGATTACCTCAGCATCAGACCAGATAAAAACAGAGCCACCGAAATCTGCAATATATATATCGCGGGCATAAATCAAAGCGAATAAGAGATAAGATCGCCATCCCCCCATTTATCACGCGTCCAACAATGAGCAAAAATAGGAAGAGCGGTGCGCTATTTGAATAAATATATGGCGCCAGTCCGGAATCAGTCAAACATTAAAGTTTCGGTATTTAAAAAAGAATTAGATTCAGCATAATAGCTTCGTTTAAAGTACATTTCTCAGGCATACATGTAAAATACAGAATTGACATACAGAGTGATTATAATGCAAGTGCCACTTTCAAAATGCTGTAAATAAAGAACCACTGGTCAGGATGACTTCATATTTGAACTGAATATACTGGAATAAGAGAGATATTGTATAACACAAGAAAAAAGTTTCAAAGTGTAACAAAAGATGGCGCTGTTAGTGGCATACTATGCAAATTAAAAGACACTCATACACAAGATACATTGCATGTGTTGAATATGTGGCATTCTTCCCATCAAACAACCAAAACATTCAGGCACACTGAGAGGTTCAGTTGGTTTACTGTGCATGCCAGGCCCAAACCGTCGTATTTCGAATCATAATGTGTATATATATGTAATAATTTATTTCCTCTAGTCACAATAATTATGTAGACCCAATTATTTTCCCGGGCTGCTGGGCAAGGAGAAAAATAAACAGCTAGCAGTAATAAAAATGTAGTCGGCCGACATTGAAGACATCGGCACAAGTCGAATTAAAACTTTATTTCAAAGCTGCTAAAACGGACATCTTTACGAGTCAACGATAGACAAAGGAAAGACACAAAAATCACTCTGCTCGAACAGGGGTGCACCCAAGAGCGAAGACAGAAAGAATTTTCCCACTAACTTTGCGAATTTAGGTGTAAGATCAGGAAAAACGCTGAGCTATTGGCCGGCGACAGCTGGGAAACGTGTTGAATAGACAGAAAACTTATATATGTCGGATAGAAAGCTTTGGGAAATGGATCGATCGAAAGAATTTTAAGTCGAAACCTCTCCTTTGATTAAAACATTTAGAGGCTGGGAAAAAGATTTTAAGGAATTAGAATGGGAGAGAGGAGGTTTTTAACCCCTTCTGGTATGATTTAATAATGAAAAACTGTGCATGAAATAACCATTTAATTTTTATTTAAAAAACTTGTTTCATTTTACAATTCTTACATATTCTTAATTAAAATCCACTTTTTACATAGTGTTAAATAATATCAGAAACTGTAAAATTAAGAAAATATCAATGCAAAACATTAATAAGGTATACAGATAATAGTTCTCAAGGTAGTGGTACTTTTCAAAACAAAGTGCAAAGGAATTCTTAATTGTTTACACCGCCAAGTAGTCTCACTTTTAATTGGATTCTTGTAACACACACGGCATTTCTTAGTAGGTTTTCTTTTATTCTGACTCATCAATTTGGCAATGACTTGTACCAAGTAAACAATATGCAATAGTGACTCGTGATTTTCACAAGTGATAAAAGTGTTGCCAAATTCAGTACACTAGAAATTTTAAACTAAATTAATTATCATATTTAACAGTAACTTTAATCGCATGACGAGTGTAGCTCGTCATTGTGCGGTATGGAATGAAAAACTAATGACGAGCTAGACTCGTCATTTTACCGGAAGGGGTTAAGGAAATATTAAAGATAAATAATTTTGATATATTACACACACACACACTCACACACACACACACACACACACACATATATATATATATATATATATATATATATATATATATATATATATATATATATATATATATATATATATATATATATATATATATATAATAAATAATTATGTAAATGGCATTCGAAATTTCCAATTACATTTTCACGGCACCAGAAACTAAAAATTTCTGGGTTTAATCCGTAAGTCCGTAACATGAAACCAAAAATTGTCAATTTTAAGGCTAATCTGTAAAAGTTGGCTGATATGTGGCAGGTACAAACCCATTTTAAGTCCTATGTATTGTAGAAATTATACCCCTCCCAAAGATCGGAAAAGATCGCGAATTATTCCTACAACAGACTAATGCTGTTCTTTCGAAATGACCGCAGCCATTCCCCACCAACTACGATGGATTCTCCTCATCTGGACAGCAAGAGAGGGGAGGGGAGGGGAAAGCGACAAGCTAAAAGAGAAAAAAAAAAAGATCACGAATGGTCATTTATCAGAATCGGAAAGGTATTTTTCTTGATTTTCGACTCACGATCTGTCTGGCAAATAACAAATGCCGGAACAAAGAAATATGCAGCTTAGTAATCAAGTATCATCAGCATACGGAAAATAAGAAATCACAGGCAGATGGGGAGGAAAATAGAGCCTCAAACAATATTTTTTATTTTCTTTGTTTGATTTTTCTAAATTTTCAGAATAAATCATTTTCTATCGCTTGTTTTAAATTTCACTAGCTGAGGTAACGGAAAATAAGAAATCACAGGTAGATGGAAAGAAAAAAGCCAGAAAGAATATTTATTTTCTTTTTGTTTAATCTTTTTTTAAATTTTCAGAATAAATCATTTTCCATCGTTTGTTCTGAATTTCACTATCTGAGGTGATGGAAAATAAGAAATCACAGATGATGGAAAGAAAAAAGAGACTGAAACATTTTATTTACTTTCTTTGTTTAATCTTTCTAAATTTTCAGAATAAATCATTTTCCATCGTTTGTTCTAAATTTCACTAGCTGAGGTGACGGAAAATTAGAAATCACAGGTAGATGGGAAGAAAAAAGCCAGAAACAATATTTATTATTATTTTTTTTTTTTTGTTTAACCGTTTCCAAATTTTCAGAATAAATCATTTTCCATGGCTTGTTCTAAATTTCACTATCTGAGGTGATGAAAAATAACAAATCACAGGCAGATGTAAAGAAAAATAAAGTCTGAAATATTGTTTTATTTTCTTTGTTTAACTCATTTCTAAATTTTCCGAATAAGTCATTTTCCCTCGTTTGTTTTACGTTTCACTGGCAGAGGTGACGGAAAATAAATCACAAGTAGATGGAAAAAATAAATCTTGGTACTATTGTGTATGTCTAAAGGAAAAGTTTAAAATAAATTCAGTAGCCCCAGAGGATTAAAGTTGACATAAGGACTAGTTAAGACATTACTTTTAGTCAATTTTTTATCCACGATGTAATTACAATTGTAATGTAAAATTTAATTCCCGTCCTACCCACACACGTTTTCTTTGTGTGTAACAGCAATAACAATATATCATCTCTCCAGAAATCAGCAAAACGCTAATTCTGTGTGACTATTCGAGCATCATTAATCGGCAGTGACATTCCCAAACTAATTCCACTAACTTATTTTCATCACTGAATTGTTTGGCATCAGTTAGGCAAGCTTAACATTTCACGTTCGAGGTATATCATATGCAGTATTATGATAACAATCTATCAAGAATGCTGCTTTATTACCATTTATATCAACTAGCATATAACCCGTCTTATGACGGGATCAGTAAAATTTTTAATTTTCCAGAATTGTAAAGTACCCTATGAGGCAAGTTAAAAAATAATTTTTTTTTTGACTGAGTATTATCTGATACACGTTTAATAATTTCTTTATCTTTACTGATCACATGTTATTTGCCAACTTTAATTTATCTTGTCATATTACGTGATACGATGGACAACAGAGGTTTTAATATTGACAGCGATTATTTGGCGGTATATATGAACGATGTCCAAAATTGAGCGAATCGTTTGCAAACCGTGTGGTTATGTATAAAAAAACAAACTTCTTAATTTTCAAAGATATATAACTTAGACGCTAGATATTTATTAGTCCATGAAATAGACTCCTAGACTTATATGAAAAGAATTTTTTGTTAATACTGGTGATAAAGTTTTCATTGCAGCCAAAAATAATCGATAATTAAATTTTAAATTATCACCTATGTACCTAGTCTGCTATTTCAGCCAAATATAAAAGAAAATTATTTACTTAATATCTAAGTTCAGTGATAAAACGAAAATAATGCAGACGATATTTAAATAATTTAAAATAAGAAATGATTAAATGAGATGTTTTAAGGAATGACGTCATAATGCTAAAAAAAAACTTTATTTGAAGTGTATTTATAATATGATAAATTGATGAAGTTAATCGCCTGCTCTTATCCGGAGAAAATACGGCTTGAAACAATGGCCTTAAACGATCGAAAAGGGGGGAAGGGGTGGATTTCGAATTTTTTCGAACTCGCTTTGAATTTTGCTAGCCCTAACTCATGAACAATCCAATATAGATGCCTCTATCCATTCCAGGGCCGAACGATGGCCGATTCGTTAGGGTGCTGTCCTTCGGTACCAGATTCGTGGGTTCGAATCCCACTGTGCCATGGATGTTCGTAGCTGTTCGGAATCGGCTTTAAGCTGTAGGTCCCGGTGTCATTAGCCCTCGTGTTGCAAAAAGTAGACTGTAGCACTCCAAACCAAACCAAACTGTCCATTCCAAGTCCAACCGCTTCATAAATTCGAGGCCAACGGACAGATAACTTAGGCAATTATTATATAGGGAATCATTAATAGGCGGAGACATTTTTAACTTATTTTCATCGCTGCATTGTTTGGAATCATTTAGGCAAGCTTAACATTTTACAATTTCATCTTAGGCAAGCTTAACATTCCACGCTCGAAGTATATCATATGCTGTATTATGATAACAATCTATCAAGATTGCGGTTCTATTACTATTTATATACATCTTCCTCTACTCCTTCGGTACAGTCCTCCTTCAGTAACAGGCTTTATTGTTTTTACTTGTTTCGGATAACAGAAATAACAAAGTTTGAGTTTTTTCTTCGTCTTATAATAATCTATTTTTAGTTAATGTGACACACGAGAAGAAAAGTAAAAATAAGACTCCTAGAATGTTAGAGTCCCCGTAAGGACAAGTTAAGACATTAGCTTTAGTCAACATTTTATCAGCGATGTAATTATAATTGTAATATAAAATTAATTTCCCGTCCCGTCCACACACGTTCTCTCGGCGGGTAACAGCAATAATAATAAATCACCTCCCCAGAAATCAGCCAAACACGATATCTGTGTCACTTCTCCACCATCATTAATCGGCAGTGACACTCCCAAACTAGTTCCACTAACTTATTTTTATCACTGCATTGTTTCTCGTTGTGCAGCTTAAAAAAAAGCACAAAAAATAACAAATTCCTCTTCAACGCGTTTGTATCGGAAGATCGAACTTTTTTCTCTCCCCCCCCCTTTACGCGTTTGTCACTGGTTCTCATGAATAATGGAATACGGCGTGTGTGCGTGCTCGGTTGCGGGGGTCGGTCAACCAGGTGACTTATTAGTTAGAATGCACGCAACTGGAGCACGTCCGTCCCATAAAATATTTCTGACAGCTCGCTTCAATTATTTCATCGTTTTCCAGGGGGGGGGGAGATCATTTTATTGAAATTAAAGTTGAGTCAACAGGTTCTTTTTGATTTATTTGCATGGTAGCGTTTAGCACTACGTACGTGCAAACTACACATAACGATATAAACTTATTTAGCATTGGTTTCTTACTGCTTTTCTATATCTACATCAGGGTCACCGACAGAGCCTGATTAAAAACCGGGCCGTGGCCCTGGTTTCCCTAATTTCTTGCTCCCACCCAAATTTTATCGAATTTTTAATATTTAAATTATTTAATTAGCAAAATTTATAAATATTTTTGCGTACTTCTTCAAGAAGTATTTCACGAAAGTTTACTCAGAAGGTTATATAAAAACTAACGATATAGTCTATATGCCCATTGGGAACTACCATATAACCCGTCATATGACGGGATCAGTAAAATTTTTAATTTTTTCAAAATTGTAAAGTACTCCACGAGGCAGGTAAAAAATGGTTTGTCTTTTTGGCTGAGAATTTTTACCTATTTAAATAAATTTAATCGCCTGTTGTAAATTGGTCATATTAGGGCTTGAAATAATGGTATTAAATACTCGAAAAGGGAAGACAGAGTGGATTTCAAATGTTTTAAAGACTACAGTATTTTTCGGTGTGATATGAAGCATATTTATATCAACTTATTTTAAAAGCGGATCGATCGTTTAGGAGAAGATAAACTTTATTCACTTGGAATTCTGTTAACCCTAACTGATCAAGAATCCTATATGGCTGCCTCTATCCATTCCAGATCCAACCGCTTTATAAATTCGAGGACCGACGGACAGATAACTTAGGCTATTATTATATAGGGGGTAAAGAAAATCAAAAGTCAAACTTATACTTTTTTGATATGAATAAATTTCCTCACAGTATATTTAAAGAAAGTTGTTATGATTTATACAAATTAATTTAACGTTATACAGGTAGGCGATTCCGAATAATCACTAGACTCTGGGCCCAACTTTGTCTTGATCGGACCTTGGTAACCCATCGCGTTCTAATTACTATTTAAGGATTCTCAGAAGCTCTAAATGTTGAAGAACTCAAATAGTATTTCATAACGAATTTTTTACAATTAAGTTTCAAAACAGTAAAATAAAGCTTTGTTGAAAAATTCTTAATTCAATTCAAATTATAAACTGAGTATAGCATGTATTGTCCCCGGACTGGGCAAGGTTGACTCAGCCTTTCATCCCTTCAGTGGGTAGACAAACTGAGGATCAAGCATGCTTGAGAACTAAACACTGGGGGTTCAGCGCAAGGTTGACCACCTAACCGGAACATATGCTTCGAACCCCAAGGCCCTTGGTCTCGGAAACGAAGATTGTCGCCGTAGGCCTGGCCCCCTAGGGGCTGTTTCGCCGAGGAGTTTTAGTTTATAGCATATATTGAGTGTCTTTTACGGATTATTTATCTTCATGGGCTTTTCTTTCCCTCAAAACTGTAAGTTACCCTTCTGTCCATAAGACTTTGAACACATTGATATAGGTTTGAAAGAACAAGGTAATAAATATAAAGAGTAACAAGAAGTGTGGCATCACATATTTTGGTTAAAATAAAAACGTTTAAAATCTGTTTCGATGCTGTTTTGACAAATGAAATGAGATCACAATTTCGCTTAAGTAAAACGAACAGAGGCATTTTCAATCTTTTGGAGTATGTTGTGTTCATAAACTAAAGATAAGATTTAACCGTTAATTTGGCTAAGTCCGCAACACCGGACATGTATATTTATAACTACTATATAGCATAATTATCAGTGTTTGCCACAGTGGACATTAATTATCTCAAAAATGGAAAATGATATATTTTTTTTTGTTTATATTACAGAGATCCTAATGTCTATACAGACATGGGAAAATAACATAAATAAAAAAATATCTGAAAAAACATCTTGTCAAATTAAGGGTTAAACAAAAAACATTAAATTCTATTTAAAATTAAAAATACTACTGTTTTCAATGGATCTTTAATATCAATATTTTGTTATTATTATTGTATATTAACCCCTTGACTGACAAGTAAAACGGAATCTGATGTGTCCAAAAAATACTATTTAGTTCTGGCTCCTTTGAACAATTTTGAAAAATTTGAGAAAGAGAACGTTTTACTTTGATATTTGCATTTCTGTGTATAAAAATCGAAATCGGAAATGAAACAACGAATATGGATCAGCTGATGAGAGAGAGGGTCAGTCGGTTGAGAGAGTTGGAAGAAGATGCTCCAAAGAGCTGTCGAACATTGAGATTTTCCGAGATGCGTAACTTGTGATAATGGATATTATATATATGTGTGTCTATTTTTCTCTTGTGATGTGCTGCATTATTATAAAATAAATATTTTATGTAGCTGTACAGAGTTTCGTGATTTTCGAAGTTTTCTATATTTATTTTGTAAATTTCAGGATACACCACTCGGTAACATTTAATGTGTAACATTTAATGTGGTTTATATAGGATGTACAATAATGTACAATAATTAAGTAACAGTATAAAATTATGATTTAATATGATGCCGCACGAAGTCTGTCGGAGACAGCTATCGACGTTTCGGAGACGTCAAAATCTACTTTGGCACATGAGAAGACTGACTTCTTCCAGACGTCATTGTATGTCAAGGGTATTAATTATGCTTTTGTCGTGAACATTTTATCTTATTTCTTGGAAAATAAATACATGAATCATTGTTATTGTTATATTTACAGATGCCGTTAAAGCACATAATTAAAATTTAAAAATAAAATTTGAAATAGGTTTTGTAACGTAGGGTTTTGTTTCCTAAGTGAAAGTTTATGAAATAATCAGTAAAATATGACAGGGGTGGGACAGAAAGCATGTAGAAGTGTGACTCTTTGAAACTGTGACGGCTACTTAGCCGAACATTAAAATTTCTATCAGTTTTGCAAAAGCTGTGTGGCAACACAAGAAACTCGCTGTTCAATGTCACCGTGTTTGTGGTAAGTGTGTAAGAATGTCGTTCTCGTAAATAAATATATGTGTGAATAAGTTCAGCCTCTACTGATTGAGTTACCACGAATTTGGTGACCTACGACATTGGCGACTAGAAGATATTTCAACAATTCCTTCTGGGAGCGTTTTGTTTTCGTTCGAAGTATCCAATGACGCTATTGCTACATAAGATATGTGCTTTCATCCGTCACTCGTTTGCTGCTTGTGCATATTCCTCCGGATATAATTCCTCTTATGTCTTTTAACTATTTTATATCATTCATCATTACAATTGTCAATAGGTTTTGTAAAAGAAAGAGGGGTAGGGTGTCCAAAATAGTGAAAAAAAGTGTGGCATTATTTATGTACAGCCCCTATGTGAACCTCAGGACTGAAGAAGTATGTAAAGTAAAAAAAATGTCGTTGAACTATATATTTTATGCAAATCATGCATGAAAAGATGAATTAACCCATTACTTTATCTTTACTTAAGTTTCTGGGTACTTGAAGCGACTAAAGCCTTTGACACCTAATTCTTCTTTGGTTATCGATCGTTTAAACCATGTGTCCAGAGAAATGTCTCTTTCGTTTCATCAAAAAAGAAACTCGATGCTCCAGAATGCCCCAAAAAGGGGGGACAGGTTTCCACTTCGCATCGCTTGGTTTTTTATCACGTTCCCCTACAAAAGAATCAATTCTTGTTCTCGCACTGGCGAGGCACTTATTACAAGTATAATAACTTTATCTCTTTCTTTGCTAAAGAGTTTAAATCTTATTGGGTTAAGAAATTATGCAAGACTCTACTCTCTAAACAAATAAACAACAAAAATAACAGAATTATCGTTAGTATAAAGTAGGGTTTTTTGCTTCCATGTAAAGCAGAAGGTATATGGTACACTATTAAATACTAGCATATTGTCCGTCATATGACGGGATCTGTAAAATTTTTAATTTTCCAGAATTGTAAAGCATCTTACAAGGCACATAAAGGTTAGTCGTTTAGGTTAAAATTTTAATATGTTACACACACATATATAATAGTTAAAATAAGTAATGTTTGTAAAAGTAACTTAATTTACTTGTCGACTATCCTAAATTCCATTAACGGTTGCCACCCCATTTCACGAAATTCTTTTGTTTTTCTGGAATGATTCCCTCGTTTGTTTACGTTCCAGCTGATGGGGCACTAGGTGGGTCGATAAGCCATTCATCAATTATGGAAGGAAGCGTGAGAGTCGGATTCCCAAGTGGCTCATCGGGCAGGGTGATAAAACGCACGCGACAGAGAGGAGGTTCATGCATCGTTCATTTTGAAGTGACGAAAACATGCGCCACTCCAAAACCGTGAACGCACGAGGTCGATACTTCCTAATCACCTTAAGAGCAAGAACTTTTAATTACTTTTCTTCTTGCGGACGGAATTTTCCTTTCATTAAACAAACGGAGGGGAGGGAGATGCTACAGAGAGCTCCATAAATTAAACGCTGACCTGGATGAAACGTCCAATAAGAATCTTTTTTTCTTTTTTTTTTAAAGAATGTTTAATGAAGCGTATTCCTTTAATTTAACATTGAAACGTTTCTATAATGAGGATAGATTTGAAGATGGCGACATAAAATATACGTGAATATAGAACAGGTAATCTTTCAGCAAAGATTTATTTAAAGGAAGTAAATATTAAGGCCTTAATTTCAGCCAAGAATTTAAATAAAGAGACTGTTTTATTAAATTCAAATTCTCAGTAACTTAGTAGCCTTTCCTGAAAAAAAAATTCGGAAATGGAAACCATACTAAAAATTTTATCCAGCATCAACATTACGTGTTGAAAAGGTAAACAAATTCAATTTAGTATTCGCTTTTCCGCTGAAAAATACTCTTATTTCTAGTGTGACAGCAAAAAATTTTCAACCAATTAAAAGGCCTTATCACCAGTCAACCTGAACTAAAACTATACGGTTGAAAATTTTTTGCTGTAACACAAGAAATCTGAATATTCTTGACTAGTAAAAGGAAGGATGAACTAACACGTACATGTTGACTTGTGATAAGGCACAAGAAATCTGCACATTCATGTGCGGATTTCTTGAGTTACAGCAAAATATTTTCAACCGATTTATTTTGGTTCGGTTAACGTTGATGAGCCCTTTAATCGGTTGAAAAATTTTCGCTGTAACACAAGAAATCTGAACATTTTTCACTAGTAAAAGGATGCATGAACTAACACGTACATGTTGACTTGTAATAAGGCCTTTACACAAGAAATCTGCACATTCATGTGCGGATTTCTTGAGTAACAGCAAAATATTTTCAACCGATTTATTTTTGTTCAGGTTAACGTTGATGAGACCTTTAATTGGTTGAAAAATTTTTACTATCACATGAGAAGTCAAAGTATTCTTCATCGGTAATCTAAACTGAATTCTAGAATGATTTAGGTTCAGTTAGAATAGAGGAATTCTAAACTGAATCTAATTTTTTTCAAGACGTACATGTTGACGTGTGGTAAGACCTTTTACTATGATACTCGAGGGACATCCAACTCATTAATGGTAAAAATTTACTTCTATCTGTGTTCAGTCTTCATAAAAAACTTACTATTTTAATTTTAATTTTTAAATATTTCATAATAGTTGTTTCATTTTTATTCTTTATTGTCTGTAGTTTCTGTTGTAACGGTTGTTTGTATTTCAACAGATGGCATCACCATGTAACGTTTTGTTCTTTTTAGTATTCAGGGCCAGAAAAGATGGCTGTTGCCTTGGTATTCGGTGTGTAATTCTATTCATTTTTGTCGTGTAATCCATTCATATTCAGTGTTCAACATGTGTTTCAAAAACTAACTCTAAATTAATTTTATGTAACTTCAATTCTTCGTGATGTGTTTCATCATTAAAAACAGTTCAATTCAAAAATAGGCTTCTGGTTTTGGCCTATCATTTCGGTTTCTGCAGATTCTTCAAATCAAATTCAAAGGATTAAAAAATAAAGGTAAGTAATTACCTTATTCAACAATTGATTACCATTACTGCTGAACATTTATACTAATTAATTGACTTAAAGAAAACCAAAATTCAAGATTCATGGTTATTTAAAAGTAAAATTCTTTCTATTCAGTACAATCTGTATTATGTTTAATTAAATTCTCTTAATCAAAGTATACATACAGAAAGTATATTATTCAATAAATTCGATGTCCAGATTTTGATAAATTTCGTGTTTTTAGCGTGCATAATTCTGGGAGGTGAGGAAGGTATACTTGTGTGTGGATGTGCACACGATAACCTAAATGCATCAATTCCAAGATGTATTATATGAGACACTGAAATGAAGCGTAAATAAGTTTGACCAAAAGCAAGAAATAACTACAAAATTTGAATGGAAAGTTTTCTTATGTAGGACCAAGAAGCTAAATACATGTATCCAGCAAATATCAGTTAATTTTTAAGCTTTATTTTCATTGCACTGTGCATTTAATGTATTGCAGTACCGAGGACAGGAGAACGCACATATTCTGCATGAGGCTACAAGTTTGGGCAAAACCAAATAGTTGAAGTAAAAAGTAAATCATCAGAAAAATATAAGTATCATAATAGAATTTATTTTATTCGATGGGAATCAGCCTCATTATGTGTCAAGTCAGAAGCACGTAATAGCGACTAGTCAGATTGTTGGAATAAAACAGTTCAAAAGCAGCTGCCCGGGGTGATGCCTCTCCAAATTGACGTCAGCCTAATTTGGAATGCGTTGGGATGAGGGCTGAGAACTAATTCTATTGATGAGAGGTGTTCTGTTTCATCCAGATTCTATCAAATAGGTTTAAGAAGAATGGAAGTACTTCATAATTTGAGTCGCACTTTAGTTTATTACCAGTCGCAATAATTGTGATTGTATCAGCTAAATTAAGAACAGAATCAGGATCCAAAGAACGCGAAAATACGCCAGAAAGTAAAGTTATTGAATAAAAAATTTATTTCATTCAAACTTAATATAAAAAAGTAATGAACAACAATCAGTATTCCACACATATTATATTCAAGATTTCAGTTACAGAATGTTATAACTCTTAGCAATAATTGCCTTTTTTGAACAGAAGAGAGCTAATTATAAATTTGGGAATACAGATATCTCATGTTGCAAAACACGCACCTTCTTTATTTGATCGGTAAGCTAATTCATAAGAGATTATTCTTACGCAATGTTTACTTTTACCTAACTCAGAAGGTGTTGAAATAAAACGGTGTCTAGACACGCTGCTGAGCACATGAAACCGTTGATATTGATTTTTAGATCTATAAGTCTCTTGTGCAATATATTAGCGATAAAATTGTCGATCTCGTCTTTTTTTATGGAAAATCTTGTATAGTTTTATTACTTAAAAGCATATATATATTCTCCGTGAACAAGAACAACAACAAAAAAATAAGTAGAAGAAAATACGTTTACGATAAGATGCGTTGAAATAGGTTTTGATTCTTTTATTAAACAAATGTTTTAGTGACGAATAAATTTAACTTTTTTTTCAGGCTATAAAGTATTTTCTTTGTGTAATGTTTATTTTCGGATTTCTGAAATTGGACTCTTGATTATTTTCTGTTGAATATATGGCCCCCAAAACTTCAATATTTTTAAAAATATCAATTACGTACAAAAATGTAAAAATATATGATATATCTATTCGTGTATGTTTGTGTTTACACACATTTGTACATAAATAAACATCGTCGCCATGCAAGTAAAATTGACCGAGTCGAAAGGTGTTGTTTTTCATTTTGTCATTACTTCATTTTTCACTGAATGGAACTTGTGCAGATTCCATCATGTTGTTCCAAATAATTATTAGAAGAATTTCAGATAATTTAAAGAAGAGAGTTAATAAGCGTTTCTTGAAAAATATGATTAAAAAACCAACGACATTATAACTAGCAACATTATTGGCCAGCGTAGTTCTGTATTCAATGGTTCAGCCACTATAAAGTTGGTACGTTGGTCCACAGAAGACCACCAGTTGGCTATTGGTTGTTTCTAATAGAAAGCCAACATAACGTTCGGATGAGCCAATTTTATGCCAATCACTAAACACTCTCAATTGTTCACAGTAACACTGTACACCTGCATCCCACTTTTCTCCGTGTTTGGAGAAAAATTCAGTTTCTTACTAAAGTAACTCAGAAAGATGTAATGTCGTTCTACAGTTCAACTTTCTCGTTTGCCGCTGGTTCTGCACAGGTGTGTAACTATAGGAAGGAATTGCTTTTAAGTTTTTTAGCCAATGGTAAAGACCAAGTACCAACTTGGGGCCAACGGACATCCCAATATCCGTGCCAACTGGGTTGGACCAGATATCACAGAAGATGCTATTTCAGACTTGTTCACTCATGCTTGTACATAGATGCAACATACACATACATGTACTGGGCGATCCAATAATAATAATTCGAGAGCGATATAAGATAAAAAGCTGAGATTTACATCAATCGAATAGAAATAAAACTTTTTTTAAAATAAAATTTTTTTTTTAAATTTATTTATTTATTTATTTTTTTTTTGAAAAACGAAAAAAAAAATGCTTGATTGTTCTCTTTGTCGATTTAGAGGGGACGATATTGTTCTTTTTTAACCGTGTTACCTTGTAAGTAACATAATAAGTTGAATGTTACTTACAAGGTATAAATGTTCAATGATCCTTCTGTTATACACTATCCTAGTTGTAAGACGAGGCTACACATCGTTCACAGTAGTAATATTTATCTTGGTATAGCAGACACAGGTTACGGAGAAGAGTCCGCTTCTCACCAAAAGACTTGCAGTTTAAATTTTTCAACAATTGGAGCAATACAGAGAGTATCAATGCTCTTTTTACCACCTCGCATACCGTTTAGTTTGGCTTGGCTTGGAGAGTTACACACTGTTGTTTTACAACACGAGGGTTAATGAGACTGGCATATACTGCTTAAAGCTGATTCTGAACGGCTACGAACTTCCATTCCTGCTCTGGGATTCGAAACCACAATCTTCGGTACCAAAAACCATTCCCTCCCATTTGTTAATTTTTCGGTCTCACATATCGCACATATATTGGACAATATGTCCACAATGCCAATTTTCTTGTTTTTAAAGTATAGTTAAAATAAGGTTTTCTCTAGAAAACCATTTCTAGGCGCTAGTTACAACTTTTACCTTCAGTATCTAAAACAAAGGCATCTATACAATAATTTTTAAACAGTCTACTGCTTTGCATAACCATTGGCAGAAATGCAGCCATCTAATGAATTAATAAATTTTAAAGAAAGATATCCTATAACTTTATTGTTTGTTTTCCACATACATACAACCACAAACAACACACACACATAAACAAAGACTTTAGCTTTAACAGTTTGGTGCAATCTTCATCTTTATGATCCATAAAGTTTTTCCTGACTTTTGTATCACCCGGTATATATTCTCACTTTTTTAGAAGAGAGATTAAAAGTAAGGAGGTATCATCCCCTTAAATAGCAACGACATACTTTTTCTTTATTTTATTACTTTAAATACCTGTACCTTTTCATTTAAAGCATGTGATAGTGAAAAGTGAGTTCGGATATAAGGGAGCATGGTTACAAAAGGAATGCGCCCCATTCATTTTAATCCTTATCCACTGGCAGATTTGATCCACTTGTAAAACCGAGCTTAAAGCTCGTGCCTCGTTAAAGAGTGTTTGCCTCCCACACATAGAAAAGAAAAGAAAAAAAACCTGTCTAACCGCCGAGTAACGCAATCGATCGTTTGTTAATAATTTCACCCTGTAATTAAATGCCATTAAAACGTTATCCGCCGGATAATTATCTGTCTTCCAGAATGTAATTACCAGTTAAGAGGATTTATAGTCCATTTTGGGCTCTTAACGGAAAACTGAAAATCGTGAGACCGCAGATTCTAAATATTTTAAAACAACATGTAACCTTTGTCAAATCCCCGTGCTTTTTGCAATCTATTAAACTTAATGGGTTTCTTTCGGAAAGAAAATGTAAATTCTTGATTCTTGGCTTCCAATTACACAGTTTGAAAAATTTAGTCATACTGCCTTTCAAGTGCAATTAATTACATTTTTTGAATAGAGGACAGTAATTATATCCAGTATGAAATACAATAAATAAAGAAATATAAGCGTTTATTTATTTTAAATAAAAACCTTAAAAATAATCATTTTAAAACTGAAAATCTTGGGAGCGCAGATTCTAAATATTTTAAAAAACGTGCAACTTTTGTCAAATCCCCGTGCTTTTTGCAATCTATTAAAATTGATGGACTTCTTTCGGAAAGCAAATGTAAATTCTTGATTCTTGGCTTCTAATTATACAGTTTGAAAAATTCAGTCATACTGTGTTTCGAGTGCAATTAATTACATTGTTTGAATAGAGGACAGTAATTATATCCAGTATGAAATACAATAAATAAAGAATTATAAGCGTTTATTTATTTAAAAAAGATAAAAACAATCATTTTAAAACTGAAAATCGTAAGACCGCATATTCTAAATATTTTAAAACAACATGTAACCTTTCTGAAATCCCCGTGCTTTTTGCAATCTATTAAACTTAATGGATTTCTTTCGGAAAGAAAATGTAAATTCTTCATTCTTGGCTTCCAATTACACAGTTTGAAAAATTCAGTCATACTGTATTTTAAGTGCAATTAATTACATTTTTTGAATAGATGACAGTAATTATATTGAGTATTAAATACAATAAATAAAGAAAATAATTCTATTATTTTATTTAAATAAATAATAAAATTATATTATTTATTGTTTATTTATTTTAAATAAAAACATTAAAAAAAATCGATTTAAAATGAAAATCTTGATTTTAAATTCCAGATTCTAAATATTTTAAAACAACATGTAACCTTTGTCAAATTCCCGTTTTTGCAATTTATTAAACATAATGGATTTTTTTTCTTACAGCAAATGTAAAACGAATATTTGCTTCGAATTACACAGATAGTTAAAATTCAGTCATAACGTATCTTAAAGGCAATTAATTATATTTGTTTGAATAAATGGCAGTAATTATGACCAATATTAAATACCACAAATAAAAAATTATAAATACAATAAATAAATAATTTAGTTTATAATAAAAATATAGAAATCCTTTTTTTTTTCAGTTACACAGATAATTTGAAAAAATCAATCATACTGCATTTAAAGTGCAGTGAATTAGGTTTGTTTGAATAGCCGTTTGTAATAATATCCAGTATTAAGTAAAATAAATAAATGGTTTGTAAATATAATAACTGAATAATTTAATTTTTATATAAATATTAAAAACATTTATCAATGTACTCTAGATACAGTTTAAAATATTTTTTTCTTAACATGAATTTTTTCAGATTTATATATTAATTTAAATAAAATATTAGTATTTAAATATTCATGGAGCATGACAAATATTTATTTCAATATTACTTCAGTATTATGGAATTTTAAGATATCAGGACCGTTTATTAGTGTTGATCAAGTAATTTAAAGATTATTTAAAAAAATGTTGGATTCAAAACTTACAAAACGCTGCAATTCCTCAAAATTAATGAAATAATTATATTAATAATTACTAATGAATAAATTAATTATATTTATAGTAATGCATATAGAGTATTCAGATTCATGCGTGAGGTTGTATGACTAAAGCCTAAATTATCCTTTACTGCTGATTAACTTTTTACTTTGAACATACAATTATTCCAAAATTATTCTCAACTTAATTCTCGTGAATATTTTTACAGATACGTTCTGCATAAAGTTTCAGCAGTAGGTTCGAGGCTAATTATTCCTCGTGTTGTAAAGATTATTATTAGAGATCTCCACGCCTAAATCTTTTTTTCCCCAATGCCGCTGGCAATACAGACATATATCTTTATGCCATGCACGCCTTCTAAGCTGTTACTCATTCAGCACTACCTGAGGAGCACGTGTAGTTTAAGAAATTCTACGGCCTGGAGTAACATAGCCTCCAGTGGGTCGTAGTAATTTAGAAGCAGAGACCAAGCAGAATAACCTTAGACTTAGTCTACCACCTAGAAAACTCCACGACTCCTCAAAATTAATGAAATAATTATATTAATAATTACTAATGAATAATTTAATTATATTTATAATAACGCATACAGAGTAATCAGATACATGCGTGAGATTGTATGACTAAAATTTTACACTGAAAGATATTTTGAGTTATGTTGACTGACAGTGGTCAGCATAGTTGTACACTTGTATGCAACATTCATTGCGTGTTTTTTATAGATGTAATACTCTAAAAATGAAGCCCAGTGGCGTTTCGGTATCGCTTCAAGCTTCCACGACACAGGTCCGAGGTTCGATCCCCGGGTTGGGCAAGCTTGACTCAGCCTTTTATCCCTTCAGTGGGTAGATGAACTGAGGATCAAGCATGCTTGGGAACTAAACACTGGGGGTTCCGCGTAAGATTGACCACCTAACCGAAACACAGGCTTCGCACCCCAGGGCCTTTGGTCACGTAAACGGAGATTGGCACCGTAGGCCCTGGTCCCCCAGGGGCTGTTGCGACGAGGAGTTTAGTTTAATACTCTAACAATAAAGGCCAATTTTTTAAACAATTTGTAATGAGAGTCGTATATCAATGTTCCCTAGACACAATTTAAAATATTTTTTCATAACATGAATTTTTTCAGATTTTTATATTAATTTAAATAAAATTTACTACGCCTCGCCTTTTTTTATAGATGTAATGCCCTAACAATAAAGGCCAATTTTTTAAACATTGGGAATGAGCGTCGTATATCAATGTTCTCTAGACACAGTTTAAAATATTTTTTTCTTAGCATAAATTTTTTCAGATTTATATATTTAAATAAAATTTATTACGCCTTTTTTATAGATGTAATACCCTAATAATAAACGCCAATTTTTTAAACAACTAGGAATGAGCGTCGTATATTTTGTAAATGCATTCAACATATACTATTTTTAGTTGCTAAGCAACGTATACGCCTTCCAAAATATTTATTTTTTAAATTTGAATAAAGAAAAATCATGTAAAATTGCTTAACGTAACTTCTTGCTCTGTTCCTCGAGATTAAATTAAAAAATTCTGGAAAAGAATATTATATGTCCCTTTAACCGAAATTGCAAATGATTTTAGAATACATATTATAAATTCGGGAAAAAAATTTTTTTTTGAAATATACAGCCCATTTTCCGACGGAGGTAGCATTATTATTTTTCCTTTAATAACGGCTGTTATGACTGAAATATTTTCTTAATACAAGGAAGATGTTTCCGCCGCGACTTCATACTACGTTCCCCTAATCCCTAAACAAGAGAAAATAAAAAAAAGAAGGAAGTTTAAAAAAAAATAGAGAAAGAGAGCGGTGGAAAGTATTATAGAAAATGAACTACTCTTTCGTACTCTTCGATAGAAACTTACTTTAAAAAGTTAGTTGCGGGTAAGATGCGGAAGTAATTTCAAAGTAAAGAAACTCCGCTTTTAAAACGAGAACACATTCACCTATTACACCGAAGGAAAAAAAAAAAAGGATTTCGATAATAAGTCTTTTGCTTTCGTACCCACCACACACGAGGGAAAGTAAAGGCAGATTTGGGATTTTCAAAAAAGATAAATAAGAAAACAACTCTACCGCTCTTCCATAGGAAGCAGTTTATTGAATCTATACATTCTGATTTCTTGAAAATCCGTAAATATTTAAATCTGTAAACCAATTTTAAAAATTATACTTTATCACATAGATATTTTTATTTTCTTATTATATAACTAGCATATAGCCCGTCATATGACGGGATCAGTGAAGTTTTTAATTTTCCAGAATTGTAAAGTACTCTACGAGGCAGGTAAAAAGAAATGGTTCGTTTTTTTGGCTGAGAATTATCTGGTACACGCTCATTAATTTGTTTACCTTTCCTGAGCGTGTGTTAGTTGCCAACTTTTATTTATCTTGTCATATTACGTGATAGGATAAACAGCAGAGGTTTTAATATTGAACAGTGATTATTTGGCGGTATGAATTAATGATGTCCAAAATGGAGCGAATCGATTGCAAACCGTGTGATTATGTATAAAAAACAAACACACAAACGCACAAACTTCTTAATTTTCAAAGATATATAATTTAGAAGCTAGATATTAATTAGTCCGTGAAATAGACTCCTAGACTTTTATGAAAAGAATTTGTTGTTAATACCGGCATTGCAACAAAAAGTAATCTATAATAAAATTTAAAATTATCACATAAGTACCTAATCTATTATTTAAGCCAAATAAAAAAGAAAATTATTTACGTAATATCTAAGTTCAGTGATAAAACGTATGAGAATAATGCAGACGATATTTAAATCATTTAAAATAAGAAAGGATTCAATGACATGTTTAAAGGAATGACGTCATAATGCTAGAAAAAAAATGTTATTTTCATCTACTTATAATGGGATAAATTGATGAATTTAATCGCCTGCTATAACCGTTGAAAATATGGCTTGATATAATGGCATTAAAGTCCCGAAAGAGGGGGAGGGGTGGATTTCGAACGTTGCTGACCCTAACTCCTCAAGAATTCAATATGGATGCCCCTATCCATTCCAGGTTCAACCGCTTCATAAATTCAAGGCCAGATGGACGGATAACTGAGGATATTATTATATAGGGGATTTGGTCTTCTCTAATATTCGTATGTAAATACTACTTCTTCATCAAAGGTGGTCAATATTAAGATCCAGTGCAAAATATTATTCCTTTGGTTCATAAAAGAGGTTAAAGAATAAACAACATTCAATTCTGTTTGTGGGGGGGGGGGAATGGAGCGGATGGTACACGTCGGCTCTTGAAAGTTCTGTGTGATTCACCTGCCCTGATGTTCATCTGATGTAAACAATATCACCCTTTTTCTGTAATTTATTGTACAATATCAATTAATAGTAAAATTAAATTAGTAATCGTACTCATCAAGCATAAATTAATGGTGATATTTTGTATAGTATATAGTTAGTCTTAAAAATAAAATTATGTACTATTTAATTTGATATATTTTTTAAGTTGGTTAATATATTTGTTCTGTAGTTCGATAGACAGAGTGCATGCTTGTAAAAGTGTTTTTCAGATCCTAATTAGAATTTTAATTGAGATATTTTCACAGTGAAATAATTTCATCTGAAACTTAAAAAATTAAGCATAATACGTTTTTACTCATAATATGTGCATTCCTGACAAATAATGCCCGTATATCATGAAGTAAGTGACATTTTACTCAATAAAAGTGCCTTTTTACTTGATTAAAACTGCTCTTTTTGATAAATATACCCTGCCTCTTTTTAAAAGAATGTGAGACCTACTATTTTCACAGATTCACAAAACAGGACCTTGGTGAAAAAAACATATTTAACTCTAAATTTCAGTTTTAAAATTTCTACATTTTTTACAATTGCACAAAATTCTTTTATTACTTTATTCATATAGAAATAATTTTCTGTTTGGATTACAAAAAAGATCGGAAAACAAACAATTAAACAACAACAAGAAAAATAGAATTTTTTCCAATGCAGCTTTCAGTGTAGATAGACTTATTTATATCAAACATGGTTGTGAAGGTGTTACTCATTTAGTACCACCCAAGAAACACGTGTAGCCTAACCCCTTGAGGATCAGCAAGTAAACACTATACGAGTCGACCGTTGGGAAAACCATTGCCCTTTACGCTATCTAGTAATTAAATCTAGCATTTAAAAATTAAAATAAAATGTTCAGATCTCCTATTACGCATGTGCAACGCTGGTCTGCTGATGGTCAAAAGTAGATCATGTCGTGGAGGCGACGCTGGACTGATAAGCGTGAAATCTCTGCATCGCATATAAGGCAATTTGTCGCAACATCGCGAACTACTATAAAGCCCTTCCCATTCATCTTCATGTTTACAACAGCCAATAAACAAACAATAAACTGCCCTTCCGTTTGAAACTAAAGCCAGAATTTTCATAATTTGAGAATTTGTCCTACTGCGTGAAATCGCCTTATACAAGACGTTAGTCACAAACGGGTTAAAGAATGGAACAGACACGTATAACAGTGCTTCAGTTGTGTCCTCATAATTTAGAATCATAGATTAAGAAGAAAAAAAAACAGGCTTGGTTTACCATCTTCATTTTACGTTTGAACTTGGAGGACATAGAACCACGAATCTATTCTTACGTGCTCATACTGTCATTAACGAACACGGCTGATCTTTGGTAGGCTCTAGCCTCGAAACCCCGGTTATAAAATTGACGCTATTGCCGACTTAAAATAGAAATTTTTCTAAAGATTATTCGCACATCATTCGTCATTTCACTGTTATTTCACTACAGTGAAATAACAGTGAAATGACAGTGCAGTTCATTCTAAAAAAACTGCACAAAAATGTAATTTACGTACTTTTCAAAATAAAATTTTCAATGATCATTCTATTCAGATAAAAGCATAATATCAGGGTGATATTCAAATGAAAAAAATTTATTGAGAGAAAAAAAATGGCTTCCTTCTGTGTAACCGATCCTCCCCACGTATTTGTCGTGTGTTCCCTATCAATTTTCTTTATACAGATTTTTTCTTAATGTTGCAGACTTTGTTTCCCGAAAAGCAACCAACAGAAAACTCAAGGGAAAAAAATGCGAGGGGAGAAAATGTGCCAGCTCGAATGAAGAAAGCAGAAACGGGAAAAATAAATTCCCACCACACAGAAATTTTCGGGTGAAAACTCTGTGGGAGGGAATGAGAATGATTACTTAGAAAAATTGTGAATTTAAGCGCAGCAAAAAATGGCGCAGAATCGAAATTGTAAAGTAATACCGTGAGCGAATAAATTTTTTCTCATTTCCAATTGATTACTTCAACGAAAATCTTATTTCTTAGATTCTCCTTGAAAGTAATCAAAATGATAAATTCAATTCTAGAGTCTTTGAAATCGGAACTGAAACATACATTTCGAAGATGCTAGAACGGAATTTATAGTTTTCTTAATATCAAAACCGAGACACAAAGGAAGAATTTATTCGAATACGAAAGTATACCTTTTCAAAAAGACTATTTCTGTAATTTTTTTATATTTTCCCAATCGCAACGTTTGTGATAAAATTGCGTTCGTTTCAATCTTTTTATAAATTGTAATTCATATAGTATACAACATTATATAATTTTAGATATCACGAAAACGCCTGTTTTAAAAAATATAAATTATATATAAGTGTAAATAAATATAATAAAATATAATAAATGTAATAAAATAAATATAAGTACAGAATATCTTACTGAGAAAAATCTCTGTTTTTTTTATTGTTTTTTAGCAACTTCAGATTTTTTCTCTTTTTACAGAAGCGAGTGAGACTGTAGATCTTTAGCGTTAGAACACCCGTCAGTAATATTTCGATTCCAAACATAATATGTATGCAAAATATGGCTATATTCGTTATACCCACAGACACTCACGCATGTGTTTGTGTGTATATAAAGAGATAAACACGTACAGATTTAAATAAATACATATTTGTAAATGTATGTATGTATGTATATATATATACACACATACACACACATACATACATACATATATGAATATCCTATAAATATGAGTATAAATATACATTTGTAAACATGTACATGTATAAATATGTACACACGCACACACACACACATATATATATATATGTATATGTATATATATATATATATATATATATATATATATATATATATATATATATATATATATATATATATATATATATATGTAATCCATTTTTTATAAAACTCCTTGATAAGGAGAAAGAAGAACAGCTAGCAGTAATAAAAATGCAGTCGGGCCTCATATTGAAGAGAACGGCACAAGTCTGATTCAAACTTTATTCCAAAGCGGCTACAACGCACATCTTTTCTACTTCACGACAGACAAAGAAAAGCTACAGAGCTCGCTCTGATCGAACAGAGGTGCACCTAAGAGCGATGGCAGAAAGAATTTTCCCACAGTACAAAACAACTTAATAAGCGAATTAAATGCAATATCAGCAAAACGCAAAACCATCCAACAGCTGGAAAACGTGATGAATAGACAGAAAGTTTACAGTTTTAGGACAGAAAGGAATGTTAAGTGGAAAATACTCCTTTGATTTAACTATTTAGAGGCTGGGAAAAAGAGTAGACCGTAGCACTCTAAATCAAACCAAGCGTAGGCTATGGTTTACTGTGCCTAGGCTATAATACACCCTGGGGATTTTTTTTATCTAGTCACTTTAAATGCAAACTTTACACATTTATGCTGTTTTCACACACACAAAAAAAATAGTGTCGATCCGTAACATTTTAAATCCGTTTGTGCCATTGAAGTCTCACTATACATTTTTGTTCTATTGTACATATAAGTAATAATGAAGAGGGCGTTATTTTCGCCGCAAAAGGAAAGGGGGCGTATAAATTCTGGGTGTGCCTGTCTTGGGTCCCTGGTTCATTTCCCCGACAACCGTTAATTATTTCTTTTCTCGCACACAAAACGTCAATGCATGAAAAGAGATGCCATATTACATACAGAGTTATGGTTTTTGAAAAGTCATTTAGTGCTAAAATTATTTCATTCTCCTCTCTTTGAAGAAATAATTTGACGTAATTTTTCCAATATTACAATGCCAGTAAAAAATAATGAATAACGGGATAGCATAACAGGGAAATTTATAAAGATAAATAATGATCATTAGTTACAAAAACAATATTATAATGTTCTTGTAAATACTCTTTATTAATTTCTTTTAAAATAGTTTTGTATGTTTATTTCTTTATATATTTCAGTAGAAAATATAGTAATATCTTTCCTGTTTTATTAGCTTCATGCTAACCTATGGTCATTTTTTACAGATGAACTGAAAGGCGTTTTAAACAAATTTGAGTTTCTTATACAGTGGAAATTTCTTTATGTGACGACAGGTATTATTTTCTTTTTAAAATGAAAGACGAGAGAGAAATTTTAATTTAAGCCTTTTAATAATTATTAAAAATTTTTTGGCTTTCCTTTCCTTATATAAATAATGAGGAAAATATTTTTTAAAATCATATTTTGTTTTAAGAGTAGTTTAATGTTTGAAAAATAGTTTGTCGCCAATCGACAATATTGGGCTTTAATTGAAAAATCAATTTATCTTGATAAACCGTTATAATATTAAACAAAAATGAGTTTTAATAATTACAATAAGGATTTTCTATAAGATATTTTTAAAAGTAATTAAATTTTATTGTAAATACAAATTACATTGCCAAACATCAGATAAATCAATGTGGAATATAAAATAAATTGTTTGCTTTATGATATTTGACAATACGAGTACGACTTGAATGAAGAACAGGGTGTCTCAGCCAACTTGGCGATAAAACTCTGAGCATGGTAGCCTAACATTTTCTCCTGATCTCGGGGTGTCTAAACAATCTGTACCTATATTTTAATTTATATTGTATCCAGCTCTTCTTCCATTTCTTATATATTAAATGCGCTTAATACTTAAAAATATTAGATGTAATGAACCATTAAAGGTTCACTATGGCTAATTTTTAATAATTTGGAACTGTAGGCTTTGTAAACTGTTAAGGGAATTAATTACCCATAAATGTACATGCCCACTTTCTCAGTAGTTTTGGTTAATTAAGATAATGTAAATAATTCTATTACAATGGCGCAATCTACATCCATTAAAGTTGCTTAAATAGCAAGGGATACAATGCTATTCGGATGAAATTCTTTTGTATTTTAGTAAACATCGCCAATAATTTCACCACATTTACCAAGGGGCACCCTATTCTTCAGTAGTACCTACGAGTACAAATTTTCCACAAAAGTCTGTCCCAATCTTTGAGGATATCATAAATTTGACTGTATATACATTTAAAGGGATTACTTAAGAATTGAGTTCCCGTTGGCTAATTTGGAGAAAATATTGGCGATATTTACTAAAACCCAAAGATAATCCATCCAAACATTGCATTTCTTGATTTTTCTGGCGACTTTAATGAATGCACACTACGCCATCGTGATAGAATTATATACTCTTGCTTAATTAAAGAAAACGACTTGAAAACCGGACATTTATATTTATGGACAATGAATCCCTTAACAGTTTATAAACGCAACAGCTCCAAATTATTAAAAATCAGCTATAGTGAACCATTAATGGTTCGTTATATCTAATTTTTTTAAGCATTGCGCATTTTTAATATATAAGAAAAGAGTTACACAAGGAGAGTTGGATGCAAATATCATAAAAACTATAATATAGATACAGAATGTTCGGACACGGCGAGATCAGGTGAAAATGTTAGGCGACCATACTCAAACCATTAACGCCAAGTTGGCGGGGGAACCCAGTTCTTTAGTCAATCCACATTTAAAAAAGTAATCTACAACTATAAACTGCAACAAAAATAAACTACTTGTGTTGAATATAGAAGAAAATAGAATCAACACTGCTTATTCTTCTCTAAGCTTACTGGAACTTTATACCTATTGTTGCCAATTGGCAACGAACAGAAATATCTGGTTACAACAAATACTTTACAGTTAAATATCCAAAGAATTTCGTAAATATGGGCTATATACGTTACCTTTTCAAGTAGTAATTGTTACTTGATCACTGCAGATCAAAATAGTGTATTTTCAAGCTTCCATAAAAGACAAAAAGCACAGGTAGCAAACAAATGAACGAATAAATTTTTCTATATTCTTAAAAGAAGTAGAGGTACCATTTATATGCTGAAGTTTTGTTTAATATTACCTTTAGTGTGCATTTTATTGGCAACATTAGGTATTACAACTTCAATATTATTCTAATGAGCCGATTTTACGCAGTAGGGCAAATCTCAATTTGTGATAATTCTGGCTTTAGTTTCAAACGGAAAGGCAGTTTATTGTTTGTCTACTGGATGTTGTAAACCTGAAAATGAATGGGAAGGGCATTAAAGTAGTTCGTGACGTTGCGACAAATTGCTCTATAGTTATTTTAGAAAAACTAAATTGGCTATATTGTCAAAAGGCAACACATGACATTTCAGAGCTAAACTATTTAAAAGAATTTTGATGCAATTCTTTTCAAACGCCGGTAATGGCATGGTATTGACAGAAATGATGAAATGGGAAAACCAGCATAGAATAACAAAGAGGTCATTATCTTGGTTAAATTTTGTAAAATTGAAAAATATAATGTAAGGAAATAGCGAAAACTAATCAACAGAATATTATTCTGAGCAAAAAAGAGCTTTCTTGCATACCGATTTTAGCGGAAGACTTTATACAAAATAAATATGTATTTTTAGGGATAAAAATAGTCAATAGGATAAAATATCTAAGTACAAATATAAAGAAAATTTCTTCAAAGAAGTACATCATTGTAAACGCATTCTAAAGTCCCCTCCATACTATGGTCTAACGATGCGCAACTAAAGTGCGCAGTAGACCCTATGGACTAATCCACGAGTTCGGCTCATTTAGTGGCCAGCGTGTGGATGCAACCCGTGAACCACCGTTCAAGGTCACCATCAGGAAGTGGTGAACAATTGGCCATAGTGTGGAGGCTACATAAGAGAGTGTAGAATTCCAGTGAGAGATGCTTCTTCATCTTTTCCCCACCTCTTGTGCCATAGAGGTTACCATAATCGTTTCAAACATTGATTATTCTAGGAGATATTTTGATAAGTCCAGTTCAATGAATGAAAACTGTCTTCAAAATTCAATCTCAAGCCATATTAAATTATTCAAACAATGAGAAAATGCCCTTTCAAGGATTCATTCGTTAGGTTTCTTTTCATGAAATAGGATGACTTCGCATCACTGCCTTAGCTCCCCAAAAACTGACAAAAGAATCTGTATAAAGATTCGAGATGAGACGCTATTCTGGGAAAAGCTAATAATAAAGGAAGTAGACAATAAAAACAGCCACGCGTTTAAAGATCACTCTTTAAGTGTCAAGGAACGGGTCAGGTCTAAATTGGCACGAAGTTAAACTGCGAGGGATTTAGAGAATAGGAAATCCTTAACCAACAGTAGTTTACCAAGGGTTCACGTCTGAGCCTGTTGAATCGAGGGAACGATTGTTGCTATGGAATCCCACAAATTTGAAAGGGAGAGAGAATCTGTGACGACTTCCATGTTCTTGAGCGAAGAAGTAGCGTGAAGAAAGATCACAGTCTTAACAGAATTGGAAATCCCTTTTATTTTTCTGGAGTAAATGCCGGTTAATTCTAATCTCCCAAAACAAGTCGAAATGTAAAGGATTGTTGCTTGCATAACAATTACCACGACGATCACAGTTGGAAAAAAGATTAATCTCACAAAATGGGGAGGCTTTTCCAGGGTGCAATGCAAACTCAATCTATCCACCGTTAGGTGTCCGAAAACCCTGCCGTTCCTTATAGGAGCGGTCTTCACGAGTCTCCCGAACGTAATCACTAGAAAGCTGGCTCCGTCAAATGTCGCGGAAGCCTCCACGAGATCAAAGCATGTCGAAAAGCCCCGAGTCGCAAAATTCTAGGCTTTTTATACCTGGGGGTCAGTTACGGTCCCGCCAACCGTTTTTTGGTCAGTTACGATTCCGGTTACCTGAGACCTCCAGATAAGGTTACAGATAGTTTTTTTAGTTGAATTCTCATTCTCTAGCTGTCCCGATTCCGGAATTCTCGAGGCACTCTCCGGGATCATTACCGCGACCGATCAGGGGCGTGGTGCCTATTCAACCGAACTGTCAACATCCCAGACACGCCGTCGCCGCGCTATTGTAGCCGGGTAGAAACAGGAGGAATTCATATCAGTTGATTTCGGTCATTAGTATTCTGAACAGAGGGGGGGGGTCTTCACAATACGAAGATATGCAGCAATAAATCAAGCATGTAATATCATATGACACTCCCATTCAGAAAAAAACACGATTTTCATGAAAAAAGGTAAACAGCTGAACGATGTCCAAATAGGTATGGTACTACTCTTCAGTACCGGAGTTGGTGAGTTTAAATCCCCCTGCCAGCATAGATGCTCGTAGTAATTCGGAATCGGCTTTAAGCAGTAGGTCCTGGTCTTTTAGCATAGCAAAACAATAGACCGTAGTTTTCCAAACCAAACCGAACATCAGAAATCTCACTATCCGAAATGTCCCGACAGAGAATTCCTCATTTTACAAGAGAAAAATATTTATTATTTTCTTTTAAAAATGTTTAAGTACCTTTACTTTGGTACTTGAAAGTGGTGTTTTATACGAACAGTCATTAAAGCAGGATATCGAACTATATCAGATGACAGAGAAGGTTTAGAGTATTTTAAGTGGGAAAAAAAAGAGAGCCAGAAAACTAAAGTAAAGTCTACGACTAAATACTCTTTTAGTTAAGTCAGTTTTAGCATGGGTCCATTGAAGTCTTCAGACTTAATGTTTCGTAACCACAATTCTTCTTAGTAACGCCTCGAATTTTTTTAATCCATATTTTTGAAAGAGGATAAAAGAGAAAGGAAGTAAGTCGTTAAAATGATCAATCATCTTAACGATGAAAAATAGAAGGAGGATTTTCATTAAAAAAAAAAGTTATTTAATAACTTAAATTGGAGTAAAAAAAATAGGAACTAATTTAATGTTGGAATATTACAAAATGTCTGAATTTTCCTTAGAAAGAATTGCATTATTAAAGCCCCAATACAATCTAAAAACAATAATGAAAACTTACATAAAAATATCTTTTGCGATAAAGTTTTTTTTATATAGATATTATAAATTTTCTCAGAGAAAAGAAAACAGAAAAATTCGCCCAAGATACATCTAACTTTTGAATTAAGAATCGAAACGAATTTTAAACGGAAAGTTTTTATTATGGAGGATAATCTACTTTTTTTTAAGGCTTTGTTTTTCAAAAAGAAAAATCATTTCACTTGATGAGGGTTCAATTTTCGGTCGAATCGACTAGGCAAGCTGAATGGTGTTTTCCTGGTTTCACTCGTAAGTAACAAAAACGTGAGTTCGCTAGTAATATGAGATTTTTACCGTGGGTCTGTAGATGCCATATTGTATTCCTTTTGCTCAATATTAAGCTATGAGAATAAATAAAATTTCAACAAGTTTAATATGTGAAAAGACAGTAAATTCTTTAAGATATTATCCTTTCCTTTGTCATGAACATTACACTTTCAGTGCAGCAATTTGGTAAACTTCGTAACACTAATAACTTAAAATTTTTCAGTTTCTTAAAACAGCAGTTGTTTCTTTATTTTACGTAAATTACAATATTTGCCTTATTAAAACTTTTCACTGTTGTGAAGGCGCCCTTTGTTCGGAACACTAACGACCGAAATCAGCTGAACTGGGTCTGTAACCTTAACTGGAGTTCGCAGGTAATTGGAACCGTAACTGACCCCCAGGTATAAAAAGCCTAAAATTTTGCGACCCGGGTCTTTTGTGACCTAAACTTATTAGAGATCAGAACATAGAAATTATAAATAATAATTTAAAGTGGTTTTAATTGCAAAACAAAGCAGAATTTTGAAACTATATGGTGATCAAGTTTTGACTAAAAAATAATCTTTTAATCTTCGTAGCTATTGGAGCTAAAGCTTAAAAAATTAAAAACTACCTAGTAATAATACGCTTTCATAGTAAGCTTTTCCTACACAAATTAAGAAATCACACACTCCCATTTATATAGATTTAACTGCAAAACAAAGTAGTATTTTGAAACTATATATAGTGATTAATTTTCATTTAAAATATGACATTTTAGTCTTCGTAGGTATTGTAACTTCCAGCTTAAAACACAAAACTACCCCATAATACATACTTTGATAGTAAGCTTTTCCTAGGATTATTAGAGATCAGAACATAGAAATTATAAATAATCATTTAATTTGGTTTTAATTGTAAAACAAAGCAGAATTTTGAAACTATATGGTGATCAATTTTTAACTAAAAAATGACTTTTTAATCTTCGTAGCTATTGGAGCTAAAGCTTAAAAAATGAAACTAGTCACTAATATACTCTTTAGTAGTAAACTGTTCCTAGACAAATTCTGAAATTATAAATTCCCATTTATATTAATTTAATTGCAGAACAAAGTAGATTTTGAAACTATATATAATGATGATTTTTCAATAAAAATATGACTTTTTAATCTTCGTAGCTATTAGAGCTAAAGCTTAAATAAAACTACCCTGTAATATACGCTTTAATAGTAAGCTTTTTATAGAAAAATTCTGAAATTATAAACTCCCATTTATATTGATTTAATTGCAAAACAAACTTGTATTTTGAAACTATATATAGTGATCATTTTTATATTAAAATATGAACTTTAAATATTCGTAGCTATTGGAATTGCAAGTAAAAAAAATAAAACTACCCAGTAATATACGCTTTAGCTTTTCCTAGACAAATTCTGAAATTATAAACTCCTATTTCTATTGATTTAATTGCAAAACAAAGTAGTATCTTGAAACTATATATAGTGATCATTTTTGAATACCTTTTAATCTTCGTAGCTTTTGGAACCTCAAGCTAAAAAATTAAAATACTCCGTATTTTTATTTTTTAGGTTAAATCTTAAAAAATAAAACTACATAGTAATATACGTTATAGCAGAAAGCTTTTCCTAGACAAATTCTGAAATTATAAACACCCATTTATATTAATTTAATTGAAAAACAAAGTAGTATCTTGAAACTATATATAGTGATCATTTTTGAATAAAAATATGACCTTTTAATCTTCGTAGCTATTGGAACGGCAAGCTTAAAAAGTAAAATACTCCGTACTACATGCTTTAATAGTAAGCTTTTCTTAGACATATCTGAGTTCAGAGTACGGAAATTATTAATAAGGGAAAAATCTTGGTAAAAAAGGAAAGATAACGATGACGGATAAATTTCTAAGAATTCGAGGCCGATTAAACATGATCATTATGGAACGACAGCGTTGTTAAACCGTTCTGGAAAGGAAGGAAAAGTCAGTCATTTAGCGGTGACCATCGCTATTTGGAAAAATTCCTCACGGTTTAAGAGAAAAGGGGAGGAATGCTAATTGCTTTTCATTTTTATAGGCTTTATGTTTGGGATTTTTACAAGGTACTGGGAAAATTCTCAAACAAATGCGCCGTTGGAATTGCCATGCATGACAAAACTTCTGAGATTATTTTATTTATTCTGATTGGGACTAATTATAGCTATCAGAAACGAGGAATTTAGAAAAAAAAAAACAAGTTAAATATTTATGCAATATTATAAGCAATAAAATATTAAGAATTTTATTTCTTTGGAGTTTTTCATAAAAATTTAGGAAAAGAAATATGTATTCTTATAGAAACTATATTAAAAACGTTAAAGGAGTTGTGCATAAATTTATGATAATACAGGTTATCTAATATTTTAGCCATAGGATACGAAATACAATCTAGAGAAGTACGAGAACATAGTACGAGTAAAGAGCTCTAAAATTATAACTAGTAAGAGACTAATTATGAACTAGTAAGAACTAGTATGAACTAGTATATCTGACACAAATAATTTAACAATACATAAGTTATATATATATATATATATATATATATATATATATATATATATATATATATATATATATATATATATATATATATATATATATAAGTTATAGAATAAACAATGATATACTGCGAATTCACAGTATATCATTGCTGTAAAGAAATAAATGTTCTGATAAGAAAGATTTGTTCTGATAAGAAAAAATATTTATTCTTTTCAGAACTAATTATGACTTGTAAAAAAGTTAAAATCGAGAAATAGTATATAAATTTTCATAACACAGCTTAGTTAATATTTTAGCCATAAGATAAGAAATAAATTTTAGACAACATTCATTACTTTGGATTTTGTCTAGTCGAGACAAGTTATAATAACTGTAAGGAACTTTACATAAAACATGTAAAATTCTCAAAATGCGTCATTGGATTGCCCTGCACGAACAAAGTTCTGTCACACACACGCACGCACGTACGCGCGCACACACACACACACACACACACACACACACACACACACACACGTATATATGACACAGACGAGTGGTTAAGGCGGGGAAGTAACATTTGATTTCATATAAACACTTGTATCCTATTGCAATCCTTCTGTCCATGGCTATGCCATTTAGATATCCTTTGTTCTCATAATTCGTAATGACAAGCGTGGAGGATGATATCAGCCGAATTCCCGCTCAGAACTGATTTCTTTTTGCGTTGCTACCTAAGCAAATTCCTATGTCTACTTCCGCTTCAGCTTTTTTACTGTGTAAAGTTCTGCTCGAGAGTGTGTCTTTCAACTATTACGTTATCGTTAATGAGTTTTAACTATTTTTAATTATAACTCGCTGAATTCTTATCCCCCGTTTTTAAACCTGACACACACACACACACACACACACACACACACACACACACACATATATATATATATATATATATATATATATATACATAAAAACACATGCATGCATACATACATATACACACATATATATATATATATACATGCATATATATATATACATACATACATATATATACATACATACATATATATACACACATATATATATATATATATATATATATACATACATATATATATATATATATATATATATTATAGAATAAGCAATGATATATTGAGAACTCATAATCAATAAATTTAGGGAAAAAATTATTTATACTTATCGAAACTATAGTACAAAAGTTAAAATTAAGTTGTGCATAAATTTATGATAACACAGGTTATCTAATATTTTAGCCATAGGATTTTTAGCAGTAGGCCATTTTTAAGAAGGCGAGTCAAGTTATAACAACTGTTTGGATATTTACATAGTACAAGGAAACCGCTTTTAGAATAACTAGTAAGAGACTAATTATACCTAGTAAGAGAAATATCTGACACGAGGTATGTAGTAAAGGATAAGTTATAGATATATGTCATAGAATAAGGAATGATATATTGAGAAATCACAACCAATAATTTAGCAAAAAATTTATCTATTCGTATCAGAACTAATTATAACTAGTAACGAAGTTAAAATCGAGGAGTAGTACATACATTTATCATAATACAGCTTAGCTAATATTTTAGCCATAGGATAAGAATTAAACTATAAACAACTTCATTACTTAGGATTGAATACAAGTTCTAACTAAAAGAAATAGTGAAACAGAAATTTATGAGACGTTATTAGTTAAAATTTCAGACGTAGGGTTGTAAGAAACGCCGACAATTTTAATATTTTCTTGTTTTTCATTTGCATTCCTTTCTAATTGCTTCGGAGTGTTTCTTATTGAAGCTAGTTATACCCATCGAATGTTGTACCAGACAACCAGAAGTTATTAAAAGACCTTTTAAATAATGGATAAGAAATAAAATATTGGCAATTTTATGACTCCAGAACTTTTCGTCTTCAATAAACTTCGGTAAAATTGCAGCTTGATTTTTATACGAAATAGTTTTTTTTTTTCAAATTCAAAATAACCTCTTCCAAAGCTATTACTAAATATAAATTAACTACAAAGTAAGTGAGATAATCTGCATCTTAACAGAAGCCATTTTATAAATTAGATTCTTTAGTCATTAAATTTAAGCAATGGAGTCTAGACTTTTAAGCAAAGCCATGCTTTTAAGAGTACTGCCAAGCCCCTATTTTGATCTCATTTAGCTTTTAGAGATAAAATTACTCCTTTGAAGAGCGCAATAAGTTTGAAAGGGACTGTTGCAGCGGAGAAGAGAAAAATCGCCAAGGGGCTTTATTACTTTTAAACTGGATTATACTGAATTATACGGAAGTGATTAAAGATGGTTGCAGGAAAATTCGTTAAGGTACTTGGGAAAATTATTCACTCTTGAGAGACGGATAGAAGAATAATCACTTAGCGGGGAAGAAAACGAAAAAACGCATCAATGTTTATGAAATAAAAATAAACTAAGAGCAGCGTATAGAAATTTTTTTATTAAATATCGTAATTTAAATACTGTATTTCAATGAATGGTTCAAAAATATACTCAAAACAAACTTGGTTTAAAAAAACAGGTTCATAAAAATTGTTAAAAAAAGATTAAGGCAATTTCGTTTAACAATACCCTATTTTATAGGTAAAAAGAAAATAATTAAATGACTTCATTTTATAAAAATCCATATATTAAAATAACTGCCTTATTTAAATTTTAAACGTACGCCGCTAGGATAATTTAAAGAATTCCTGAGCCGCGGTAGTTGAGTTGGCAAAGGCAGCGATCTCATAACCGGAGAATTGTCAGATCGAGGTTCGAGTCGGCCAAAGATCCGTCGTGTTCATTAATTGGCACTGGGGCATGTAAATTAGGTCCATGATCGCAATGGTCTACTAGTTCAAACGATACCCATGGCAAGCCAAGCCTGGGAGGTCTTCTGCTTGGTTCCCGCCTTAAAATACGAAGCCCCCTTGATCGAAGTCTTTGTTTACCTCAGAGGTGCTCTTCAAAATAAACAGTGCAATCCTTTACCTTATTTCGAGTAGACTTCGGCGTATGTGCTTGGCTTGTCTAAGTGGAATTGGCAACAACAAAAACAAAGAATTCTGACTGCAAATTACGGACTCAAATCAATACTCCCTCTTTTGAGAATAATCAAAATCACGGGGACATTGGCGAAAGACATCTTTGCGAATATCTTGGGCACTCGAATTCGGCATGAGCCGTCCTCTTTGCCTTTTTCCTTGATTCAGGAATTCACAGCCTTATTTTGAACATTACATACATTGGGAATATATATTGAGACATACATACATTAAGAATTTTATCGTTCTTAATTCCATTTAGGATCGGAGAGCAGAGCAAGAACTTGGGAGACCAAATCTCCACTTTTAATCCCGTCGTCAATATTATCGACACATTCTAATGACGAAGTATTCCCTCAAGTTCTTAATTACCCCAGGTTAAATTAGAGTATTGTTGTTATACTAAGTATCATTAGATTCGTTCAATGAACGTCTGTAAAATCCATCTAATATTATTCGGAGATTTTTATCCTTGGCTAGAAACATCCCTGTGAATGGCTTGGGTACTCGAATTCGGCAGGAGCTTTCCTCTTTCCCTTTATCCTTAATTCGGGAATTCATAGCCTTATTTTGAACATTACATAGACATACGTACACTTGGAATTTTATCGTTTTTAATTCCATTTACGATCGAAGAGCTGAGCAAGAACTTGGGAGACCAAATATCCATTTTTACAGTCCCGTTATCAATATTATCGACACATTTTAATAACGAAGTATTCTCTCAAGTTCTTAATTAACCCAGGTTAAATTAGAGTATTGTTGTTACTAAGTGTCATTATATTCGTTCAATAAACGTCTGTAAAATCCATCTAATATTATTTGGAGATTTTTATCATTGGCGAGAAACATTCTTGTGAATGGCGTAGCCTTATGTTGAACATTACATAGACACACGCACACTGGGAATTTTATCGTTTTTAATTCCATTTAAGATTGGAGAGCAAAGCAAGAACTTGTCAGACCAAATCTCCATTTTTACAGTCCCGACGTCAATATTATCGACACATTTCAATGACGAAGTACTCCCTCAAGTTCTTAATTACCCCAGGTTAAATTAGAGTATTGTTGTTACTAAGTGTCATTCTATTTGTTCAGTAAACGTCTATAAAATCCCTCTAATATTATTCGGAGATTTTTATCATTGGCGAGAAACATCCTTGTGAATGGCTTGGATCTCAAATTCGGCAGGAGCTGTCCTCTTTGCCTTTATCCTTGATTCGAGAATTCATAGCCTTATGTTGAACATTACATAGACATACGCACTCTAGGAATTTTTGCATTTTTAATTCCATTTAAGATTGGAACTAGCAAGAACTTGGGAGACCAAATATCAGTCCCGTTGTCAATATTATCGACACATTTTAATGACGAAGTATTCCCTCAAGTTCTTAATTACCCCAGGTTAAATTAGAGTATTGTTGTTACTAAGTGTCATTAGATTCGTTCGATAAACGTCTGTAAAATCCATCTAATATTATTCGGAGCACAGTATCTTTGAGTTATTTGATTTGCATTTGAACTTACTGGAAAATAAGGATTATAATCAACGTATTTAGTTGCAAAATAAGGAATTATATTTTAAACAAATAATTATAAAAATTAAATGATGGTTATTTTATTGAATCTGTAAATATTCAATAATTTATACAAAGCAAAAATAAATTGAAATTGTTTGAATTGTATTAGAAATATTACATTGAAAATGTTGAATTATATTCAAGATCCCCGCAAAAAAATATTGAAATATATATTGCATATCGAACTGGAGGATATTAATTTATAGTCTAGTTATTAACGCAAAAATAATGAGTTCTATTTAAAATATTAAATGAAAAATATTGAATTATACTCGAAATATTTAACTGGGAAGTACTGAGATATTTTGAAAAGATATTAAATGTGCCTAATATAGCGGGTGCAGATGACATGGAATATTCAAATAATTTAAATATTATCCGAACCTACTCTACAACAAAAATATGCTATATTGTTAAAGAAAAAAGGATGAAAATTACTTTCTAATCAAAATGAAAATTTGAAGACATCACATGAGAATATCGGATTGATGCTAAGTGAAACTTGAATATAACGCTAAATTGTTTTGAAAATAAAATGCTAAACGGGACTTAATAAATGCACAAAACTATGCTATGATTAGAAAGAAGAGGGATGAGAAAGAACGTCTGCCGAAAATAAAAATTCGAAGATATCATATGAGAACATCGCATTGGTGCTAATTAATCATGAATATAATTTGGAGTTGATTTGAAAAAATATTAAACGTGATTTAATAGACTAGAGACAACAAAAACATGATGTATTTTTAAAGAAAAAGGAAAAGAGAAAAACTAATCAAAATGATAATTCGAAGGTATCATATGAGAACATGCTATCGTTGCTAAGTAACCTTAATATATATCCTTAATATATAATATATATCGTTTTGAAAATAAATTTTCAACAGGTTGAATAAAGTAAATAAAACAAAACTGTTTTAAAGGAAAAGGGTGAGAAAGAACTTTTAATGAAAATGAAAATTCGAAGGCATCATGAGAACATCGCATCGATGCTAAGTAACCTTGAATATAATATTGAGTTGCTTTAAAAATAAATATCAAACATGATTTAATAAACTAAATACAACAAAACTATGTTCTATTTTTAAAGAAAGAGAACGACAAAGAACTAATCAGAATGAAAATTCGAAGACATCACATTAAAACATCGCATCGGTGCTAAGTAACCTTGAATATAATATAAGTTGTTTTGAAAAAGTTATTAATCATGATTTAATAGGCTAGAAACACCAAAATTATGTTATATTTGTAAATAAAAAGAACGAGAAAGAACTAATCAGAAGGAAAATTCGAATATATTATATGAGCATATGGTATCGATGCTAAATAACCTTGAATATAATAAGCTGTTTTCCAAATAAATTTTAAACACGGTTGAATAAACTAAATAAAAAACTATGTTATATTTTTAAAGGAAAAGGATAAGAAAGAACTTTTAATGAAAATGAAAATTCGAAGACACCCCATGATAACATCGCATCGATGAAAAGTAACCTTGAATATAATGTGAGGTGTTTTGAAAAAAAATATTAAGCGTGTATTAATATACTAAATGCAACAAAAGTTATGTTATATTTATATAGAAAAAGAACGAGAAATAAAAACGAAAATTTGAAGACATCACATGAGAAAATCGCATCGCTATGTAACCTTGGTCTTATTGATGCGAGCTGTAAGAGAAAGAAAAGAGAAACGGGAAATTTTCGAATGCTTTAAAATCGGAATTCGCAGATGGAACTCACGTGTTACGGTAATAACAATGCTGGTAGCCAAACAAGCTCCGATGACGCCAGTCATTAAAGCCGTAAGTGGCCGCAACATGCAAAATAATGACGCTTATTATTAATGATCGCCAACACAGAAAACGAGGAAGTGGGTAACTTGTTTCTGCGTGTTAGTCTGAAAAGAGAGAAGCGTAAATCTCCCATTTAAATTCTGGGGAGAGCGGCAACATCATACTATTTCATTCACGTCTCCATACCAGGCCATGATTCACTTTCAACAACTTCAATCCTTTAATACACCACGAGGAAACTCATAGCGAGGACGGATTTCCTTTCGAATATCTGCTTTCGTCACATGCCTGTGTTGATAAAGCAACGAGCTTATTTTATCATTATGTACTGTATAAATGTTGATTTATTACTTTTATTCTTTTCCGACATTTTTAACGAGGGTATTATGACCAATTGGAAATATCTAATCCCCTATATAATAATAGGCTCACTTATCTGTCCGTATGTTCTCAAATTTATGAAGCTGTTGGACCTAGAATGGATAGGGGAATCCATATTTGATTCTTAATAAGTTAAGGTTAGCAAAATTTAAAGCAAGTCTTATAACGTTCAAAATTTACACCTCCTCCCCTTTTCGAGCTTTTAATGCCATTATTTCATGCTCTATTTTGCCCGGTTAAGAGCAGGCAATTAAACATCAATTTGTCACATAATAAATACGTAAAAATAACATTTTATTCTAGCATTATAACGTCGTTTCTTTAACCATCTCATTGAATCATTTCTTATTTTAAATTACTTAAATATCATCTGCATTATTTTCATACGTTTTATCCCTGAACTTAGATATCACGTACATAATTTTCTTTTATATTTGGCATCAATAATAGATTAAGTACATATATGGGATAGTTTTATATTTAATCATCGATTTTTTTTGTTGTAATGAATTTTTCTCACCGGTATTAACAACAAATTTTTTTTTCATAAAAGTTTAGGAGTTTTTTTCACGGACTAATAAATTTCTAGCGTTTAAGTAGTTATATATCTTTGAAAACTAAGAAGTTTGTTTCTTTTGTGCGTTTGTGTTTTATACATAATCACACAGTTTGACTAAATGAATTCAGCGTGATTCTAAACTGCATTCGCAGTATCGGGAGACTTTAGAGGAGTATGAAGATAAATAAATTATTGAGCGTGTACAAGATAATTAACAGCCGAACAAACCCTTTTTTATCTGCCTCATATGTTACTTTACAATTCTTGAAAATTAAAAATTTTACTAATCCCGTCATGTGTCGGGCTTTATGCTAGTTATAAATATTTGACGAAAATTTAAAGAGGTTTATCTTTAAAGCACAACAACGTGGGATATCACTCTTTACCACCGAGGTCGTTAATTAGAAAAATTAACTTGTTCAACGTGATACTATTAAGTTTTAAAAAAACCCCATGAAAACCTTAAATAGCTGTGGGTAGCTGAAAATAAAGGTGTATTTAGAAAGAAATTAATAAAACAGTGCATTTGGAGTAGTTTTATACTTATAAACATTTTAAGTTTATAAATGCTATTTAAAAATATCAAAAATACTACGTAAACAAAATGTTTTGCTTCTGTATTCACTTCTTCGATAAATATGTGCCGCCATATTTCAGTCGACAAAGGCGTCAATCTTTAGAAAATTATGAGTTCGAGAGTCCAGCCGGCCAATGATCCATCGTGTTCATAAATGGTGGCTGGGCCACGTAAGGTAGGTTCGGGGGCGCAATGTCCTCCAAGTTTCTAAACTATACCTCATGAATTGTCAGGCGAAGCTTGTGTGTGTGTGTGTGGTAGGGGGTTGCTTGGTCCCTGCTTCTAAGTTACGAGGACCCAATGGGAGTATGAAGAGCCCCCTTCGTTCGGAACACGAAAGACCGAAATCAGCTGATCTGAATTCCTCTTATTTCGATCCGACTACAATGGGGCGGCGACGCCGTGTCTGGGATGTTGACAGTTCTGTTGAATAGGCGTCAAGCCCCCTGATCGGTTGCGGTAATGATTCCGGAGGATTGCATGGAAAAGCCAGAATCGGGACAGCTAACGAATGAGAATTCAACTAAAAGAACTAGCTGTGACCTTAGCTGGAGTTCTCAGGTAACTGGAATCGTAACTGACCAAAGAAACGGATGGCAGGACCATAACTTACCCCAGGTATAAAAGCCTTGAATTTTGCGACTTGGGGTTTTTCGACATTTTTTTTACGTAGGTGCGTTGACCTCGTGAAGGCTTCCACGACTTTTTTCCAGAGCCAGCTTCTTAGTGATTACGTTCGGGAGACTCGTAAATTCCGCTCACATAAGGAACGGCAGGGTCTCGGGCACCGAACGGGGGATAGATCGTGTTTGCATTGCACCCTGGAAAGGCCTCTCCATTTTGTGAGATTATTTAATCTCATTTTCGACTGTGATTCTCGTGGTAATTTTACGCAAGCAACAATCTTCTACATTTCGACTTGTTTTGGGAGAATTAGAATGTTGTTGTATATATAATAGTATTTATTCCAGAAAAAATAAAAGTGATTTCTAATTCTATTGTGACTGTGATCCTTCTTCACGCTACTTCTAACTCAAGAACATGGAAGTCGTCACAGGGGCAATGTTACTCGTGCCTTTACTATTTCTTAAACTACACTTGCTCCCCGGGTGGTGCTAAATGAGTAACAGAGCTTGATTGCCGAGATCGGTTGATCTCCGTTTACTAATAGGATAGTTATTTAAGCGTTAATATAGTTGTTTATTCTGCTTGCTGGGGTTGTTTTAAGAACTGGTTTCCCCCGCCAACTTGGCGATAATGGTTTAAGTATGGTCTCCTAACATTTTCTCCTGATCTCACCGTGTCCAAACAATCTGTATCTATATTATAATTTATGTGATATTTGCATCCAACTCTCCTTGTGTCACTCTTTTCTTATATAATAAAAGTGCGCAATGCTTAAAAAAATTAGATATAACAAACCATTAATGGTTCGCTATGGCTGATTTCTAATAATTTGGAGCTGTTGCGTTTGTAACTGTTAAGGGATTCATTGCCCATCAATACAAATGTCCGGTTTTCAAGTTTTTTTCTTTAATTAAGTAAGAGTATATAATTCTATTAGGATGGCGCAGTGTGCATTCATTAAAGTCGCCAGAAAAAGCAAGAAATACAACGTTTGGATGGATTATTGTGTTTTAGTAAATACTGCCAATATTTTCTCCAAATTTGCCAAGAGGAACCCAATTCTTAAGCACAACCGCTTGCTGCATTGGAAAAATAATCACTGACTGTTTGTAAATAGACAAACATGCCAATTAGTAACTAACGTGGTAGATCCTTTTCGATGCCATATTGTTATCCCTTATTATTTTGTTAGTCCAACTCACCCATCCATGACATACTATTTAACGAGGTACGCAATAAAAGGAAAATAAAGTATCCAGCGATAGAAACGTGCAATCCGGCGTGAGTGGTATGTTCGGACAACTGGAAACAATTGTCAGTTCGTTCTGATAGTGTAAAATTCTTTTTGGTATCTCATGCTTGTAAAATGACGTATGAATGGTAATCATAGATGTAATACGACTGCAGCTATTAACAGTGTACAGATATTTAACGAAGCACATACACGAAAAAAAAATAATATAATATGTGATAGTTTGTGTTTGGATGGATGTTGTTCAAATATGTTTTGAATGCCTATTGTTGATGACAATAAAATAATAGAAGGGAAATTCAATAAGCGTAAAAACAGGGCATTTATATACACATACATACACACACATATACATGTAATAAATTATTTTCCTCTAGTCATAATAATTATGTAGCTCCTATTCTTTTTACTTGCCCAGGCTACTGGGCAAAGAGAGGCCTAAATAGCTAACAGTAATAACGATGCTGTCGGGCCATTGAAAGAGAACGTCACAAGTCTAATTAAAACTTTATTTTAGAGCTGCTAAAACGGACATCTTTACTAGTCAACGACAGACAAGAGAAAGACACAAAAATCACTCTGATCGAAGAGAGGTGCACCCAAGAGCGAAGACTGAAAGAATTTTCCCACTGACTCAGCGAATTTAAGTATAAAATCAAGAAAAACAAGGAGTGATTTACCGGTGACAGATGGAAAACGTGTCGAATAGACAGAAAATGTACATCTATAGGACAGAAAGCTTTGGGAAATGGATCGAAAGAATATTAAGTCGAGGACGTTCCTTTGATCAAGACATTTACATACATACATACATACATACATATGTATGTATGTATGTATGTATATATATATATATACATATATATATATATATACATATATATATATACATATATATATATACACATACATACATACATACATATATATGTATGTATGTATATATATATATATATACACACATACATACATACATACATACATACATATATATCTACATCTATATGCTATATCTATATATTAATATAAGTTAAACTTAACTATTTCTTAAAATTTTTATGCAATTTATGTTATGCCAAATCTGTAATGAATTAAATTTAATGAATGGTGCTTGATTGTATAGTTTCAATAACTGTACAGGATATAAATTGAACACACGCACACACATAAAAAACTATATGAAGATGCCTCATATTCAATGGAACATGTTATCACAAAGGATTCTCTTTTCAGTATTACACGAGTACAAAATTTTAAAACATCGCAGTTGCTTGTAAATGGTGGAAGGCTTTTATTTAAATCTTGTTTTATTATTCCATTATATTTATTCACAACGAAACACATCTAGGTAATTTCTCGCAGTTCTACTCCCGTAGAACATTATTCCTGTAAAGCTATTGCCGAACGATGGCCAATTGGTTAGGGTGCTGGCCTTCGGTACCGGAGTTCGTGGGTTCGAATCCCGCAGTGGTATGGATGTTCGTAGCCATTCGGAATCGGTTTTAAGATGCAGGTCCCGGTCTCATTAGCCCCCGTGTTGCAAAAAGTAGACCGTAGTACTCCAAACCAAACCTCTAAAGGTGTTCGAAAATGTAGATCCAAGCTAGTGTAAAGTTTTCCATAGCATCAACCATAGCATCATGTTAAATAAACATTTTCACCATAACATTCTTTTTGTATCACTCTATCATTTTTGACTGGATATCACTATGGTATTTTTTTTAAATTAACTTCTAAGAGAGATGGATATCATTTGACAGAAAATTCGAGGCTTCTATCAATATTAATGCATTCAGGAACGTTGTTCATTCAAAGCTGTAAAAGCGTGGAGAACTGTGCTTTTTTTTATCTCAGAGCGAGGGCGTATATGAAAAGAATAATTTAATTCTAATATCCACCTTCAGCCATATTAAGTTTCAGATTGTTTTGGCACGTCAAAGTTCAAGACCCGGCAGTATTTTAGCGAAGATAAATGCAAGAGAAATTGCTTTTGCCTTTCGAGTCGGAAAATAAATTCATAACTCGAAAAGTGATTCAACAGTTATTAGCTTGCTACGATCTCCACCTTTTCTGCGGTTAGATTTCTTTCTCTTTAACCTCTTCCCTCTCTTTTTTTTTATTCTTAATCCGTGAATTGCAAACGTTTCAGGTATTAATCACAGGAGTGTGGCGGTCATTATTACGGCTTTTTAAATAAAATTGATTTGCAAGGGCACGAACCCTTCAAGGTATGGACATTTTTTTTAATATCCTGATTTGAGCTATTCGTAATAAATTTTTCATAACGAAATATATTTATATATGTACACAAAAGCACACACACACACACACACACACACACACACACACACATATATATATATATATATATATATATATATATATGTATGTATATATATATATATATATATATGTAATATATCAAAATTATTTAACTCTAATATTTCTTAAAAAAAAAACCTCCTCTCTCTCATTCTAATTCCTTTCAATCTTTTTCCCAGCCTCTAAATAGTTTAGTCAACGGAGTGTTTTCCACTTAACATTCCTCTCTGTCCAAAAACTGTAAACTTTCTGTCTATTCAACACGTTTCCCAGCTGTTGGCAGCAAAAGGTTTCGCGTTTTGCTGATATTGCATTTAATTCGCTTATTAAGTTGTTTTTTACCGTGGGAAAATTCTTTCTGTCATCGCTCTTGGGTGCACCTCTGTTCCATCAGAGTGATCTCTGTGGCTTTTCGTCGTCTGTCGTGTAGTAGAAGAGATGTGCATTGTTGCCGCTCTGGAATAAAGTTTGAATTAGACTTCTGCTGTTCTCTTCAATATGAGGCCCGACTGCATTTTTATTACTGCTACCTGTTGAGCTTTTTCTTTGTCATGGAGTTTTATAAAAAATGGATTACATATATATGTTATATATATAAATACACACACACACACACACACACACACACACATATATATATATATATATATATATATATACATATATACACATATAAATATATACACATATATATGTAATAATTATTTTCTCGCTTCACAATAATTATGTAGCCCCTATTGTTTTTACTTGCCCAGATTACTGGTCAAGGAGAAACCTAATCAACTAGAAGTAATAACTAAGCAGTCGGGCCGCATTGAAAGAGACCGGCACCAGTCTAATTAAAACTTTATTTTAGAGCTGATAAAGCGGACATCTTTACTCAACAACAGGCAAAGGAAAGACACAAAAATCACTCTGCTCGATTAGAGGTGCACCCAAGAGTGAAGACAGAAAGAATTTTCCCAAGGTAGAAGAAACTTATTTAGCGAATTAAGTGTTAAGATCAAGAAAAACGAGGAGCCATTTGCCGGCGACAGCTGGAAAACGTGTTGAATACACAGAAAATTTACATGTATAGGACAGAAAGCTTTGGGAATTGTATCGAAAGCATATATATATGTATATATATGTATATATATGTATATATGTATGTATATATATATGTATGTATGTATACATACATACATACATACGTCTATATTCATCCACACACACACATATATATATATGTGTGTGTATATATATGTATATATGTATGTATATATATGTATGTATGTATGTATACTTACATACATACGTCTATATTCATCCACACACACACACACACACACACACACATACATATATATATTCATCCACATATATTCATGCAAATGTGTATATTTATAGCTATCTCACTCTCACTTTCTCTCTATGTACATATATGTATTCACACATGTATAATATGTGTGTGTGTATATATATATATATATCTGGAGAAGGTGAAGCCTAATCAGCTAACAGTAATGATGATGCAAGTCTAATTAAAAAAATATTTTAGATTTGCTAAAACGGACATCTTTACTAGTGAATGACAGAAAAAAGAAAAGGAACACAAAAATCACTCTGCTCGAACAGAGGTGCACCCAAGATCGAAGACAGAAAGAATTTTCCCAATTGACAAGAAACTTACTCAGCGAATTTAAGTGTTAAGATCAGAAAACCCGGAACCATTTGCCAGCGACAGCTGGGAAACGTGTTGAATACACAGAAAATTTACATCTATAAGACAGAAAGTTTGGGAATTGTTTTGAAAGAATTTTAAGTCGAAGACACTCGTTTGGTTAAGACAGAGGCTGGGGAAAAGATTTTAAGGAATTAGTATGGGAGAGAGGAGGTTTTTAAAGAAATATTAATGTTAAATAATTTTGATATATTACATATATATATATATATATATATATATATATATATATATATATATATATATATATATATATATATGTATGTGTGCATGGAGAGATGATGTAATTATAATTAAATAGGGAGTTGGAAAAAGAAGGCATCTATATCAGTTTTAAACAAAGTTTAATGAAAAAAGAAAGCGAAGCCTACTACTTTCAAGTAAATGAAATGGAACATCAGGGAGTATCACGTAAACACCATAGAATACTCAGAACCTACTATTGTTTCTTCCGCTAGTGACGTCAGACTTATCATCTTACACCACTCCCTGAGGATATCTCGAAGACGTGCTTCTCACAGTTCACACACACACACACGTGTAATATTATGTGTTTTCTTTCGCAGAAAATAATATGTATCAAAAGGCACTCCTAGAATACAATCAAAACGATGTAATGATGCAAAATTTTGTATCTGCCTCGTCACTCACTATTCTGCGTCCGAACACACATATATATCTAACAAGATTATCCTGATTATATTTTAAGTACACGACGGTAGGCCTCGTAATTTGAATCCCTAATAATATTTCTGCCATGGAGAGAAAATAAAAATCTCGCCAAGCGATAAAAACTATAAAGCATTTGTAACTTCTAGTTAAGCGACGTGATTAGGCTTAATGCACGTCCCGTCCTCTTATTTTGATAATATCGGAGTAAGTGTTTTTAACAGAGAGAAAAGTTGCATATAATTTTAATAGAAATAAATTTTCATACGTTTATATTCTTCGCACCGATATGCTTAAAGTGCTTTAATCTCGGGTATCGGGGCTATGATTTATATAAACAACCTTGTCTTGTAACATAAAGTTTATAACTATTATTAACATTGTATAGAAGCAGATTCGCCCAAGTAATGATTAGCTTGATTTATGGAATAACTTAACTTCTGCACTTATCTCCGGGAGGGGGTCAGAATTACGTTTTTCTTTTGTTACGCGCATCGACTGAAATTTTGTTTATCCGCTAATTATTCTCATATCTCTGCGATTATGCTCATATAGGCAAGGCAAGCATAAAAGGTCTTAGAACTACTAGTGAGCAGGAAAACGACCAAAATATAGCTTTTTCAGTGACCTTTACACGTTTGTATTCAGTTTGCAATACATTTGCCGGGGCTTAAATCTTTTAACCAATTTTTCTTTAATTTTCCACTTTCCAATGGAGTTACAATTGCCACACTATTGTATTTTCAGTGTAGCATCACGCATGTCATTGAAATAGCATTTGAGTTTAATATGTACCGGTTGTTATTGTGTCAAGTTGTATTGTGCAAATGCTTGAATTTTTCTGTCCTTATTGAAGTCAATCGAAAGAAGAGGGGGAATATTATGTAACTACACTATGAAAAATCTGGGAAATTTTTTTCACACATACACAACGCAGACCGTCACTTTTATTGTTGCGAATACTTTCGTACCAGACAGTGTTTTTTTTTATTGTAATCTCTAGCCACTGCCCTTTTGTATCTGGGGGTGTATTACCCCTTTTCTCCCTGTTGCAACGCTTGCCCCTGAAAAGACAGAGGGTAGTAATCTGGTATGTCGTTTGACTTCGAGGTAAAAACAGGTTTTTTGTTACAGATGATTGTAGGTTATCTTGAAGTGAGAATATGCTCTCTAGCTGTATAAATGTGTAAATACTATATATATATATATATATATATATATATATATATATATATATATATATATATATATATATATATATATATATATATATATATATATATATAAAGCTCCTTAAAATTTTCAAGAAGAGATTTGAGTCCTCGTGGAGTATTTAAGTAACTTTTTTCGACAGTTAGCATAATATTTACTACTCTAGAGCTAATAATGTTGAAACAGAAATGAATTACAAAGCTACATCATCCCTTATATAATAATAGCCTAAGTTATCTGTCCGTCTGTCCTCGAATTTATGAAGCGGTTGGAACTGGTATGGATAGATGCATCCATATTGGATTCTTGATGAGTTAGGGTTAGCAAAATTCAAAGCGAGTAAAGTTTATCTTCTCCTAAATGATGGATCCGATTTTAAAATAAATTGGTATAAATATGCTTTAAATCACGGCGACAAATACTGTCGTCTATAAAACGTTCGAAATCCACCCTTTCCCCCTATCCGAGTCTTGAATGCCATTATTGCAAACCCTATTTTCTCAGGTTAAGAGCAGGCGATTACATTTATCAACTTATCACATAATAAATAGGTAAATAAAACATTTTTCTAGCATTAGGACGTCATTTCTTCAACCATCTCATTTAATCATTTCTTATTTTAAATTTTTTAAATATGTCTGAATTACTTTTATGCGATGTATCACTGAACTTAGATATTACGTGAATAATTTTCTTTTATATTTGACTTAAATAATAGATTACGTACATATGTGATAATTTTAAATTTAATCATCGATTATTTTTTGTTGCAAGATAATTCTCAGTCCAAAAAGAAACCATTTTTTACCTTCTTCATAGGTTACTTTACAATTTAGGAAAATTAAAAATTTTACTGATCCCGTCATATGACGGGTTATATGCTAGTTAAGAATAGTTTGGGAGGAACGAAATGAAACGAAAATAATTTAATGATAAGAATCGAAAAGAATTTAAGAAAAAAAAGGAATTTAAGAAAGATCACGTTTAAATTATTTTTAAAGCTAACAGACAATCTAAGTAGTTTAATTCTTTAAACTAGTATTTTAAGAGAGATATAGTTAAAGTAATGATACCAAAAGTGCTAAACTGTTTATAATTTAAAATAAAAAATTGAAATAGAAAAATTGTGGACTCAAAAGCCCCGAGGCCAAAGAACCAGAAAAAATTTTCTACGGTGTTTTAAAAATCCTTCTACACAAGACCCCACCATTCAGAGGTAAAAAAAAACCTTTTGATATGAACAAAATCTAAGAATTAAAAAAAATAATAAGTACTTTTAATTCCATGAAAAGCGAGATGCAAGTTTATACTTCAACGAAGAATGAAAGCTTTTTAAAAGCTTTTTAAAACCCAAAATTATTAAACTGTCAAACCCTGTATATTTTTCTTTTATTTTAAAATACTGCCGTTACCATAACATCATAATACACTCTACGATTTTTCTCAATCCAGCAGTTTAAGTTTTTATCCATTATTGTTTATATTGTTTCTCCGTAAGCTTTTTTCAATATACACAATTTTAAAAAGTTTCCGCTTGTTAATTGCCATATTAAAAAATTTTTTTTTAAATATTTCGAATTTTTCTTGCATAAAAAGTTTAAAAATTTTTTTAATTATGTAAGATATAATACTGTATTAATAAAAGTAAATCTGTGGTACCTCAGTTGGCAAAAAAGATTCCTTCCTTTTCAAAATCAATGTAATTTGCAATGTAATTATATTTCTATACAGAAATAGAAGAATGAGTTTTATACAAGAAGCATTGTACCACTTATCGCCGTCAGTTGTTATAGAAATAAATATAATACCAATAATTGCTTTTATCATCTGTAATAATTACATGGCTTATATACTTTTTTTTAACTTACTTTTCAAAATCAACACAATTTACAGTGGAATTATATTTCTACATAAGAATAGAAGAATAAATTTTATACAACAAACATTGTACCACTTATCGCCGTCAGTTGTTATAGAAACAAATATATCAATAATTGCTTTTATCATCTGTGATGCTCATATGGCTTACTTATTTATTTCACTTCCTTTTCAAAATCAACGTAATTTATTCAGGAATAAAAAAATAAGTTTTACACAACAAGCGTTGTACCACTTATCGCCGTCATTTGTTGTAGAAATATATATAATACCAATAATTGCTTTTATTATCTGTTATAATTACATGTTTTATATACTTTTTTCACTTCCTTTTCAAAATCAACGCAATCATATTTCTATACAGGAATAGAATAATACGTTTTATACAACAAGCATTGTACCACTTATCGCTGTCAGTTATTATAGAAACAAATATATCAGTAGTTGCTTTTATGATCTGAAATGATTATATAACTGACATACTATTTTTCACTTCATTTTCAAAATCAACGCAATTTACAATGGAATAATCCCCTATATAATAATAGCCTAAGTTATCTGTCTGTCTGTCCTCGAATTTATGAAGCGGTTTTGACCTGGAATGGATAGAGGCATCCATATTCGATTCTTGATGAATTAGGGTTAGCAGCGTTCGAAATCCACACCTTCCCCCCTTTTCGAGCTTTTAATGCCGTTATTTAAAGCCCTATTTTTCCCGGGTATGAGCAGGTGATTAAATTATCAGTTTATCACATAAGTAGATAAAACATTTTTTTCTAGCCTTATGACGTCATTCGTCTAACCATCTCATTTAATCCTTTCTTATTTTAAATTACTTAATTGTCGTCTGCATTATTTTCATACGGTTTATCACTGAAAATGCTTTTCTTTTATATTTGTCTTAAATAATAGATTAGGTACATATGTGATAATTTTAAATTTAATCATGGATTATTTTTTGTAGAAATGAAAATTTTATCACCGGTATTAACAACAAATTCTGTCTACCTTCAGCGTGTAGTGGAAATGATAGTTTCATTCCTTAGCTTTCATTAATTACTGGGGAAAAATTGGGAAGAACGTGACAATAACTTCGACGTAGCTAAGAAAACTTTGAATTATCTTTCTGAATGAATTCAACTTCATTCTAAACTGCATTCACAGTATTGGGAGACTTTAGGGGAGTATGAAGATAAACAAATTATTGAGCATGTACCAGATAATTCTCAGCCAAAGAACAAACCATTTTTTATCTGCCTCATAAGGTACTTTACAATTCTGGAAACTAAAAAATTTTACTCATCCCGTCATATGACGGGCTATTTGCTAGTATAGGAAGAAAAGAATACGTTTTACACGACAAGCGCTGTACCAGCTACTACCGTCAGTTGTTATAGAAACAAATATAATATCAATAATTACATTTATCATCAGAAACGGTTATCTGGCATACATACTTTATTTCCCTTCTTTTTTCCAAAAACGCGCCAACGTGATGAATCAAATGATTCATTAATGTCTTGGCACTTTTAAAAGGCTCTGGGTACATTCAATGAAAGACAATGCTCGTATAGTGATTTATTGCGGGTATTATGTTAGGATAAATTTGAGATTAAAAATGCGGAGAGAAATATTTTAAAGATTCCACAAAAGATCGCCAACATGAAAAAGAATAAATAATCTGAAAAAGTGTTTCGGAATTTTAAGAGATTAAATTATTAAAAGATGGATGGTAAGTTCTGAAGACTTAAGAAGAGATTATTATTTTGGGGTTATCTATCCCCCCCCTAAAAATAACTATTTTGATATCTAAATTATAAATCAACCAATTATTTGATTTAGTTTTTAATGAACTTACTACGACTCGGAAACTTGCATATGCTAAACAGTTAGATGGTAAACTCTCAGAACATAATAAGAAGAGCTCAGATTATTATTTTGGGGTTATATATCCCAAAAGAAATAAATATTTTGATATCTAAATTATAAATCAACCAATTATGTGGCTTTATTTTTAATGAACTTACTACGCCTCGGAAACTTGCATATGTTAAACAGTTAGATGGTAAGCTTTGAGAACATAATAAGAAGAACTCAGATTATTATTTTGGGGTTATCTAGCCCAAAAGAAATAATTATGTTGATATCTAAATTATAAATCAACCAAGTATGTGGCTTTATTTTCAATGAACTTACCACGACTCGGAAACTTGCATATGTTAAACAGTTATATGGTAAACTCTCAGAACATAATAAGAAGAGCTTAGATTATTATTTTGGGGTTATCTAGCCCAGAAGAAATAATTATGTTGATATCTAAATTATAAATCAACCAAGTATGTGGCTTTATTTTTAATGAACTTACTACGACTCGGAAACTTGCATATGTTAAACAGTTAGATGGTAAACTCTCAGAACATAATAAGAAGAGCTCAGATTATTATTTTGATGTTATCTACTGCAAAAGAAATAATTATGTTGATATGTAAATTATAAATCAACCAAGTATGTGGCTTTATTTTCAATGAACTTATTACGTCTCGGAAACTTGCATATGTTAAACAGTTAGATGGTAAGCTCTGAGAACATAATAAGAAGAGCTCAGATTATTATTTTGGGGTTATCTACCACAAAAGAAATAGTTGTTTTGATATCTAAATTATAAATCAACCAATTATGAGGCCTTATTTTTAATGAACTTACTACGCCTCGGAAATTTTCGTATGTTAAACAGTTAGATGGTTAGCTCTGAGAACATAATAATAAGAGCTCATATTATTTCGAGATTATCTACCCCAAAAGAAATAACTATTTTGAAATCTAAATTATAAATCAACTAATTATGTAGTCTTATTTTAAAGGAACGTACTAGCCCTAGACTGATAGTAATTTCTGAGAACATGCTAAGACTTGGTTTGTTTGTACTTCTACGGTCTACTATTTCACAATGAGACCAGAACCTACTTACTGCTTAAAGCCGATTCCAGATGGCTAAAACAATCATACTTGCAGTGGGAATCGAGCCCATTAACTAAAGAACTAAGAGTAGCAACCTACCATTCGACCATCGTTCGGCGGAAACATACAATGAAGAACTCGGATTATTATTTTGTGATCCCAAAATTCTACCCTAAATGGGACCAATGTTTTAAAAACTATATTATAAATCAACTAATTATGTAGTCTTATTTTCGATAAACATACAACGTTTCCAAAGCTTTAAAATATGTTTTAATTGGCTTCATATCAAACTTATAAATTTCAATTTGATTTCTAAAAAGTAGTTTCATTATCTTAAAGGCCATCAGATAATGCCTTCTTAAAAAGTAATCCTGCATTGAAAGAGAAAGAATATGTTGTAAGATAAAAAGACAGGTTCTTTGGTAGTTCAAGTTCTATTTAATATCAAATGCGAAACAGGATTAATATATTTTTGGCTCATATCTGTGTTCTGTGAAAAGAGAACTCACGTCAAAATTTGATGTTTTTTTCGGACATTGCTCTTTAGTAGGATTTTGTGCAATATTGCAGAGGTACAAAGCGTTATTAAATATCTAGTACTTTCGAAGCTAGTCTTCCGGTTGGGTAATGAGGTTCCGAAATAAAGGCTATATTTAGTTCAAAGTTGATATTAATTATATAGTTTAATTATATAAGTTTTTAATACATAAAACAATTATTTATTATATGAAAACTAACCAAAAGAGTTACTTGTGGTTAAGATGTTGCCAATCAAGTAGTTATATTACTTTAATATAAATTGTTTAAGTTTATTATATGAAAACTAACCAAAAGAGTTACTTTTGGTTAAGATGTTGCCAATCAAGTAGTTATGTTATTATAATATAAATTGTTTTATTTAAGCAAGCTTCCTTATTATAAACTTTAGAAAAAATATAACAATGTGAAGAAATACATAAAAATTATTTTTAAAGTAAATATTATTGTTAAATGATCTTTTGATTAAAAAAACTATGTGGACTATATACCAATACTTTGTATTCTCAAATTTGATATGGGAGTAATAAAACAACCCGAAAAGCATATTTGCATTCTCAAAATTTTAAACTTCAAGTTTTCACATTTTGTACATTTTATTTTTAAACTTCGAGTAAAATAGACCCTGATCTGTAGAAAAAATACTAAAATCAAGTCTTTTTCAATTTTTCCAAAAATACAAAAAGGAAGCAGAAAATACAAAAAGATATGCTTATAAATTGTCGGTTGCCTTACTACATGCTAAATAAACAGTTGAAGCATGCAAATTGCATTTTTTTGTCTATAATGATGCGTTGCACAGAAACAATTGCACTCCGTTTACATCATCTGCAACCACTAAGTTTTAAACTGGTTCAGCCACATTCCGTTCTCTCAATCTCAATTTAACTCTAAAACAGTTTTTACAGCAACTTCTTCATCTTTTCGGGAAAGTAGAAATTAAGGGGGTTTTAGGCCGGAGAAGTTCATTTTTTTTAACTTCTCTTTTCTCTACCATAAAAGTTAACTAATTTTAACTAATTATTCTTACACATTAATTATGTACTAATTTAGCCACTAATTTTTCAGAGCCACTAATTTTTTTATGATTATTACATTCTTCTTTTTTACATTACTTCTTTACTTAGATTACTTCTTTATGTTCTTTACTTCCTTTATATTACTTCTTAATTTACTTATTATTTCTATTTTACTTACATTACTTCTTTACTTACTTCTTTTTTACATTTTACTTCTTTTTTTGTCTTAGTATAATTGGTCTTTAACAGTTTTGCATATTTTATATTTGCACACATGTCCCTTATCTTACATTTTAATTCTGTTTCGGTCTAAGTGTAATTTGTTTTTAACAGTTTTGTATATTTTTTATCTGTCGATATTATTATGCCAATTGTTTACATTTTACTTTTGTTGTTAGTGTAATTGGTTTTTAACAATTTTGTAAATTTGTATTTTTGCCCTTATTATTATGTTCATTGTCTTTGTTAGTCTTAGTATAATTAGTCCTTAACAATTTTGTATATTTTATTTGTACATATTATTGTGTCCATTATTGTTTACATTTTATTTCTGTTCTTTGCCTTAGTGTTATTGGTTTTTAACAATTTTGTATATTTTTTATTTGTACATATTATGTGCATTGTCATTTATTTTACATCTTTTTTTAGTCTTAGCGTAATTGATTTTTAACAGTTCTTTAAACTTTTTTAGTTGCACGTATTACTTTGTCCATTGTCTTACATTTTGCCATTTTTAATTAATTTTACTTATTTTATTATTAATATAATTTAATGTTATTTATTCCATTGGCCCCACTCGAAATTTGACCACCTGTGTGCATGTGCACTCTGCGCCAGTCCTAGTCTCGGCCTAGGATAAAGATATTTGTCCAGATTTCAGTCCCTGTATCTTAAAAAAAAAAAAAAAAAAAAAAAAAAAAAAAAGATTATATGAGAGGCTTAAAATTTTAAAATGTCGCTTCAATTGATAAAATTATAAACAATAACGAATACTCAAAAATTGGTAGATTATTTACAGGATTATCATCTACCTTTGCTAAAAAAAACTCTGACACAACATACAAATCTACAAATTTTTAGCTCTCTCAGAGTTGCTGGACAATAAGAGGACAGTGGACATTACAAAATGTTTTTATAAATTATTAACTCAGAATTTCTAACATTTGTACACATTATAATAATAATTATAATGTAATATAATTGTAATACAATTATAATTAATATAATATAATATAAAACTAATATAAAATATATCATCATCCTCATCATCAGCATTGGCACGACAGCCCTTTGTGGGCCTGGGCCTTCCTTAGAAGCTTTATAAAATATAAAATATATAATATATAATATTAAATATATAATATAATATAATTAAGCTAATGTAATAAAATTATAATGTAATATATAAACATATATAAACTAAAGCACAAGTAAATAAATCATATTAAGTTTTTTCTTAAAATTAGTAAACATTTTTGGATAGTTCCTTTTTTATATAGATTTTGTTAAATTTCAAAATGCTACAAAATGTTTATCAAACCTTTCTAATAGATTTTAGAATAAATGTGGGTATCTGTTTTGAATTCTGATTTTTTGAACTCAAATGCTTGATTTTTCATGAAAATCCCATGTGCAAACATAAAATTATTTCCTATAAATTAAATATTCAACCACGTGCAAAATAATACCCAAAATATGTTCGAAACATATTTTTAAATAACAATAATAATACAAAAATAAAAGAAAAACAGAAAAATATTTCGGAAAGAAATTACTATCTATGAATTTAATGAATGTAAAAATAATATTTAAAATAATTATTTATAAATTTGTAGTTATTTTTTATAATATTATAATTTACATCCTTACATATTATTTCATATTATTATTATTTTACAATGTTTTATTTTATTTAAATTAATACGTTCTTACATATTATTTACATTGTTATATTACTATTTACATATTATTACTTACATTATTATTAATTATTTATAAATTTGTGATTAATTTTTTTACAATATTATTATTTCCTTTGTTATGTTGTTATATTTTATTTCATATTATTATTATTTTATATTTATTATATTAGCACTGTTAAGTTGATAAAAATTATTGTTTTCATTGTTACATATTATTGTTACATTCTTATATATTAATATCTACACATTATTATTTATATTACTTACAATAAATAATTAATAACAATGTAAAACAATACAGTGTTAATGGATTGTTGAAACAGATTTATAATTCTGTAAGAACAAATGATCTAATTTATCCCATCCTGTTTTGATACATATTTACACAATTCCATCAAAATATAATTTAAAAATGTTTTAGTTGGATTCAGGTGACAATATCTGCTAAAATTTTAACGTCAGGGCCGGGGTTTGTAGGTGTGCATTGAACGCACAGAGTACCTACTAACTCCGGAGTAAATATGGCTTAACTGCAATTTAGATGCCATTTTGATTCTTTTTCTATATTTATCATCACTAAGTATGCAAGTTTCCTTACATATGGCAGCTCGAGGTTTTTACGACTATAATTATGTACAAAATGTTTTATACAGTTTTAAGTATTTGAATACTCATAGTTTATGCTTTTGAATTTATTTTTATTGCTTTTATAAAGTATACACCTATATTCTTCGTAAACTTTCGTAGGATTTAGAAAATTTTAAGAATTGTTCTCTACATGTTTGTAAATTTAAACATTTGATACAATCTGTGTGTAAATTTGATTTGTGTTTTCACTAGTTTTATAAGTATAGTTTATATTTCTTATCGCTTTATAGATATATATCGCTTCCATCTTAAATGGTATGTTGGTATTATTGGGTATTACTGAAGAATAGGGTGTCCCTTGGTAAATTTGGTGAAATTGTTGGCGATGTTTACTGAAACACAAAGTTATTTCATCCGAACAACATTGTATGCCTTGCTATCTGGGCGACTTTAATTGATGTAAATTGCGCCCTTATAATAGAATCATATACATTTTCTGAATTAACTAAAACTACTGAGAAATCGGGCATTTACATTTATGGACAATTAATCCCTTAACAGTTTACAAAGCCAACATCTCCAAATTATTAAAAATCAGCCATAGTGAACCTTTAATGGTTCATTATATCTAATATTTTTAAGCATTACGCGTATTTAATATATGGGTTCTACAAAAAAAACTACAACTACTTTTTTATTTTGGTTTGGAGTGCTATGGTCTACTTTTTGCCACACGAGGGATAATGAGACCGGGACCTACTGCTTAAAGTCGATTCCGAACGGTTATGAACATCCATGACACAGTGAGATTCGAACCCATGAATTCCGGTACCAAAGGCCAGCACCCTAACCATTCGGCTATCGTTCGGCCGAAAAGCTGGATACAAATATAATATAAGTTTATTAAATATAGATAGATTGTTTGGACACGGTGGGCTCAGGAGAAAATGTTAGGCTACGATGCTCAGAGCTTTATCGCCAAGTTGGCGGGTACACCCTGTCCTTCATTCAAGCCGTATTATTGGTGCCGAAAATTATCGCCAATAAAACAACGGGCACTCTAAACTGCATTTTCACCGCTATTTATATTAAGTAATTCAAAAATTTTTCCTATATCTTAAAATAGTTTTCCCATCCCTGATGTAAGTTCTGATAAGAAACAGACCCATACTGAATTTACCAAGTTTTATAGAAGTTTATCCGAACACAATTATTATGCCAGAAGCAAGATAGCCATCAGAAAAAAAAATGATTCGGCCAAGTGAGAAGAAACTTGTAGAGGTCTGAAGCCGGAAAATATCTGTGGAAGATGGAAGAAAAAGAGAAAAAAAAAGTTATTGAGCAATAAGACGCCGGAGAGTACGTTTTCAGAATGCATTTTGGGCAATTCTTTGGCTACTCCTACCAGAGTTGGGGACGAAAACAAGTTTTTATTTGCGTACGCGGGGGCGGTAAAAAAAGATGGCCAAAGGGGGGGGATGAGGTAAGAAAAAAATGGCAGAAAGAAACGGAGAAAAATTTCTCTAATAAATACCCTGCGCGAGATAATGATACAGATTGTTTGAGAATGTCAGAGTTCAGGTATAAGCGATATTTTCCCGAAGACGATTGCACGGAAATTTTCTTGTCCGCATCGAGTTTTGCGGTTGAATATACTCTCCAGAGTCATTAGTTACGAGCATGTACTTCTTCTTCGTATTTATTACTGATCCCTGACCCCCGCCGCAAATGGAAAATGACAGAAAATATATTTCCTAGAGATGCAAACCTGCAATGATTTTTATACCGATTTCGGAGGAAACATTTGATAGGAATTTCAGACGCCGCAATTCCAAACTTTTTATTTTGAACACTTCAATTAACTTATCAGACATACCGGGGGGCGAAATCTGAATACGAAATTAATTTTATTTTTGCTGACTCGCATGCAGAAAGTATGGTAATGTATGAACTTTGGAACTTGATTGTTTTTATGAATATCGAAGCCTCTAAACGTAAGCCAGAATAAGTGTTTTTGTATAGACATCGATATAGACATGAAGCCTTTTGTGATATCAAACAACATTAGCTCCTCATACACATTAGTAGTTAACACATTAAGATACGGATTTTAGCTGACTCGCGCCATAAGAAATTTATAAAATTATAGTAGAAAATTATGTTTAGTATTATTTGTTTAAATAAATTTTAAAAAGATTAAAGTTAGGATCAAAATCAATAAATTAGTATTCAGAATTCACTACGTGGCATCAACGTCGGTGAGTCTACATCTAAAATTTCTTTATTCTGTTGGTTTGGTTTGGAGTGCTACGGTCTACTTTTTGTAACACGAGGGCTAATGAGACCGGGACCTACAGTTTAATGCCGATTCCGAACGGCTACGAACATCCATTCCACTGTGGGATTTGAACCCTCGAACTCCAGTACCGAAGGCCAGCACCCTAACCAATCGGCCATCGGTCGGCTCAAAGTCGCTAAGACTATGTTGGAATAGGTTTACGATAAGTTTCAAGACTTGTAGCTCTCAGCCTTTTTTAAAATTCTTCAAGACCATAGTCCGATAGATTTGCTATTTCTTCACTTTTAAATTTAGGTAAGTTTTTAAAAATCCCCTATATAATAATAGCCTAAGTTATCTCTCCGTCTGTTCTCGAATTGATGAAGCGGTTGGACCTGGAATGAATAGGGACATCCATATTGGATTCTTGATGAGTTAGGGTTCGCAAAATTCATATCAAGTCTTTCAAACGTTCACTCCTCCCCCCCTTTTCGGGTGTTTAATGCCATTGTTTCAAGCGCTTTTTTCCCCGGTCAAGAGCATTTAATCAATTTATCACATAATAAGTAGGTGAAGATAATTTTTTTATAGCATGATGACGCCATCCCTTTCACCATATCGTTTAATCATTTCTTATTTTAAATTATTTAAATACCGTGTGCATTATTTTCATACATTTTATCCCTAAACTTAGATATTACGGAAATAAATTTATTTTGTATTTCTCTTATATAATAGATTATGTACATATGTGTTAATTTTAAATTTAATCATCGATCATTTTTTGTTGCAATGAAAATTTTATCACCGGTATTAACAACAAATTCTATTTACCTCTAGGGTGTAGTGGAAATGATAGTTTCATTCCTTTATTTCCATTTATTACTGTGGCAAAAAAATTAGGCAGAACTTAACGATAATTTTGACGTAGCTAAGAAAACTTTCAATTATCTTTCTAAATGAATTCAACGTGATTCTAAACTGCATTCACAGTATCGGGAGACTTTAGAGAAGTATGAAGATAAACAAATTATTGAGCGTGTACCAGATAATTCTCAGCCAAAAAACAAACCATTTTTTATCTGCCTCATAGGGTACTTTACAATTCTGGAAAATTAAAAATTTTATTGATCCCGTCATATGACGGGCTATATGCTAGTATAATACAGATTAAAAAATAAGAAATAGAAAGTTCTGAATGATAGTGAGACCTTTAAGATAGGTTAATTACTCTTTGCTGAAAGAAATGAATACATAAGGGAACAAAATTAGGTTAATTCTTTGTGTGATATTATCTGAACATAAAAATTATGTAAGTGCTTAAAAAAGTAGTAGTATATCTTACATGTTTCTCTGAAAAAACATGAAAATCGTGGAAGCGTTTTCAGAGTTTTATCTAAAAGTAGCAATTTTTTATTCGGCTTAAAGGTACAATGTATTTTATTTTCTGTTGTCGTAAGAAATTGTACTCATAGACTACCTAATTTTAAAAGGCAACAACCTAAAACCAGAAATTTTGAATTACGACGATTTTAATGTTTAACAATGCTCTAAAATATTCAGTTCACACCCCATAAATTTGTAGTTTGTAAAATAGGTACAACCTGTGTCCCAAATTTTAAATTCATTTGATGTAAGCTGAATGTTTCGGAATAATATTAAACATTTAAACGGCTAGATCACAAAACTTAAATATGTTGCCACAAAGGACCGGTCTCACCAAAGTCGTTTAAAGACTAACCGTGATTAACCAATGACATTAACAAATGTTGGGACGCAATTCTCCGTTTAAACAGAGATTAATCGCGGTTAGCGTTAAACGACTTTAGTGAGACAGGCTCTTAGAATTGGCAATGGATATAAATAGGAATATTCGAATAACATGTGAATTTCTCGAATATAAGTTGTTAGCCAGGTGAAGTGTCTGGCCCTATTTAATTTTTCTTTCCATCCAAATGTGCATTCGGTTTAATTCGATTCTTCAGTTTTTCATTTCAAACATAACACTAGGGTCAGGGAGATATGCTCTATGGTTAAATGTTTGTTTCTTTACCTTCTGTTTCCCCTTTGAAACACTGTACTAGGGTTTGCTTCCTTTTGTTGGTTGTTGAAATGTAGCAGGATGGAATAGTGTGTTTATGGAAATGTATTTAATGCAAATTTTGAGTTTCAATGCCGTATAAAAGTATGTGTTTTATAATGAAGTGGCAGATAAAATGTAAGCAACACAACTTTTTCTAAATTCCAAATAACTTTCAAATGCTCATCTGCTGCTACGGAATTAGTAAATATAACACCTGAGATCATGTATGAGAAAGATAACTTCATCCAATAAACAGACAGATGTCCACTTGGTATCAGGGGGGGGGTGAAGTACGTTTTTGTGTAAGTAATAAATAAATATTTTTTAACGAAGCCCTTTGGACTTATCGAATTTTTATTGTGTGCCAATCACACACATAAATTCCGTTGCTATTATTCCGATAAGGGCACTCTGCGTTACCAAAAGGAAAGGTAACAGAAATGGTTATGGGTCCAGTCCCAACCTATGGCAGTATGTGACTATCAGGTAATACATAGAAGTCGTAAAGTGCTAATTGGTTGAAAGCTGAACTTTTTTTTCCGTACCTAAGCTTAAAGGATTAAGCATAATGAACGCTGGTGAAATCGCCTTTAGAATACGACCGTTAGAAGATAATAATTTTCAGCAGTGGAGTAAAGAAATTTAAAGTTACACTTCTTGAACGGAGCCTGTGGAGTAATTGTTGCAGAGAAGGAGGTTGAACCTCCTTGTCAGTAAACGTTTAGAGGAATGACACACAAAACTAGCTCATAACACTAATGCGTTTATGATTTATCTGAGCTTAAAGCATAAGATCGTGACTATAGGCCTTGGAAAGAAACTAAATCTAACACATTGAATGCGAAGTTGAAATCTAGCCTAAAAGGACAATTTAATTTAATCATATTATGCTAGTTAAAAACTGTAATTTGTGGACAGAAATGCAAAGTTGTTTTCTAAGAGCATTTATTTTTTTGTTCTTCTCCCAGAAGCTATCCATCGATATTAGTACTGATATATTACGAGTTTATTCGCAGCAGCACAAAAATGCGAAGTAAACACAGTACGCTATAACTCTTAGTTGGCTTCCTAGAAAAGAACGCAATCTAAGAGTTATCTCGTAGTTGGCAGTCAACGTGTTAAACGTGTTGGTTTAAAACCCATTAACAAAATTTTACCCGAAAACCCCTCGAGTTAGTACACACTGATTTGAGTGGACCATTACAAACTACGTATATCTACGGACAGAGATATTTCATGATCATAACTGATGATTTCTCCTAAAAAGTATTGTTTGTCTTTAATTCCAAAATAGAATTACCAGAGACTTTTGTTAAACTTCCTAAGCTTGCAGAAAGATTCTTAGATAGTAGTATAAAAAAATATTTGTTCAGATAATGGTCTGGAATAAGTGAACAAAGAATTCAAAATGTATTGTGGAAACTTAGGAATTAAAGAATAACTTTTATGTATATATCCCAGAACAAAACGACATTGCGAAGATGTAATTATACTCCCCAGGGATGGAATAAAAATGCTGTTACACGATAGTGGGATTAAGCGCGAGATTTTGGTCGGAACCACTACGTTTTGTCTATAGCTGAAATAGTATGCCATAATAGGAAAAATAAGACTCCTTAAGAACTACTTGGGGAGGGGGGGAGGAAAAATAACCATCTGTAGAACACAAGATTTCTTCCGGAATCCAATCCTACACATGTGTCCCAAAAAATTTAAAGAAATTTGACGCAAGAGCAAAATCAGGTTTCCTTAGTAAGCCATGCATTTCGAAAGAAAGGGACTCAAAAACTCTAAAAACAGTCGAAACAAAAATCGTTAGGTTCGAAAACAAATTTCCCGAAAAGAAATCGTACCCAGAAATATTCCAGGAAAGGGTGTTAGAACTTCCTTTCCTGGAGAGTTTAAGAATTATCCGAGGTAAGACAACAAATAAATTCTGATAATTAATATCAGGACTGTCCGAAGACATCACTCTAAACCTATTCAGACCCAGAGGGGGAAGGATCAGAATCTATTATTTATTACGAAAAAACATCTAACGTGAGCAGGGAAAAAGAGTGGTGAATTGTTTAAGGCAAGTACCTAACGAAAAAGTAAAGATATTTATTACACAGACGAAAACATGAAAAAGATATTGAGATCACTGACGGGAAATAGAAAAGTACTGAGAAAAGAATATGTTTCGTAATGAACTACTTGATTTTTTTTACGCGAAAATAAATTTAGTGCTGTTTTAAGTAGGAATCTAACATCAGAAGAAAGTATTTTATATAGAAACTTTAATTCCTCTACAGATTATGACTCTGAGTAACTGGAGGCTGAAGTGAAAATTCACCTAACTACTTGCATGCCGTAAAAACATCTCGAAGAAGAGAATGGATTAAAGCAATGCAGAAAGAACTAGAAACAATAAGGAAAAGAAGGTATGAGATTTAATACTCACTAACTTCTTATATATATATATACTATATATATTATATATATATTATATATATATAAAAAACAAACGACCAAGGGAAATTAGAAATGTAAGGCAAGTATATATATATATATATATAAACGAAACTTGTTGAAACGAAGGAACTGACCCTATAACCGGTAACAAGAAAAAGAAAATGACTGTATAAGCGGTGCGCTTTAACACGTATTCCCTATTAAGTTAGACGGACTTTAGAAAACTGACCATATAAACGGGTGACCATGGTTTAATGTGCAATGCGGTGTCCAGTTTGCATATTTATACGCCCCGTTAAACCAATATATCCTATTGAGACAACGTCCAGGTTTTGAAACTGGCAAAAACTATCTTAATAGAGAAATATATAGTTTACCCCCAACTACACTCAAAAAAAAAAAAAAAAAAAAAAAATTATATTAATAATAAATTAATAAAGTTACGTTTTGAGAAGTTTTTGTGTACTATTATAAAAATGGTGGTTTATAAATTACTGTTTATGTATTCTGTTTACGAATCATGTTCTTATACAAGAATATATCTACTTTACTATACATACATAATATTGTGATTTTCGGTAGAAGCTAAATAGATACAAGTAAAGCTGTAAAATTATTAAAAAGCCGTTTTGATTTGAAGAGTAGGAAAACGATTGTAGATTATTTGGGGGTAATGTTTTTCTCTAAATATCCCATGAAAGGTTGACATCCAAAGTCAAGTACTTCATGCTTTATGTCGAACTACCTTGAAAAACAGTTTTTCGGTTTCTTTATTTAAGGCCAGATTTTCGAATTCGTATTTCCATGTTTTTAAACTTGTTGCATTTATGACCGTAACACAATTGCAGTTTATTTCGCAACAAGTAAATATAACCTCTGTTTATTAACACGATAGGATTAAAACTGGTTGCTAGTGGTTAGAATCGAAAAAGCTCTCGCGATTGTGACGTACCACTGGCTGAAAGAAATTGCTGGTATACTTATTTTTGCTTTTGGTATTTTTGTGAACCTAATCCAAAACAAGCAAAGTTACTTATGACTGTAATAATTTCCTCTTCGTTGGATTATGCCAAGACCTGTTATCCTGGAAAAATGTTCATCAATGGCCTAAACAAGTAGTCTACCTGCATTATAATAGAGATGAAATCCAAAAAGTTAATACCTGAAACAGAATTCTTCCTGTAATTCATGAATCGAGTAAAGTTTCTCTTCTCCTAAACTATCTATCCGATTCTAAAATAAATTTTGTTATAATTTGGTAGATTTGACAGTTTCAACTTAACCAAAACCATTATCACAGCGTAACATACTGTCATTTTTAAAACATTCGAATCCACCCCTTCCCTCCCCACTTTTTCGAATGTTTAATGCAATTATTTCAAGCCCTATTTTCCCGGTTAAGATCATTTAATCAATTTATCACATAATAAAAAGGTAAAAAAATATAATTTTTTAGCAGTGTTAATTGGTGTTTTCTTTCTATAACCCTAAGCTGGACAGGTCAGGTTTACTACCCCCCCCCCTTAAGTAAGGAAGCGAGATTGTCGGAGAATTGCAGAATATTGCGGCAAAGGAAGTAAAAAACTACTCTTATGGGGTTTTTATTTATAGACGCATAGAATACCAGACCATGAATTATACTATTTTAGAGGTCTGTTTAACTTTTCCATTTCTTCGAAGTAAAATAAAACTCAATTTCTATATTGCCATTTTCGACACACTAATATAATTTTGCGCTGGGTAATGATCAGACTATACATGAAAACCTCCAAGTCAATTTTTTTTCCTACGTCAGGAAAAGATTCTAATTTACCCTATCGATCTTTTGACTCTTCTACGAATGATTATCTTTCGGTTTCTTTCGTTATTCCCGATAGGATGGAATTAAATGACAAGAAATTTTTAAACTGTTATTGTCAATCAAAAATTATTAGAAACAGATAAAAACCATTATATTTTAAACAGTTCGTGAGTTAACCTCTAGATTGTTTTTATATTATAAATATTATCTTTTTTCCACACCGTCTTTTTATGGATAAACGAACGGGTTATAACAATTTTTATGAATTATTTTTAGAAAATTATATTACTTGATAGAACAACAAATTCTCTAGGATTACTATTTTTTCCTTCTTTTTAATAATTACCAAAAAATATTTAATTTTAAATTTATTGAAGAAATTTTGGTATAAGAATGAAAACAAAACATTTGATAGACATAAATTCAAAAAAAAGAAGAGATGACATTTAAGAAAATTTGTTGTTTTATCACGTGGTGTAATTTATTAAAGTATTATTAGGTCCGGCCCAAAAAAGTTTTAATTTATTTATAGGCTATCAATGAGGGAAAGGAATATAATATGGAAGGTACAGATCCAACTTAATGCTATTTCTAACGACTACGGACATGTCTTCCTTGAGACTCGAAACCGTGGACACCGGTACGAAAGAGCAGCATCCTACCCATTTTGCCATCGTTTGGCGGTTCACATCCGAAATCTACGTTGTTTTTCGTTTATAAAGTTTGCATCATTAAATAAAATCGTGTAATGTTTTCTTATGAAATTAAGGAGTAAATTACATATTTTTATAATTGTGTAACAAATAAGTCTAGACTGTGACGTAGTTTACAGCACCCTCTATAGAGTATACCAAGAAAGAACGGAGTTCGATGCTTGCTGTCGACCAGTATGGTCGTGTACTGTGAAATTCCCGTCTCATTATGTTTGTATTTCTGTTTGTGTGTAAATGTTGATGTTTCGTGGAAGTAAATTTTGTTAAATTAACTCTGGGCATCTTTATTTATCACAACATGAAATTTTACTTTAGCACTTTCACAACTCATCCCCAACGAAGTTAAAAACAAATATCGAAATTTAATTTTACAGAAAAAAGGATGCTTAAAGGAATTCAGTTCTGAACATTACAAAAAAAAAAAATCCATGTAAAAAATTTGAGTATTGAGAAGAGTTATGAATAAAAAAGTGTCAGCTGTTTACTGTGAACAAATTTAAACTTACAAAACTTTTTAATTAAATTTTTCTCAGATTGTTTTAGACATGCAACGCGCATGTTATCTAAGTTTTTAAAGATTTTTCATGTAATTTTTACAGGCTGTAAACAATATAATTTTCATCCGATTGAATCTACTATTTCTTTTATATTTCCCCAAATATTCTTTTTTTTTTTTTTTTTTTTTTTTTTTTTTTTTTTTTTTTTTTGGTAATGATACATATTTAAGAAATTCACTTTTTCAAAGCCTAAAAGATGCAGGAAAACGGCTTTATTTAAATGCTTGTTGTAAAGGAATTCTAATTCCCACTAGTATTGAATGTTTTTACTGTACGTACCTAAAGGCTAAAACAGAAAGACGAAAAAAAAAAAAAAAAAACTTATCACGAAAAGTTCATCAGTTGAGTGCGCGGTTTGCAAGTCGACATACCAAAGAATTCGTAGTATCTTTTATTTACTTTTTTTTCAACATTAGTATGAGATGTTTTATAAAATTAAAATGTAAGACGGTATGCTCAGTTGTATCTTAATCTTTTAAAACGCTGCATTAGAATCGAAGCTCCAGAAAGTCATTCCTTAAAATTTCGTTTAGATGCAGTTATAAAAAGCTGTAGTAAAGCAATCATTTAAAAATAAAATGGATAAAATTAAATTTGTGTGTTTTTAATTGCAAAAGGCACTTGCTCAACACATTGTGTGCGGGTACATGTCTCAGTGGAATTGTACCAGGAGCGGGCGTTTTGCTCGTAAATTGAGTTATTCAGTTAAATCTCAATAGATCGAAAATTATTTCATTTTTTAACCAACTTTTCGTGTTTTATATTGAAATATATAAACAAATATATAAATAGAAATATATAAGTAACAAAGATAAGATTTTTGTAAACAAAAAATATATTTTTTAGTGGATAAATTTATAATATCGTAAATATGAAAAATCAAATAGAAATAGTTGTATATAGTTTTAATTTTTTTGAATCATGTTATATATAAACATTTTTACACTACAAAAAAATGAAAAGAGTAATCATAAAACTAATAATGTAAAAACTAGTTTTTATTTGTCTAAATCTTTCCAGAATCTATGTAGTAGACAAGAACATTCTGCATCATTTTCCTGTATATACCGTTATTTTTGTACCCACAAACAAACCATGTCGTTACACTAACCCGTATCAGTACGTGTCCTGCGCTCAAGTATCAATCGTCAGAAAACGTACTAGTTCGTGTCTCGAATACAATGTGTTAATATCCTAATCGGTGTGTTAGCGGGAAAAACTTAAGATTGACAAATAAAATTAAACATCACGAATGAAACTTTTTCCCTTCTAAGTTTACTCAATATAGCTAAATTAATTTTGGTACTATTTTCAAAAAGAAATAATCTTCTCTTTCCGAAACATTTGATCAGTTCTTTTACGGTTTCTAATTAAAATATAATCTTCAATTTTACTTTAAAATGGCTAGAGATAGTATGTAGTATAAATTTATAGTAAAGGGAATGTAAATTTAAAAGAGCATTCAATATTGAAAAAATAATTAACTTCTAGTTTTATTTAATTCAATGTTAATGAAATTATTAATATGGTCTCTTTACATTAAATCTTTCTATATATAACAAGCGTGTATTAAAATATAGAAAATCTGAAATAGATTTATTTGCTAGATTTTTTTTCCTGTAACAGGGAAAATTACTTTTAGAGAAAAGTTGTTAATATTAGATTACACCTACACATATTTACTTTATAACATAACTTATGACTCCGGTTTTTCAAAGATTTTTTCAGTTTTAAATGTACTGAAAATTAATTAAAAAGCCCTTTTTAAGTATTTTCTATCACTTTAACATTTATCCCTCTTTTGAGTATTTTTAATATGTTACACGACGCATGTTTTTAACCCCTTGTTAATGGAATATATTTCAGAAAAACGTGCCAAAAATGGAAAAAGTTTTTTTTATTTGTTCGTTATTATCAAAATATTAGAAATATATTATTTTTTTAAACAATCTTAAATTGCCGGTTTCAATATTGTTACTTAACCCTTTCGTGGGCCTTGGGAAGATTACTTCCCCCCTACACGATCTTACAAAATACACCCATGGGAAGGGAAACACCCATTTTAATATATTGGTCTTGTTATTGAAACGACGGGAACAGGGTTCCCACGGTCCTTAAGAACTCCTTAATTTTAGCTTTCATTTTTAAGGGCCCTTAAAATTACTTAATTTTCGTCACAGGTCCTTAAAAACTCCTTAATTTTTAAATGGGAATGCAATCCATTTTTCTATCGATGAGATCCACAGTCTCACGTGATTTCCTATCAGTTTTCTTTTATGACAAATATATAATCTTTTGTATACTTAAAAGGTTTAAAGTATAAAGTCAGCTGCCCTTTCGTAATAACTAACAGTCATGCAGATTTTCATTAAACGAAGAATGGAGGATGGGGGTTTGTAGATATTTCAGTTACTTATGGAAGTTTAATTTTCCCTGCATTGAATGTAATAGGAAAGTCTAAAACTTTCTTCTTTCCCAGGCAGCGCCGGGTATAATCAGCTAGTATATATATTATACACTATTTATATATATATCTTATATAAATTATATATATATCATATTCATATTTAGATAAATATATTATATATATATAAAGTCTCCTTATATCAGTAACTTTTAAACCCTCAGGAAGTACTGTTTATAATATTGTTTTTATTCACAATTTTTTTTTTTAGTTTGATCACTCAAAAAACTTGATGTACATTTTTCAAAATGAGGTGGTGTCAGATAGATTTATTTTATATTAATTTTTAGGCATTTTTAAAAACTTAATTCTGAAATAGTGTAAGGTATTTATTGAACATGCCTTATCTGGTTCATAATCATTAAAATAGGTTCCTCAGGAAATGGGGTTTATACCGTTATGTCGTGTATTTCAAGTAGGTCCTTATAAAGTCCTTAATTTTTGTTCTGGAAAAAAGGGTGGGAACCCTGGGGATTCCTGCTTCGGTTTTGCGCTGTCATCAATTGTTCGATCGATTAAATAAAATTAGCAGTTCTGTTTTGAAAGTTTGGAAACGTGGAGTGAGAAATAAATGGCACCGCGAAACGGTTAAATGGGAGATGTTAATGAATGATAAATTTTTACTCAAATAACAGCAATGTAATAAATCAAATGACATAATTATCTGGGTAAATATAACAAACTAATACAACAATATTGTTGTTTATATCTGCTGTCATGAATTCCATATCTGTGAGTTTCCGTTGAGTTACACAAATCCTTTACAGTATTTGAGAATTAGCAAAAAATGTCGCGAAACTGCCGAACTTTTCGCGGGAAAATGCAGCATCCTCGAAACTTGATCTCTTCCGAAAAGAGAAATCCTCCCTTCTAGATGTACTGCTGGCCTGCAAAATACAAACAAGCGACTCATCTGAAATAAATTTTTCAGCCCCCTCCCTTTAGCTGGCCGGCTTCTATTTTCCCAAGGAACGCCTGGTGGAAGGGGTCAAAGGGGGTGATTTTGCAGTTATCAAGAAGGGTCCGAATTCCTTACAGGTAGTTTATAAATTAAGCTATGTTTTCGAATTTTGTTGTCACACGAGATGTGTAATTTTGTAAAAGAAACAAAAGGATATGTCATAATTCCTTTTTGAATATTTTTCTAGATATTAATATAAATAAAATTACTTCAAATTAAACTATCTGGTAAATCCTGGAACGTAAATTAAATATGCTCTCGTATTTGCCAGCAAATTTAAACCCAATAAAACTTCCAAAACTTCATCAATATTGATGCTAGTATCTGCATGGACAGATGTACAATCAACTAACTTGCGTAAATGTGAGGGTACAGTATATTTAAACAAAGCAGGTTTTCTGGAATCTATATAAACATATTTAATTTTTGAAGATGAAGTTATAGCAGCAGTAGTAGGATTATAAGTTTTAGATTCTTCCATTTCATACATCCCGATGTATCTAAATTCCACGACACATAAAGGTAAATAACGCAAAGCCTCATAGATTCCAGCAGCAGAAGGAATGTTAGATGTAGCAACAGTAACAGGATAATCAAAAGGTATAGCAAAATCAGTAATATAAGAATTTTAAATTTAGCATATCTATAGACTTTTTTATAAGCAGTAAGCAATTAAGTACCAAGCGATTTAGGTATGATCTTTTCTTGAAAATGTTTAAAGATATTGTTATTTTAAACTGGAGTCGCTTTTCGGTTGTAACACATAGTAATCAATATATTTCACTATGTCTCGCATGTTCAAGATGATGGTTTTTTAAAGTTTTTTTTTTACCTGAATCTTGGCCATCCTATAAAAATTTTGAGCGTAAAATAAGACAATGTAGTTCCAAACATATTTTTCAAGATACAATGAAAGAATGATCAGAGTTGTTGATCTGTTTTAACACTTAGCATGCGGGTATACTTCACCGCCAACTTACACGTGCAGCGGGCGTTTTTTCGTGAATCACCCGAAAGTTTAGTTATCCAGAAAAATCGCAGTCAATCGAAAACTACTTTGTTTTTAGAAAGAACACTTTTTTTATTTTACACTTTAATATACACTGTATCATTATTTAACAAAAAAATATTTTTTACGAAATCGCAAAAATAAACGATTTTTAAAATTAAAGTCCCATAATCTGTCAGCGCCTATTATTTCATCACTATCTTTGTCACAACGGCTCATTTTATCAATTTTGTATTCAACAGTAAAAAAACCAATCTTCAAATTGACAAAACACGACTTGTACGTTCTGGAGCTAGGAATTCGATTGAAGACGAAATAACGCAACAAAAGACCGAGTCACTCGACAATCCTAACTTGTGGAAAGAAAAAATGCAAAGTGTTGCATAGCAACGCAAACAACCCGCCTATAATGTCACACATACATGTAATTATACGTATTTAGCAGATTTGTGGTGGTTAGCGGGTATCCACCACAAATCTACTAAATACGTATTTTTACGTGACCTGCGCTCCAGTGACAGACTGCAAAAAAACGTAAAAATACGTTACCCTCACGCGAAGTGTTAAGATATATTTATGGTTGTATGCAGTATGATGAATATGTCTTATGTATGCAAATATGTGTATACATGTGTGTATATGCAATGAATATTTTTTGAGATTGAAAATCCACTGTACTCTGGATTAAGACGCTAAAAAATATTCTGGCTACCTCAATGAGCATAACAGACCCTCCCTGAAAATAAAATCTGACTAAGTCACTGAATGAGATAGAAAATACCTGGTCACTGATAGAAAATTGTTGAGGTCAGGAAATTATCTGTGCCTCTAACCGCCGTCACATTAATCCTTAATATAAATATCTTACAATCTTTTTCCTATTAAATTTAATCCGGTCGAAACCGCCAACTAGTACTTTATCAAAAGATAAATGCTTACGTTTCTTTCCAAGTATTTGGCGAGTATGTGTATAAAGTATGCATACCACACAAAATCCTAATACTCGGTGAGCTCTTTGCGATTAAATTGCTCTCAAGTATCATGTACCTTAACCTAATGCTTATCACATATTTTATTCCTATCGCCTCTTAATAAGTTCTTTGATAACATTGATTGAAATCTATTAATAAGTACAGTGATCAATAAATAGATAGCCGGTTGGCCATCTAGTTTAGTCAAGAGAATGATACACGTCAGCGCTATAAATCTTATATACCCTAGAGGAGGGAATCAGTTTTTATGGCTCAGTTTAAGATAATTGTGGCTAGACTTCGAACTCAAGGTGATTGAGAACAAGAAAAATATGGCCGACTCTTTCCCGAGATCCGAATCCGACATCTTCCAGTAAATTAAACGGGGTATTAATCTACATAAAGAGGTTGGGTGTTTGCTTGTTACGGAGCTCTAGAGAAGTGCCATATATGATGACTAGCATGTATGTTACGAAGGAAAAAAAAAGGATTTTAACATGAACGGTAGCTACGAAAAATACATAGAGAAATGAAAGCTAGCTGAAAATTACTTCTTTAAAAATGTATTGATACTAAGTGACAGGAATTTTTAGTTTTAGTTTTTTTTAATTGCGAGATGAGTTTACAAATAAATTTGTGGTTACAAAAGAGAAAATATTCTTCGGTAAAAGATAAAGGAATTTATAGTAATAAATTCAAGTAGTGTAAAGCATAAATATATGAATATAAAAGTAATTTTTACATGAACGATGAAAACATTGAATGTTTGTTAACACATTGTGTGCGGGTGCATTTCGCATCGGAATTGTACCGGGAGCTGGCGTTTTCAGCATAAATTTAGTTATTCAGTTAAATCGCAGTACATCGAAAATTATTTAATTTTTTAACCAACTTTTTGTATTTTATATTGAAATATATAAACAAATATATAAATAGAAATATATAAATAAAAACTATAAGATTTTTGTAAACAAAAAATGTATTTTTAGTGGATAAATTTATAATAGTATCTTAAATAGGAAAAATCAAACAGAAATAGTAGTATATAGTTTTAATTTTTTCGAATTATGTTATATTTAAACATTTTTATATTATAAAAATATGAAAAGAGCAATCATAAAACTAATGTAAAAACTAGTTTTTATTTGCCTAAATGTTTTCAGAATCTATGTAGTAGACAAGGACATTCGGCTTCGTTTTCCTGTATATACCGTTATTTTTGTACCCACAAACAAACCATGTTGTTACACTAACCCGTACTAGGACGTGACCCGCGCTCAAGTATCAGTCCTCAGAAAATGTACTAGTACGTGTCCGGCATACAGTGTGTCAATATACAGCAAAAACCTGAAAGCAATTTTTATTTTATTTATTTATTTATTTATTTTTGTTTATTTATTTATTTTTTTTTTTTGCAAATGCACAAAATAAGTTTACAAAGTTTATAAAAGAAAGTGGTTTGGAAGAGAAATTTTGTGTTTATAAAAGAAGTCTTTCTATTTAACTGTTTAATTGTGACAGATAAATGAATTGAACCCAATAAATTCAAATGGTGCAGAATGTATACACATGAATATATAAATCTTTTACATGGATGATGAAAAGAAATTGAATACTTGTTATTAATTAGCACCTAAAATAACACAAAACATGAATCGGATAAAGTATTTAAAGTAGTTTTGTGTAAATTTGCAAAATGAGATTACAAAGGGATTTGTGAAATCTTGTTTCGAGAATAGTCCTTCTGTTTGTAAAACATAAAGGAATTGCTAGAGATAGTGCAGAATATAGACATATGAATATATAAGTAACTTTTGTATGGATGTTGAAATCATTGAATAGTTAATAACTTAGTGTGTCTAAAGGGGAAATATTTAGAAATTCCCTTATAACTCCCTGAAATTAGTAATTTCTTACCTGATAAATTCACATTATGTAATACAGTTTCATTCAAGTCTTTTATAAAACTAGTTGTAGGTAGAAATTTTAATTTAAGTAAATATATAAATTTTAATGAGCAAATAAAATCCTTATGCATTTTAAACTTTGAAACATTCTTAGAAATATTCTGTCTTTGGATTATTCAGAATTTCCTTGCGTGGGGAACAGAGTATTAATGGATTTCACTAAAATAATTATAAAAAAACAATGACTCCTGCTTGTTCCCATTTTAATTATATTTAAATAATGAAGCCTAATATAATAGTTGCACATTACTTTAAAGAAATTATTTGTTCATGATAGCATTAATTTCCTTCTTAGCGTCTTTGATTACTCAAATTGTTTTACTCCAATTGCTTTTTAATCAATTTGGATTTTTCTTTTAAGTTTCATTTACTTACTTCAGTTTCTCAGATTCCCCTGTCCGTTTTTTCATATTCTCATTTTACCACGAATAAGAATTATTAAAAGAATAAACAAGAGGTCTGCGATTGAAGAGTACTTTAAAAAAATTAACTGGCTGAATTTTCAGAAAACTCTAATTTAAAAAAAAATTACAACTTCTGTTCAGAATTTCTAAATTTTCTGATGATTCCCCGATTTTCCCGGTTGCAATACACCCTGTAGTTAGCACGTAAGGTAACACAATATGGCTCGAATAAAACATTCAGAGAAGTTTTTAAATTTTTTTATTTTTAGTTATTTATAGTTCTGTAGGGTGAAACAAAACAATATATTGAAATTCGTTATTAAATTGATTTGGAAAAAAAATTCCATAAAAAAGTTATAAAGCTAACAGAATGTCACTCTTTATTTTATTGAACATAATTTAAAGAATATAATAGTATACCCTTATATTCTTATATTTTCCTCGAAACAGGTTTAAAATCATCTTGTAATCGTTTCCTCTGATAGACAGGGTGTTCTAGGGGAAACCATTTAGAAATTCACTGATATTTTCCTGATAATTCACAATTACTTCCCTGATAAAATATTGAATACACAATTTATTTCAATTCTTCTGTATAACTATCTTTGGATATAATTTATATTTAAATAAAATTGGATTTTAATTTAAACAAATAGAATTCCAATATATTTAAAACTTAGAAATATTCTTTTCTGTCTTTGGGGTGTACAGAAATACATGGATAAGGAACAGAGGGTTAATCAATTTCATTAAAATTATTATAAAAGAAGATTATGGCAACAGTTGCATTTCTGCATTCTTGCTTTTTATTTATAGAGCAATTTCGCACAACGTCACGAACTACTATAATACCTTTCCCATTCATTTTCATGTTTACAGCTGCCAATAGGCAAACAAACTGTCCTTCCGTTTGAAACTAAAGCCAGAATTATCATAAGTTGAGATGGTCTCTGCTGCGTGAAATCGCTTTATATTTAAATAATGCAGGATAATATATTAATTAAAATTGTCTTCTGTTATTTAAAGTTTCATTTTGTCCCTAATAGATAGCATTGGTTTCTTTCTTAGATTCTTTTTTGAATATTGACATTTCTTGTTCAAATTGTCTTTTTAATATTTTTTTCTTTTTAATATTTTTTTCTAATATTCCCTTTTTCGTTTCTCCATTTTCTCATTTATCTGTGGGTAAGCTTTTTTTTTTAATTCACAAGAGATCTATCTGCTCAACAAAAATAGTGGTATACTATCTAATATAACGAGACGAATAATTGCTGCTAATAAAGCATTTACTTAGACCTGTCCATTTATCTACAAAGACAAAGTTATTACTTTACAAGACCCTCATTCGTGTTGTCGTAACCTACACTTCAGAGATATGGACCAAGACTTAGAAGAAGGAAAAGATTTTAAGCAGTCTTTTGGGGGGTATCCATGAAAATGGTCTCTGGCGGGGAAGGTACAAGATTGAATTGTACAACATATTGTTTATGGAGCCAGATGTTGTTCACTTCACAAACATAAGGCGCTTTAATTGGAAAGGGCAAGTTATTCATTTGAACAACAGTAACATCCCAAAAAACACCCTTTATGGCTGTTCCACACAATACAAGAAGTGGTTTGCAGTCATGGCCAGAATCAAAACAACATTTTTTGTCATGACAGATCTATATTGCCAAATCGTCGGTTGGATGGGTTCCCATTTCATCATGACACAACGGGACGAGCAGAGAGACCAGCTAACATGAAAAGTCTCCGAAACAATCTCCGAAGGGTCTGAGAGAATATCTAAGAAAAAAAATCTCTGGAAAATCTAAGAAGGAAAATGAACGAAAAATCTAAGTAAAAATTTATCATCGATACCATGTATCTCTTATTTGTTCTGAATTTTTTAAACTGATCACTAGGGCCTATAAAATTTTAATTGGTTATACCCCGATATACTACTTTTAAATGCTTTGATTTATTGTTTAACAATGAAAAGGATTAAATCTTTTATTCAAAATGCAATCTTGCTTAAGAAAATAGGAGCTTTAAGTTATAGGATAAGTAGAAGTTAAACATTCACTATAGTTGTTAGTTTTCCTATGAATTTCAATTAAATACTAATATTACAAAATTTGTTCTTGGATAGTTCAAGTATTTCACACACACACATACAGGTTAAAAATTTCTTCACTGATTATAGGTGAGATTAGCTCTATTGTTAATTTGACCCAGCATGCTGAGAAAAAGGGGGGAGGGAGAAATTTCATGTCAATTTGCAATTTTGAAGTTTTTTGAAAAGTCCAGCATTTTGAAACGTCATACTTATTTAGGATCAAAATGCATGGGTCAAAATGCATTATTTACCGCCTGTGCAGTGCAAAATCTCTGCGTACAATACTAGAGAATTCTACACACCTTTCACCAATATGGATCCTTAGCGACAGAATCATATGATTTTGATCTCATGAGACTAAAACAGAATCAGCACTTTTGGGAGGCACGAATGATTTTTGATTATTTAAGCTACCTTAAAAAAAGCAACTATTTAATTATTATAGAAGTGTTTTCCTAGGACAGCTGAAAATTGTTGGTTGATAGATGGGTTAAAAGAATTTTAGTCGGAGAATACTTCTTTATCTGACGTCTTACTGCTTCAAAATTAGATATTAAAAATAAGATCGGGGGGGGGAGAATTTTAGATATTTTAGATGTAATAATTTTGATACATTTAAATATATATATATATATATATATATATATATATATATATATATATATATCATACATGAAATGCCTAATATTTTAGGACATCTAACTTCAGCTAATAACTATCCATTATTTGGTTTGCCGCGGATATACTCATGAAATTAGTAAGCTGTCTTAATCCTTCAATAATAAACTCAAAGTCAAGAAGTTAGTTACGGCCAAAAGTCTTTCCCAAAATTCAGTTATTTATACCAACTTTAAAATGAGAACGTCGGTCTGTACATACACACATAATATATATAAACACTTGTGTATGTACACACATTATGAGTGTATATACTAACATATATATATATATATATATATATACACATACATACAATCATAATATATATGTGACCGTACGTCTTTAGAATAACACATCTTCTACCGAATTTCCAGAAAATTTTTCAGCTCCACAGAGAGCAAGAGAACAGATTTTCATGAGAAATTATCTTAGTTCAGTAGCCATTGCTGGGTTTAAAATTAAAAAGGAATCAGTCACACGAACCGTACTAATACATATCGAGCTGTATGGATAAAATATTTAAAATATAGATCTAATAAGAACCGTATGGATGAAATATTTAAAACTGGGGAAATAATTTATAGGAAATAAGTTACTTATTACGATATATTTTTAAATTGTTTCAGAATCACATAATATACTCAAATATATACATATATAAGTATATATCCATATATATATATATATATGTATGTATATATATATATATATATATATATATATATATATATATATATATATATATATATATATATATATGTATAATAAATATATATATATATAAATATATATATATATAATATATATAATATATATATATATAAGATATATATAATATATATATATATAGATATAAATATAAATATATATATATATATATATATATATATATAAATATATATAATATAATATATATATATATATAAAATATATATAGATATATATAATAATATATAGATATATATAATGATATATAAATATATATATATTATAGAGAATATATAGATATATAATATATATATAGTATATATATATATATATATATATATAAATATATATTATATATAGATATATATATATATATATAGGAGAGAAATAAAGATAAATAATATATATATATATAGATAATATAATAATATAAATATATATATATATAGATATATAGATATATAGATTATTATAAAAGATGATATATATATATAATATATATAAAATATATATATATATATATATATAGATATAAGATATATATATTTAAAAAATAATATATATATATATAGATATATAAAATATATATTTAGATATATATAAATACTATATATATAAATATATAAATATATATAATATA
>CM063510.1:167660619-167663119 GCA_032207245.1 Pardosa pseudoannulata | reverse complement strand
GGGAGCGTTTCACAGTTACACTACCCTCTCTAAATCTCACCCCCCCACCCCAAGAATGTAAAATTTTTTCTTCATATATTTAAAATTTATAATGTTCATAGATAAAATGTATAACGTAATTGCATTAAATACCAAAGAATTTGCAATTGTTATCTTCAAAGGGTTAAGGCATATGCGTCGTAAGGCAGTACAAGAGGGTGTCCGGGGCAAACCATTTAGAGAATTCCTGATAATTTCATGTGTTTCAAAATTTATTTACTGATGAATTTACATTATTTAACACACAATTTATTTCATTTTTTTATAAAGCTGTTTTTAGATATAAATTTATATTTAGATAAAGATATAAATTTCAATATAAACAAATAAAATACCAATGCATTTAAAACTTTAAAATATTCTTTTGCTTGCGTGTTTAGAATAATCTACATAAGTACAGAGGATCAATTAATTTTATCGAAACAATTATAAAAATACATCCACTCTTGTAGTTCTACTTTTCCATATGTTATTTATATTTAAATAAAGCAACCTAATATGTTAATTAAAATTGTACACTAATATTTATTAAAAACTGTACGTCATTATTTTAAAGATTCGATTTGCTCAATAAAAGCACTAACTTCCTAGTTAGCTTCTTCTTTGATTAGTAACATTTTATTTCACTTGCTTTTTAATCCATTTTGATTTTTTTTTACCTTCATTTGCTTAATTTTCTGAAGATTCCCTTTTTTGTTTCGCTATATTCTCATTTGACAGCGAATAAGCTTTTTCTTTTAAAAGAAGGCACAACAGACTTGCGATGGAATGAGTTATTTTTATTAATTTTGACTACGGAATTTGTCACTTTTCATACTTTTCCCCCCAGTACATTCCTGGATTTTTTTTTAAACTTGATCATTTCCCTGATAAATCCCAGTTGCTAGACACCCTGTAGAAAGGGTGCAAAAGCACACACACTTCCATATATGTACAAACACACACTTACTCACATCTATATAAAGAAACGTGTATATTTGTAGTTCATATAAACTTGTACACGCTTTATTTTTGTCTATACATATGCATGTATACATACATGTATATTTGTGTGTGTGATATGTGCATTTACACATATGTAAACAAACATTACATATATAAATACACACACATATATGCATGTATATATGCCTATATATGTATGTGTATATGTATGTGTATATGTATATATATGTATATATACATATGCATATATATATGTGTATTTGTAAGCGATGTCATATGTAATACTATAAGCATATACAATGTATATAAAAATATATATATATATTAGGATATATATATATAATGTATATATATGTATATATATATAATAAGTACTATATAAGTATAAATTCATATATGTATATGTATATATATGCATATATGTATATATATATGTATATGTATATGTATATATATATGTATATATATGCAAATATATATATGTGCATATATATGTGTATATGTATGGGTATATGTATATATATGCATATATATGTATGTGTATATTTGTATATGTATATATATGCATATATATGTATATATATGCATATATATATACACACACACATATCTATACATACATTTACCTAAACTTGTATGTATACATATATATGTGTGTACATTTTTATACATGAGAGAATTTGAAAATTTCGCAAGGAAATGTTATATAATCATATAGATCAGTAGTTAGTGGTAGTTGTACTATTCTTAGTAGTTTTACTATTTTCATTTCCGAATGCCCAATCTCGTGTGAAAAATAGTTTCTATTCAGGATAAAAAATACAGTTCTGTTTTTAGAAATAATGTAATTTTGCTTCACTACTATATTAGTATTTGATAGAGAAAGCCTTACTTTTCCTTTTATGGTCAAATAAATTTCTTTCTATTTAGAGATCCACAAAGATTTTGTCTCAGTTCCCTTGCAAGTCACCACGTACGGTTTTTACTACTGATAAAGATGCGTAGAGCGGTTGATAACAGTAAATCTTTCTAGTGTAATACAAATTTCAAAACAAAGATTAAATAGGAATTCTGTTTACAACTTTTGAAAATGGGTGATCGATTATACCCAATGTATTTAACTTTTTTTTGAATAAATCGACATTAAACGTGTTCCATATAAATATTGTTCTTACTATCAAAAAAATTTTTATGGGTATAATTGAAGCAAAAAATATCGTTTAAAAATGATATCGAATATATTGAAATTTATTAAATTGCAATTAAATTGTTGAATGTAGTATCAGACATAATAAACAGTTTAATGCAACAGTTTTAAAACAATTTTTAAAAGTCAAATTAAATCTAAATTAAGTACTATTTTTGATGATATTAGATACTTCCCAGAAAAGTAAGTTAAACATCCCATAGGTCAAATAGTTCAAGATCAAAATTTAATGCTCTTCGTAATAAGCCAACGCTTTAAATATACAGAAATTGTAGTTGTTATATTTGTTTTTGAAAGTTTAATGTTTTA
>CM063510.1:167648119-167650619 GCA_032207245.1 Pardosa pseudoannulata | reverse complement strand
ACCTTATCCATTGAGGTATCGTTCAGGTGTAATCACGAAAAGACCTAGAGGTCCTTTGTGCTGTAATAACCTTCAATACATTACGATGGCTACGTACTGGCGTACCTAAAAATGTTGGGGAAAAACTGAAATCTGACAAAAATCTCAATGTACTTGATATTATTTTAAATTATTCACAAATACATATTTTTTCGTTTTTCTTCGAGGATATATTTGGAGAAGCTGCACTTGATTACAGCTACACATCTGTGAGTTTATTTAACTGACTCTGAAATCAAGTAAGAAAACATAAACATACAAATATAATTGTTTACCAGTCAGTATGTATCCATTAGGATACAATTAAAAAAAAACAAGAAAGGAAATGTTTATACTAGTGTGTAACCTTAACAGTAGTAAATGTTTTTAATGCATCCAACGCAGTTTGAGCTATTTTCTAAGATATGGCAAACAAAAGTTGAGGAGAATTTTGTTTATTTGGATTCGAAGTAAAACCCAGTTTGTTTAGACTACTTAGAAATGAACCAGTATTTCGTCACAGAGAAAATTAAAAAAGGGGGTAAATATCAGACAAAATAAAAGGGATAATGTTGAATGACTTTTAACATTTTTGTTTTGTTTCTTGAGGTAAATACCATACAACATATTTCAAACTGGAGTGTTTGTAGCTCGTAGTTTGGAATCGAACCATTGAACACTTTCTTTTTCTAATTTATTTAGTGTTTACCCTCTATGCAATTTTTCTATGTTACAAGTCAATGGTTAATTTCTAAGCACTTGTTTTCAGCTAGAATCCAAATAAACAAGACCTCTCTTTTCAGCTTTTGTTTGCCTTATTTTAGAAAATAGTTTAGACTGCTCTGAACTCCTGAGTAATTACTACTTTATTAAAGTTATCCTCCAGTATATACATCTTTTAAAAGTTTGGAGCAGTTTTCGATCTTGATACTGTGATTAAAATACATGAATAAACAGGAGATACCTGAGATTAAATATAAATTTAAAAAAAATGAGGACAGCTGCAATAGAAAAATAGTTTTATTTCTTAAAGGTAAAAACCAATGAAATTCCAGTTATCTGATAAAGTCTGATAAGCCATAAAGGCAGAATTAACGATTTGACGAATTTAGGCCTTCTAGAGTATTTTTGATCTTGGTGGATTTGATTTCTGCATTTTAGAATTAAAGTCATTGAAATTCCAACTATCTGCTGCAAACAATAAAGACAGATTTGACGATTTGACCAATTTATGTCTTTTGAAGTATTTTTGATCTTGTTGGAATTAATTCCTACATTTTACAAGGAAAGTCATCGGAATTCCTATTGTCTGCTTCAAACTATGAAGACAGAACTAACGATTTGACCAATTTAGGTCTTCTTGATCATTTTTTTTTCTTGGTGGAATTGATTCCAGCATTTTAGGAAGAAAGCCATTGGATTTCCGATTATCTTCTTCGAACCATAAGACAGAACTAACAATGTGGCCAATTTATGTCTTCTGAAGTATTTTTGATCTTGTTAGAATTGATTCTTGCATTTTACAAGAAAAGTCATCGGAATTTCGATTGTCTGCTTCAAACCATGAGGTAGAACTAACGATTTGACCGAGTTAGGTCTTCTGGAGCATTTTTTTAAAATTTGGTGGAATTGATTCCTGCATTTTAGAAAGAAAGCCATTGAAATTCCGATTATCTTCTTCAAATCCTAAGACTGAACTAACGATGTGGCCAATTTATGTCTTTATTTTTGATCTTGTTGGAATTGATTCCTGCGTTTTACAAGGAAAGTCATCGAAATTCCGATTGTCTGTTAAAAACCATGAAGACAGAACTAACGGTTTGACCAATTTATGTCTTCTAGAGTAGTTCTGATTTTGGTGGAATTGATTCCTACATTTTAGAAAAAAGTTCATTTTATATATTTCGAGGAGAAAGTTTACTCAGCAACTCATGAAATAACTAAGTAATTTTGATAGGGCGTGGTCTCAATTAAAAAAAAATAGAACATACAGGACGGTTACAAAAGGAACGAATAGTAGCAAGAAAAATAACTGTTATAAAATCTCTATGGATTAAAATCATACAATTGCTAGTTTTTCCATTTCCAATTTACGAATTTGTTGTAGTTACTCAATATGTAAAAAGAAAGTTCTTTAAATGAGTGAAGTTATATGCAAGAACACCTAAATTTTGGTCCAATAAGGAGGGGCTATCCTACATTTCTTTCCTCATTGTGCTAAGCTAGGGGTGAAAGACATTTACTTCTGAAAGAAAAGTGTCTTTGTATTTTTAGGTGATTAGTAGTTGGTAACAATTTGTTTTGAGAAAGTACGTAGCATCAATTAATTGATATTTTTGTATGTAATGTCACTTGGACAAACCAAGGTCGTTAAACAGAAGTTACATGAATTAAGGCGAATGGTTACGCCTAAGTCAAAAAAACACTGGTAGGGTGAAAGAGCGACTTTTTGAGTGGGTCCTCGCTTTTCAGAGGCAGAGAT
>CM063510.1:167635619-167643119 GCA_032207245.1 Pardosa pseudoannulata | reverse complement strand
TAAACATTTTATTTAAATCAATTTGGAGCTGTTTTCTTTGCAAAAAACTTCAATTTTCTTGTAGGAGTCAAATTGGCCCGCTTCAGTAAAAATAGGTATAGGATCAACACCCATAAATCTAGTGTTAAAGTACGAAACAATTGCCTGCGTTCACTCTTTTAGGATTTGAGCAAACGTTGACGTTACTGGTATATTATGACACAAAGTGTTTACCTCGTATATTAGAGATATTGTAATTATGAAAAATAAATTAAAATCGAGATTTTGATTATTAACAAAACCATTTTGAGTATTGTGCTTGCGATGCGAAGACAATAACGACCTAGAAAGACAAAACTTGACCTGCGAATTTTACACCGGAGCAGTAGATCGTTGTTGTACACTTTTAGATTTGTACTCTTCTCATCTCTATTTCATAATAGTTAAATATTATTTGATCTGGCTCAAAATAAGGCGATTTCACGCAGTAGGGCAAATTTCAATTTATTCCAATTCTGGCTTTAGTTTCAAACGGAACGGAAGTTTATTGTTTGTCTATTGACTGTTGTACACATGAAAAAGAATGGGGAGGGCATTATAGTATTTCACGACGTTGCGACAAATTGCTCTATATTTCCATTCAAGAACATCGCTTAGTTGATTCACACTGTCGGGTATTGGAGATTCATTTATAACATTTTAAACTTCCCATTCTGTCATTACATGGATGTGGATGAAAATAATTTTATTAATTGTAACACTTAGCATTATTCTAGATTATGTAGAAAAGAATTGGTCTTCATTTTTTGCTCTGTGTTTGTCCTATCAGTTTGTAATTTGTTTCTCATTCATGCAGCAGGTTAGAACAAGGTTTAGAATCTGTCCTAGGGCAGATTCTAAACCTTGCAACAACAATTGCATTGAACATCTGAAGTACCGAAATAGGTTTTAAGTGAATAATATAGGAAAAAGGAATAGGAATTCGAAACAGGAAAAATATGTGTATATGTATATATGTATATGTATATATATATATATATATGTATATGTATATATGCATATGTGTATATATGTATATATATACGTATACAGATGCATATATATATATATGTGTGTGTGTATATATATATATGTATGTGCATATGTGTATATATATGCATGTATATATATGTATATATACATGTATATGTATATATATGTGTATATATGTATATATATGTGTATATATGTATATGTGTATATATATGTATATATATGTATATATATGTGTATATATGTATATGTATATATATATATATATATATATATACCTTTATACATACACACATATAAATAAATAAATAAATATATATATATATATACATATACATACAAACATATATATATATATATATATATATATATATATATATATATATATATATATATATATATATATATATATATATATATATATATATATATACACAGTGTTTTGGTTTATTAAATGTTTGAATTTCGTCAAGAAGCATGGATACTTCGCTACAGTTTAAATAAATGCTATAATTAAATTTTTCCATTTCTCACATGTTTGATTGTATTTGTCAGCATGATACAGTGGACTCCGCTTAATGTGATAGCGGTTATCAATCGCTTATTGTGATCGAAATCCCTTGGTCCTGATTTTCTCTATTCATTCGTATGTTCCTCATTTCATTCGTAACCTCATTTTAAATGGCAAAGGAATATTCACAATATATTCAGAATAAACCCATTCTTTTCTTTCCTTCGTTCTTGTTTTATTTTCCGAGAATTCTCACTCTTCCACTTAGAGAAAAGAAAAAGAAAACAAAAGAGTGGGAAATCACACGTTTCTGGAATTTTTCAGAAATACGCACACCCTGCTGTTGGTGTTTGGTTGTCAGATAAGCAGAAGGCAACAAATTCTATTCGGAACTGAGAAGGAGCGTATTCACATTTTATGCCCTGCTCGCTTACGTGCAGTTTGTCGATATGGAAGTCAGAAAGCGAAAGGATTTAACATTAAAACTAAATAACGAAATTTTAAATCGTTATGACAGCTTACCAAATATGAGTCAGTGCAATGCTGCGCAGTTAAACATTTCTCAGCTTCTGAATTGCATTGAAAGTGTCGAAACGTGGAGTACAACACTGCTCCGATGACTTTAAAAAAAATTATAATTACTAATGGTTTATCCATGAGCTTCTTAGAAATAATTGTAGACAGTCAACATTTGATCAATTATTTTTATTATGTAAGCAATTCTTATGTCTTAAAGGATAATATACAGTACATAAATGTAAGGTGAGTTTTTTCATTTTATTTTGAAATGTAGGACGTGTGAATTAAAGGGGGGGGTAAATTTATCTAATTTTGTATATTGTTTATTGTTATCAATAGGTTATTGTTATCAAAATCATGGTGTTCCAATCTGATCACTTTAAGCGGAGCCTACTGTATTCATATTTGAAGAAAAGATAAGAATTTTCATATGTTGTCATGCTTTATATTTATTACTGTCGGTTACATGCAGTGCTTTACGTTAAAAACAGTGAAATCTGACTATCTGTTACTGCAAGAATACTTCAAAGTATACAAGGGCATTTCCGATATTTTTTAAATCACGTTTTTATATTTTATAATTAAAAGGTTATCGATTCCGACATCATCATTTTTAAACCCTTCATTCCCATAGTAAGAGAAAAATGTTTTTATTGACATTTTTTGCTATTGATGTAAAAGCCGTGGTTTAAAAAGTAGATCGATTCAGATATTCACCGGCCATAATCGAATTTCTCCAAGGCGCTGCTAGGGTGGTGGCTTTCTCGTGACAATTAATTTTAAAGTAATCGATTAACTATAAACGCGTTGTTTCCGCTCTGTGTTTCACCGATAGGGTGTGATTTTTCAACAATTTTTATAGTTAGAAAATACGTGTAGTAGATACCCTCAAATAGTTAAGAAAGTTTCTGGTTTATAAATCAGATAAAAATGCCTATAATGTTTACACTGACCTACATAACTTATTAAGAAAACTGTTTAGGATACTTTAATACATTAGTTTAATTAGTATGCGGCGAAGTAATTCAAAATATTACCCCATCCACAAGCAATGCCGCTACATTAATTCTGACTTTTCCTTTTCCTCAATGGCATTTCGTAATATTTTTTCCGTTCTTTTGCCATTTTGTTTTGAAAAGCTGTTCTCTTCATTTCTCCCCGGATGTTATCAGATGTAATGCAAATTCCTATGAATTGTATATTAAATATTTAGGCTTGTGATGATATATTTGTTGTTCCTCTTCATTTATTTCCCCTCCAAGTACATATTTGGCTATATTATACAATTATGGATTATACCCTTTGGGAAGCGCTTCATGTGCGCTTTAAAAAAGGTATTACTTAGATGAAATCTATATATATATATATATATATATATTATAATTTTCTGTTATCATATATTTTCTGTTATTCATATCAAATTAGTAACACCACTTTCGAATTTAAATGAAAATTTCATTAAATAATGATAGAAAATATTTTAACATAAAAGTCAACTCTATTACTAATGAAATAAATAATTTATTCTATTATTAGTTTTAGTTATAAAGTATTCAAAATATATTTAACATTACGCTATTTTTTTAATTTTAGATTCTATTTTTAATTTTCCTTGTATATTTGTATATATATATATATATATATATATATATATATATATATATATATATATATATTATATATATATATATATTATTTAACTTTAATATTTATTTAAAAACCTCCTCTCTTCCATTCTAATGCCTTAAAAATCCTTTTCCTAGCCTCTAAATGCTTTAATCAAAGGAGTGTCTCCGACTTAAAATTCTTCCTAAAGGTTTCTATCCTATAGATGTAAATTTTCTGTCTATTCAACACGTTTCCCAGCTGTCGCCGGCAAATGGCTTGCGTTTTTCCTGATCTTACACTTCAATTTACTTAGTAAGTGGGAAAATTCTTTCTGTCTTCGCTGTTGGGTGTACCTCTGTTCGAGCAGAGTGATTTTTGTGTCTTTCCTTTGTCTGTCGTTGAGTAATAAAGATGTCCGTTTTAGCATTTTTGTGTTTTTCCTTTGTCTGTCGTTGAGTAGTAAATATGTCCGTTTTAGCAGCTATGAAATAAAGTTTTAATTAGACTTGTGCCTTTCTCTTCAATGTCGGCCAATTGCATTTATATTACTGCTAGCATTTTAGCTTTTGTTTTGTCCAGCAGTTTTATAATTTAAGGATTACATATGTATAACCTTTTTTGGAAAATTTTTAAAAATATGTTATTATAGTTATAATTATTATAGCTTTTATCATTATTATATAAAAGTTATAAAAATAATGAAAAACTATAACTAAAATAACTATAATGATTAGTAAAACAATCGTATAACATCTTTACTATATTCCAGTGATTTTTGCAGTGATTTGAATGCAAGGAAAATAACCACATTCAAAGGCTGGCGCCCAAACGCTACAAACCAATTTAATCTTGTGGTTACTGTGGACAGAATTGCAGGGACTTTCGAAAGAACATCAGTAGAATCATTTCCAATCGAAATATGCCGTATTGGAGTCCCAGTGTCTCAGGTCACAGCATTAAGAGAGATCCGAGTTACCTCATCAACAACTTTCGAATGCTGCTCTAGAATTCCAAGTAAACCGATCGGACAAAATTAATATAGAAAAACAAGAATCGATGCATCTGCGAAATGAAAGAATGATTCCTGCAAGAAAACAATCCAAAGCATGCCTGTTATCTCCCTGCTGGCTTAATAATTATTTACCTATCAGTCTTCCTATTGACGCACAGATTACGTTTAATTATCATGCCATATTCGATAATTTTCGAATCAGCTTCCGAGAACATTTAACTTGCATCTGTTCAGAATGATGTAATACTGTAATTCATCTAGATCTGGGAGTTTTTTCTTCTTCGAATTATAAAAGTTAAGAAAAATTATTTAAACCCCTCCCTTTTCATATTACAGGCTCCAGGTTTTTCCTAGGAATAGTTTAAGACGGGAGATATTTGGTATTCTGGAACATATCAAAGTAAGAAAAACAATTATAGAAACGAAGATTCCACTTTAGGATTTTGTATTACTATTTAATGTAGTTTTATTATTTTATTATTTTTAATATAATGTATAGGTTTTAGTTACTATTAAATGATGGCGCCAGCTGCAAGTATGAAAGAAAAAATGATATATTGAATGACAAAAATTAACCTTGTATTTAAAATATCTTTATGCTTATTTTTAAATACAACTCTATTACACTTAATTCGAAAAAATATTCGGCATAGTGGTTAGCATATTCATCTGCTATGCCAGAGGGTGCGGATTCAAATCCTTGCTTGTTTCTTGGAGAAGTCAGTGTTTCACCTCTAATGGAACCCCGTCTCGAAAGAAAAAATAGTAGCACAACCCTGTCCTCCATCGCCAATGTCGTTTGTGTCAAATATTAAAAGATATATATTTTGCGTTTGAATTTTTGTCTTCTGTTTCTCTTTTCAAATACTGAACTAAAATGAGAGGGATCTGCCCATGCTTCTGAGTTTGTCCCTCTACCTTCTGTTTCTCATTTCAAAAATTGCACTAGGGTCACAGGGATCTGTTCTGTGGTTCTGCGTTTTTTATTTACCTCCTGTTTCTCATATCAGAGATTGCACTAGGTTAAGGGAGATCTGCTCTATGGTTCCGTGTTTATTTCTTTACCTTCTGTTTTTCATTTGAGAGATTGCACTAGGGTAAGAGAGATATGCTCTGTGGTTCTGTGTTTATTTTTTTACTTTCTGTTTCTCATTTCAAACATTGCACTAGGGTAAGGGAGATATGCTCTATGGTTCTGTATTTATTTCTTTACCTTCTGTTTCTCATTTCAAACATTGCACTAGAGTCACGGGGATCTGTTCTGTGGTTCTGCGTTTTTTATTTACCTCCTGTTTATCATTTCAGCTATTGCAGTAGAGTAAGGGAGATATCCTCTATGGTTCTGTGTTTATTTCTTTACCTTCTGTTCCTCCTTTCAAACACCGCACTAGGGTCACAGGGGTCCTGTGGTTCTGCGTTTTTCATTTACCTTCAGTTTTTCATTTCAAACATTGCGCTAGGGTAAGGGAATTCTGCTCTATGGTTCTGTGTTTATTTCTTTACCTTCTGTTCCTCCTTTCAAACACCGCACTAGGGTCACAGGGGTCCTGTGGTTCTGCGTTTTTCATTTACCTCCTGTTTATCATTTCAAACATTGCACTAGGGTAAGGGAGATATGCTCTATGGTTCTGTGTTTATTTCTTTACCTTCTGTTTCTCCTTTCAAACATTGCACTAGGGTCACAGGGGTCCTGTGGTTCTGCGTTTTTAATTACCTTTTGTTTTTTATTTCAAACATTGCGCTAGGGTAAGGGAATTCTGCTCTATGGTTCTGTGTTTATTTCTTTACCTTCTGTTCCTCCTTTCAAACACCGCACTAGGGTCACAGGGGTCCTGTGGTTCTGCGTTTTTCATTTACCTTCAGTTTTTCACTTCAAACATAACACTAGGGTCAGGGAGATATGCTCTATGGTTAAATGTTTGTTTCTTTACCTTCTGTTTCCCCTTTGAAACACTGTACTAGGGTTTGCTTCCTTTTGTTGGTTGTTAACACAACTTTTTCCCTAATGCTCATCTGCTGCTTCGGAATTAGTAAATTAACACCTGAGATCATGTATGAGAGAGATAACTTCAACCAATAAACAGACAGATGTTATCGGGGGAGGGGGCGAGAACTGAGAGAGGTGGAAAATTCTGAGGATGAGTCTACACAAACATGAAAGGGTGAAAGGAAGGAATACAAAGGCTTGAATTCAAGTCCTCTTGATTTCGCACTAACTTCTTAATATATATATATATATATATATATATATATATATATATATATATATATATATATATATATATATATATATATATATATATATATATATATATATATATATATATATATATATATATATAAATGGAAACTTGTTAAAAACATGGAACTGACCCTATAAGCGGTAACAAGAAAAAGAAAATGACTGTATAAGCGGTGCGCTTTACCACGTGTTCCCTATTAAGTTAGATGGGACTTTAGAAAACTGACCATATAAGCGGGTGACCATATAGCCGGTACTGACTGTACTATTATAAAACGGTGGTTGATAAATTACTGATTATGTATTCTGTTTAAGAATCATGTTCTTATACAAGAATATATTGTAAAAGAAAAATAAAAGGATATGTAATAATTCCCTTCATACTATTTTATTTTGTAGTTATTCATAAAATTAGTTGAAATTCATCTGGTAAGTACTAGAGCTTAAAGTGAATATGCTCTAGTATTGACCAGGCAAATTTAAACATGGCTTAAAAGCTAAATATATAAATTAAAAGACACAATGGGATTGCAAATGTATTTATCAAGATACAATAGAATTCCGTTCAGTATTCCTAATCCGTTCGATAACGTATTT
>CM063510.1:167628119-167630619 GCA_032207245.1 Pardosa pseudoannulata | reverse complement strand
TATGTAACAATGCAAAAATTAAGCCCCTGTTGTACACAAGGAGAACACTAAGCAGCTGGACTACCGAAATAATATGCAGTTGGTCCATATTGAAAAGAACGGCAATTTCGAGTCAAACTTAAATTTTATTTTAGTTAAGAGAACGACAAGTGTTTCACAGTCAAAGGTAGAAGATAGAATGAACATCCAAAAACATGCTGGAACAAGGTTGGACCACAGCGCAAAACGCAGACGAAATCTTTCCCATAGAAAGTAGCTTAGTCGGCGTTATTAACAAGACAAGGGAGCTCAGATCATTGAAAAGTGAACCAAGGACAGCTAGAATATATGAAGAGTGGGGGGAAAATTTACATTTGATGCAGAGAAAGTTTTGGGAAATGGATTTTAAGTCGCGGATATTCCTTAAGATATTTTATGGCTGGGAAAATAGATTTGAAGTTATAAAAACGGAAAGGGGAGCTTTTGGAAGAGATATTAAAGTGTAATAATTCTGGTATATCACGCACACACACACACTATATCTATATGTCATAACACGAAGTGTTCGACGAATGGTCTGCAATCAGGGCCAGTTGCATTAAGTAGTTTTTATAATAATAGTTTTTATAACGGTAGGGCAATAAATAGTTCTTATTGGTTAGATTTTTTTCCTTGAGGACATGAATTGTAGCCCCAGTGGTCAATACAGATTAGGGGTTAAACAGGGAAAGCAAAGAGACTCGGGGTGTTTGCACTTGACTAGTTAGTTATGAGGGTTTTTGGTTATAAATTTAATTCGGCACGATTGAACTATCAAATTATTGGAAGATCCTAGCAATATATTCCTTAAACTTTTATTTTAAATATCTACATTAGTTTATATATTTAGTTTTCATTTTCCTTACACACATATACCTATTTATATGCATATATATATATATATATATGTATATATACCTATATACATATAAATATATATGTATAAATAAATATTTATATATATGAAAAAAATATATTTATAAATGTATACATACACTATACGTATGAATATGTTTATGTATGTACATGAATATTGTATACGTACACAGATACATACATATATGTATATATATATATATATATATATATATATATATATATATATATGTATATGTATATATATGTATATATATATATATATATATATATATATATATATATATATATATATATATATATATACATAGTATACGTATGAATATATGTTTGTGTATGTACATAAATATTTAATATACATATACATATATATATATATATATACATATACATATATATATATATATATATATATATATATATATATATACAGCTTTTTAAGGCGTCCTTTGTAAATCATCGAATTTAAACCTCATGGAAACAGTTGGGGATAAGTCGAAATTAAGATGACCTAACCGTGTAGAAAAGGATTTTAGAATTTTGAGTGTTAATAAGTGGACGAACAACCTGCAAGAAGTAATAAGAAAATAGGAAAATTTGGAGGAAGATCTTGTCCGTCAGAAACTGCGAAGGCAAATGAAATTTCATTTTTTCAGCTTCTACTTCCCATACGATAAATGCTCTCCCTCTATTTATTTGCTACGCGTGTTGAGCAACAGGAAAAAAAGAAGCAAGTGACTCACCATGTTTTTCTTCAGCTTTTCCAGCAAGTCGTCCATTCTTTTCACATCTGCATCCTCTCCGCCGGGCGCCGGAGAAGATGAAGAAAGTTGAGGCGGTGGACTGGACACCGTCACCATTTGGGCCCACCTCCTGGGTTAGGACGCCATTGGCACAATATCCGAAGATAGATCCGACTGCGCTTCACGATGGGACATCACACACTTAGGTCACCGAGCTGTTGCGCATTTTATACCATTATCCACTCGATTGGAAAACGAAAAACAAGAATGAACTTCCCTTGGTTTTTTATTTCTTCAAATCACTTCCTTCTTTTAGTGGTAATCCAATATACTTCCTCTCCACAAATTCTACGGCACACGGTGGATATATATCGATAAACAAAACTGGGAATCTCTGAATAAAATGGGAGAGACCAAGAACAAATGCATTGACCACAAATAAGCTGTGTAAAATGGACGCTGTTATTACTACTCTTTTATTCTGTAAACTAAAAAAAAAGTTAGACAGCGACTTGCACAAATTGCTGCTTTGTTTGTGCTCCCGAAATAACACGGTTTCTTCCACACGCAGTCTTATTATGATTAGTTTTGAAAACCTTTTTATGGATCCTTAAAATTCTGATAATTGGCAGTTGGAAAGCCCGACCTCTGGCGAAACAAGTTTTGTCGTTGTTTTTTCGCCTGCCTTACGGATAACTACCTTTTCCAAAGGTATTCGAAAAGCAACAAAATTAGTTATTGTAAGTATCTTTTTAAATTTTGGGGTGACATTCCATTATTTAATACTCTTGGGATTATTTATTCTATTTATTTATTTGTATTCTATTAAATAGCACCTTTCACAATATATGACTTTTTCCGAA
>CM063510.1:167610619-167623119 GCA_032207245.1 Pardosa pseudoannulata | reverse complement strand
TATTACGGCTCGCTCTGACGTCCGTTGAACGCATTCTTGCTATCTGGAGGGTCCCCATGCCTCCATTCTCTAATCCCTAACCTATCCTCTAGGAAAAATCAGAGAGAGGGGTGTGGGGTTTTCGAGTGACGTCACGAGGGCCAAGCGTCATTTTGGTGTAAAAAAAAAAACGCTGAGAGTTGTTGTCCGGCGGGCGAGGATGAATGAGGCGCCGAGGATGTAAATTCATGTAAATATCTGTATATACGAGAATAAATTCTTTTTCCATCTCCACCTCGCTTGTGTTCGGTGAGTCATCCTCATCAGGCCTGTGAAGAACCCTGCTCGGCGATAACGCTACCAAGTTGCCTATTTTAGAGCTGTGACGTTACAATATTCAGGCTTATTTTTTGATACAATAAATACCAATTTTATAGCTTTACCACCAACATATAGAGTTTTAGAATGAGAAAAGTCTCTAATTAAATTTGGTGCTGGATTAGCAGGTACATCACAATTCTTATTCTACAAAATATATATAAGTAGTTTACCAAGTACACTATTGTGACGACTTCAGTGTTTTTGAGTGAGAAGTCGAGTGAAGAAGAATCGGAGTCACAATAGAATTGGAAAATTACTTTTATTTTTGAGTAAATACGGGGTATATAAAGTATATACAATGGGATTCTAATTCTCCCGAAACAAGTCGAAATGTAGAGGATTTTTGGCTGGCACCGAATTACCACGACGATCCCAGTGGGAAAAAAAAGATTAAATATTCTCACAAATGGGGAGGGTCTTTCAGGGTGCAATGCAAACCCAATCTATCCCCCGTTCGGTGTCCGAGACCCTGCCGTTCCTTATATGAGCGGACTTTACGAGTCTCTCGAACGCAATTGCTAAAAAGCTAGCTCCGGTCAGAATTCGCGGAAGTCTCCACGAGGTTAAAGCACCTCCGAAAAAAATCTCGAAAAGCCCCGAGTCAAAAAAATTCTAGGCTTTTTATACCTGGGGGTCAGTTACGGTCCCACCAGTTACGATTCCAGTTACCTGAGAACTCATCTAAGGTTATAGCTAGTTTTTTCAGCGGTTTTCTCATTCGGTGGCTGCCTCGATTCTGGAATCTCGTTGCAATCCTCTGGGCTCGTTACCCCCAACCGATCAGGGGCGTGACGCCTATTCAACCTAACTATCAACATCCCAGACACGGCGTCGCCACGCAATTGTCGACAGGGTCGAAACAAGAGACTCCCAATCAGCTGATTTCGTCCGGTAGTTCTGGGGGGGATTCACACTATTAATAACATATCCAGAATGTACATTTATATTTAATTCGTGTCATATATCACCTATTATATGATTCACAGTAGAAGAAAAGGTAACATCAACATAAGACATAATAGGAAATATAATTAATCTTAAAAGATTTGAATAGCTGTAAATTAAGTGTTTTGCTACACAATCACGCGGTATAATTTTGTTAACAATTTGCCCTGTGCATCACATAAGATACAGTCATCTAATGCTTTATACGCTTATGCTTCATGATTATGCTAAATTTAAGATGTTAAAGCAAATCGTTTTTCTCTTTAGTCAAATTTAAAGTACTAGACGCCATTAATGAATACGACAGATCTTTGACCGGCTCGAGTATCGAACTCCCAACCCACTGGTTATGAAATCAACATATTTGCTGACCCAGTTACCTCGGCTCAAAAAAAGGATGAAAACTTAAATTTTTAAGAACTGAACTTTTCAAATATACTTTACTCTCCTGAATATGCTCTAAATTTGATTATATAATACAGGAAAAAAAATTACAGTGTTTGCTGCAATGCTTAAAATAAAAATGGTTTCTGAAAGGATCCTTTTGAAAGACATAAAAGAAAATCATGCTTCCTTCTTATTCTATTTTACGTTTTTCCTAATCCGAAGATAAAATACATTCATATAAGCAATTTCAACGCTGGAACCACGAATTCTTTGATAAGCCTTTATGAAATAAGATTAAAAATTTGAACTCTTGCTGAAGACCCGTATTTTTTTTACCTTGAAATACAGTGCTTCTACATTCTTTTTAAACTAAAGTTATGTCGTAATTGTACGTTATTATAGTCAGGAGTAAGACATTTATTCAAAATCTCTCAAGTAATTCCCTAAATCTCCCAGAACTGGCAGGAGAATGTTTAGTTGTAATTATTGCAGCTCGTTCTAATTAGTGCTCGACATCTTTCTCGAATTACTTTTGGAGAAGGTATTAAAAGGATTACCACTGTAACTCGAGTACGTTAAAGGCTTAGAATGGGCTTGCTTTATTTTTAAGGACAAGGAACCTTCAGTATGAATCGATCAGAAATAAAACGTGGTTTTCTTCTGCAGAAAAAGATAAGCTATGCGTGTACTCCATAATTGAATTAAATTTTTGCATACAAATGATTTTGTTTCATTTAAATTTGTTTTTGTTTCTCCTATTCTCATTTTAAATCTTGAACAATTTTTTAGTTTACTGATATTTTTATTCCTGATTGGTAACTTTCAAATGTTCCGGCAGCATTACATTTTTTTAATCACTCTCCATTTTTGTAACCTTGTTTAATATTCTGTTTTTCAAAAAGGAGGAATGCAATTTTGAATATTCAGTTATGTTGTTGTTGCTTATCCTCCTGGTGGGGGAAAGCCTACAAGGTCCCCTAGTTCCCGTTGCATGGCTAAGGGCTTTACTTTTCACACAGCTTTACTTTGAGCGAGGAACTGCGAGGGCTGAAGACTGACTAAACCTAAGAGCGGGTCCTCGCAATTTAGAAGCATTGACCCAGCTGAAGGTGGCTTGTCACCTCCATAGTATGTTTAACCCTCTTGCTGCGCATCCCGCGATTTCCACGAACAACATAGATGTAGCAAAATTTGCGCAACCCGCGATTTTCGCGGACATGCATTTTAGCCCTCTATTTAACTGTGCAACTCGCTCTTTCCCCGTTTATTCTTCCATTTTGGCTTTACTGTAATTTTTAATTGTTTATTTAGTTGTAAACTAGCAGATGACTTTAATTGTCCACATTTATGCAAAATATAGAAGACTTTTTTGTAGCATTCTGAGCGCGCTTTTCTTAGCTTAAAGATGTCTGGCAGGAAGCTTTACGCGAGTGATATAACCTATATTCCTGACAATATTTCCGACACTAATAGCACTTCTGACTCTCATTTCAAGTATATTGAAGATAGTTATAGAGAAACCGATGAGAATTTTTCGGATTCCTCTTCGGATAATTATATATCTGAAAATTCATTTTCTATTCAAAATGTTCGACAGTGGTGCAAAATTGATATGCAAAATATTCCACCAGATCCTGCTTCTTTTCCTTTCCTTGGAAATCCCGGACTAAATTTCACTATGGTAAATAATGCAGCTGTTTTAAACTATTTTGAACTTTATTTTGACGATGTTATGTTGCAAATAATAGTAAAAGAGACCAACAGTACATGAGAGTAACTGACCCATGAGACTAACTGCTTGACACTTTGCTAGCCATATACACAAATCCCATCAAGAAAGAGCCTCTTAGATAGTGTGCTGTCTGTTGTTAAAAAAAAAAAAAAAAAAAAAAACTGAAGGTGGAACAAAAACTTCGAAAAGAAACGCGAATTTGGTGCAAGGATTGCGAGGTAGGACTTTGCCTCGAGCCTTGTTTAGAAATTTATCATACAAGACTTCATTTCTAATAAATGTTTTGTAAGTCTTTTGCATTTTTTAATTAGTATATATGTTTTGCTTTTGTATTTTATAAAATAAATGATAATTTAGCGAAGATTAATTTTCAAAATTTAGCTTTTATATCATTATTTTTCAATTTCATTAATCTGAACACCTATTTTTAGGACCAAATTCTATATTAAAAAAACTTTTTACAAAATTTCTTTGTCTATTTTAACTCTAAAATGTATATAGATTTCAAATATGTAATAAAAATTACGCAATTTTTGAATCTATTTTGATAAAAAAAAATACGCAGCAAGAGGCGTTAAGAACTTGGATGACATTGTGACCACGAACATATTTTACTTTTCCCCTTCACCTTTAATGAACACGGTGAATCTACGGGCGGCTCAAGCCACGATCTCGTTACCCACCTGTTACCTTTACCAACTTAGATACCGCGGCTCTTGTTCAGTTATTTTTGCGAGTAATACAGGATGTAAAACCGTGAAACAAAGAAAAAAACTACTTCCTAAAAGATTTCACAACTATAAATGATTGCTTTCTATAAGTTGTAATTAACTTAAAAGAAATTCAGTACCAGTTTTGTGTTTGTATAAATATTTAACACATTGTGTGCGGGTACATTTCGCAGCGGAATTGTACCGGGAGCGGGCGTTTTGCGCTTCAATTTAGTTATTCAGTTAAATCTCAATAGATCGAAAATTATTTCATTTTTTAACCAACTTTTCGTATTTTATATTGAAATATATAAACAAATATATAAATAGAAATATATAAATAACAACCATAAGAATTTTTATGCAAAAAATATTTTTAGTGGATAAATTTATAATAGTATCGTAAATATGAAAATTCAAATAGAAATAGTAGTATATAGTTTTAATTTTTTAGAATTATATTATATATAAACATTTTTACATTATAAAAAATTAAAAGAGCAATCATAAAATTAATAATATAAAAACTATTTTTTATTTGTCTAAATTTCTCCAGAATCTATGTAGTAGACAAGAACATTCGGCTCTATATAATATCATTTTCGAAAGGATAAATAAAAAGTTAATTTTAAATCTAAATTGATTGTTTTAATCAACCTTCCCGTTCTGTGGTTCCACATCGACTGATGTAAAAACTAGTTTTTGTCTAAATTTTTCCAGAATCTATGTAGTAGACAAGAACATTCGGCTTCGTTTTCCTGTATATACCGTTATTTTTGTACCCACAAACAAACCGTGTTGTTACACTAACACGTACTAGTATGTCACCCGCGCTAAAGTATCAATCGTCAGAAAAAGTACTAGTACGTGCCCGACATATAATGTGTTAATATACAGCAAAAACCTAAAAGCAATTGTCTAATACATAATGCACTAAGAACATTTTTAATGTTTGTTCACGATTTATTCAATTTTTATGAAAATGTTTTGTATTTTCATAATGTTTTGTATTTTGATAATTTTTGTGAGGGATTTTTATTAAATTTCCGATTTTATCTTCATTTGTCTATTTTATTCTTTGCACGTGCTTTCCTCTCATCTCTTTTCAAAATGTAGAGAAAAAATATTTGAACTACAACTTGTTGCTTGCTCTTTTCCAGTTCTAAACATAAAGACATGCAATCCATTAAAAAAATAATAATAATAAAAAAACACATGTCGTACGTTGCTGTAGTGTGAAAAATGACCGTTTACCTCCCGCTTATCAAAGCTACTTCAAATGGGAGGAAAAAAAGCGAAAAGATTGCGGGAATAATTTCTATTTTATTCCTTTTATACTTTTTCTCTTAACGTTTTCTCCGCTTGTTTGTGTTTGGAAAATAAAATAGTTTAGTGTGTAGCATCGGAATATTTTAGATCTCAAACTGAAAAAAATTGCTTTTGTCAATACTTAAGATTCTACAGTCCAAGTTGTCTGTGTAATCTTGTTTCTATTATCACTTAATATGAAGGAGATAATTTTAGGAAAGGGGAGAGTCTGGGGGTGTTTGGACCCTCCCTGAAATATTTGCGATATATACTTTATAAGATTTTTTAAAATTTTGAATTTATGTACATTGTTAGTTTCTATTGCAAGTATTAAAGATCGTTTTCAGCCATGAAAAATTTATAAATATTTCTTCATTATTAAATTGGTCGTAACAGTTTGATAAATATAGTTTACAATTATAATAGGCAATTACATTTTGTGGATATAGGCAGAACTCTACACGGAGATGAAGTTTTTAACACATTGTATGCTTGACACGTACTAGTACGTTTTCTGACGATTGATACTTGAGTGCGGGTCACGTACTAGTACGGGTTAGTGTAACAACATGGTTTGTTTGTGGGTACAAAAATAACGGTATATACAGGAAAACGAAGCCGAATGTTCTTGTCTACTACATAGATTCTGGAAAAAAATTAGACAAAAACTAGTTTTTACATCAGTCGATGCGGAACCACAGAACGGAAAGGTTGATTAAAAACATCAGTTTAGATTTAAAATTAACTTTTTATTTATCCTTGCTAAAATGATATTATATATATGTATATTTATATTATATATATATATTTATATATTATATTTGTATTTATATATATATATATTTGTTTATTTGTCTATTTATATATTTGTTTATATATTTCAATATAAAATACGAAAAGTTGGTTAAAAACTGAAATAATTTTTGATCTATTGATATTTAACAGAATAACTAAATTGACGCGCAAAACGCCCGCTCCCGGTACCATTCCGCTGCGAAATGTACCCGCACACATTGTGTTAATAAACTGCAACTAAAAATATCAAAATATCTTTCTTATTGGGTTTCTAATTTGGGTTTTACTATTACGTTCAAGCTAACCTATGGTCATTTTTTACTGATGAATGAATTGACATGAAAGACGTTTTAAATAAACTTGAACTTCTCATGCAATGGAAATTTCTATACTTTGGGTACATGTTTTATTTTCATTTTAAAATGAAAGAGGTGAAAGATGTTTTAAATTTGGATGTAATCCTTTTTAAACCGAATAATGAAAGGAGATTGTCAGAAATTTGTGGAAAAGTAAGTGATATATATTGAACTAGAAAATTTTTTGTCTAAATATATTATTTGAGTAAAATCCTTTGCAAATATGTAAAAATAGAAAATTTTATTGATAGACCTCAGGTTTAAAGGTGAATAGAAAAATAAACAAAAATAAGCTATTTAGGCAAAATTAAAAATTTCAGTACTTTTTCCAGTTGATATTTTTATGATTTATATATCAGCCATCTGATATAATATCATTTATATATTTTGTTTGAAAGTTGTGTACGTTCATTTTTGACAAAAATTTAGTTAATGGCGGCAATAAATGCAATTTACTATGAACTATTATATCTATAAACATTTCCCCAAAAATATATTTTAACATTTTCATCATTTTGTCAATATAAATTCAAGCAGTTAATAACATTACGAATACAATTACTTTGAAAGTGTTGAGTTCACGTGCCCCAAAGATGTAATTTTTAGTTAAAAATTATACTACATAATTATAGTATAATCTTTTAACTTGTACTTTAAAAAAATATCCTATTATAAACTTAAAACAATTTAATGTTCAAAAAACATAAAAGAGTGCATTAACATATACCAATGTTTTCCAAACTATCCAACCATACATATCCTTAAATATCTCTATGAAATGTAACTTATACTACCTTCAAAGAAAACGGTTCGTTTATTATTATTATTTTCTTTTAGTCACTATTCAGGGCTATACAGTAGAAATTTTATACCTCAATATTTAGTGGTATCCAAAATCATTTCCTACTCTATAGAGGAATCCAAACAACATTACGATTACTACAAATAAAGTGAAAACTATTGAAATAAGGGGGCTTATTTTATAATTAGCCTTTTATTACGTTAAAATTTGTAGCAGGAATTTGGACGTCTGTATAAAAAAGGTTTAAAAATTTTATTAATATTTTTTAAATAAATATGCAGAAAAAGGTAAAAACAATATTAAGCTCAATGGGGATTTTAAAACGATTAAAAATCATACAGATAAAAGGCTAAGACAAAAGCAATAAAAAGTGTTGTAAAGCAGTAATAAAACTACAGTTTATTCTCTCTTTGCTTTTACACTGCTACTTAAAAACCGTGAGCATAAAACTTGGAATCTAAAGTAAGTACTAAGAATATTTTAGTAATCAAAATATATACATTTCTTCCCTATTTAATAAAGAAACCTCAAGAATAAAAGTTGAAATTTACGAATAAATCATATATAAATGATTATAGCTTAATATAGATATGTAAGATTCAGTAAGACTCAGAACTTTAATATATGTATACATGTGTTACAGGTAAATATTTCGATCTATTGTTCCCGCATTATTCGTTTTCCCGCTGTAGCATCGATATTTTCGTGATCGTTTTAAATATAAAATTTCAAGTGATACTCCAGGTACAATTTTTGATAAGTCCAATTCAAACATTAAAAAAAAAACCTGCTACCCCCCAAAAAAAATCTGTGCTACGTCATATTACTTTTTTTATGAAAAGAGGAACATTTTATTACAGTGTAAAAAGATAACACAAAGCATTTATTAATATGAATCTTGATTAGTTTATTTTCATGAAAAGAGCGATAACTTCTCTTCATGGTCTCAGCTCCCCAAAATCTGACACAGGAATCCGTATGAAAATTCGAGAATGGAAGACTAAATAGACGAAATCAATAGAAAGGTGTTCCCAAAAAGCAACGCGTTCCAATATCACACATTACGTGTCAAGTGTCGATCAGGTACAAATTAGATCTAACTAAAATTCGGGGGGGGGGTAAACAATAGGTAACCCCTGACCAATAATTTTTCACCAAAGGATCATCTCTGAGTCCATTGGAAAGATGTTACGATTGTTGCTATGGGATTGCTTAAATTTGAGAAATTCCAATTCGAGAATAGACGCTATGCAGGCGAAAGCGATAAAAAAAGGTATTCTCCAAAAAACACCAAGCAATCAGGTACAAATTGGTGCTAACTAACTGAGGGAGACGTAGACAATAGGAAATTCCTGACCAACAATTGTTCTCCAAGGGATCACCTCTGAGTCCTTTGGTGCAAGGAGACGATAGCTATGGGATAGCTTAAAATTCAGCAATTTCAATTCGAGAATGGAAGCTAAGCAGACTAAAGCAATAAAAAAAGGTGTTTTCCAAAAAACACCAAGCAATGCGTTCCAAGATCATCAGTTACGTGTCAAGTGTCGGTCAGGCACAAATCGGGGCTAAGTAATTGAGGGGGAGGTAGACAGTAACAAACCCCTGACCAACAATTTTTCACCATGCGATCACCTCTGAGCCCACTGGAAACATGGGATAATTGTTGCTATGGGATTGCTCAAATTTGAGTAATCACAGTTCGAGAATAGACGCTGCGCAGCTTAAAGAAGGGGATATAGGGTGTTTTCCAAAAAGCACCAAGCAATGAGCTTTAAAAGATCATCCGTTACGTGTCAAGTATCTATCAGGTACAAATTGCTGTTAACTAATTCAGGGGAAGGTAGACAGTAAGAAATCCTTGACCATCAGTTGTTCACCAAGGGATTATGTCCATTTGTCCTAGAGGATACAAAAAAAGAGGATAAAAAAGAGATATACAAATATATCATGTAGTAATTTAACATGTAATGTCATACTTACGCATTGATTATTCGTTGATTCAGCACTAAAATTATCCCCATTAAATCAACAGGTGTCGCGACACTTCCGATAGTGTAATTTTTAATATTCATGAAAATCGAGGGATTTCCAATTGGGATGAGGGAGAAGATGAAGATACCTTTTTTACTAGAATCCTATTTTATTCTAGCTTTCATTGACAATTATGTATTTCTTTGAAAATTTTTTATTTTTTACCAATGATTTTTTTGTTATTAAAGTCGCATATTTAGTTCGCAAACGTTGAATTTCGTTAAATTCGGTACGGAAGAATGTTCCGTCTGAGTCAGAATAATATTGACGGCTAGTTATAGTGGCAGAAACACTGCTGGATTTATTACTATATGAGCATACTGCAAGTTTCAATCTTACAAATACTGCGTGTTACTTCAATTTAAGGTTTTTCGAATCTAAGCAAATGAACATTAATAACAGCACTTTACAACATAATACGCATAAGGATAAGTTAATAAGTTTAATACAAACAACTGAGTTATTTCTGGGTAATAATTAAAACTTTACGATATTCCAACGCGTGTATATATGCACGCGTATATTTGTATGTAAGAGCCTAAAGGACGTGCTTTAAGGCTGCAAATACTCAAATCTTAAATTCCCTCATTTACGTTGCTCGTTAAATATACGCCACAGTTCGCCTGGGAGTCATGAACACGATTCGAGGAAACACAGAAAAAGATGTCAAGAAACGTGTTAACAATGAAAATCGATGAAAATTCCAGATTCCCCCCCTTTTCCCCTTCTGTTATAACACGGGCATTCCCATGTAAGGACGGAGAAGTTATTAAACGTCCGGATTTCACTTAAATCTTCTGAAACACAATGAGCAGATTTTCTCCCATTCCGAGCACAATTCTTTGTGCAAGACCGAAAGGAAATCTTTGCATTGTGTGTCAGAATAAGAAGTGTGACTGCGAAGTGGTTTTGTGCAGTAATTACTTAACGATGGAGGGAAAAGCATACAAAAAATGAACTGTATAGGGGTATTAATTTATTTTAACAGGAATTTATTATCTATCTACTTCATTATGTATATTAAATCGTTTTCTCTTTAATGAAAGTTTAAATTTCAAATTCATCTACATACATGTAAGGAAAAGTAAGCTGGATCGGGAAACTAATGTAGGAATTTTGTATAAAACCCCTAAGACAGCCTGAGAAAATTCTCAGGGGTTTTATTATAAGGAAAAGTAAACTGGTTCTAAAAACTAATGTAGGCATTTTGTATAAAACCCCTAAAACAGCCCGAGAAAATTCTCGGGAGTTTTCAAAATTTAAGCTAAAAATTCCCCCGTTCTTTTGCTTTCCTCTTTTTAACCCCTAACCTAAATTAACCACCGGGGCTAAAGTTTACGCCCTCAGAGAAGAGGTCTAACCAATTATAACTCTACATTGCTCTAGCGGATAATTTACGAAATTTCCAAATGAAAAGGAGATGCACGCTATCTCATGCAGATTTTCCCACAAGTTTTGACTGAGATGTTGACCTAGGTGTTAAGGTCCTTTTTACTTATAACTTCATGCTAGCTGACCCCTCAGTTTGTTCCGTCCCTATGATTAAGTGGGAACCCGTCCCCCAACGTTCTGTTAATAAAGGTCGTTAGCTAAAAGTGTCATTTTATGGGCCATGACTGTAATGACCCATCGTGAAGTCCGTCTTATTACATACACACACACGTGTGTGTGTGTGTATATATATATATATATATATATATATATATATATATATATATATATGCAGAGCGGGAATTAGGAGGTGTGCAGAGCGTACATCCAAGCATGCGACCAAAATTCTAGGGTGGCCGATGGAATAAATAACATTAAAATATGATATTTAAATCTTTTTTTTTCCTGTTTTGAAAATATGGATTTAATTTTCCGTGTACATTAAATGAATGGTTACTCTTTCATGAATATCTACACGATGACCGTCAGATTTTGACAATTGGTTGTTTAGGTTTGGGCACAAGGCTGGTAATACCGGTTTAAATTGAATAAGTTAAAAAATATGCCAATAAATATTTACCTGTGACTTTAAAAAATGTACCAGTAAATCCCAAATAAAAACCTATAACGTAAATTTTTATGTGCAATCCCACATAAAAGAAATCTTTGTTTATCCTATATTGTAAATTTATATGTGTAATATTCGTATCGTAGTTTATTTGTAAGATTTGTAGTGTCATGAATTTATCGTAGTGTTTCCTACCACAGCTCATGAGATTTATGTCAGTAGTTCTAAAACGTTTTATCCTATGGAACCCTTTCCTTACCACATACAAAGTTGCGGAACCTCTGAATAAATATTACATAGGGAGAAAATAGGGGCCTAATTTCTATTACTGATGAAACATAAACATGAAAGCTAAATATAAAGCTTTATAAAAAGGCAGATAATACTTAAAATAGAAGACTGAAAGCAAGCATATTTTTTTAATGAAATGATACATAGGTAAAATGTATTAATAGGGAGAATGAGGTTATTTTTGACTGTCACAAAGTTCTTTAAAGTTTGGTTGCATAGAAGAAAATTTTATTCTCATTAGGCTCTACACTCACGTATTCCGATGTTTAGCTTTTGAGTAAAATGGCTTTCCTTAATTTGTCTTAAACATATAAAAAAAAAAAAACCATTTTCACAAATATAGGTCGTTACAAATGGTAACAGCTTAGACAAAACATTTTTCTCATAATGATAGATATTCGCTTTTAGAATGACATCAGAATTATGACACTAACATTGTGTTATAAAGTGATGATATTGGACAGCCTGATGTCAATTCAATATTTTTTCCTACTCCTCTGAAGAAAAACAGGAAGGTTTATCGGTTATGATAAATGAATTTTTGAATTATATTTTTGATTTAATCTTTGTAATGTTCATTAGGGAAGTATTGATTTATAGATTCACTGAGAAAGTCGAGATTTTGGGTAACATTCACATATTGCTTAAGCTCTACTTTAAGGTTTAACTCTGTGAGAAAGGTATTGTTGTAATGTACTTAAACACAAACACCAGTGTTCGTTCTCAAAGGGGAAACACAGTAAGAATATAATATCTTATATTTGAACTGAAACATTTATTATGT
>CM063510.1:167590619-167603119 GCA_032207245.1 Pardosa pseudoannulata | reverse complement strand
TGTCACATTTCGCACAATAATACATAAATACATACATGCAGTTCAGAAACAGAGTATCACGTTGTAGAATATATTTCAAAATGTGTTTTTAAATTTAAATTATGTGTTTTAATGATCTGCATGTTATAAAAGAGTAACATTGACGTCCTATTTCAATTCTACTTAACACCCTCAATGTTTCCAAATAAGCATATAGGTGCTTACCAAATTTTTCTTTTCGGATATATTTCCTTTTCTATAGTTCTCATTGCAAATTGAGTGAATAAATATAAATCCTTGACCTCGAGCATGATTCGGCGTTTAAAAAGGTCAACTTCACAAGTCAAATAATAAATACACCCAAATAAAATTTGGCGTAAATATAATTGTGCTTGTTATAATAAATAAATATTTTTAATATAAAAATCTAACTAAGAGTTTAAAACAATTTTCTTCGTGTTCTTTATCGGTTAAGAATTAAATTAAGTATGCGTAAACAGCTGATGACGAAAATCAAACTACTTTTCAAGCTATTGCTTCGTAGCATGAGCGGAAATGTGTCGCCAAGTTGACAGCTGACTAACTTTACAAGGATGGTGACACCTTTCTCTCAGCCTTTTAGAGTAACATGCATTCTCTTAACGAAAGAGTTGTTATCTAAAGATAATTTGTTTTAACTCAAGGACGCGTTTAGAAAAGAGGGCAGACTTTATGACTCGTGTCAAACTATCCCCATCCACTTGCGAATGGTACCACATTGTTTGGGAATCTAAGAGTTATACCGAAAAAAAGTTTTGTATTATACACACATATGAGTCGTACATTTAAATGTATAACGATAGAGGGATGTTAGGGTTGTATAAGTTTTAACTGGTTAGAACTCTTGCCTGAGGGCGTGAATTGTTGCCCCAGTGGTCAGTTTAGAGTAGAGATTAAAAGGGGATAACACAGGGACTTATGCGGTTTTTGCTCTTCATCGTATGTTTGAAAAACCTTGAGAATTTTCCGGAGGTATAATGAGGACTTTTGGCAATAAATTTACTTCGATACCAATAATGAATCGGGTTGCCAAAATAAACCAAAATAAATTGGTGGAAAAATTATTGCTATAGCACAAGAAATCCACACAGATGCCTTATCACACGTCAACATGTGTTAGCTTATCATTTCTTTTATTGGCGTCAAGAATGTGCAGATTTCTTGTGTTACAGCGAAATATTTTCAGCCAAATTTTAGTTCAGGTTAACTTTGATATGACCTTTAATCTGTTGAAAATTTTTTGTTGTCCGCGTATTCTTCAACAGGAAAAAAAATCTTCGCTGAATCTGTTGTTTTTTTTTCAACACGTACATGTTCACCTGAGATAAAGACTTTATTCTATCAAAATTAAAACTTATCCTACCATTTTAATTCTAAATTTTACCTAACCTACGTAAAAGAAACTCAAATCAAAAAGTGAATAAAATAGTCGGACTCTGCTGTAACTCTTTTCTAGCTCATACACAATTTAGAATCTTCCTCAATCTGTTCTGCTTTATATTCGCCATTTTTTTTCTTTTTTGTCCTTCAAATATTTCTCGCTCGTTTCAAAGTAGTGTCAAGGCTATATTCAAACTGTTGCTCTCAGAATCTTTGGAATTTCCTTTGCGTGAAATACTTTGATCCCTGTTTTTTTTTATCGTTTAGTCTAAAAAAGAAGAACAAGAAAAGGTTTTATCATGCTTTTGTTGGATGCTCAAAATATAATGTATAAAATAAGTAACATGAAAAACATAAACTTTAAAAAAAAATTGCGATGGCTGTGAAATGGAACTTTTTCATTTGTCCCGGGAGTAGATAAAATAGAGGATATTTTTGCTACAGTCCGCGTTGTTTCGTGTGCATTGTAGCTCAGAGGTATCGAAAATTTTTCAGTATGCTGTGCACTTAACTCTTTAAAGCCCGAGTCATTTTTGTCGATGGCATATCGATGAATATCTTAAATCTGAGTTATTATGGACTGCACAGAATAAAATAAACATGAAGTTTAACCAACTTTGAATACAACAATATGTCATACCAGTGATCAGCTATCGTTTCATATATCCTACGATGTCATTTAGGAAAAAACAAAAATTCGTGAAAAAAATGTTTTGGTATTACATGTAAAATAAGTACTGTAAAATGGTGTTTATAGTACATAAAACAGTTTGTCAGGGTTTCAGTCTATGTGCCTATTCTATGTGCCTATTAAAAAAAGTAAATTTATTTGCGTTGTTCGGAAAATAACAAAGTGTCGATCCAAATGGAAAATTTATAGGTAACAGAAATTCTTTGAAAATGTTTTAGATCGTTTATAATATTGCTCTCTACCTACTTTCAAAAGGAAAACTTCTTGTGAGAAAACATAAAAATTTTACAAGCTATTTTTTAGTGGTATCTAAAATGCGACTCTAGGCTTTAAAGGGTTAAGAGTTCTGTTATAATTTTATTACGTCTCAATTGCAATACTTTTGCTATAATGTTAAACAGGCACACAAAATAGATTTAAATGACAAGAAAGCATAAAGATTAAGCAATAATTAAGTACATCTGATCAACTGATGAATGAAACTTTGCTACGAAAGTTAAATTTAGTATTATCTTTTGTTAGAAACTCCACTCCGCGTTTCATGTTTTACGGCTTCAGTGCTTCGCGGGTTTTTGCAAAATATTCATAAAAAAATGAAAAAATACAATTACGTAGGCAACTACATTATGGAAAGGAGCGTTGTTTCATGTTGATGCGCGAGAGAGAAGGATCCCTCCATGTCAAACAAAGAGATGAGTTGATTCAGAGTACCTACCACGGGCTCTTGAGATGACAAAGTCGGCAAGTGAGGAAGAAAATGAACAGGAAGACGAAGAACAAACTGAAAAGCGTGGCCTTACCCTGTAGAATCCGCAACAATTGTGCAACATGACAAGAATTTGAACAAGACATTGACAAAAATATGGTTCGAGCTGTCGAGTTCAGCTATCGCGTTGACGGGGTTATATCCTTGTACAGAGGAATTTTGAAGGAAAAGCAAAGACAACCACTACCCCTTATCATGTTTCTTTCCAAAATAAAGCCCCCTGGCTCTACCGTCAGCGCCACCAGCAAAAGAGTCTTCGAGTGAGCCTATAACTTCTGCGAGTCAAGTGAGCGCCTCTCCTCTGCCACCAACACGAGACTCTTCGCCTCTCTCAGAAAGCAATGTTGATCAACGTTTATTACTGTATAAGGTTTTGTAATGAACCTTATTAATGAGCACTGACACGTTTAAGTAAATACGTATACCGTTGTAATTTTTAAATGTGTAAAGTATAAATACTGTTTACATATTTAAATCATTCGTGTACCCCCATACACGAAAATTCTGAGGAGCAAATCCTACTTCGCCCCATTAACCGCGAAAAACGAGGGATTACAGTAATGCTCACTGCATTATAGCAACACTCAACAAAGCCAACTTTTAAAGTTCACTGTGTAAGTTGCAACAAACTTTGATTATGTTGCAGATCTGCGACACCGCGATATAAAGGGTTAAGATTACACAATTCTTTATTAGTTGAGATTTTTTCCAAGTGAAAAAATGACATAGAGCAGCAATTTTCTAACTATGGAGTGCGACTACAAAGAGGCACGTAAAAATCTTACATGAGCGACGCGAGTATATCGAAAAGTTGAAAATAAAAGATTATTTAAAAAATATTAATTTACTGAAAGGAAACAAACCAAAATACATTCTGACATAATAAAAAATAAAATATGCATTTACACTGATATAATGATATAATATACTTATAAATGTATATAAATGTATTAGTACTTCAAAATGTATTTAAAAATTAATTTTTCAATTCTAAATTAAAAACAATTTTAATAATTAGTAACTTTCCTGGGCTTGTCTTGCAAAGTGTTCGGAAGAAGATTTAATATTAGAAATTGACACTCTAAGGTCTTTTTCTATAAAATCTAAACTAAACTCCTTGGCCCAACAGCCCCTAGGGGGCCAAGGCCTACGGTGCCAATCTCCGTTTACACGACCAAGGACCCTGGGGTGCGAAGCACATGTTCCGGCTAGGTGGTCAATATTACGCAGAACCACCAGTGTTTGGTTCCCAAGCACGCTTGGTTCTCAGTTCATCTACCCACTGAAAGGATGAAAGGCTGAGTCAACCTTGCCTAGTCCGGGAATCGAACCTCGGACCTGTGCCCCTACTCCAACGCCATTGGGCTTCCTCTTTTTCAATATTTAGCCGATATTTACATTTTGTCTTCAAATCGGACCTTTTATTGTATTGTATACTACAGTTGTAGGTGAGAGGGCGATGAAAATTATGATTGAAAATTGAGTTGAAAATATTGAAAATTTGAGAAACACATCTTTAGAGAACTCGTTGTGCAGAAATATCTGTGACTTTAGAATTCGATTGGACTTCTCCAGTAACCTTTGAGAAAAGATACCGGCCATTCAGTCTTATATAAAAGAAATGCTGAATCTAAGAGAGATTTGCTGAGAGAAAATGTATCTTCTACAAACGAACAACAAATTATCCCGATCTGTACTAAAAGATACTAACGCGTGTATTACAGAATAAAAAAACGCTCCAACTTCTTATTATCCTGCCCTAAAATAACCATTCATTTCCTTTTGGCTCAGAATCAAAAGACGTTGCTATTTTACCTTCTATTTTCTCTATGTTGTGCAGTTATTCATTTATGTGCACGTTTATTATTACATTTATTACTTTTTTTAACTATAAGAAATATCTAACCATTTCTCATAGTTTCGTCCTAAATACGCAGCGGGGAAAAGTATCGTTATAGTATTTGATACAATGCTGAGGAATTTTTCCGATTATTCTTAATATCTAGCAGACATTTAAAACTGCATTTTTAGATTTTTTCCACTGCTGAGCAGAACACGAAACTTTATTCGGACTGTCCATGGGTATGAAAGATATAAAAATATACACAGACTCAATACACATATGCACATAAATATTGTTAATAATGCTGTAAACATGTAATTTGTATGGTATCTCGCCAAATTGGTGAGATATTGGCTCCTTGGCAAAGTTTTGGAAGACTCATTTTTGGCTTCAAATTTGGCGATATATCGCGAAATTTGGCGACTTGGTGACATTTGTTGTCGACCTCCCTCTTTCTCTGGATTTTACAAGAAGCTTGTTTAAATTTCCAGAAACCTGAAAGCTATATAAAGGGGCCGTGAGTTCTCATAAAGTCAGTTCACGCTGAGGTCTGGTGAATGTAGGACCTGTGTTAATGCTCTCCGTATTGCTCTGAAAAAGTTCGCCAAAAGGCTGCCAAGTTTTATCGCCATCCGTTGTAATTGTGATTCATTTGGCGTGTTAATAAACTGATATTGTTTTTGTCTTAGCCAAAGTCTAATCAATCATTGAACTTTACGCGAGAATCTTGCAACTTTATTTCGTTTTTGAAAATTCTTTCCAGCCACCCGAAATATATCAAGGATATGAATCATTGAGTTCGCCATTCTTCCCACTTTTCCTGAAACAAAAATTTGAATTAATAATTACTACAAATAGCTCTTTCTTTCCATTATCTAACCCAATTGTCGATTCTTGAGGAAAAAACAAAAGATCATTACAATATTAAAGCCGATATTTGCATTTTCGCCACCTATGTTTTAACAAGCCAGAAAAGAAACTCTGACTTAAATCTTTCTCGTGAGAAATCATCTACGCAATTTTCCCTTCCTCATTGGACATCGGGGACATCGGACTCTTGCTTTTGAGGAGCTACAGAAAAGTGAAGATATCACTTTTACAGAAAAGTGAAGATATTGATTGGCCAGCGTACTCCCCTATTTAAATCCCATCGAACATGAGTGGGATGCTTTGGGTAGACGCATTGCAGCCTTCTCACATCCTTCGGAGAACACCCAAAAACTCAGATGCTAATTGCGGAATGGGCAGTCCTACCGCAAGAAATGTTGGATCAGCTGGTTCTGAGTAAGTGGAGACGGTGAGAAGCAACCATTGCAGTTAGGGGAGGGCATATCACATGTTAAGGAACATCTGTTTGTTATTATTCCTCTTGGATAGACAATCATGAGTCACGATACTATGCGTTCATTAAAACTTGTTTTTGTTCGATTCCATACCGTATGCATTGTATTCCTTTTTCAGCGCCGATGCTTGCGTCATCCTTGACGTACATAATACTCTCTCCCATTTCTGAATTTCATGTCTGTCAGATGATTTCGTTGAACTATGGCCGATTGGTTAGTGTGATGGTCTTCAGTACCGGAGTTCGTGGGTTCGAATCCCACTGTAGCATGGATGTTCGTAGCCATTCGGAATCGGCTTTAAGCTGTAGGTCCCGGTCTCATAGGTTCAAGGTCAGAGGATTTCTCGGGGAGTTATGGCAAAACACTCACCTGTTGCTTAGGTTTTGCCAGTGTATGAAAGTACACAGTAAGTGTGTATGCGCGATTTTTCGAAATTCATACTGAGGTGGAAATTAACGTAGAAAGAAACTTGAATATATTTCTTGAATTTTAATAATATATTTTAATAGTAAGCAAAATATTTCGATTTTATTATAAAAAATGATTAATGAAAACTTGAAAACTTTTCTATTCTACCTTTGTCTATTCAGGAATAAATTGGTGTGGTGCTGTAAATAACATTATGATGAAACTTAAAAAATATAAGTTGATTGTGTTTGAAGTATATATTTATTTTTTTTCCTAAAAAAAAATATTTATTTGCTTTACAAAAGTTTTGATTATTTTATAGTATTTCAAACTTTGTGTGTTTCTTTGCTTTCAGAAACACCAAACCTCTGAAAAAGAAGAAAAACAACTACTGAGAACAACAGTTCACGATTTCTTTTAAAAACGCGCCACCCTCTTCGGCCTATGGGGGCACTAGTTTGAAAATTAGTGTGCTACTATTTTTGATTTCAAAAGTTGTCAAGTGCTACTATTTTCAATATTCAAAAGTTGACAGGTCTGGCTATAACTCATTGTCATGATTTTCTGGGCCTAATTTGCTATTAGACCAAGTAAGCTTCGGCCTATGGGGGCACTAGTTTGAAAATTAGTGTGCTACTATTTTGGATTTCAAAAGTTGTCAAGTGCTACTATTTTCAATATTCAAAAGTTGACAGGTCTGGCTATAACTCATTGTCATGATTTTCTGGGCCTAATTTGCTATTAGACCAAGCAAGCTTGGGCCTATGGGGGCACTAGTTTGAAAATTAGTGTGCTACTATTTTTGATTTCAAAAGTTGTCAAGTGCTACTATTTTCAATATTCAAAAGTTGACAGGTCTGGCTATAACTCATTGTCATGATTTTCTGGGCCTAATTTGCTATTAGACCAAGTAAGCTTCGGCCTATGGGGGCACTAGTTTGAAAATTAGTGTGCTACTATTTTGGATTTCAAAAGTTGTCAAGTGCTACTATTTTCAATATTCAAAAGTTGACAGGTCTGGCTATAACTCATTGTCATGATTTTCTGGGCCTAATTTGCTATTAGACCAAGCAAGCTTGGGCCTATGGGGGCACTAGTTTGAAAATTAGTGTGCTACTATTTTTGATTTCAAAAGTTGTCAAGTGCTACTATTTTCAATATTCAAAAGTTGACAGGTCTGGCTATAACTCATTGTCATGATTTTCTGGCCTAATTTGCTATTAGACCAAGTAAGCTTCGGCCTATGGGGGCACTAGTTTGAAAATTAGTGTGCTACTATTTTTGGATTTCAAAAGTTGTCAAGTGCTACTATTTTCAATATTCAAAAGTTGACAGGTCTGGCTATAACTCATTGTCATGATTTTCTGGGCCTAATTTGCTATTAGACCAAGTAAGCTTCGGCCTATGGGGGCACTAGTTTGAAAATTAGTGTGCTACTATTTTGGATTTCAAAAGTTGTCAAGTGCTACTATTTTCAATATTCAAAAGTTGACAGGTCTGGCTATAACTCATTGTCATGATTTTCTGGGCCTAATTTGCTATTAGACCAAGTAAGCTTCGGCCTATGGGGGCACTAGTTTGAAAATTAGTGTGCTACTATTTTTGATTTCAAAAGTTGTCAAGTGCTACTATTTTCAATATTCAAAAGTTGACAGGTCTGGCTATAACTCATTGTCATGATTTTCTGGGCCTAATTTGCTATTAGACCAAGTAAGCTTCGGCCTATGGGGGCACTAGTTTGAAAATTAGTGTGCTACTATTTTTGATTTCAAAAGTTGTCAAGTGCTACTATTTTCAATATTCAAAAGTTGACAGGTCTGGCTATAACTCATTGTCATGATTTTCTGGGCCTAATTTGCTATTAGACCAAGTAAGCTTCGGCCTATGGGGGCACTAGTTTGAAAATTAGTGTGCTACTATTTTGGATTTCAAAAGTTGTCAAGTGCTACTATTTTCAATATTCAAAAGTTGGCAGGTCTGGCTATAACTCATTGTCATGATTTTCTGGGCCTAATTTGCTATTAGACCAAGTAAGCTTCGGCCTATGGGGGCACTAGTTTGAAAATTAGTGTGCTACTATTTTGGATTTCAAAAGTTGTCAAGTGCTGCTATTTTCAATATTCAAAAGTTGACAGGTCTGGCTATAACTCATTGTCATGATTTTCTGGGCCTAATTTGCTATTAGACCAAGTAAGCTTCGGCCTATGGGGGCACTAGTTTGAAAATTAGTGTGCTACTATTTTGGATTTCAAAAGTTGTCAAGTGCTGCTATTTTCAACATTCAAAAGTTGGCAGGTCTGGCTATAACTCATTGTCATGATTTTCTGGGCCTAATTTGCTATTAGACCAAGTAAGCTTCGGCCTATGGGGGCACTAGTTTGAAAATTAGTGTGCTACTATTTTTGATTTCAAAAGTTGTCAAGTGCTGCTATTTTCAATATTCAAAAGTTGGCAGGTCTGGCTATAACTCATTGTCATGATTTTCTGGGCCTAATTTGCTATTAGACCAAGTAAGCTTCGGCCTATGGGGGCACTAGTTTGAAAATTAGTGTGCTACTATTTTGGATTTCAAAAGTTGTCAAGTGCTGCTATTTTCAACATTCAAAAGTTGGCAGGTCTGGCTATAACTCATTGTCATGATTTTCTGGGCCTAATTTGCTATTAGACCAAGTAAGCTTCGGCCTATGGGGGCACTAGTTTGAAAATTAGTGTGCTACTATTTTGGATTTCAAAAGTTGTCAAGTGCTGCTATTTTCAACATTCAAAAGTTGGCAGGTCTGGCTATAACTCATTGTCATGATTTTCTGGGCCTAATTTGCTATTAGACCAAGTAATCTTCGGCCTATGGGGGCACTAGTTTGAAAATTAGTGTGCTACTATTTTGGATTTCAAAAGTTGTCAAGTGCTGCTATTTTCAACATTCAAAAGTTGGCAGGTCTGGCTATAACTGATTGTCATGATTTTCTGGGCCTAACTTGCTATTAGACGAAGTAAGCTTAAGCCTATGGGGGCTCTCCAAAATTAAAAAAAAATTTATCTGAATCCCAAAAAAAGACAATTGCACATTTTTCTGAATATACCACTTTTTTTATTTTTTCTAATTATTTTTTCTAGTGTTCGCAGCATTGGAGAGTAATTATTATGGGGCAGTAGTTGAGCAACCTCCTGCATTCTGAATCTGTCAAGCGAATGAAATATCACTTTTGAAATTTCCGAATGAAAGAATTCACTTGACTGGTTACAATTCGATGCAATTATAATCCACATCTTTACTCATGTGAAATTTCAATGAGATTTACAACATCATTGAGAAAATTGAATCATAACCAAATTTTAATAATTTATACTTTTTAATCATGCATAGTATTAATATAGTTTTTATTTACACTTTTTCAGTTATAAGAAAGTTAGATATATTTCACAGAGAATGTTTTTGGGGAATGACGAATAAAAACAGTAACTGAAAAGAAGGCAAAATTTTGTCAGGCTAAGCGTGTCTTTTTATTCCGCATACTAAACGACTAGAGATCAATACGCTAGTTGCATGGTATAACACTATTTCTAATATCAAATCAGTTTAACGTTATTGATTTTCATATTCGATTATGGTTTAGGAAAGAGGGGGGGGGAGGTGCCACACTTGTGGCTGTAGTCCACAATTTTTAAAATCGGACCGCGAAGATTTCAGTAGTTTCGGTTTGGCTGGAGGCGCTACGGTCTACTTTTTTGCAACAAGAGGTGTAATGAGAACGGGACCTACTACTTAAAGTCGATTCCGATTGGTTACGAACATCCATGCCCCCAGGGGGATTCGAACCCATGGACTCCGATACCGAAGGTCAGCGTCCTGACCACTCGGCCATCGTTCAGCTTCAATAGTTTGGGATATCTAAAAATCAGTAAAAGAGTAATTTAAGAAAAAAAAGGAGATCTGATTAAGGGTGCCGTTATTCTGCTATTAATTTTGGAGATGCTTGACTAGACTACTATTACATGTTAACATTCCATAAATAAATGAAGAATGATCTATAGAAGATATCTACTTAATGTCAGGTCTTGCATGCATTTTTCGTTGTTTTCATGTTTACGAAAGCTAAAAGATAACCAACTATTTTCATTTCTGTTTCAATTAAAAATAGATTAACAAAAAGAAGTGATGTATTCTGTGGGAAAATACATTATGGGTAAAACATTTTTCTTTTAAAGTGAGTATGAATAATCTCCCATTCAGCAATTAATCCGAATTTAAGATGAGATTTAACATTCCAGAACGAGGTCTGGGCATGAAGCAACTAATAATAATGATTATAATAATAAAGCAAAATGTGATTTTTAGTTAGTTTTTCTCTTCTTAACCTCAATATAATTTTTCTTAAATAACTTAATAATTTAATAATCATACTATAATTTGAGATCCTTAATTTTCTAGAACGAGGCCTGGCCATGAAGTAACTAATAATAAAAATAATAAAGCAAAATGTGATTTTTAATTATTTTTTTCTATTTCTAACCTTAATATAATTTTTCTTAAATAACTTAATTTAATAAACATACTATAATTTGAGATCCTTAATTTTCCAGTACGAGGTCTGGGCACAAAGCAACTTATAATAATAATAATAATAATAATAATAATAATAAAGCAAAATGTGATTTTTAATTAATTTTTTCTCTTTCTAACCTCAATAAAATTTTTCTTAAATAACTTAATAATTTAATAATCATTCTATAATTTTAGATCCTTAATTTTCCGATGTCTGGGTACGAAGCAACTAATAATAATAATAATAATGTAAAATATGATTTTTAATTAGTTTTTCCTCTTTCTAACCTCAATAGAATTATTCCTAAACAGCTTAGTAATTAGGAAATAATTTAATATTCATACTATAATTTGAGAACCTTAATTTTCTATAATGAGGTCTGGGAATGAAGCAACTAATAATAATAATAATAATAATAATAAAGCAAAATTTGATTTTTTATTAGTTTTTTCTCTTTCTAACCTCAATAGATTTATTCTTAAACAGCTTAGTAAGTAGGAAATAATTTAATAGTCATACTATAATTTGAGAACCTTAATTTTCCAGAACGAGATCTGGGTACGAAACAGCTAATAATAATAACTAGTGTACTTTGCCTTCTAGGTGACTTGCAAGTGTTTTATTTCTTTAGATCGTATTTCTGAAGTTATGATGAAAATTAAACTGAGATGAATGTGTTATTCACTTTACGATAGTGAATTAGTTTATTTCTAATCTAAAAACTGATAATCTAGAGACTGATTTAAATTTTGAAATAAATACAACCTTCATTGGAGAGACTTAATGCCCCCCCCCCCTTTACCCCTACGAAAGTCTCTATTCTGGAGTATTCCGATTTAGATTTCAGATCATGAGTAAACCATTCATCGTCCGAATTTATATTCCCATCCACGTCACCTCGAAATAGATTTAGAGCGGCTCAAGCATGGTGGCATTTGAAATTCTGGCCTCATCCCCAAACCATTCAGTAAATTCTTCTGCCAGCTTCCGAAAGGCACGTTCCGCGCCAGTCAGGCAGGGAGAATGAAATCTCATTCTGTAGACCCTTGATGTACTGTCTTGCCGAAGAAATGTGTCAGTAAGTAATTCTAGAGATATTAGTATAACATAGAGCGCGACAACAGTCCTCCATCTTAGTGATACCGGTCGAGATATATCTGCAGCGACCTGACAACTCGACTCGCTAACGAAGGTGCGTTTCGGAATGTCAAGAGCGTCCGACTGTCGCTTTGGAAATCAATTTGCTGTCGACTTGGATGACACCTGGTTATGTCTTTAAAGTTATGTCACTGTCAGCTCAGGGGTTTTACTGTTGTAAACTTCGTCCGAAGAAGCATAAATATTTCTGCTCTTTTTCTTTTCCTCTCGAATAGGCTTAAGAATTTAATAACTCTTTTCGACCCCCCTAAAAAATAATAAAAGAAAAATGATTAATATTTCATGCATCTTCTTATTTTTTTATTCCTCTGTATTTGTGGTAAAGACGTTGGATTCAATTAAATATGAC
>CM063510.1:167583119-167585619 GCA_032207245.1 Pardosa pseudoannulata | reverse complement strand
TTTTAGGTTGAATGATTGTTTTTTGCAACTCCTTTTATTTTTCGAATTGTCAAGTTTGGTTAGAAAAGAATACTGCTTAGATGGAAAAGCGTTAGAAATTTACACTTGAATATTTAATTATTATCCTGTCGTGAACAGTTTATTATGTTTTCTATTTTAAAGTGTGAATATTAGATGGATATTATGCAAATAAATTTAATATTAAAACAAAAATAGACCATTTTTACAGAAAATAAAAAATGTGCTTTTTTTTTTTGAAAAACTTAAGTGAATTGATTTGGATGATGAGAAAGATTTTAAAACAATTAATTAAAACAAAATTCAACATTTTATCATTATTAAACATAGCTGAACGATGAATTATCTTTCCTACCACGTGGGTTCGAATCAATTATGGATGTTCTAGTTCCACCGGAATTAAGCAGTATTTCATTAGTCCTCCTGTTGCAAAAAGTAGACCGTAGCTCTCCAAACTAAACCAAACCATTATTAAATATAAAATTATTCCCTTTAGGTTAAAAATTAAATGCATTTGTAAATTAAATGCATTTGAATTTTGCTAACTCTACCTCATCAAGAATCCAATATGGATGCGTCTACCCATTCCAGGTCTAACCGCTTCATAAATTCGAGGACAGACGGACAGATAACTTAAGCTATTATTATATAGGGGATACATTTAAGAAGCTTAAAATGAAAGAAGAATATTCATTAAGGAGAGGGACTCTCTTAGGCCCGCCTGTACTCCCATCACTGCAAATGAATAATGTTAGAGAAGTGTTTCAATTTTGAAATTAGATGAACTGTTAAACTAAAGGATGATTGTTTTACAAATATACAGTACCGATTCTTCAATTTATACTTCTCGGGTAAATAGCTTTATTACGAAAGTTTATTACTTTATAAGTTTATTACGAAAAAATCTGCGTAACTTCGAAAGTGAAAGTCCAGTAACGAAAACTGCAATAGAAACATGCAAAGTTTTCTCTGTATCAACACTATTATAAAACAAAGGATTGCTTTCAGAAGTTGTAATCTCAAGGACAGCTGCAACCTGCCAGTAGAAAGCTAGAGAGGGGTGGGGAGATGAATTCAAGAAAAACCCAAACAAACTGAAATCTTACAAAGCCACTATAGTAATAAACATACAGCTGAGGTTCCACTACAGAAATCCTTTTGCAATCGGCGAGGGAGGAAGCGTAATTATAGGCATTATTCGGCGCCAAGTTTTTTATGTAAACATAGACGAAAACTTGTTTCTGCAGATTAGGGATCAGTATCAGAATCTAAACCTAAAGTGAAACACACGTATTTACTTGGTAAGTAGTACTTTGAAATGTGCCAGTATTACGTTTGTTATTTCACTCGCTCAGAAGCTAATGCGTTTAAGTCTATTTTTTATACTCTATTTTATAATTACAGCTACTATTCGGCGCCAAGTTTATTATTTAAAAATAGACCAAAACTTGTTTCTGCGGGTTAGGGATAGGAATCTAAAAGTAAAATAAAACACGCGTATTTACTAGGTAAGTACTACTTTGAAATACGCCAATATTATTTGAGATATTTATTGTTTGACATTTACTATTTAAGTCTCTCAAAAAGCAATGCATTTAAAGATTTATAACATCTTTAACCCCTTGCTTGTAACGCTGGAACACGGTTTGATCAACGCAAATGCTCCAATTTTGTAATACATGAAATCAGTTCGGGCAAGAGAAAAAACGCTATTTCAATCCTTTGAAGCCCGAAATCGGTTCATCCAATGCATAATATTTAATTTTACATTTTCCCATAGATAAAGATATTTTCCCACGAAAAGTTCGGCAGTTTCATGCCATTTCTCGCTGTTTCTCAGATACTGTAAAGAATTTGTGAAATTCAAAGGATCTGAGGGACGTGGAATTCATGACAGTTGATAGAGATAATAATATTGTTGTATTAATTTATGATATTATACAGAAATTTATGTCATTTGATTTATTTTGCTGCAATTGAAGCAAAAATTACTGTAATCCGTTAACATTTCCATGTAGGTGAAGATATTGAAAATAGTTTTTATTTCATTTAACATATTTTTTTTTGGAAAAATAAACTATTTCTAAAATTTTGATAATATACAGACATGCCAACTACTCCAGATTCTCCAGATTTTCTCCGCAGAAATGAGAAAATTGGATAACTCCGGAAATTCCTCAGATTGATCCGGAGATTTACAAAACTTTTGAACAATTACGATTTGATTACGATTCAGAAATTAAATACAAAGGTTTGCAAAAAAAAAAAAAAGGTAAAAAATAAAATTTCAATTACGTGAAGAAAATGATATTTCAGTTATGTGAAGCCTGAAATCCGTTAGTCCAATGCATAATTTTCATTTGCCATTTTTTTAAGTAGATAGGGATACTTTCCCGCGAAAAGTTCTGCAGTTTCGAGCCATTCATCGCTATTTCTCGGATACTGTAAAGGATTTGTGAAATTCGAACGAATCTGCGGGACA
>CM063510.1:167570619-167580619 GCA_032207245.1 Pardosa pseudoannulata | reverse complement strand
AAGGTGTTTAATAAATTTTTTGCTTTATATATCTAAATTATTTACTTTAATTTATAATACATAAAAAATTATACATACGAAAATAATATTAAAATTAAAGTGTTTGTGTATTGTTACTTTTATTATATTTGAATACAAAGTGTATATATTTAAGTTAATAAGTTTTATAAATGTATTGTAAAGTCCACTGTCTGCTCCTCTCTCTTTCTCTCTCTTATATATATATATATATATATATATATATATATATATATATATATATATATATATATATATATATATATATATATATATATAAGAGAGAGAGAGAGAGAGAGAGGAGCAGACAGTGGACTTTACAATACATTTATAAAACTTCCCCGTCCATGCCATATATATGTTACTGTGAATGCCCGATATTGGAGAATGTCGACATTCACCGGTGAATGTCGACATACACCAAATACCTCGGTGAAAGACAGAATGTTTGATTATATTCTTACATATTCGGACTATCACCGGTGTATGTCGACAATCCGTATGCATTGATGGTGAATGTTGAAAAATAATTTTTTTTTTTACGTTTTTAAATCATACTTTATTATTAAAACATATATATGTTAAAATAGCAATTACCATGAAGGAATACTCCAAAGTTTCTGCATCCATTCCAAAGGAAAATACAGAAGAGCTTCAACCTATTACACCTTCTATCAAGCCATGACTAAACAGCAGAAGTTTATTTCTATTAAAAAAGCGGCCGCAAGAGATAATCTTCCGATGCATGCAACTAAAATGTTACAGACATCAAAAAGAAAATTTCGTCCTGCTCAAATGGATGACACTGTGTGAATACAAGTCCGTGATGTCGACCGTGGTCGAACAGATGCCCGAAATGTATTGACGGTTGTTGTTGGAATAGAAGACTCCGACTTTTATAAATAAGTAAACAAAAATGGTTCACTCAAGCAGCTTGATACCCGTAATCAGTTTATATTTTGTAAAGAAAAGTTGCTCTCCATAGATGAGATTTCTTCTCAAGAAATGTCGCACTGAGAGAAGCCGCTGAAGCTAATTCGAGACGTGGATAGCATGGCTATAAACGCTGTCATTGCAAAAAGAAATGTTTAGTTACTAAATGCCATTAATAAATGCAAGGGACTCTTGTGCAATTCAAATTGCTATAGCAGTATAAATTGTTGCAACAAATAAGATAATATAACGTCAATCACATAATTAAGTTAATTATTGGTATTATTTTCTGTTCTAAGAGTGTTCGGTTTGTTTTATGTTCAACAGTTACATGTGCTATTACTATAAATTTGACTGTATTATGAAGAAGAAAATATAAATATCCGACATGTTCGACATTCACCATTAGTGCATGGTGAATGTCGACATTTACCAGTGTAAGTCAGAAATAAGGGTATTTAGCAAATATTTCGGACATACACCAAACGACTACGTGAATGTTGACATTCACCGGTGAAAGTCGACATTCTCCAGATTTCGGTCTTTCACAGTAACATATATATGGCATGGACGAGTGGTTAAGCCATGGAAGACACATTTGATTTCATATATAAAACTTCTTTATTATAATTCTTCTGTCCATAGCTATGCCATTTAGATATCCTTTGTTCTCCTGATTTGCCACGACAAGCGTGGAGGATATCGTCAGCCCGAGTTCCAGCTCAGAACTGTCTTTTTTGGCGTTGCTACCTATGTCTACTTCCGCGTCGTCTTCTTCACTCTGTATTGTTCCGATCGAGGGTGTATTTCTCGTATTACGTTATCGTTAAAGAGTTCTATCTATTTTTAATTATAACTCGCTTAATTCTTAACCCCCATTTTTAAACCTTATATATATATATATATATATATATATATATATATATATATATATATATATCAGGTCTAAAAAGTGGGTAGTTGAAGGGGGATAGAATTACAAGTTATAAACGTTTTTAAAAATGAACTCTTTTATAATAATAAAATAAATGAAAAAGACCCACGCTTGCGTAACCTTTTGGATTAATGCGGTCAGGCGTAGAGATATTTCACAGGAAGTTCATGACTAATCAAGCGAGAAGAATCAGTTAGCGCGTAGACATGGAGCTGTTAACACCTTCCAAGCTTAGTTTCGCCACGATTAAAAGCAAATGGCGCAAGCGACGCCTGAAACGAAAATTCTAAACTAAATAAAGAAGTGTTTTTACTAAAAACTAATTATTCCATTCGCCTTAACACTAGAACACACACACACACACACACACACACACACACACACACACACACACATATATATATATATATATATATATATATATATATATATATATATATATATATGTATATATATATACATATATACATATATATATATATACATATATTTATATGTATATATATCTATATATGTATATATATATATACATATATACATATATATATACATATATATATATACATATATTTATATGTACGTATATTTATTGACGAGGTAAGAATATCTCAACACTCTTAAGAGCATACCTCCAAGGTGCCCAGGATTTAAAAGTCTTTTACGGAGCTTTAAAAAAAATGAAAAAAATTCCATAGAAACACAAAACACATTTTCAAAAGGCTGGTTTTTTGCAAGTATAATACTAAATATATTTCCAAATCGAGGCTACAACAAAGCGGATGTTTGAAATTATTCTTTGAAACTCTTTTAATATATATATATATATATATATATATATATATATATATATATATATATATATATATATATATATGTGTGTTACGTATGTTTGGCTAAAATTTAAATTTTGTTTAATAATAGACAGGGAAATTATTTTCTACCTTTAAAATCTAATGTTAGAAATTACTACTAAATGAATTTGCTCTGAAGGCGGATTACAGATTTTAGTCCTAACGTGGGCGTCTTTGCGTGGCAGTTAATTTAACCACAATCTAATAATAGCTCGCACCAATAACGAGTTGTAAGAGACATCACGTGCACATCACGAGTGGTACACGGAGAAATAATCGAGAATCATCAAAAACTCGATCCTTTCGTCTAGGTGCTTGGACGAAAGGAAGGTATTTACAGTTGCAGACTTTGTGATTCATGACAATTGGCCAAGACTCTTTCGTGAGGTCCGATCAATATATTGGAGGCAGGGGCATTATACCCAGGAGAGAAAAAAAGGATATTAGGATGGCGAGAGTTATACGTGGTAGTAGCGTTTCCCTTACATTTCTTTCTGCCAAACCATTTGTATTATATTCTATTCATCTTTATACTTTGCCTTTATTTCTCTTATTAAATGTATAACTTTATATAATCCCTAAAAATAGATCCAGAAATCCTAAATATAGATTTCTTAATCCAACCCCCAAAATATAAAAGTCACACTAAAAACACTGAAATACACAGTTATTTTCCAAAAAAAAATACAAAACAAAATTATGACAAAACCAATTAAAATCAAAATTCCAAAATCACACATAATAAAATAATAGAGAATAAAAGATAATAAATAAACCAATCACCAATCCCATGTCTCCCGCAAAAAAATAAGCAAATATAATAAACATCAAATATATTCAAGCCAAATCCCCCCTCCATGAACAAGCCCTTTTCCCTAATCAAATTTATTTTGATTTATCACAATAAAGGCTATTAAATTAACATTTTACCATATGCGATCATTTTTATATCACACCATATATTCTTGCATTTATTTAATATACGTATTAAATTTAATTTATGATTATAATTTCGTAAATAATACATTTTCTTTTCTGTATTTATACTCCTTTTCATCATTTATTTTTTTTATAATAAAAATTAGAATCAAAAAATTTTTTTATCTCATAAATGATATATTTAATTTTAGGTAAGACCTTAAATTATAATTTTAAATATTGATATTTTTTCTTGCAATGATAAATCATTTTACAACAAATCATCTTTATTTTAATATTAAATAGTCTGATTATTTCACTGTATCACGTAATAATTTTCTTTTATATTTGGCTAAATATATTGGTCAATTATAAAAAATCATTGTTATTCTTGCAGAAATTACACAAACAACAAATTATTTTCATAAAATCTAGGACTATTTCACAATCTAATAAAATATAAATTTATATATCATAAAAGAAGTTTGTTTATTATGTGTTTTTACATAAAACCACATTTATCGACTAAATATCCATTTTCATATAAAAACAAAAAAATATTGAGGGTGTACCAGATAATTCTCAGCCAAACAACAAACCATTTTTTTACCTGCGTCGTAGGGCACTTTACAATTCTGGAAAATCAAAAATTTTACTTATCCCTTCATATGACGGGCAATATGCTAGTCATTTAATAAAACTATTATCAACCTCACTAATCTCTTTTTTTTTCGGGGATATTCTAAAAACTCCAATTCACACTTCAGTTATTTTTTCCAGAACTTCAGGGCATCCAGCCAGATGACTTTAGTCTAAGGACTAGAGATGATCAGGCGGCAAGTGACACATGTGAAAAACCAAGTAATCTATTTCAACATTTATACCTCGTTTTATATTCTGTACAATATTTATACATCAGTTATATAATCCTATAACATCTTTATATCTTACATTCTATTTAATATTATGTACTATATTTCATCTATAAAATCTTCTTTTTGTCAACCTCATTTATCATTCAGAAATTTAAATTTCTGTCTCTGCTCTGGATATTTATATTTAAAGAATATTTATGAGAAGGTTTTACGTAACAGCTTTCAGCTTTATTTTATTTCACTTTAAGAGAGGAGTGTAATCCAAGAGCTATTTAGAATCTTGTTGCTCAGAATTTTTTCACAGATACCTAGTTTATAAAAAAACACAAAGAAACTGCTAAATTTAGGTTAAGCCAGTTAACTTTGTGAAGGTGTTGAGCTTTGTAAAATAATTTATAAGAAACACACTTATATAAGTTGTCAAACAATAGTGAAAATCGGAAAGTCCGGGATTTATAAAGGGATTTAGTAATTCAGGAAATATCAAGGAATTGTCTGGGAAACTGGAATTTTTTTTTTTTTTAAATCAAGAATTTTTTGCAAGAAAAGAATTTGAAAAGAAATATTTGCCAGTTAAAATTTAAAAATGTGCTGGACAATCGCAGATATCTTATGCATTCTTTAAAAATGCTATTAAATGAGAATTTGGAGAAAGATAATCTTCAGAAAATGAAGCAGTTGAAACTCAAAAGAAAGAATCAAAGTTAAATAAAAAGCAATAGAAACTAAAAATGTGAATAATCCAAGGAGAAACTGACAAGGAAATCAATGCGATCATAGAGCAAATTGAATCTTCAAGACAACAAAATGCAATTTTTAATTAATATATGAAGCTGCATTACTCAAATATAAACAAAATGTGAAAAAGCAGGACTGCAAAATTTATATTAAACTTATCGTAATTTATCTTTTGTGAAGCTGTTGTGTTTCGTAAAATCATTTATACGATACACACTTATATAGAGTGTCAAATAACCTTGAAAATCGAGAAAATCGAGATTTTTCAGGGCATTTAGTATTTCAGGAAACATCAAGGAGTTGTGTGGGAAATTGGGATTTTTAAATCAAGGAATTTTCTGAAAAAAAAAGGAGTTTGAAAAGAAACAAAATATGCCAGTTAAAATTTAAAAAAGTGCTGGACAATCGCAGATATCTTGTGCATTTTTAAAAAATACTATTAAATGAGAATATGGAGTGAGATAATCTTCAGAAAATGAAGCAGTTGAAACTCAAAAGAAAGAATCAAAACTAAATAAAAAACAACAGAAACTAAAAATGTTAATAATCAAAGAAGAAACTGAGAGGGAAATCAATGCTATCGTAGAGCAAATTAAATCCTCAAGACAACAAAATGCAATTTTTATTAATATATGAATCAGGTGCATTATTGAAATATAAATAAAATGTGTAAAAGCAGAACTGAAAATTTTATCTTAATCTTATCTTAATTTATCTGGTCACAAGATTTTGACCCATTTAGCTTAACTTTCAGTCCAAATAGGCATGAATGTAAATGAAAGTATGAACAGGTTGGCACTGAAGGCTAGAAGGATAAATTCATTACTATAAAAACGGTAGTTTATATATTATTGAATATGCCATACTGTTTTCTAATTTTAATGTCAAACAAGATATGTTGTTGTTTTTATTGTAGCCTATCCTTCAGCTGTTGCCGAACGATGGCCGATTGGTTAGGATCCTGGCCTTCGCTACCGGAGTTCGTGGGTTCGAATCCCACTGTGGCATGGATGTTCGTAGCATTCGGAATCGGCTTTAAGCTGTAGGTCCTGGTCTCATTAGCGCTCGTGTTGCAAAAAGTAGACCTTAGCACTCCAAACCAAACTTCCATCATCATCGGAACATCATAGATCATCAGATCGATGACCCTAAAGGCCCCTCCACACTCTGGTCCACTGCAAGCCATTACCACCGTCTGGAGGGGTTATGACTTAACGTGGTCGATGGCGGCAGACGATAAAATAGCCTTGGCGGACGATGGTTTCGGAGGCGGTTTTTCTCCAAAAATCAAAGGCAGCCAGATGCGCAACTAAAGTGAGCAGTAGATCCTATGGACTAATCCATGATTTTGGCTAATTTAGTGGCCCAGCGTGTGGATGCAACCCGTCAACCATCGTTCAAGGTCAACATCAGGAAGTGGTGAACAATTGGCTAAAGTGTGGCGGCTGCATAATACCTATGTATTTAATATGTATGTTTGTGTATACATATAATGAATGATTTTTTATAAAATTGGATCTCACTGTACCTTAGATTTTGACTTCCCCGAAAAAAAACATTCATGTCTACGTAACTGAATAAAATAAGAAAGGTTTTAATCCTATTAATTTATTATGCCTCTTTAAGCAGAGAGAGACCTCCACCTTAATTTAATTACAAACGTTTAAATTGCTCGAAATCCATTGTCTTCACGTAGCTGTAGTTTGAGTTGAAACACAAACGAAATTCTCTTTCTGATATTTTATTTTTTTATTGTACGCTGTCACTGCAGTTATTGCAGTTTGGCACCCACACGATAACAATCAGTCACTTCCAGAAGGTGCCTATTAACTCTATTAGAAAGAACTCAAAATAAGACACACTGTATTTACGAAAACAATGCAAGTATGTATATTCTTTTGTGATTATACAGACATCAAGGACATGTATGCTCTTTATTATAGTGCTTTAAAGACAACAGGACAGATATAATGGCCCTACAGAATTATAATAGTACTTAAATAACATCTTTATTAAGCATTGTTTCCATGCATTTGCCCGTTACCACTTCTTTTTCGCAAGTGAATTATTTTCTTTTTCCTATATATCGTATTTTACTAATAATTTATTATTTTGGTATCTAATGCTTTATATAAGTGTCTAGGGAATTACTTGGTTACTTTTACGAAGGAAAAATAAATCTACGCAATTTTTCTTCTTCAGTGGCCCGACAGCCCAGGATAGGCCCTTGCCTTTCTCAGAATCGAATTCCAGGCTGTTCTGTCCCTGGCCATGAACATCCAGTTAGTAATTTTTAAAAGTCTCAAGTTCGATTCCAAGCAGTCGAGCCACCTAAGTTTAGGGCACTTACTCTGGACGTTGCGGTTCGTTTCGAACCTTCATTGTGGCGTCATTTTGACGTCAGCTTACGGACATTATGTGAGAAAATGATCAAGATGATGCCAAAGTGACGTCACAAAAAATGTTCGACCCGATTCGCAACGTCCAGAGTAAGCCCCTAGGTTTCCCTCTTTTTCGGGGGGGGGGAGCAAATGGTCTGACCGAGAAGATCTTTTTTGTTACACGATCTTCGTCCATTCTGCACAGGTGTCCTGCCCATTTAATTCTCTGAATCCTTATATATCGTTCTAGATCTAGATCTTATAGAGATAAAAAGATTTATAGAGTTCATACTTAGTTATTCTTCTCCAGATATTATTATGTTTTATGCCACCAAAAATGTTTCTCAAAATTTTTCTTTCAAAAACAGAAATGGCCGAACGATGGCCGAATGGTTAGGGTGCTGGCCTTCGGTACCGGAGATTGTGGGTTAGAATCCCACTATGGCATGGATGTTCGTAGCCGTTCGGAATCGGCTTTAGGCAGTAGTTGCCGGTCTCATTAGCCCTCGTGTTGCAAAAAGTAGACCGTAGGGCTCCAAAATCAAACCAAACCAAAAACAGAAATTATATTTTTTATTTTTCTATCATTGCCCAGGTCTCAGCTTCATGTAAGTGTCTAGGGAACTACTTGGTTTACTCAGGAAACATAAATCTACGCAATTGAGGAGATATAAATCGACGCAGTTGACATTACATTATCAATTTTATTTGGATAGTAGCAAAAAGTCTACTGTTCACACAAGATTCTCCACCAAATTTCTTACATAAGCGGAGTTAGCTCATGTGGCATAGGCATAGATAGATCTTACAGAAAGGTTGTGAGTTTGAAGCTTAAGGCGGCCAAAAATCCGGCGTGTTTATTAGTGGTGTCGGAGTTACTTAAAATAGGTTTGTTGTAATACCCACCAAGTTAATAGATCTGGAGGTGGCACATGAAACCAAGATCTCTACTGTTTGGCTAGTATCTACTTCTAAATTACTTACGAGAACTCCCCGGAGGCAATTTTACTCACGTCTAAAGCATTCTTTAAGTCACAAGTGCTCCTCGGTTGGTACTAAATAAATAACAGCTTCGCAGCAGTGTTTGGCATAAAGATATGTCTGTTATACCAGCTGCATTGAAAACGTTATTTAAGAAAGCAATACAACTATGTATATTTTTTTGTGATTAGACAGACATCAAAAGCGAATAAGCTTTTTATTATAGTGCTTTGATGACAAAAGGGCAGACATAATTGCTGTACAAAATCATCAGCAGTATAATAGGACTTGTATAACATCTTTATTCCACATTGTTTTCATGCATTTTTCTAAACCTGCGAGCTTAGATTAACAAAATAAGCAATTTCGGAAGTAAAGCAAGAATTGAAAATAAATTTCATCATAAAGTAAAGAACTATGAATTAATGAAAAGTATATATTTGCAATTTATCCTTAAATAAGATAATAGATACATCTAAGTTGGCAAACGATTTCGTTGTTACTCCTACCGTAATAGCTAAACTGGCTGGAAAATGCCAAAAATTAATTCAAAAAGCAAAATATTACCCCAAATATAAAGAGATAAAAATTATATAACTCATATAAATTTATTAAAAATGCATCAAAACTTACATTATCTTAAAAATACTTTTCAAACATTTTTGGATAAATTAAGTTTTTTAAATTGTTTAACAATTTTTTTCCCGATATATTATTAAAGGAAAATTATATTTCCGCTTTTTTGTACGGCAACAAAGGACGATAAAAAAGTAAGAAAGCGTTTTATCTCCTTGTGAAAAAATAGTTTGACCGTCTAAGATATATGTATATATATGTATATATATGTATATATGTATATATATGTATATATGTATATATATGTATATATGTATATATATGTGTATATATATGTATATATGTATATATGTATATATATATGTATATATGTATATATATATGTATATATGTATATATATATGTATGTATATATATGTATATGTATATATGTATATATATATATATATGTATATGTGTATATGTATGTGTATGTATATATGTATATGTATATGTGTGTATATATATATGTGTATATGTATATGTGTATATATATATGTATGTATATATATATATATGTATATATATATATATGTATATGTATATATGAATATATATATGGATAGATATATGTGGATATATATATGGACAGATAGATATGAATATATATAAATACTCATATATATACACATATATAATATACATATATAATATGCATATATGTAAACATATACAGATACATACACACATATGTATATATATATATATATACATACAAATATATATATATATATATATATATATATATATATATAT
>CM063510.1:167560619-167563119 GCA_032207245.1 Pardosa pseudoannulata | reverse complement strand
ATCCTCGCCATTCTATCAATAATGAATTACGTATAGAATAAAAAGTGATAATAAGGCACAATAAAGTGATAATAATAGCATTAAACGCTCGAAAAGGAGGGATGGGATGGATTTCGAACTCGCTTTGAATTTTGCTAACCCTAACTCATAAAATATCCAGTATGGATGCCTGTATCCATTCCAGGTACAACCGCTTCATAAATTCGCGGACAGACGGACAGATGGACAGACAACTTAGGCTGTTATTATGTAGGGGATTACAACCAAGTGATTTTCGTGGGGAAAAAGAAAACAAAATAAAACGATAATGGAAATTGTTCTTTTTCATTTTATCACTAGCACCCATTAACGCTTAGCGTTCTTATTTGAGAACAGTTAACGAATAGTTTGCCTTCTTCAATTAATTTACCCGCTGTAGCCGTTCGTATGTTTGTTTATCACCTTCGGCAGCAGTAGTATAGCCCTTATATTTATTTACCACCCGTTGGCAATAGTTGTTGTTGTGTATTGATCCAAATGTTCGACGTTTTCACGATGAATAAATTGTTCTTTTTTTCCTTTTATCATTATCACCCTTTAACGCTTAACGTTCTTATTTGAGAACAGTTAACGAATAGTTTGTCTTCCTCAATTAATTCACCCGCTGAAGTCGTACATATGTTTGTTTATCACCTTTGGCAACAGTAGTATAGCCCTTATATTTGTTTACCACCCGTTGGCAATAGCTGTTGTTGTGTATTGATCCAAATGTTCGACGTTTTCACGATGAATAAAGCTTTTTTCCTTTATATTTATGCCTAACGTTAATGTTTATTACAGTAAGATGTTTCTTTAATAATTTAAAAAAGAATGCAAATATATAAGTTACATTAATATGAATTGAGGAAATTCATTTTCCTTAAAGTGACTGTACCTATGTTTAGATTTTATAATTTTTATTTAACAATAACCTAGATAAGAAAATAATAAATTTTTCCCTAGAACTCCTATTTTAGATTCCTTTATTAAATACTTTAAGAAATTAAATCTGCATATCTATTATATATCTCTGATAGGATATACCTTTCTCCTTCTTATTGATTTTATAGAAAACTATATATAATTTAAAATTACAGTTACTCCACTTAATGTGATTAGTTTGGGACACCGTGATTTTTATAACAATAACCGATTGATAAAAATAAACGATAAACAAAATTAGGTAAATTTATCCCCCCCCTTTAATTCACACGTACTTCATTTGAAAATAAATGAAAAAACTCACCTTACATTTATGTACTGTATATTATCCTTTAAGACATAAGAATTGTTTACATAATAAAAATAATTAAGCAATTGTTGACTGTCTACAATTATTTCTAAGAAGCTCAATGATAAATCGTTCGAAATCATAATATTTTTTAAAGTTATCGGAGCGATGTTGTACTCCACGTTTCAACACTTTCAATGCAATTCAGAAACTGAGAAATGTTTAACTGCATTGCAGCATTGCGCTGACTCATATTTGGTAAAAAGTCATAACGATTTAAAATTTCGATATTTAGTTTTAATGTTAAATCGCTTCGCTTTTTGGCTTCCAAATCGACAATCTGTACGTAAGCGAGCAAGGCATAAAATGTGAATACGCTCCTTCTCAGTTCCGATAAGAATGTGTTACCTTCTGCTTATATATCAACCACTGACCACCAGCAAGGTGTGCGTGTTTCTGAAAAATTTCAGGAACGTTTAATGCCCCACTCCTTTGTTCATCCCCCATTTCCCTCTGTGGAGAGGGAGAATTCTCGTAAATTAAAACAAGAACGAAAGGAAAGAAAAGAATGGGTTCCTTCTGAATACATTGTGAATATTCCTTTGCTAGTTAAAATGAGGTTCGAAAACTGATAATATTAACCGATGTAACGATCACGTAAAGCAATAATTTTAACATACAAATGAATAGAGAAAATCGAGACCCAGTGATTTCGATAACAATGAGCGATTGATAACATTAACCGCGATCACATTAAGCGGAGACCACTGTATTTGTGACAAATTTTTGTACACTTTTAACAAATCGCTAATAAGAACATGAGACAGACTAAATTTTAAAAAGTAAAACACAGCATCCTAGAGAGTTTGATAGTCTATCACATAATATATAAATTTTAAAGAATTATTAATATGCGAGCTGGCGAGAGGGAGTTTTATATTTTCCTACAGGTTAACAATGATAGAAAACAGTGACAAGCCATCTTGTTCGGGGTCTACCATTCCTTTTTTTCCCGTCAGATTTAAAAAACAAATAGGATTTTTTTTGAATGATTTTCGCCTTTGAATCTTTGTATGCCGAACAATGGCCGATTCGTTAGGGTGCTGGCCTTTGGTACCAGAGTTCGTGGGTTCGAATCCCCCAGTGGCATGGATGTTCGTAGCCGTTCGGAATCAGCTTTAAGCTCTAGGTCCCGGTCTCATTAGCCCTCGTGTTGTATAAAGTAGACCGTAGCACTCCAAACCAAACTAA
>CM063510.1:167548119-167555619 GCA_032207245.1 Pardosa pseudoannulata | reverse complement strand
TAAACCTTTCACCTTTCCTTCTCACGACATGAAAGACTGTTGCTTTGATCCTCATTTCTACATTTCGTCTTTTGAGAGCTTATATTCTAAAACTGATGCTTTAACTGAAATTATTATAGCATTTTCCAGATTTTCACAAACTCTGCAAGTCAGTCGCGGAAAAAAAACATATGAATAATTTACACAGAGGCTTCCCTAGCACATCACTTCATCGCATGACGAAATACAGCTGGCATCAAACCTCTTTTTTTCTTGGCGACAGAAAGAAACTGTATCCATTACGGTCTTTTTCTTCAAAGCGAGACATTTTGACGTTTCTGGAGTTAGAAAAAATTTTTTTTGAGTTTTCTGACGATGCTGCGAAAATTTCTTGAAAATGGGATTCGCGGTAAAGAATTGGAAGAGTGAAGAGGATATTTTTTTCTCTCTTTTTTTTTTCACTGAAATTGGATTTGAAAAGAAGTATAGATCTTGTTATTAATATTTTCTGTGAATGATATTAAAGTCCACGAGCAAAAATTGATTTTTTTAATCTTGTTTTTCTCGCCAATTTAAGCCAGTTATAAATTGGAAGATTAAATAAATGGAAAAATAGCTTTCAAAGAGAGATATGAAATAATATCTTATGCCATTTTATTATATACCATATCATTTTTATATACTATTTCTTTGCCATATTTTAAGAAATATTTATTAAAATGAATAGAATTTTTAAAAAATTCAAATTATTAATATTAGCATTTCTACTTTCGAGTGAGTAGATAAATTTCATTATTTTTTTATTTAGTGTCTATTATTTACTAGCATATAGCCCGTTATATGACGGGATCATTAAAATTTTTAATTTTCCAGAACAATTTTGCGAGTCGATTGCAAAAAAAGTGCTTATGTATAAAAAACAAACACATAAACGAACAAACTTCTTAATTTTCAAAATTATATGACTTAAAGGCTATATTTATTAGTCCGTTAAATATACTCCTAGACTTTTATACAAAGAATTTGTTAATACCAGTGATAAAATTTTCGTTGCAACAAAACATAATCGTTGATTAAATTTAAAATTGTGTCATATGTACCTGACTTATTATTTAAGCCAAATTTGAAAGAAAAATATTTACGTAATATCTAAGTTTAGTAATAAAACGTATGAAAATAATGCAGACGATACTTAAATAATTAAAAATAAGAAATGGTTAAATGAGATGGTAAAGGAATAGCGTCATAATGCTAGAAAAAAATGTTATTTTTGCTTATTTATTATGTGATAAATTGATAAATTTAATCGCTTGCTCTTAACCGGGGAAAATAGGGCTCGAAATAAGGGCATTAAACACTCGAAAAGGGGGAAGGGATGGATTTCGGAATTTGTAAAGACGACAGTATTTTTTGCTCTGATATGAAGCATATTATACCGATTTAGTTTAGAATCGGATCGATAGTTCAGGAGAAGATAAACTTTAGTCGCTTTGAAATTTGCTAACCCTAACTAATCAAGATTCCAATATCGATGCCTCTATCCATTCCAGGTCCAACCGCTTCATAAATTCAAGGTCAGACGGACAAATAACTTAGGCTATTATTATTATATAGGGAAGTTAATTTAAACATACTTCTGAAAAGGTCAAATCTAAGTAACTTTATAAAAGTAAGAGTATTTTTTGTAAAAATTTCTTTCTTAAAGATTTTTTTTTTTATTTTATGATAAATAAAATACAAGATGTATTTTACGGAAAAATAAATATATATCATTTAAGTTATATATCTTTTAATATTAAGAAGTTTGTACTGCTGTGTGTTTATATTTTTTACATAACCACACGGTTTGAGTAAATGAATTGAATGTGATTCTAAACTGCATTCACAGTATCGGGAGACTTTAGAGGAGTATGAAGATACACAAACTATGGAGCTTGTACCAGATAATTCTCAGCCAAAAAACAAACCATATTTTTACCTGCCTCATAGGGTACTGTACAATTCTAGAAAATTAAAAATTCTACTAATCTCGTCATATGACGGGGTATATGCTAGTTGTGGACATATTAGGAAAAAAAACGTTTATTTTTCTGTAAAATATTTTTTTATTAAGAAAATTACATTTTACTAAAAGTATAAATTGAAATGGTCAGAATTTCTATTTTGCGTAACGTCTAAGTCTCACTGAATGCATTTCATATTTATTTCTTAGAAAGGCTTGTGTTTAAGGTATTTTAATTGCAAATGATGTTTCTTTGTTCCACCGTAACGAAAGTACAGTTTTACTTTCTTAACCCATTCCCTGTTTGGCACAGCTTTCGGGCCTTTACTGATTTGCCCCTATGGCGTACGGGCAAACTGATCTCTATTTCGCTTGCACTGTTTCGGCCTTATTTTTTCCAATTTTAGTAACAAATTATTCGTATAGTTGTCCAGTAAATGATAGTTTTCAGTTTATTGTATTTTCTACTCTGGTTCAAAAGCGCGGGTTTTTTTGCATGTTTTGTATCAGAAGACGAATTGTTATCTTCCAGTGTATAGCTTTCTGGCTATATTTTACTAACCGCCTGAATATTTTATTGATGTAAGAGTTGAATAATATATTTTTACTTTTAAATAATGGATAATGCAGAGCGCATGGAGCTAATTTTTTGTGATTCGAACTGTGACTCGGAATCAGAAACTGAATTATCTGTAAATGATAGTAGCGAAAGTTTACTAGATGAACTGGATAGTAGTGACTCTGATAGTAGTATAGACGGAATCAGTCAAGCAAGACAATTTTTTTAATTAATTGTGATAATCCTTAGGATCCGCCTCCTAGATTTGCTTTCACTGGAATTCAAAAAATTAACTCGGGTATAGATGAGACTAAAGATAAACTTCAGTTCTATGATGCTTTCAGAGAGAAAAAAAAATTGTAATAAATGCTTAAAAATATTAGAAATGTTAATTTTAATAACATATCTTTACTTAAAAATGTAAAATTAACAAAAAGTGCAATAAAAAATGTGACATTTCTTTGACCGAATTCTGGAAAAAAAAATGAAACTGTCAAAGGGTTAACTACACACATTCCATGAATAACGAGAAAGGTTTAGCTCGTTAACCAACTCCCATTCCAGACCTCTATTAAGATATACATATCCTCGGAGAAAAGCTAAATGCATACCACTTCCATTGAATTGAAAGTAATTAAAATCCGAAGACTTCCTTTTACAATCACTTATTTATTTGTCTGACTCCGTCTGGCTTCTTTTATGTTGTAATCCTAATGACGCCAACATTCTCTCCTATCTGAAAAATCTGCAATAAAAAACACAAACAGAATACACTTCGTAGGCCATTATATTTCGCCTTCACATACTATCGTTTTTTATAGCAAGGATTTTTATTTCAGGAGAAATAAGACCCTTCACTGAGATGCGGGAAACTCGGTCTTTTATCTATTATAAAAAAATGAAGTTTTTTCCCCTCTAGAATAAGTTTTTTCTTATTTGCAACGAAATCGTGCTACTTGTAAACACCGAAATGTCTCGGCTTCATGCAGAATTTTGTAAATATTTATTACGATTTTGAGAGATAAGAATATCTTTTTAAGATCATTAGAGTTTCTTTTGGTAGATTATGAAAAGGAGAGAAGCAAAAATAACGGGAAATTTAATGGATTTCTAAGAGATTTATTCAACCAGTTTTTATCTTTTAATGGTATTAAATCTAAAATGTCAACTATTTTTATCTCAATTTGAAAAAGCTGAATAGTATCAAATAAAGTACATATAAATATTAATGGTCTTTAAAGTACTTCATAGTGACTAAAAATTTCATCCAAGTAGATTAAAAAAAATCGTTCAATTTTTTCCCATTTAAATAAATATTATTATTACTATTTCTAGTGCTTACTTTTATAGCATTCACCACTTCCAAGCAGATATTTTTTAGACATTTTGTTACGGAAGCACCGTATAAGTAATAGGGACAAGACACACACACACGCACACGCAAGATAAAAGAACAAAGTCGATTCTTGTAATTTAGAAGCAAGGAATCCTCTCCTCCAGGTTTGGTCTCTTATTCCCAAAGATATCGTTTGGGAACTTAAAGAACATTGAGAATACTATCCTATTTTAAGCGCCAAAGCCGCCAATAATAAACAAGAATAAATTTTATAATTGATATTATCTCTTTGTTACAGTTGCTAATAACAGTAAAGGTCATCAGGATAACAATGATAGTAAAAAAATCGATGGGGCTTCTCGAATTATATTTCTTGCATAACCCATATAGATATATAGTTACAAATTGCAAATATTTGCTTTGTATTTATCTTTAAATATCTTAGACAGATCTGAAATACTCAGTTTTAGACAAAAATTGCGCTATCTAGGCATATTTTACATTAAAAACAACACTTGGAGAATCGCCAATGGTGTCAATGCGCCAAACATTGGCGACTTGGCGACCACTTGGAGAAATTTGGCGAAAAAAAAAGATGTTTCTGGAAAATTCAAGTACCGAAGCTCTAGGGTCAATATTAAGCGAGCCCGGAACCTTCCAGAACTTGGCGAAACTTTCAAGATTTTCATGTCAAGTCGGGTATAAATACCACCGATTCTAGAAGCACCATCGATTTTTTTAATATCGTTGTTCTCCTGATGACTTTTAATGTTATTAGCAACTGTAACACAGCGATAATATCAATTATAAAATTTATTCTTGTTCATGCTGGCATTACGTGGCGGCTATTAACCTATTTTAAGTGCCAAAGCCAGCGGCTTTGGCATTTAAAATAGGTTAATAGCCGCAATGTTACAAATTACAGATATTTGCTTTGTATTCGTCTTAAAATATCTCTAACAGATCTGAAATAGCTAGTTTTGAGCAAAAATTGCGCCATTTAGGCATATTTTACGTTAAAAACAGCACTTCCAGCTGTGGCATTAGAGAATCACCAATGGTGCCAAGTTGCCAAAGCTTGGCGATTGCCAAGCTTTGGAAACTTGACGACCACTTGGCGAGATTTGACGAAAGATAGATGTTTCTGGAAAATTCAAGTATCGAAGCTCTAGGATCAATATTAAGCGGGATAGCTCGGAACCTTCCAGAACTTGGCGAAACTCAAGATTTTCATGTCAAGTCGGGTATAAATATCACCAATTCGAGAAGCACCATCGATTTTTTTTAATATCATTGTTTTCCTGATAACTTTTAATGTTATTAACAACTGTAACAAAGAGATAATATCAATTTTAAAATTTATTCTTGTTCTTTATTGGCGGCATATTTTAAATTAAAAACCTTATTTCTAACTGTCTCATTGGAGAATCGCTAATGGTGCCAATGCGCCAATGCTTAGCAGTCGCCAAACACTGGCGATTTTGCGACCCCCTGGCGAAATTTGGCGAAAAATAGATGTTTTTGAAAAATTCAAGTGATAGCCCGGAACCTTCCAGAACTTGGCGAAACTCTGAAGATTTTCATGCCAAGTCGGATATAAATACCACCTCTCAGTAGACTATTCTCGCTGTTGTTCAATCTTGATTGTTAATCTAGTGCAGTTATCTGTCTCAGGTATTGGAGACTTGTATTTGAAAGCTGTTTCCTGTCATATTAGCCGAATTGAAGCTGCGTAATTGTGACTCGTGTTGCTGGAATTTCCTGCATCTTCTAAAAATTTATTTGAATAAAAGTCTTGGGATTTTTAAGACTGTTTTATCAACTCTCAATCAACACGAACCCTCAAGAGTGGTGCAATATGTCATTCAAGATGTGATCAAAAGTAATTTAGCGTTAGTGTCCTATAACCAAATGTCTTTTATTATCTCCCAAAATAAATTTCAGTTTCATTTAAAAATATCATGAATATAAAACGAACAAATGGCCGCTAATTATAAATTTGAATATGTAAATTGTTAACTATGAATTGGATAGCAGGTTAACTATGGAAATCAGGACATCGAGTATCCAGGACCTACAAATTTCCAGTTAGAACAAAGTTTTAGATTGACCAGTTTGAAACACCAATGCTTTCTGGAAACGCTTCACTCCTGAATCAACCATAGGGCGTTGATCCCATCTGCCAATAAGCATTCTTGTTCATCTCTTCTCATTTGGTTGTATATAAACCCTTTATGATTTCGGCAAAAAAAAAGATGGGGTAGTGTAAACATCGTGCGATGTGTGTACAACAAATAGTTTTATATTGTTGTCATGACCCGCGGTAACTCAGTTGGCAACAGCATCGATCTCATAACCGGAGGGAGAGTTGCGAGTTCGAGTCCCGAGTGATTCAAAGATCTATCAGGTTCATTAATAGCGGATGAAGCACCTAAAATAGGGTAGCAATCTCTTTCAAACGATACCTCTGGAGGTGACCAGTGAAGCCTCGGAGGATCTTCTGCTTGGTTCCTTCTCCTAAACTACGAGAACTCGTAGAAGCATACCTTAACACATTGTGTGCGGGTACATTTCACGGTACAGGGAGAGGGCATTTTGCGCGTCAATTTAGTTATTCAGTTAAATATCAATAGATCGAAAATTATTTCATTTTTAACCAACTTTTCGTAATTTATATTGAAATATATAAACAAATACATAAATAGAAATATATAATAAACAACCATAACATTTTTGTAAACAAAAAGATGTATATTTTTAGTGGATAATTTATAATAGTATCGTAAATATGAAAAATAAAATATAAATAGTAGTATATAGTTTTAATTTTTTCGAATTATGTTATATATAAATATTTCTACATTATAAAAAAATGAAAAGAGCAATCATAAAACTTATAACGTAAAAACTAGTTTTTATTTGTCTCAATATTTCCAGAATCTATGTAGTAGACAAGAACATTCGGCTTCGTTTTCCTGTATATACCGTTATTGCTGTACCCACAAACAAACCAGGTTGTTACAGTAACCCGTACTAGTACACGACCCGTGCTCAAGTATCAATCATCAGAAGACGTACTAGTACGTGTCCCGCATACAATGCGTTAAGATACTTGTATTCATCGTGTGGTGCCGAATGAGTAACAGCTTCATAGCTGTGTTTGATAATCTGTCTGTATTGCCAGCGGATTGGAAAAACATCAATTCTGACAACAAAAATAATTTTGCATGATTTTTTTCTATCCTTTTCGATTATACTATGTAGTTTTGCTTTTTTAAACTGACCATATTTCTTGTTTTTAAATGGGTAAATCTGACTGCACTTTAAATATCTCTTTCGCTATCTGACTATTAAATACTATGCATTTTGATAACTCCCTCCATAGGTAATAAAAGTGACACACATATAGTGATTATCTTTGGGAAATCACTCATGAAAATGTTATGTATTTTCTATTTATATATGCTACCACGTATATAATAAGATTTTATACCCTGTTCATAAGATATGTTTCACCGTCTTTCGAAGAAACGTGTATCATTCGAGGAAACATGTTTTAGTGACATATTTTACGGATCTTTTTTGTAGTGAAATTCTGTTTCTTTATGAAAAGAAAAGGATATT
>CM063510.1:167528119-167530619 GCA_032207245.1 Pardosa pseudoannulata | reverse complement strand
ATTCGGCTTTAAGCAGTAGGACCCGGTCTCATTAGCCCTCGTGTTGCAAAAAGTAGACAGTAGCGCTCCAAAACCAAACCAAATCGACGTGAATCTAAACTGCATTCACAGTATCGGGAGACTTCATGATAGGAGTATGAAGATAAACAAATTATTGAGAGTGTATCAGATAATTCTCAACCAAAACACAAACCACTTTTTACCAACTTCATAAGGTACTTTACAATTCTAGTAATTTAAAAATATTACTGATCCCTTCATATGACAGGATATGTGCTAGTATTATAATAATCTCCAAAGTGCATCGAGACGTCTTACTTAATGGGCTTGGAGTACTATGATTTATTATTTTGTGAAATGAGGGACAATAAAGCCGGAATCTAATGCGTAATGATGATTCTCAACGTTTTACGAACATCCATGCCAGCAGTGGGGTTCGAACCCATAAATCCGGTACTGAAGAGGAGAGCACTATCCTTTCAGCTATAATTTAGCAACGGAATTTCTGAAAGTACTGCGTATTGCAAAATATTTTTCCTTTTTAACGTATAAAGATAAATACTAATGAATGTTAATTAAAGAGATTGGGTAATCGCCGTAGTAAAAGAAATATAATGAATAATTTAGGAACAGCATCAAGATTTTTTTTAAATCAAAATCTTTTTTTTCGTTTTTATGTTTAAAATTTGTTCCTCAAAGGAAGTCTATGTAACATTCCTTAATGGTCTTGATAAAAGCATCCCGAACGTTTCTTACCGCATATCTTGTGCGAGTGTAATCATGGCTGGCCAACACGGTTTCGATTAGGAGGACACAATCTCGACAGTTTTAATGAGATCGGCTGGAGGGGGGATTAGTGTGGGAGATTTGTGAATGATAAATTTGTTTGGACTCGGAGGAAGAAGGTTGTACACGGCCCGAGTATCTTATCGGCGAATGGAAATGATTAATTACCCAGTGAATGATGAAATGTCGAAAAGGCCTTGCGACGGGATTTCGGGGTATTTGGTTTCGGAGGTGAGTTGTTTTTTCATCCAGTTTGTCTTTTTTTAGCATCCTGTATTACGCAGAATGTTTCGTTCATACCGTCACTTAACCACCGGACGGGGAATAATTTATTGAACTGGGACTACGCAAAATTAAAAATAACGAATATATGGAACATCATTTCAATTATATATGTATATATATATATATATGTATATATGTATGTATGTATATATGTATATATATACAAATATATACATATATATATATATATATATATATATATATATGTATATATATATATATATGTATATATGTATGTATGTATATATGTATATATATACAAATATATACATATATATATATATATATTATATGTATATACATGCATACTAATTAAATATATATTCATATGTATATACAATATACTATGGGGACATATATATGTATGTATGTACGTATATATATATATATATATATATATATATATATATTTATATTTATATTTAGTGTAACTTTTCCATCCCTGTTTCTAATTTTAGTAACCTTCTAGGAATCTAGTGAATAGTAAATAAAGGCAAATAGAACTTTTTATTGGTCATTGAGACAGTTTTAACCATTTACTTTAGTCACATATTCGTGTTCTAAATAGAATCGCATTACTACTCAATATCTACTAGTAATAAACAGCCAATTTTTAAAATTTACTTGTTTTTTATATTTGATTGTTTAATAAATATGTTGGATCCCAAAAGTTTCGGAATACCTTATACTATGTAGTGAACAGTCAATCATAGTCATTTAAAATTCAGTCTGTTTTAGAGAAATTTATGGTCATAAAGTAAAGATAAATTTTAAAGCAAAAATTTTGAAACAAAATCTGTTTAAGATTCCAAAATACGACTGTTTTTAATTGCTCTTTTATACTGCTATTTTATTGTTAGTGTATATTATATTTCAGTTGTAAACCTTTACTCTTATTTCATACAAAACAAGTGTACCAATCTTTTTTATTGTTATACTTACATATGTCATTAAAACACATAGTTAAAATTAAAAAATAAAATTTGAAATTTGATTTATAACGTAGAGCTTTGTTATTGAACTGTAAGTACAGTGGATTCCGCTTAATGCGATAGCGGTTAATGCTATCAACCGCTTATTGTTATTGAAATCACTTGATCCCGATTTTGTCTATTTATTCGTATGCTAAAATTATCGCTTTATGGGATCGTTGCATCGGTTAATGTTTTCAGTTTTCGAACTTCATTTTAACTAGCAATGAAATACTCACAATGTATTCGGAAGGAACCCATTCTTTTCTTTTCCTTAGCTGTTATTTGAATTCCCGAGAATACTCCCTCTTCCATATAGGGAAATGGGGAATGATCAAAGAAGTGGAGAATTAATTACAAGTTCATGGATTTTTTTAGAAATACGCACAATCTGCTGGTGGTTAATGGTTATCAGATAAGCAGAAGGCAACACATTCTTATCGGAACTGAGAAGGAGC
>CM063510.1:167458119-167513119 GCA_032207245.1 Pardosa pseudoannulata | reverse complement strand
ATCAAATAGGTATAAAAGTTCAATTTATTTTCTTTCAGTAGTTCCTTGGGATCTGTAAATTCGGACATTTGTTCAAGAAATGAAATGCAAAAATACATTTTATCGTACTTAATATTCTACTTAACACATTGTGTGCGGGTACATTTCGCAGCGGAATTGTACCGGGAGCGGGTGTTTTGCGAGTGAATTTAGTTATTCAGTTAAATCTCAATAGACCGAAAATTATTTCAACAACTTTTCGTATTTTATATTGAAATATATAAACAAATATATAAATAGAAATATATAAATGACAACAAAGGTACATTTCACAGCGGAATTGTACCGGGAGCAGGTGTTTTTATTTATTTATTTATTCAGTTAATATAATTTCAGTTTTCATAAATTTATTTATTCAGTTAAATTTCAATAGATCGAAAATTATTTCATTTTTAACCAACTTTTCATATTTTATATTGAAGTATATAAACAAATATATAAATAGAAGTATATAAGTAACAACCATCTGATTTTTGTAAACAAAAAATATATTTTTTAGTAGATAAATTTATAATAGTATCGTAAATGTGGAAAATCAAATAGAAATAGTAGTATATAGTTTTAGTTTTTTCAAATTATGTTATATATAAACATCTTTACATTATAAAAAAATGAAAAGAGCAATAATAATCTAATAATATAAAAACTAGTTTTTATTTGTCTAATTTTTTCCAGAATCTATGTAGTAGACAAGAACGTTCGGCTTCGTTTTCCTGTATATACCGTTACTTTTGTACCCACAAACAAACCAGTTACACTAACCCGTACTAGTACGTGATCCGCGCTCAAGTATCAATCGTCAGAAAACGTACTAGTATTTGACCCTCGCTCAATTTTCAATCGTTAGAAAACGTACTAGTACGTGACCCGCTGTTGAGTATCAATCGTCAGAAAATGTACTAGTACGTGTTCCACATACAATGTGTTTAAACAGCGTTTTACCTAACATTTCTAGAGTGTCACGAAAAATATAAACTCAGTGATTTACTTTTAAGTCTTATACAGTGGAATCCTATTTGTACGTTCCTCGTGTATACTTTTTTTTAATATCAGTTATATGTTTTTTCTTTCTATTTTACCCTAAACATCAGTAGGTAGTCTTATGCTAAAATATTTCATCAATACGCCATGAAAGTCATAATTCATCGAAAATATAGCTCTAACTTTCTTCCATTACACGAAATGCAAGCTTTTTCTCTTTGGACTATGATTTTACTTTCGAGGAAATTCAAACTGTAATTTGGTTTAATGACTCGACGCTTTATACATTTTTTTTCTATTGCTCCTTAAACATCTGTATGTAATAAAATGCTAAAATATTTTATTTATATCACTTATCTGAATCTCATACTTCATTTATACACCTTAAAAGCTATAATTCATCGAAAATAGCTCTAAACTTTTGGTGTTTCGTTACACGAAATGCAAGTTATTTGTACTGTGATTTCGCTACCAAGAAGTTTTCAAATTGTGATTTGGATTTAGTGACTCGATGCGTTATACATTTTATCTATTGATCCTTAAGCATCTGTATGTAGAAAGTGTTAAAACATATCATTTATTCATTCGAATTCCATACTCCGTCCATAAGTTATGTTAGTTATAGTTATGATTCATTGAAAACAGCTCTAATTTCCACTCTTCCATTAAACGAAATACAAGTTTTATCTCTCTGTAGGCTTGATTTCACTATCCAGGAATATTCAAATTGTGATTAAGATTTTATGAATCGATATATTATACTTTTTTCAGTGGTTCCTAAACCTCTGTATGTAGTAAAATGCTAAAATATTTCATTTATACGTCTGATCCGAATCCCATATTTCATTTATACGTCATAAAAGCTGTAATTCATCGAAAATAGCTCTAAACTTCTGGTCTTTTGTTACACAAAATGCAAGCTTTATGTCTTTGTGCTGTGATTTCCCTATCGAGGAGTATTCAAATTGTGATTTGGATTTAGTGACTCGATACATTATACATTCTTTTCTATTGGTCCTTAAACATCTTTATGTATTAAAATGCTAAAATATATCATTTATTCATTCGAATCTATACTCCATAAGTTATAATAGTTATAGTTCATTGAAAATGCTCAAACTTCCGTTCTTCCATTACACAAAATACAAGTTTTATCTCTTTCTAGACTTGATTTCATTATCCAGGAATATTAAAATTGTGATTAGGATTTTACGAATCGATATATCATACTTTTTTCAGCGGTTTCGAAACCTCTGTATGTAGTTAAATACTAAAATATTTCATTAATACGACTGATCCGAATCCCATACTTTATTTATAGGTCATAAAAGTTATAATTGATTAATTGATTCAAAATAGCTCTAAACATTTGTTTATCCGTTGCACGAAATGCAAGTTGTATATCTCTGAACTGTAATTTTATTTTCCAGGAATACTCAAATTGTGATTAGTAACTCAAAATTACCTTCGGTTCATGAACTAATTGAGTCACAAGTTGCGCAAGATGAAAGGAACAATGATGGTGAATATAGAGAAGTTCCTCTTCACCAAATTTTAGTGATTCAATATTGGTCGTAAAAATTCTATGTTCCCTTTTATATGTCGTGATACAGATCAAAAAGCATTTCAGCTTTTCAATGCTGTCCGAAATACTGCATTTAATGCTAAGAGAAAAGATTTCCGTCAAATAAAATTTTCTTATTTCTTTAAGTCATAAATAATAAATCATAAAATGCATAAGCTTGTCCTAATTTAGCTTCATTTCAAGAAATTAACGCATTTTAAATTTAGTCTTTTTTTGCTTATTACTAATGTTGAAACTATACAAGTACAGCAAAATAACACTGCATTAATGAACTGGTATAGTACAATCTACAATTTCTAAATATTGTACGTACTCCAATGTACATTTTATCTGTACGATTTTTATTTATCGGTTTCTTTAATTGGTCCCTTGAAAAACATATAATTGATCAAACTCAAACGATTTAATTTGGTTCAGTTTGATGAGTGATAATGCCTTTAATCGATTAACGATATTTATCTATTACACAATATATCGTTGTTGCATGATTTCTCTTTCGGGTACTAAAAGCCTTATTACACGTCATCTTGTAGATGAAGAAAAAACAATGGATTAAGTTAACGATTCCTTTTCTCGTTGTTGCTCGATTTCTCTTTCGGGTACTAAAAGCCTTATTACATATCATCCTGTACCTGATAAAAAAGCAATGGATTGAGTTTACGATTCCTTTTCTCGTTGTTGCACGATTTCTCTTTCGGGTACTAAAAACCTTATTACACATTATCCTGTACATAATGATAAAGCAATGGATTAAGTTAACGATTCTTTTTTTTTTCATTGTTGCACGATTTCTCTTTCGGATACTAAAGACATTATCGCACTTCATCCTGCACCTGATAAAAAAACAATGGATAGAGATAACGATTAATTTTCTCGTTGTTGCACGATTTCTCTTACAATAGCAAAAATATTTCAACCAATTAATGGTTTTATACCGCGTTTAAGTTAATCAAAATAAATTAATTAAAAAGTTTTGGGAAATCCACATATTCTTTATCGGGAAAACTAATCACAACCTGAATCTGTTGCTTTTTAATTTCGTAGAGTTTGACGTGTGATGAGGCCTTTAGATGGACGCGTCCAACAGACACGAAGTCAGCCAGTAAATGGTTTGGACTAAACCGTTTGACTCCCATAAATTTCAGTATTCATCCTCCAATTTCCATAAAATGCGATAAAATTTATTCGACCGCCTCCGATTCTTTCCTGAAAGATAATTTCAACAGCCCTCGACCCTCCGACCCTAACCACAGCAACCAAAAATAAATAAATAAAAGTGGCAAGTTTGTGGTAAGTACACTTTCTTCGGAATAACTAAGAAAGACCTCGAAGCATTTCCTCGTTGACCAGAATGTAGATGGGTGGTTCAACGCACCTTGTCTTTGAATCGAAAGTAAAAAAGAAAAAAAAATCGATGTTTGAAAGAAGCACATTCCTTAGGTAGAAATGGGTGGAAATGGGAAGAAAAAAAACTAAGAGGGGGCAGGTGCTGATTTAGTGGTGCAAAAGAAGGAGAAGAGAGGTCAGGTGTTAGCAAATCCCTAGCACGGGGAATAAAAGAGGGCTTGCTTAGTAATCTATTGTAGCATTGTATGTTTTAATTCTTCAGTAAATTATTTTATTGCTATAAACCTCGTGTCATGTTCCAATACTCATTTGCAGGCTTGCAATTCCGTTACTTTTCTCACCTTTAGTCACTTTTTTACGATTGATCACTTTTAGTCACTTTTTTCATGGTGTATCACAGCAAAAGTCTGTTGTTGAAAAAAGAAAATCTGAATTAATAACAAAAAAATTTAATAAAAGACCAAAAATGGGATGCTCTAATCTTATTTTTCTTATTAAAATGTAATTAGTCATATGGTTTCCAGAATTTAGTGATTTTAAAAAGTCGTAAAGAAATTCTTAAAATCTACATTTGTACATTTAAAACATTAAAGTAACTTACGTCAAAGCACACATTTCTCTTTTTCTTTTTCTACACAATTTTTGTTTAGATACTGTAATCTAGCTATGTACATATTTCAAAACATCATTAATATATGCAGAAAAATGTGATTATAAAATTAATGTATTGTATGTATTCAAATCTAATTTATAGATTTTCTTGAATAAAAAGCAATGTTGAGTTGCGTTAAACAAAATTTTTAACCTTTTTTGTATTCGATGCTAAAATCATGTCTTGCATGAATCATTTGATTTAGAGTTAAAATAAATAGAAAAATCTTAATGATAGAATCTGTAATCAAGAGGAGAAAAAAAACCGCTTTTTTTTCAATGTTTAATCACTTTTTAGTCACTTATTTTGTATTATTTGTTACTTTTATCACCCACTTTTTGAAAGTACCTCAGCAGTTGCAAGCCTGCATTTGTAGAAACTGCATCTTTAACCGCTTGTCTGATTATCCCAAGTTATCTCGGGTTTGTATATATTGCAGTTAATTATTATCCCGTGAAAACTCGGGCAAAGCAGAATTTGTCTGTACAATTTGTTTCATCACGGTTTAAATCGGCCTGGGGGAAATGATAGGAAATATTCGGTTATGATAGGTAGTTTGCTAAGTTTTGTTGGTTTCGTGGTTCTTTTGGCGGAACTGGTCACGTGTTTTCCTCTAATTAGAAAACTAATTTCAGAAAATTATCGTGATGAGTTTTCTACGACAGTAGGAAGACCCAGTATTAGTCCTTTATCACTCAGGTTAACCTCAAAGCATTTTCCAGATGCTTATTCCTAGTACTGAAAAAAAAACGAGACAGTGTACTCTGTGCTCCCGTAAAAAAAGATTTCACAGGTAAGCCAGTAAGAAAAGAGACCAGATACCAGTGTACAGAATGTCAGGTATCACTTTGTGTTGTCACTTGCTTCAAAAACTATCATACAAAGACAAATATTTAACTTTTTTCCATTTGCCCGAAATAACTCGTGATAGTAAACTAATATTAAAATTAAATGCTTTTACACCTGTAAAAAATTTAAAGTTCAATTTAAAGCCTACATATTTTGTTTTGTTTCATATCCTAGTATTTAATAATAAAATAAAAAAGTGTGATGATTATTTGCAATTTTTTTCAAAAAGTATTGTAAGGGAAGCGGCTAAAGAATGTATGGGATCGAAATCGTAGAAATTTACAAGAAAATATTTTGTTCCTTCATAAAAGACGGAGACATTAACTTCAGGCTTCAACTTTTATTCCTGCAAATTCTTTTATTAATGAGTACCTCGAGTCATTTTGCGATACCCATTTGTAAAAACTGCAACTTAAAAGAATATTGATGAAATTTACAAAGATTTTTTTCCTTTATAAAAGACAAAGACGTTAGCTTCAGCTTTCAACTTTTATTTATGCAATTAAACAACTTTGAAACTTTTTACCTATGTTTGCTAAATTATTATACGAAAATTTAAAAAAGACATTTCGGGAATTGTTATACTTAAAATAATATTCTACAATTGTAATCGTAGTAAAAAAAGACGACTAGCTTTGAAACCTATTGTTGAATCGTATGTTTTGGTTGTTTATTAAATTCTTTTATCAAAGAGCAGCTCAAGTTTGTTTTGGCTTGTATTTCTAAGGTCTACCTTTTTGCAGCACGAGGGCTAATGAGACAGGGGCCTACTGCTTAAAGCCGATTCCAAGTGGCTACGAACAACCATTCCACAGTGGAATTCGAACCCCCCCCGAACTCTGGTACCGAAGATCAACGCTCTAACCATTCGACCATCGTTCGGTCAGCAGCTCCAGTCATATATTCCGATACACATTTGTAGAAACTGCAAGAATATAAAACCTGAAATTGCTGAGATAAGAAGAAAAACATTTTGTTCCTTCATAAAACACGGAGCTTAAGCCTTAAACTTTTATTTTTGAAAATGGGCACAGTTGAAAATTTACCGCTATCGCTTGCTTAAATTAAAATCAAAGCAACTTCGTTTCGTGAATTGTTAGACTAAATTCACTGACATTCTACCCTAACGTATATCTAGCACAAAAATAATCCAGTCGGCGATTTTGTCATTAATTATAACAATAAAAATATCGCCAAGATACCATCAAGGCGTACAGCTGGCCAAAGTCGATGCTTTTCTTATAAATTTTCCTGATAAAAATGGAGCCAATCTTGTATATGCGGCAAAAAACAGTCCTTTTAAATCCCTTAAAAGTAGTTCTCTGACTTTATTCTGATTCTCTTTTTGGTTTCATCGCTTCAAATTGTTCTCTTCTGATACTAACAGTTTTTCTGTATCCACACTTGTAATGTTTGCCCAGAAATTTTGCATGGTTTCTTCACCCTTGAAGATAAACACATTATTGGGGCAAACAGTACAAATGTGGTACTCAGACAGTGCTTTGCAGCGAAACTACCTGTTAATAATTATTTTTCTCTTCTGTTTAAAGGCATATACAGTATTTTTTGTTTTATGCGTACTATTAATGCATGATAGCGTTAGGCATGATTTATTCTTCTTTTTGAACTATGTGTTTAAAAATTCCTTTACGTGGAAAAATCAAAAATTTGATTTTTCTTTCTTTATGACCCCAAATAAAAATACCCAACCCAACACAGTAGTTATAAATTGTTAAGCTATTTATATATTACGTTATTTTAATAATAAATATTCATATTTCCTACAACTGGCTTAAAATTTTATTTTCATGCTGTTTACGGGGATGGTTTCATAGTTAATTCCCCCTCCCCCTCCAAAACAAAGAATCCCTTCTCTGAAGTAATAATGCAAAAGAATTTCTAACGTTTTATATAAGGTTCATAATTTACATTTATAACCAAATTCCATTAAATAATGAAGAATTTTTAATCAAGAACTTTAAATGGTTAAAACAACATTCTTCTCTTACCGTTCTAGATTTTTGATCGCCTTGTGACGAAACGAATATGATACGGGATTTTAAGTACTTCTTGGTCGACGTTGCATGTCATGCAGTCGACTTTTTTCTTTTTCTTTTTTTTCTCCTGTAAGGTCGGCGTCGTTTCAAAAAAAAATGTTTTTAAAGTTTCTTAAAAAGCTAATTTCTGTTTCCTTTCTGATTCTGGGAAAGCGTAAAAGATCAGAAAAGGTACAAGGTGACAATTGTAATGTAAGACCTTTCGCTATGCCCTGTTTTGAAAATTTTCACACTATTTGTACGTACACTCTTTTAATGCAGGTACATGAATCTTTAATAACTTATTTTAAAAGCACTCGAAGCGTAAGAATTGAGAGAGAGAGTCTTGAGAAAAGATGGCTACATGAACCCTAGCTAAATAGGGCCCCTATGTTAGCCTATGCCTGCCAACAGACGACGCCATGTTTTATTAAGATGTGAATAAAATGTTTTAAGAATCATTCTATGACTGTTAGTCTCTCAGGCTTATGCCTGACACACACACACACACACATATACATATATATATATATATATATATATATATATATATATATATATATATATATATATATATATATATATATATACACCTATGTATTTATATATGTATCTGTGTATGTATGTGTAAATACATGTATATAAACATATATACATGTAAAGAAAATTCTCAGGGGTTTTCAAAACTTAAATCAATTGCTAAAAATTCCCGCGTCATTTTGCATTCCCCTTTTTAACCCCTAACCTATATGCCCGCACGCATATATATGTATGTAAGGAAAATTCTCAAGAGTTTTCAAAATTAAAATCAAAGGCTAAAAATTCCCACGTTATTTTGCATTCCCCTTTTTAAACCCTAACTTAAAGTGACCACTGGGGCTACAGTTTACACCCTCAGAGAGGAGCCTGACCAATTATAACTCTACATGGCCTTAGCGGACAATTTAAGTTAGGGGTTAAAAAGGGGAATGCAAAATGACGCGGAAATTTTTAGCCCTTGATTTAAGTTTTGAAAACCCCTGAGAATTTTCTTACATACATATATATGCGTACGTGCATACTATAGTTTAATTATCAAATAAATAAAATGTAAATTTGAGATTGTATCACATACGTATTTCCGTGATTGAATATATAATATAAACGTAGAGCGGCAGTAGGTGATATAACCAGAGGATATTTCAATATCGACAATATAGTTTGCACAGTATCAAAGAATTACTTTGTAAAATCAGTTGATTCTACAATAAACAGTATGAACAATGTAAAGAAAAAATTATCCACACATATATATGCGCTCATTTTTATATATTCCTATATAGATACTTCTCTCTTCGTTCTCCTCTTTCGCTTGTGGTGCTTCGTAATTCCGCTGCAGAAAGAGATAAAATCGCAAAGAACTACATCGAATTCCTGAGGCAGGAATGCCGACGTATTTTCTCGCGAGCTGATCGATGAGAATGATTCGCTAGTTTACACTTATATGTGATCCGAAAAAGAAAATAAAGAAAGACGAAGAAAACTCTAGAACATGTTTGCGAAGAATTAAGAAGCCTTGAATATGTAAATGGATGAATTAACTTACACAACTTTTTTTAACGTATAACTACCTGAGTGAAATGTAAAAACGTCGGAATTATGAGATATAAAAAAATTTCTAACTTGTATAGTTGTTGAAAGATTTTCCATAATACAGAAAAACTGGTCTGTCACGATACTGTAGGAGATTAGGAAAAATACTGGTGTAGACTAGTTATCATTAGAGACAATCGGTGAGCTAATGTAAAAGTGTCGGAATTATAAGATTTAAAAAAAAATTTCCGACTTGTATAGTTGTTAAAAGATTTTCTACAATACAGAAAACTGGTCTTTCACGATACTGTAGGAACATGGGAAAAATATTGGTATAGACTAGTTATCATTAGAGACAATCGGTGAGCTAATGTAAAAGTGTCGGAATTATAAGATATAAAAAAATTTCCAACTTGTATAGTTATTAAAAGATATTCCACAATACAGAAAAACTGTTCTGCCACGATACTGTAGGAGATTAGGAAAAATACTGGTGTAGACTAGTTATCATTAGAGACAATCGGTGAGCTAATGTAAAAGTGTCGGAATTATAAGATATAAAAAAATTTCCGACTTGTATAGTTGTTAAAAGATTTTCTACAATACAGAAAACTGGTCTTTCACGGTACTGTAGGAACATGGGAAAAATATTGGTATAGACTAGTTATCATTAGAGACAATCGGTGAGCTAATGTAAAAGTGTCGGAATTATAAGATTTAAAAAAAAATTTCCGACTTGTATAGTTGTTAAAAGATTTTCTACAATACAGAAAACTGGTCTTTCACGATACTGTAGGAACATGGGAAAAATATTGGTATAGACTAGTTATCATTAGAGACAATCGGTGAGCTAATGTAAAAGTGTCGGAATTATAAGATATAAAAAAATTTCCGACTTGTATAGTTGTTAAAAGATTTTCTACAATACAGAAAACTGGTCTTTCACGATACTGTAGGAACATGGGAAAAATATTGGTGTAGACTAGTTATCATTAGAGACAATCGTGAGCTAATGTAAAAGTCGGAATTAAAAGATTTAAAAAAAATTTTACTTGTATAGTTGTTAAAAGATTTTCTATAAATACAGAAAACTGTCTTTTACGATACTGTAGGAACATGAAAAATATTATAGACTATATCATTAGAGACAATCGGTTTGTAAAGTGTCGGAATTATAAGATATAAAAAAATTTCCGACTTGTATAGTTGTTAAAAGATTTTCTACAATACAGAAAACTGGTCTTTCACGATACTGTAGGAACATGGGAAAAATATTGGTGTAGACTAGTTATCATTAGAGATAACACAGGGCTGCTAAATTGAAATTTTTGAAAAATACAAGAGAAGTTTTTTCTTATTTTTAAGTTATTTGGTATGCCGATTTCAAAAATGACCTCCATTTTTTCCCATCACGTCAGGATTTTTTGTAAAATTGATGTACATATTACTGGTAATATCCTATATGGAAAAAATGCTCTCGAACTGTTAGCTTGTACTGACTGGCAACAGTGGGTTTTATCTATTCATGTGAGTTTATTTAATCTGTTTATGATTAGGCATATTAATTTTTAAACAACAATTAAAATTAAAACCGTATACATTTTGTATATAAAGAATGAAAACCATCGCAACCAGAACGCATGAGCTGCACCAGGGCGAGACAAAAAGTTCCCTCGTTATTAAATTTTTTACATTAATTTTACAAGAAAAACAGTCCTAGAAAACCCCCCAACTGCCTGTTTTTACGTTTTATTAAGGTTTATATATAATAAATGTAAGTTTGAAATATATTTGAAACTTAATACGAAACAAAGACATTTAAATTTAGTTACGTACATTTTTTCCGTTAAAATTTCTTTTTGACGGTCTTTTTTTATGTTCAATCTTATCTTCATCTCTTGCTAACATCCAACAATAGTCGGCAAACATATTCTTATTCCACCTACCTTGATATTTTATCTCCATATCCTTCATGTCTTGGTGGAACCTTCTCCCTGTTCTTCGCATCCTAAATTTTCGGGAAAAAAGTCCAAATGTGATTGGAGGAAATGCAATTTTACACACATGGAGCAGCCCAACACTTGAAATTTGTCTAGCATGTTGCCAACAATTCTTTTAAATTTAGGATCTTTGTGATTGCCCAGAAATTTTTCCACAACATCTTTGAAGGCAACCCAAGCTTCTCTTTCCTTTAATGTCATAGTTGTCTCAAATTTGTTATTCCTAATAAGTTTTCGGATGTCTGGTCCTACGAAGACTCCCTCTTTCAATTTGGCTTCAGAAAATTTAGGAAACTTTTTACACTTATATTTTAAGCACTCACCATCTTTTGGAAGAGCCTTAACAAACTGCTTCATATCACCTAATTTTATGTGCAGGGGGGTTGTAATATTTTTTTTATTAACTAAGCTTTCTTGAATTACATTTTTGGCGCCTGGTGCAAGATTCTGCCTTTTGAGCCAATCTTTTCTGACCCAATATTGTGTTTTGTCACGACTGTCTCACTCACAAATAAAACACGGAAGTTTTGTATACCCGTTTTGTTGATCGAGAAGCATGGTGATGATTTTTAAATCACTGCAAAAGATCCAGCCGTGGTTTTCATATTTTATTTTGTTGAGAACGAGAGCTAGGTTTTCATACCTTTCTTTTAAATGCACTGAGTATTCAACTGGCACAGGCGCCCATTGGTTTCCTTGATGAAGTAGGACAGCTTTAAGGTTCCTTTTTCACGAATCTATAAAAGCCTCCATTCATCTTTATTGTATGGAATCTTAAATTTTCTCATCAATCTAGGAACATCTGAGCAATAAATGAGGTTCTCGTCTTCGTCAAAATACTGAATAAATTCCTTTTCACGATTCCTGTACCAATAAAAAGTGGTTCCTTTGGCCAATAATTTTTTTCTTTCAATCTGGAGCCTAATAAATGAGTTACCTCTTTTACAGACTAAGTACTATTGCTTACATAAGGTCACTGATAAGGATTCGAGCGTCGCTATAGGTTAACAGCGATTGCGACGGGAGGAAGGGATGATGAAGAGGGACATTGCGCGTTCCTAAGCTCTTCCCAAGCTCGCGCGCTTCCAGGAATCTGTCTAATTGGTGATCTGGATCAACATTGAAGCTTAAAGCCCTAAAATACTAACTGCGCTGTTGTAGTTTACCACAGAAGGGTAATTTTGAAGGTTTCATCACGGTAAAATGTCAAAACACGAAGGAAAGCAAAATACGTGAGAAATATTCATATAAAACCACATAAAATTCAATTTTTCAAAAAAATGTGACATTTTTAATGATTCTTTTCAAAATCAGTACTAAAAAATACGTTAAGTTTAGATATCACATCTCTTGTATTTTTTTCATCGCAGGCCTGTGTAATCGGTGAGCAAATGTAAGTAACTTATACACCCGACCCAGCTTACGCCATACGGGGAAAAAGCAAATGTAAAAACAACTGGAACTTAAGATATAAAAAAATTTCCAACTTGTATAGTTGTTAAAAGATTTTCTATAATACAGAAAAGCTGGTCTTCCACGATACTGTAGGAACTTGGGAAAGATACTCGTATAGACTAGTTATCATTAGAGACAATCAGTGGGTAAATGTGGCTTTTCTTAGATTTCAACCTTATTCCGTAAAATTGTATATTTATGTGCAATATTATTGCACACGACCATCAAATTTGTAAAAGAACATTTATTTAAGAAGCAACTGGGGAGCTAATTTTATTAGAAATGAAAGAATCAAAGCAAATTCAACACAGATCTAAATTAATAAATGAGTCTCGGAAACTAGTACCAGAATCCTAAGACAGATTTATAGGGGGTCTGGAACCTCCACGAAAAATTTTAATTGTATGCATTACAAAATCTTTCAAACTTATCAAAATTTAATATTGCATTACATTTTGTTATGGCTGCTTCACGCTGTAATAGCAAAATAATCGACCTCTCTGGTGTTTTATGTTTAAACTCAGTAGTAGTTGGTTGTTATCTAAATGATACGTTCAGTTCTATGGGGAATCAAACCTACTATTGTTTCAAAACTCCCTCATAGAACATTACAAGATACTTGAAGTCATTAGCTCTATTAATCTATAAATAAACTTGAAGAGAATTACAATCCGCTCTCGTTATATGCTAGTTTTTTTGTTTTGTTAATTGTCGGCGCCTACAACTTTGTATAGGTTAATATTAACAACATTGTAACGCGTGGCATGTAATAGCACGGGTTGGTGTAACAACAGGGTTTGTTTGTGGGTACAAAAAATCTGTATATACAGGAAAACGAAGCCGAATGTTCTTGTCTACTACATAGATTCTGGAAAAGTTGAGACAAATAAAAACTAGTTTTTACATCAGTCGATGCGGAACCACAGCACGGGAAGGTGGATTAAAACAAATCACTTTAGATTTAAAATTAACTTTTTATTTATCCTTGCGAAAATGTTATTATATATATGTGTATTTATATATCATATATACATTTGTATTTATATATATATATATATATATATATATATATATATATATATATATATATATATATTTGTTTATTTGTCTATTTATATATTTGTTTATATATTTCAATATAAAATACGAAAAGTTGGTAAAAAAAATGAAATAATTTTCGATCTATTGAGATTTAACTGAATAACTAAATATACGCGCAAAAAGGCCCGCTCCCGGTACAGTTCCGCTGCGAAATGTACCAGCACACAATGTGTTAAGAGAAGGTAGTCACATGTGTTTGACAAATTTAGCATTATATTCGGTATTACATATAGGAATAACTGTTATTTAAAAGTTAGTCATGGGATGAAGCGAAATTAAGTTATAAAAAGGAATTACGTAAGTATTGCTGAGGCAAGCAGGAATTGATTTTCGTATATGAGAGGTCGCCAATGTCCAGAATGAGAAGAAAAGAATTTCGCCAAATATTACAATTTAAGGCTATAAACGTCAGAAATGTATTTCTAAATACAATTATAATTAATTTGGTTAGTTTTGGATTAAAAATACCACTACACACACACACACACACACACACACACACACACATATATATATATATATATATATATATATATATATAATATATATATATATATATATATATATATATATATAAATACAAAGCGTGTGTATATAAGTATACAAAAATATGAGCGTGGACGTATTATAGTTTTACTCTTAAATAGATATAATATAAATGTATGCTTGTATCACATACTTATTTCCCATGATTGAATAATCTTCATGCGGCAAAAGGTAATATCGGAGGATATTTTAATATTGATAATAAATTTACCGCAGTATTACATAATTACACTGCAAACAGAATTACACTGCACTCGTGATTCTACAACAAGCAGTATGAACAACACAAAGAATAATTATCTATACATTTCCTGAAAGATTATCAGTTTCTACTCCATGTACTGAATTGAGAGTGGGATAGTTAATTCAGGAATCTCATCTTTGGAATCGGATAACAGCGAATAGAAAGTTTTTTATAGCCAAACAGCTCTATACGTTCTACTTGATACGTGAATGGCCAACGGAGATAGCATCCTAGTTACCCCATCTGGAGTAGGTGACCCCCTGTTTAATTACACGGTTACAAGATTATCCGAAATAAAGCACCTCACTGGCCTCTTTCCGATATTTTGTCATATTGTAATCCATTTTTCAAAGAATGTCACATCAACAGATGTGATCGTAGATGAAAGCAAAGGCGTCTCCTCCCCCCTCTCAACGTTAAGGCCGAATTAAAAAAAAAAGGAGAACACCTGCCCGTTGCGTTACGAAGTAATTGACCTTGCCTGTAATTTGCGTGACCTTGGAAGAGCCTTAATGAGGTTTCGAGGAACCATCGTAAAACTGCCGATGAATTTACAAATTGGAATGCCTTGCTGGGGTCACATACACGTAAGAGATCGCATTCAGCTTTGGACATATAGCGATTTGCCAGTTATGTACCTTCCGACCAATGTTTGTCCAAGAAGTTCTTTCGGGTATATAAACTGGGGAATGTGAGATATCGTAAGCTATTTTACTGTTAGGATGTGTTAAATATGAGATAATTATCAGTAGTTCTCCCTTTTTTACTCAACGTACTTTAGTAATCCCATGCGATTACTAACAGTGTATTGTACAATGTAACCGGGACTCCTTCTCCTTTTAATTCCTTTCAATTTATTTTCCCCGGTTAAACTGTGACGTCACTGTTTAAATAGTTATTCTTCTTCGGAACCATTGTTTTGGCAACAATTAATATTCACACTTTTTTTCAACCGAGGAAGTATATAACCCGGCACATTTTTGCCGGTGGGTTGTTAGTTGTCATGTTGCAACATAACCATCAGGTTGCCTTCCAACATAAACTTTCTATGTGAATTTGTGTTTTTCTTGTCGATAGACTTACGTTTTTTTTTAACTAAAAGCAAATTGTTGTTATTTTATCCCGTCATCAAGTCTGTTTACTTTTCGTATTTATCTTTGGACATATAGCGATTTGCCATTTGTACACCTTCAGACCAATGTTTGTCCAAGAAATTCTTTTGTGTGTATAAACTGAGAAATGTGAGATATCTTAAGCTTAAGATGTGTTAAATATGAGGTAATTACCAGTTCTCCTTCCTTTTTACTCAGCGTAGTTTGGTAATTCTGCGTGATTACTAACAGTGTATTGTACAATATAACCAGGACTCATTTTAATTACTTTCATTTTATTTCCCCCGGTTAAACTTTGACGTCACTGTTTAAATAGTTATACTTCCTCGGAACCTTTGTTTTGGCAACAATTAGTATTCACGCTTTATTTTCAACCGAGGAAGTATATAACTCGGCACATTTTTGCCGGGTTGTTGGTTGTCAGGTTGCATCGTAATAATCAGGTTGCCTTCCAACATGAACTTGCTATGTGAACTTGTGTTTTTCTTGTCGATGGTCTTATGTTTTTTTTTTAACTAAAAGGAAGTTGATGTTTTTTAATCCAGTCATCAAATCTGTTTTCTTCAAATCTGTCTTCAAATCTGTGTAAGTTATCAATTCTGCTGAACTTTGTTATGAGCGTTGTGATTGTAACAAGATAATACTGAAGTAATAGAAAGAAACCACTGAATTGTTAGAAAGGTAGAAACGGAACATTTTGAAAACTGTTTTTCAATTCTCTCAATGCAGAGTCTGCCTTCAGATATAAGTAAGCCCTTTAGACATATTGAAATTAATGCTCTTTTATCATAATACGAACTCAATATGAAATTGACAAAATTTATAATCAACAGATAACATTATTTAATAACGCTTTCAACTACATTTGCTGTAAATATATTCTTTTGGTAGTCACCATGCTATAGCGGCCCCTCATTGTCGTTAAGTGAGCAATTTTATCATGTTCCCACAACAATTTATTTCTGCTTGATTTTTGGTAACTTAATATTTTTTTCAAAATACTCTTTATAACAATGACAAATTTAATACACCGTATTTACTCATGTACAATGCTCACTGTTTTTTTCCAAATATTTAAAGCAATAGCTCATTTATGCGTCATACATAAAATAATTTTTCCTGTTCCCTGCAACCACTGTAAACCTGTAATCCTGTAATCAGACATAGGTATAATAAGACACAAATAAAAGAACGAAATTAAAAGAACAAAATAAAAAAGTAAGCTAGTAAAAAGATAAAAGAACGGTTTTCTTTTAGAATTAACGAGAGCCGTGCTAGTTCCGTTGGTAAAGGAGTCGATCTCATAACCGGAAAGTTACAAGTGTGAGGCTTGAGCCCTTCAAAGATCTACCGTGTTCATTAATGGCCGCTGGAACAAGTAAAATAAGGTCATGGTCAGAATGTTATCCTAAATCACACGACATCTCTGGATCTGGCAAGGCAAATATGGTGGTCTTTTGCTTAATGTCCCTGATTCTAAATTAAAATAACTTAGAGCGGGTAAGATTAATTACGTCCGTAGCATACCTTAAGCTACACGTTCTTACCGGAAGATGCTAAATGAATAGCAACCCCATTTTAAGAGCAGCCGATTTATCAATTTATCACATAATATATAGGTAAAAATGACATTTTTTGTAGCATTATGACGTCATTCATTTAACCGTTTATCATTTAGTCATTTATTTTAGATTATTTAAATATCGTCTGCATTATTTCCATACGTTTTATCACCGAACTCAGATATTACGTAAATAATATTCTTTTATATTTGGCTTAAATAATAGATTAGGTGCATATGTGATAATTTTAATCGATTTTTTTTTTCAAAATAATTCTCAGCCAAAAATCAAACCATTATTTTAACTGCTTCATAGGGTACATTACAATTCTGGAAAATTAAAAATTCTACTGATCCCGTCATATGATGGGCTATACAATTTTATTTTCAATATTCAGAAGTTGGCAGGTATGCACTTCAGTCTATAAACTTGCGTTCTTCCTGAAATTTTTCAATGCAGTCTTTTTTAACACATTGTGCATTAATTGCATAAAATTAGCTTCAAACGAGACCTCCTTAAAAGTAGAAAATATTTAAGAAAAGATTTATTTCCCGGATGAACGCGAACACGCTAACATCTACACGCAATTAAATTGGGTCCATGGTTTTTAAAGCAAAATGGAAGATCTACATTACGTTAGGGACGTTTAGAATATTTGGTTGCATCGTACACGCAATTAAATTGGGTCCGGGGTTCTTAAAGCAAAATGGGAGATTTACATTACGTTTGGGGCAAAATCGGTTAACAAACAAGATATACTTTAGAATATTTGGTTGCATCATATACAAGAGTTAGAATACAAATTGAAGATGGGAACCTTTTGAAATAGCCGTCGATTGATTTGACATTCGGTTTTGCTTTTTGCCACGATTTAGAAGCATGTTATTAATGAACCGCTGTAATTCTTTACACGATCGATGAATGAGAATATACTAGAAAGTAGAATGCAGAACATTCCGAATTTTCCGAGCATGGTGAATGCTGAAATCTGTCAATATATTCAAGGCCAGATCAAAAGTTTGGATGAGCTGATCATTTGTTACTAAGTAATTTTCTTAGTCCTCTATTATTAGCTTACCATATGAATATGAAAATGAGAATTAACATTAAACAGTCGGACTTGGTCCCGCTATCGTTGGTAAGATCTAACCAACGATTGACCAACATATAATTATATGACACTTAATCACTACCTCCAACCGACACTAAATGAGACCGAACTTTAATCATTTGAAAATCCGGAGAACACTCCTGATTTTTAAGTGAATAAATAGACTGTTTTCCTGCATAAAGATGGCGTTTAACGATGGACTGTCCCGAACCTTTCCACTTGCTTTGTTAAAAAGGTTGACCATTGCATGCATATGATTATATATATATATATATATATATATATATATATATATATATATATATATATATTATATATATATATATATATATATATTATATATATATATATATATATATATATATTATATATATATATATATATATATATATATATATATATATATATATATATATATATATATATATATATTATATATTTATATATATATATATATATATATATATATATATATATATATATATATATATATATATATATATATTATATATATATATATATATATATATTTATATATTATATATTTATATATATATATAATATATATATATATATATATATATATATATATATATATATATATATATATATATATATATATATATATATATATATATATATATATATATATATATATATATATATATTATATATATATATATATTATATATATATATATATATATATATATATATATATATATATATATATATATATATATATATATATATATATATATATATATATATATATATATAAGGAAAATTCTCAAGGGTTTTCAAAACTTGAATCAAGGACTAAAAATTCCCGCGTCATTTTTCATTCCCCTTTTTAACCCCTAACCTAAATTAACCACTGGGGCTACAGTTTACGACTTCAGTGAAGGGGCCTGGCCAATTATAAACATGGCCCTAGCGGACAATTTAGGAAATTTCCGAATAAAAAGGAGATAGATTGTCGAAGACAGATTTGTTTAGAGATATTTTTTCCACAGATATTGATCTAAGTGTACATGCTAGCTGACTCTTCAGTTGTCCTGTCCCTATGGTGAAATAGGAACCCGTCCTCCAACGTTATCTTAATAAAGGTCTGTCGCTAAAACGGTGTCATTTTTATGGGCCATGACTGCAACCACCCTTCGTCTGTCTCATTACATATATGTATGCATATGTATTTGCAATGTAATAAGACGGACTTCACGACGAGTGGTTGCAGTCATGGCCCATAAAAATGACATCATTTTAGTCAAAGACCTTTATTAGCAGAACGTTGGATCATAGGTTTACACTTCATTATAGGGATAGGACAAACTGAGGGGTCACCTAACATGAAGTTATAAGTTCATGACCCTTAACACCTGGTTCAAAATCTTTGGGAAAATCTGTCTTCGATAGTGTGCATCTCCTTTTTGTATGGGAATTTCCTAACTTTGGCCGCTAGGGCAATGAAGAGTTATAATTGGTTAACCCTTCTCTGAGGGTGTGAGCTGTAGCCCTAGGATTCCATTTAGGTTAGGGTTTAAAAACTGGAAAGCAAAGGGACTTGGACTTTTTTTGCGCTTGACTTGATATTTCAAAACCCCTGAGAATTTTCTCGGACCGTCTTTGGGATTTTATACAAAATACCTACATTAGTTTCACAATGTAGTTTACTTTTCGTTACGCACACACACACACACACACACACACACACACACACACACACACACACACACACATATATATATATATATATATATATATATATATATATATATATATATATGCAATATATCAAAAATATTACAACTAAAATGTATACCTAAAATTCTCCTTTTATCATTTCTTATTCTTTTATAACTGATTTTCCAACTACAAAATCTCAAAATTGATGCAGTGTTCTCCGACTTAAATTCTTTTTGCCAGTCTCCCAAAACTAATGCTAGAAAAAATGCTGTTTTTATATCCACTTGCTACACTTTCACTTCTCTGATGTCTAAATTGCTGCATAAAGCTGACTAATCTGTTGGTCTCATGGGAATAATAACCACGTGATCCCTCGCTGTCGGAGAAGTTTGTAATAGATGCGTGTTTTCGACATTATTCTACGCTTTGCTCTTGACATGTAAAGACGTGTATTTAAGTCTAAAAAAAATGTTCCACTACGGACTTCAATTTTATTTTAATGAAGCGACTGCAATTTAATTAGGTATCTCTCATTTACCAGTGTACCCGGGTATTTCAAAGTAATAAGAACTAAAATCCCTTTGTAACGGCTAGAGTAATTTCGAACGTTATGTGTGTGTATATATATATTGTATATATATATTGTATATATATATATATATATATATATATATATATATATATATATATATATATATATATATACAATTTCGTTATACGAATTTCAAGACTGTTTTAATAAAACGTCTTTTTACGTACAAAATCAGAAAACTTTTTTAAACAACAACTTAAAGTCAATTTATGAAGATTTATCTCTATTCTTGAAAAACAATACCACAAATTTAAATGTGGAATACATGAATATATTCAACCTACTTAGGGGGTAAATATTTCAAGTAATGATTATTAAAATATATATGTAATGAATAAACATGATTTTTCTGAGAGATTTTGATATTTAGTTGCAATTATTAATGATACTTTTGAGAGATAAATTAATTGTTTCTTTACATATCAATACATATCTATAAACTTTTATAAATTATCCGTAAAATTTGCGGTGTTTGATTTAACTTTTCGGAGTTACAGATAGACCGAAAATTTTTGGTTTTTTTGGTACAGTAAAAATGTAATCCATCAATGGATTATTCAATTTGTAATTTGTGAAAATTGAAAACCTTTTTAATTTAATTAGAAATTTATCATAATTGATAAAACAATGTATAAATATCCTTTTGCGACATAATTATACGTATGAATACGTCATTGCCTGGATATTGTTTTTTGTTTACATATTTATGCCAGTAGTTTGTTGTGATCAAAATCTATTTTACCGTGCATTAGTCTTTACTTTTGAATCGCACAATCGCTGTAAGCAATGCCATAAAGAATTGTGGACTTTTCTTTTAATAAATATGTTTGAAAAAGTAAAACGTCACTAGCAGTATATTTGTGTAAAAGCGGTTGTAATTTGAAAATAAAATGCTGATTATTTTATTGGTGAGATCACTAATCATTTGTTTTGGAAATTTGTATTTCGACTATTAATTTTATTTTGTACGTTATAAAGTAGAAAACTTCATAAATTTAACATGGGCAGAACAGTTATAAATCCACATTAAGTGTTTGAAATATACAGAAATAAAAAAAAATTTTTTTGATCGCAAAAATTAATAGTAACTATAACTGAATCTTTCACTTTTAATAAAAATGATTAAAAATGTAATACGTCATTAGCAGTATAATGATGTAAAAGTGGTTGAAATTTGAAAATAAAATAACGGTTATTTTATAGAAGATATCAATAATCAACTGTTTTGGAAAGGTTTTATTAAAAAGTTCTAGTCGTTTACTTGTTACACGTAATGTGGTTATTTTTATTTATGGGTTATTTCTTAAATTTTAGAATAAAACTTATAATCTTAAGTGTTCAAGGAAAATATAAAAAGAAAAACGGTACATATGGTAAAAATATCTATTTTATTTTTTTTTTCGTGTAAAACGTCTACAATAACTCTTTCAAGTAAAAAAGTAACAAAATTTGCATTTCGAATAATATTAATTTTATTTCGTATTATATAAAGTAAAATATTTGCATAAATTTAACAGGGACAGGAGAGTTCAAATCTACATTAAGTGTTTCAAATATACAGAAATAAAAATGTTTTTGTTCGCAAAAATTAAATAGCAACTATGATTGAATCTTTTACTTTCAATAAATATGACTGAAAATGTAATATGTCATTAGCAATGTAACGGTGTAAAAGTGGTTGAAATTTGAAAATAAAATAACGGTTATTTTATAGAAGATATCACTAATCAATTGTTTTGGAAAGGGTTTTATCAAAAAGTTGTAGGCGATTACTTGTTACACGTAAGCTGGTTATTTTTATCTCTTAGATTTTAGAATAAAACTTATAATAAGTGTTCAGGAAAAATATAAAAAGGAAAACGGTACATACAGTAAAAATATCTATTTTATTTTTTTTCGTGTAAAACGTATACATTAACTCTTTTAAGTACAAAAGTAACAAAATTTGCATTTCGATTAATATTAATTTTATTTCGTATTTTATAAAGTACAAAAATTGCATAAATTTAACAGGGACAGGACAGTTACAAATCCACATTGAGTGTTTCAAATATACAAAAATAAAAACATTTTTTGTTCACAAAACTAATAGTAACTATGATGGAATCTTTTACTTTTAATAAATATGATTGAAAATGTAATATGTCATTAGCAATATAATAATTGAAAAGTGGTTGAAATTTGAAAATAAAATAACGATTCTTTTATAGAAGGTACCGCTAATGTATTGTTTTGGAAAAGGTTTTATTAAAAAGTTCTATACGATTACTTGTTACACGTAAGCTGGTTATTTTTATTTATAGGTTATTTCTTAGATTTTAGAATAAAAATTATAATAAGTATTCAATAAAAACATAAAAAGAAAAACGGTACATACAGTAAAAATATCTATCTCATTTTTTTTTTCGAGTAAAACGCCTACAATAACTCTTTTACACATTGTGTGCGGGTACATTTCGCAGCGGAACTGTACTGGGAGCGGGCGTTTTGAGCGTCAATTTAATTATTCAGTTAAATCTCAATAGATAGAAGATTATTTAATTTTTAAATCAACTTTTCGTATTTCATATTGAAATATATAAACAAATATATAAATAACAACCATAAGACTTTTGTAAACAAAAAATATATTTTGTAGTGGATAAATTTATAATAGTGTCATAAATATAAAATATCAAAGAGAAATAGTAGTATATAGTTTTACATTTTTCGAATTATGTTATATATAAACATTTTTACATTACAGAATCTATATAGTAGACAAGAACATTCTGCTTCGTTTTCCTGTATATACCGTTATTTTTGCACCCACAAACAAACCCTGTTGTTACACTAACCGGTACTAGTACGTGAACCGCGTTCAAGTATCAATCGTCAGAAAACGTACTAGTACGTATCAAGCATACAATGTGTTAAGTAAAAAAATAACAAAATTTGAATTTCGAATAATATTAATGTTATTTTGTATTTTATAAAGTACAAAAATTACAAAATTTAATATGGACAGGGCAGTTACAAATCCACAATGAGTGTTTCAAATATATAGAAATAACAAACGTTTTTTTTGGACGCAAAAATTAATAGTAATTATTATTGCGTCTTTTACTTTTAAGAAATATGATTGGCATTATAATACGTCATTAGCATTGTGTTTATGTGAAAGTGGTTGAAATTTGAAAATAAAATACCAATTATTTTATAAGGTATCATTAATCATTTGTTTTAGAAATAGTTTTATTTAAAAGTATCTAGGCTCTTACCTTTTCCACAAATCTTGGCTATTTTTATAAGATATTTTTCAGACTTTAGAATAAAATTTTATTATCATAATTATTATAAAAAGAAAAAAAGTGTATACAGGTAAAAAAAAAATAATAAATTATAATACGGTATAATAGGTAAATATTTATTTTTTTCCGTACAAAGCATCTACAATAACTCTTTTAAGTACAAAATTAACAGAATTTTTATTTCGAATATTATTAATTTTATTTTGTACTCTATAAAATACAAACAGTTCATAAATTTTTGGACAAAGAAGTTACGAATGCATTTGGAGGATTTCAAATATTCATGAATACAAAAGTGTTGGGTTTGCAATTGTTAGTATTATTACGGATTTTACTTTTAATAAATATGCTTGAAAATGTAAAACGTCATTAGCAGTATATATTTATGTAAAAGTTATTAAAATTTGAAAATAAAATACTGATTATTTTATAAGGTATTATTAATCATTCGTTTTGGAAATAATTTTATTTAAAATTATCTAGGCGCCTACCTTCTCCATAAATCTTGGCTATTTTTATAAGATATTTCTTAGACTTTAGAATAAAATTTTATCATAATTGTTATAAAAAGAAAAAAAAGTGTATACACGAAAAAAATAAACGATAATACGTATAAAAGGTGAATATTTACTTTCTTCGTCACAAAACATCTACAATAACTCTTTTAAGTATAAAATTAACAGAATTTTCATTTTGAAAAGTATTAATTTTATTTTGTACTCTATAAAATACAACCAGTTCATAATTTTCCGGGAACAGAACAGTTACAAATGCATTTGAAGGATTTCAAATATTCATAAATAAAATACTGTTGGGTTCGCAATTGTTAGTATTATTACGCATTTTACTTCTGATAAATATGCTTGAAAATTTAAAACGTCATTAGCAGTATATTTTAATATAAAAGTGGCTAAAATTTGAAAATAAAATACTGATTATTTTACAAGGTATTATCAATCATTTATTTTGGAAATAGTTTTATTTAAAGTTATGTAGGAGCTTACCTTTTCCACAAATCTTGGCTATTTTTATAAGATATTCCTTAGACTTTAGAATAAAATTTAATTAACATAATTGTAAAAATGGGAAAAAAAGTGTATACAGGTAAAAAAAAAATAATAAACGATAATAAGGTGTAAAAGGTAAATATTTACATTCTTCCGTACGAAACATCTACAATAACTCTTTTAAGTACAAAATTAACAGAATTTTCATTTCGAATAATATTAATTTTATTTTGTACTCTATAAAATACAAGCAGATTATAAATTTTCCGGGGACAGAACAGTTACAAATGCATTGGGAGGAATCAAATATTCATAAATACAAAAGTGTTTGGTTCGCAATAATTAGTATTATTATGGGTTTTACTTATAATAAAGATGCTTGAAAATGTAAAATGTCGTTAGCAGTATATTTATGTAAAAGTGGTTAAAATCTGAAAATAAAATACTGATTATTTTATACGGTATTATTAATCATTTGTTTTGGAAATAGTTTATTTAAAATTATCTAGGCGTTTACCTTTTCCACAAATCTTGGCTATTTTTATAAGATATTGTTTAAACTTTAGAATAACATTTTATTATCATAATTGTTATTAAAAGAAAAAAAAGTGTATATAGATTAAAACAAAATAATAAACGATAATACGGTATAAAAGATAAATATTTACTTTCTTCCGTACAAAACATCTACAGTAACTCTTTTAAGTACAAAATTAAGAGGATTTTTATTTTGAATAATATTAATTTTATTTTGTACTCTATAAAATACAAACGGTTCATAAATTTTCCGGAGAAAGAATAGTTACAAATGCATTTGGAGGATTTCAAATATTTATTAACCCCTTCCGGTATGATTTAATAATGAAAAACTGTACATGAAATAACCATTTAATTTTTATTTAAAAAACTTGTTTCATTTTACAATTCTTACATATTCTTAATTAAAATCCACTTTTTACATAGTGTTAAATAATATCATAAACGGTAAAATTAAGAAAGTATCAAAGCAAAATATTAATAAGGTATACAGATAATAGTCTTCAAGCTAGTGGTACTTTTCAAAACAAAGTGCAAAGGAATTCTTAATTGTTTACACCGCCAAGTAGTCTCACTTTTAATTTGATTCTTGTAACACGCACGGCATTTCTTAGTAGGTTTTCTTTTATTCAGACTCATTAATTTGGCAATGACTTGTACCAAGTAAACAATATGCAATAGTGACTTGTTATTTTCACAAGTGATAAAAGTGTTGCCAAATTCAGTACACTAGAAATTTTAAACTATATTAATTATCATATTTAGCAGTAACTTTAATCGCATGACGAGTGTAGCTCGTCATTGTGCGGTATGGAATGAAAAACTAATGACGAGCTAGACTCGTCATTTTACCGGAAGGGGTTAATATAAAAGTGTTGGTTTTGCAATTGTTAGTATTATTACAGATTTTACTTATAATAAATATGCTTGAAAATGTAAAACATCATTAGCAGTATATTTATATAAAAATGGTTAAAATTTGAAAATAAAATACTGATTATTTTAGAAGTTATTATTAATCATTTGTTTGTAAATGAGTTTTTATTAAAAATGGATCTAGGCGCTTACCTGTTATACATAACGTGGTCATTTTTATTTATATAATGCCTGTTAGACTTTAGAAAAAAATAAGTTATCATTCAAGAAAATAGTGTTTAAAAAATATAAAAAGGAAACGGTATATATAGTAAAAATATCTACTTTCTTTCTTCCAAAACATTAATTTCTTTTTCATAAACTGGATTTACATTTCAAAGAATAGTAATGTTATTTTGTACTTCATAAAGTACAAATAGTTCATAAATTTACCAGGGACATTATAAAGTATCAATAGTTCATATATTTACTAGGGACAGGACATTATAAAATATTCATAGTTCATGAATGTACTAGGGGTATAGTCAGTTACAAATGCAACTAGAGTGTTTCAAATATACAGAAATACAAACATTTTTTGTTCGCAATGATTGATAGTAACTACTTGTGTCTTTTACTTTTAATAAATATGCTAAAAAAAGGGAACACGTTAAATTGATTGAAACTTGGAAATACGAATTATTTTATAGAAGTTATCACTTAGTAATCACTTGTTCTGAAAGGAATTTTATTTAAAAACTTCAACCCGCTTACCTGTTTTACATAACGTGGTCATTTTTATTTATATAATGCTTGTTAGACTTTAGAATAAAACTAAATTATCATTCAAGAAAATAACATTCAAAAAATATAAAAATAAAACGGTATACATAGTAAAAATATCTATTTTCTTCCTTGCAAAACATCTACATTAATTTTTTTTAATTAACAGGATTTGCGTTTTAAAGAATATTAAGGTTATTTAGTATTTCATAAAGTACAAATAGTTCCTAAATTTACCAGGGACATTTTAAAATACCAATATTTCATATATTTACAAGGGACAGGACAATTGTACATTACAAAATATTCATAGTTCTTGAATTTACTATGGGTATAATCAGTTACAATTGCAACTAGAGTGTTTCAAATATACAGAAATACAAACATTTTTTGTTCGCAATGATTGACAGTAACTACTTGTGTCTTTTACTTTTAATAAATATGCTAAAAAAAGAACACGTTGAATTGGTTGAAATTTTTAAATAATGATTATTTTATAGAAGTTATCAGTAATCACTAGTTTTGAAAGGAATTTTATTTAAAAAGTTCAACGCGCTTACCTGTTTTACATAACTTGGTTATTTTTATTTATATAATGCCTGTTATACTTTAGAATAAAACTAATTTATCATTCAAGAAAATAGAGTTTAAAAATATAAAAAACGGTATATATATTAAAAATATCAGCTTTCCTCCATGCAAAACAACTACAATATTTTTTTAATTAACAAGATTTGCATTTTAAAGAATATTAATGTTATTTTGCACTTTATAAAATACAAATAGTTCATAAATTTACCAGGGACATTATAAAATACCAATAGTTTATATATTTACAAGGGACAGGATAATTGTACATTAAAAAATATTCATAGTTCATGAATGTACTAGGGGTATAATCAGTTACAAATGCAACTAAAGTGTTTCAAATATACAGAAATACATTTTTTGTTTGCAATGTTTGATAGCAAGTACTTGTGTCTTTTACTTTTAATAAATATGCTAAAAAAAGGAACACGGTAAATTAGTTGAAATTCGGAAATACTTATTATTTTATAGAAATTAACAATAATCACTTGTTTTGAAAGGAATACTATTTCATAAGTTCAGCGCGCTTACCTGTTTTACATAACGTGGTTATTTTTATTTATATAATACCTGTTAGACTTAATTAAAATAAAACTAAATTATCAATCAAGAAAATAGCGTTCAAAAAATATAAAAAGAAAACGGTATATATATTAAAAATATCAACTTTCCTCCATGCAAAACAACTACATTACTTTTTTTAATTAACAGGATTTGCATTCAAATAATATTAATGTTATTTTGTACATTATAAAGTATAAATAGTTCATAAATTTACCAGGGATATTATAAAATATCAATATTTCATATATTTACAAGGCACAGAACAATTGTACATTATAAAATATTCATAGTTCATGAATTTACTAGGGGTATAGTCAGTTAGAAATGCAACTAGAGTGTTTTAAATATACAGAAATACAAACATTTTTTGTTCGCAATGATTGATAGTAACTACTTTTGTCTTTTACTTTTAATTAATATGTTAAAAAAAGAAACACGTTAAATTAGTTGAAATTTGGAAATACTGATTATTTTATAGAAGTTATCAGTAATCACTTGTTTGGAAAGGAATTTTATATAAAAAATTCAACGCGCTTACCTGTTTTACATAACGTGGTTATTTTTATTTATATAATGCCTGTTAGACTTTAGAATAAAACTAAATTATCATTCAAGAAAATAGCGTTTATAAATATAAAAAGAGGTATATATAGCAAAAATATCAACTTTCCTCCATGCAAAACAACCACAATATTTTTTAATTAACAAGATTTGCATTTTAAAGACTGTTAATGTTATTTTGTACTAATTGTATAAAGCACAAATAGTTCATAAATTTACCAGGGACATTATAAAATGCCAATAATTCATATATTTACAAGGGACAGGGTAATTGTACATTATAAAATATTCATAGTTCACGAATTTACTAGGGGAAACTCAGTTACAAATGCAACTAAAGTGTTTGAAATATACAGAAATACATTTATTGTTCACAATGATTGGTAGTAACTACTTGTGTCTTTTACTTTTAATAAGCATGCTAAAAAAAGGAACACATTAAATTGGTTGAAATTTGGAAATACTGATTATTTTTTAAAAGTAAACAAAAATCACATGTTTTAAAAGGAATTTTATTTAAAAATTTCAACTCGCTTACCTGTTTTGCATAACATGGTTATTTTTATTTATATAATGACTGTTAGAGTTTAGAATAAAACTAAATTATCATTCAAGAAAATAGCATTCAAAAATATAAAAATAAAACGGTATATATATAGTAAAAATATCTACTTTCTTCCTTGCAAAACATCTACATTAATTTTTTTTTAATTAACAGGATTTGCGTTTTAAAGAATATTAAGGTTATTTAATACTTCATAAAGTACAAATAGTTCATAAATTTACCAGGAACAACCTGCACCAATAGTTCAACTATTTACAAGGGACAGGACAATCTTTGCATTACAAAATATTCATAGTTCATGAATTTACTAGGGGTATAATCAGTTACAAATGCAACTAGAGTGTTTCAAATATACTGAAATACAAACATTTTTTCTTCGCAATGATTGATAGTAACGACTTGTGCCTTTTATTAAAAATAAATATTGTAAAAAAAGGAACACGTTGAATTGATTGAAACTTGGAAATACGAATTATTTTATAGAAGTTATCAATAATCATATGTTTTGAAAGGAATTTTATTTAAAAAGTTCAACGCCCTTACCTGTTACACATAACATGGCTATTTTTATTTATAAAATACTGTTAAACTTTAGAATAAAACTTAATTATCATAAGCGTTTTAAAAAAATATAAAAGAAATGGTTATTATAGGAAAAATATCTACTTTTTTTTCGTGCAAAACGACTACATTCTTTCTTTTAAGTACAGAATTAACAGAATTTGCAGTTCGAAGAATATTAATTTTATTTTATACTCTATACAGAAAATATAGTTCATAAATTTTACCAGGGATAAGACAGGTACATTTTAATGTACCTGGAGTGTTGCAAATATTCATAAATACAAAAGTTTTAAGTTCTTGTTTCGTAATGATTAGTAGTTTTTGTTGCTGTATATTGCGGTTATAATTTAACATTTATTAAGAGACAGCGTATAGTGACAACTATTTTTGATTTTCATTCCTAAATGTATTTCACAATTAGATAGAAATTTGTAATTTTTAAGCCAAATTTCGCCAGCGGAAAATCTACTCTTACCTTAAACACAACTCGTTAAGTTATGTTTGATAGTAACTACTTGTCTGTTTTACTTTTAATAAATATGCTAAAAAAAGGAACCCGTTAAATTGGTTGAAATTTGGAAATACTGATTGTTTTATAGAAGTTATCAATAATCACTTGTTTTGAAAGGAATTTTATTTAAAAAGTTCAACGCGCTTACCTGTTACACATAACGAGGCTTTTTTTTATAAAATACTCTTAAACTTTAGAATAAAACTTAATTATCATAAGCGTTTGAAAAAAATATAAAAGAAATGGTTATTATAGGAAAAATATCTACTTTTTTTTCGTGCAAAACGACTACATTCTTTCTTTTAAGTACAGAATTAACAGAATTTGCAGTTCTAAGAATATTCATTTTATTTTGTACTCTGTAAAGAAAATATAGTTCATAAATTTAACCAAGGATAAGATAGATACATTTTAATGTACCTGGAGTGTTTCAAATATTTATAAACACAGAAGTTTAAGTTTTTGTTTCGTTATGATTAGTAGTTTTTGTTGCTGTATGTTGCGGTTATAATTTAACATTTATTAAGAGACGGCGTATAGTGACAACTATTTTTGATTTTCATTTGTAGTTGTATTTCTCAATTAGATAGAAATTCGTATTTTTAAGCCAAATTTCGCCAAGCTGAAAATCTACTCTTACCTTAAACACAACTCGTTAAGATATTAACTACGAGTCAGAAAGTGGGGGAAACATGCACCACAACACAGCATTCCGGTCAGCCAATAAATAATACCTTTCTCCCCAGACCGCGATACTATCAGCTGCTACAACTAACTACGCGCGCGACAGAGAGTACAGAGTGAGAAAAAGAAATCGGAGAAAGAAAAAAAAAAGGGAAATCGCTTACCTCTAATTCCGGGTTCTCCCGTATTCTGGAGCGATCCGGTTTCCCGATTCTTTTTCCTCGCCACACCAACCGAGGCGGCCTCGAGCATCTCACGTAAACATTTTTGGTGAGGTAACAGCAAACGTGATTTTTGACATAATGTTCCTCATTGCGGATTCGCTCGCATGCTGCTGCTGGGGAGCCCTTGTGTTCACCGGATGGCAGCTAGAATATCGTCTGAAGCACCCCGAGCGTGGAACGATCGATAATGGAACCGTTACAGCAGCAATCCTCTGCCCGCCGCTCATTGGCTGGCACGGGGGCCGGTTAGTTTTGTTTTGGTTGTTGTAGTAGAGCACAGTTCAATCTCTCTCTCACTCTCCCTCTCTCTCTCTATCTCTCTCTCCGTATTTTTTTTTATTCTTTCATTCATTGTTGCTATTAAAACATGCTCTGTACGTCACTTAAACGCGCATCCATTTCCCCGCGTGTCGATAATTAAAATTCGATAATTCAAGTGAACATCAGTCAAAGGTATTTTCCTAGGGTTCCCTGAAACGAAAGGGTATTGCAAATGTATACTTCTTACACATATTACTACATTTATTTGCAAAAATAGTTTATGGATGCTATGGATTCGCCAGACTAAACATATTTTTTTATCGTTTCATTCATTGTTGCTATTAAAACATGCTCTGTACGTCACTTAAACGTGCATCTATGTACCCACATTTCGATGGTTAAAATTCATTATTTCAAGTCAACATCGGTCATAGGTATTTTCCTCCGTTTCTCTAAACCTAAAAGGTATTGATAAAGTATATATTTTTACATATATCAAAACATTTATTTTCTAAAATAGTTTAATATCTCTATAGATTCGATAAACTCAACTTTAAATCCTGTTGGTTTACATGAAACTCATTGAAAGTGAAAAGTAAAAAAATTTAAATGTTTGCAACACAATTTTATGGGCGCCTAAATTCAAGTGAACATCAGACAAAGGTATTTTCCTAGGGTTCCCTAAAACGAAAGGGTAACAAAAAGTATACTTTTTACAAACATTACTATATTCATTTGCAAAAATAGTTTATGGATGCTATGGATTCGCCAGACTAAACATATTTTTTTATCCTTTCATTCATTGTTGCTATTAAAACATGCTCTGATCGTCTCTTAAACGTGCATCTATTTATCAACGTTTCGATAGTTAAAATATAATATTTCAAGTGAGAGGTCAGAGGTATTTTCCTCCGTTTCTCTAAACCGAAAAAGTATCAATAAAGTATATAGTTTTACATATATCACAACATTTATTTTCTAAAATAGTTTATGGTCTCTATAGATTCGCTAAACTGAATTTTAAATCCTCTTGGCTTACATGAAACTCATTGCGAGTGAAAAATAAAAAGATTTAAATGTTTGCCACAAAATTTTATGGGTGCCTAAATTCAAGTGAACATCAGTCAAATGTATTTCCTTCGGTTTCATTAAAACGGAAAGGTATTGAAAAAGTATATTTCTATATATTACAGCATTTATTTGCTAAAATAAATTTTGGGTGAAATAGATTCAAGTGAACATAAGTCAAAGGTATTTTCCTTGGTTTCACTAAAACAAAAAGATATGGAGAAGTATGTGTTTTTACATATATTGCAACGTTTATTTGCTAAATCAGTTTATGCGCATCATAGATTCGCTTTACAGAACATTTAAACGCTTTCTAATTAAAGTGATAAAAAAATTAATAAATATTTAAAAAAAATTTATATATTCAACCAGCATATAGCCCGTCGTATGATGAGATCAGCAAAATTCTTAATTTTCCATAATTGTAAATTACCCTATGAGGCAAATAAAAAAAATTGTTTGTTTTTTGGCTGAGAATTATCTTGCAATAAAAATAATTGATTAAAATTATCACATATGTACCTAATCTATTATTAAGCCAAATATCAAAGAAATTTATTTGGAATTATCTTATACACGCTTATTAATTTGTTTATCTTTACTGACCGTATGTTAGTTGCCAACTTTAATTTAACTTGTCATATTACGCGATAGAATGGACAACAGAGGTTTTAATATTGGCAGTAATTATTAGGCGGTATGTATGAACGATGTTCAAAATTTAGCGAATCGATTGCCAACCGTGTAGTTATGTATATAGAAAATAAACACACAAACGAACAAACTTCTTAATTTTCAAAGATATATAATTAAACTCAAAGATATATAATAAATTAAATATTTTCTAATCCTCGAAATAGACGCTTAGTTTTTTATGAAAAGAATTTGCTGTTAATATCGGTGATAAAATTTTCATTGCAACAAAAAATAATCGATGTTTAAATTTTAAATTATCACATACGTACATAATCTATTATTTAAGCCAAATACAAAAGAAAATTATTTACGTAATATTGAAGCTTAGTGTAAAACGTATTAAAATTATGCAGACGATATTTACATAATTTAAAATAAGAAATGATGAAATAAGATGGTTAAAGGAATGACGTCATAATATTGCTTTAATCTATTTATGTAATAAATTGATAAATTTAATAACCTTTTCTTAACCGGGGAAAATAGGACTTGAAACAAGGGCATTAAACACTGGTAAATGGGGGAAGGGGTGGATCTCGAACGACAGTATTTTTCTTCGTGATATGAAGCATATTTATACCAATTTATTTTAGAATCGGATCGATGTTTAAGAGAAGATAAACTTTACTCGCTTTGAATTTTACTAAACTTAAGTCATCAAGAATCCAATATGGATGCCTCTATCCACTCTAAGTCTCACCGCTTCAATTCGAGGACAGACGGACATATAGGCTATTATTATATAGGAAATTTGCAGTAAAAATAGACATGTAAAAAAATTTAATAAGTGTAAAAAATTTTGACAGACGGGGAGATAACTTAGGCTATTATTATATAGGGGATTATATTGCTAAAAATTTAGTTTTCAGAATACATTAGTAAACAGTGTATTTTATCCAAAAAGTTTATGTGTGTTACTAATTAAGAAAAGTGGTGATAACTTACTGTACAGAATAAGTTTAGCTATCTAGAAAGAGATGTCTCACGCAACAAAGCATCGATTAAAAGTTTCACTTCGAGTTACACTGGAAAAGAGAAATTCTTGCAAAATCTTAAATTCTAAGAAATGAACAACTCGGTTACCTTTTCGGGTTTAGGTGGAAATGGTTTTTGCGCGTTTCAAGAGTAGGCAAAAAATACAGCAAAAAGGTTTCTTTATTTTTAAGTTTATGATGTTTATTATGAATTTTTATTATAAGAGCATTGATTTTCGTCTTATGCAATTTCTAGCTTGAAAGATATTGGTAAAAGGATAACTTAACCCTGCTTTTGTTTGTTGACATAGAAACTTTTTCTAAAAGAGAAATCAATATTTTCAGGGCTAAAAAATTTACAGTTTATCAAAAATATGTCAAATAATATTGCATCATTTTCATCAAATATCTATAAGCTTTTTAGTCATATATGTCTTATCCAATATGGCTAAAAAGTTTTCAGTTTATCAAAAATAAGTCAAATAATATTGCATCATTTTTATAAAGTGTGTAAGCATATCTTTTTCAAAAACATATCTAAAAAATTAATAGATTTAATTAACTCATTGTACTAGTATATTGTAGGACACGTACTAGTACATTTTCTGACGATTGATACTTCAGCGCTGGTTACGCACTAGTACAGGTTAGTGTAACAACATGGCTTATTTGTGGTTACAAAAATAACGGTATATACAGGAAAACGAAGCCAAATGTTCTTGTCTACTACATAGATTCTGGAAACATTTAGATAAATAAAAACTAGTTTTTACATCAGTCGATGCGGAACCACAGAACGGGAAAAAAATTAAAACTATATACTTCTATTTCCATTTGATATTTCATATTTACGATACTATTATAAATTTACACACTAAAAAATATATTTTTGTGTACGAAAATCTTATGGTTGTTATTTATATATTTCTATTTATATATTTGTTTATATATTTCAATATAAAATACGAAAAGTTGGTTAAAAAATTAAATAATTTTCATTCTATTGAGATTTAACTGAATTACTAAATTGACGCTCAAAACGCCTACTCCCGGTACAATTCCGCTGCGAAATGTACACGCACACAATCCCCTATATAATAATAGCCTAAGTTATTTGTACGTTTATCCTCCAATTTATGAAGCGGTTGGACCTGGAATGGATAGAGGCATCCATTCAAAGCGAATAAAATTTATCTTCTCCTAAACTATTGATCCGATTCTAAAATAAATTTGTATAAATATGCTTCATATCACAGCAAAAAATACTGTCGTCTTTAAAACGTTCGAATTCCAACCCTTCGCCCCTTTTCGAGAGTTTAATGTCATTATTTCAAGCCTTTTTTCCCCGGTTAAGAGCAGGCGATTCAATTTATCCATTTATCACTTAATAAAGAGGTAAAAATAACAATTTTTTCTAGCATTGTGACGTCATTCCTTTCAACATCTCATTTAATCATTTCATATTTTAAACTATCTAAATATCGTCTACACTATTTTAATATCTTTTATCACTGAACTTAGATATGTCGTCAATGATTTTCTTTTATATTTGGCTTAAATAATAGATTAGGTACATACGGGATAATTTTAAATTGAATCATCGATTATTTTTTGTTGCAATAAAAATTTTATCCCCGGTATTAACAAGAAATTCTTTTCATATAAGTCTAGGAGTCTATTTCACGGACTCATAAATATCTAACTTTTAATTTATATATATTTGGAAATTAAGAAGTTTGTTCTTTTGTGTGTTTGTTTATTATATATAACCACACGGTTTGACTAAATGAATTCAACGTGATTCTAAACTGCATTACAGGATCGGGAGACTTTAGAAGAGTATGACGATAAATAAATTATTGAGAGTGAACCAGATAGTTCTCAGCCAAAAAACAAACCATTTTATTACCTGCTTCATTGGGTACTTAACAGTTCTGGAATATTAAAAAGTTTACTAATCCCGTCATATGATGGGCTATATGCTAGTGTGTTAATAAGGTGAGCTAATCTTTCTACCGAGACTTATTGCTTAAATATTTCTAAAAATTCAAAATCTCGCAGTCTGAGCTTAATTGCTAAGTGTGTAATAATAAGGTGAATATTAATTTTATCTAAGAGAAAATATACTTAATTTTAATTGACTTAATGCTATGTGAATCTTGTAATAGATAATGAATATGAATAATAGAATTTAAATATATTATATTTTTTGAAGATAAATATGAAATTTATATCATTCTATAATTTTATCATTAAATCATATGTGTATTACCTATTTGTTTACATTATGAAAAAATTTAGTGTCGTCATTAAAAATATAGTTTTTTTTTCTGTTAATAATAAAAATTTCTTATTTTACAACAGCTAAAAATACTCATTTATTGATATATGTGTTAGCAAAAAACATCCCAGTGTTTCGTTCTTATAACCGTACTTAACTATGATAAAATGTTACTATGTCAGTAAAAAACTTAAATTGTTGTTTATTTTTCGATTGGACTTCTTTCTTAAAAAATTGTTATATTTTTTTCGACAACACATTCGGTGGAAAATATCTGCTTTATGATATTTGTAACCGCTAGCCCTTACCATAGAGGAACACGTGTTGGAGAGGCCAGGGGTCCACATCCGAAAACGAAAGAGGATATCACACACAGCACATGTTGCAAAATCGGTCGTGATCACCCAAATTTTACACACTACCTAAAGAACGATAAATGATGTTACTCAGTTTGTAACAGTTCATATCAAAACTTAAAAGTATGCTATAAAATACGCTTTTAGTATATTACAAGTGACATTCTTATAAAAAAAACTATTCGAAAAAGTCTAGAACACTTATATTTTTTATAAGCAATACACATTGGTTAGGGAAAAAAATTTAATGTAAGCAGTAGAAAAATTTCATTCAGACAAAAATATTACTTTTATGCCTATCAAACGATTCACAAAGTAGTTACAAAATAAATCGATTCAATTCAAAAAAGGATTAGAAAATTTTACCTGCTGTGTAAGGTTAAAGAGATTACCTGTCGCTGAGTAGTCTGGATTGCCAATCTCAGCACTTTCTACTGGACAGCAGTACTAAAAACAGTACTTTCTACTGGAAACTCCACAGAACTGAAACCTATTACAGTAGAACCTCGGTATAAGGACCCCTTGTGGTACAACATCATATGGTCGTTGTAACGAAAGGTCATTGTAACGAATTGAAATAATAATAAAAAATTGAGCAAAGAAATGATGCAACAGTACATACCTAGAGAACACTTCTATTTATTTGTATTTCCATTACTGAATTTTTGAAAAAAGTCTTTGATTGACGCCTGTTTCAAGTTCATTTGGGAATTTTTCATTATCACTGATTCCATATCCGTTAGATTTTGAAGGAAATCTTCAGAATTAAATTGTCCTTCAAAATATTGATTAATCAAGGAATTGATTGCATTGAAGGCTTCTTTTTCATTCACTCTTTCAAAAGCTTAGACGATTTCTTCTCCGTCGTCGGAATCTTATTGAAGTTGCACCATAGTACGATAATTTTGAAATAGCCGCTTATGAGTTCTGCGGGCTAAAATTGGCGGTCGCTCTAACGAAAAATAATACGCTTGTGGTCATTGTAATGATTCAAAATTAACATTATTCCTACGGTAAAATAATTGGGACTTTTTAAGATGGTCGTTCTAAATAAGGGGTCGTTGTATCGTGGGGTCGTTAAAAAGAGGTTCTACTGTATATTCTTTTCCAGAGTGCAAAAAAAGTACTTTCTAGCCTAGCTTTTCTATTGGAAGCACCAACAGATTTCAAACTTCTTTTTCAACAGAATACAACTTTTTTTATCCCTTTAAAATACATTTCGAAATAATTTTCTCTTTCGAGTATTCGGTATATAAATACAGATGAACGGAATAACAATGCCCTGCGATGAATACAAAACCCGCGGAAACATGAATGCCGAAAAATATGTGCAAGTTTTTGCAGCATTGTATACTCACGAGAAACAGAAAACGGCAAAAAAGTTAAGTGAAGAAGATTAAAGTCCTATTTAGCCTGCATGCAAAGCCATATTAATGGTGTAAACCCATTCTGAACAACTCTAAATATCCAGGCCATTAGAATGACACAATCGCAGACATCTATTGAGACAATGAAGCGCCAAACCAGGCCCATATGGCACAATCGCAGACATGTCTAACGTCAGTTCCATAACTATTCAGCATGACCAATAAATCAAATAAAGGAGACTAAATATAGGATAAATATGGAAGTAAATAGAACATAAAAAATAAGCATATTAATAGGTAATAATTGAATGATAAATATTTACAATTAATTAAAAATCTCGTAAATATTATATTAAAAAGGATAAATTCACAAAATATTACACATGGTTTATATTTTACAAGAGTCAAATTTTAAAAATTCGAATCAATGACTGAACTATAAATCGCAAGATATCATTCATTAGTACTGTATTTGAAAGAACTTTGTGGCAAAGAAAATATATTTTAACAATCCGAATCAATGACTGAACGATAAATCGTGAGGTACTATTCATTAATACTGTATTTGAAATAAAATTTATCGCTAAGAAAACTGATTTTAACAATCTAAATCAATGATTGAACAATAAACCGCGAGGTACCATTCATTATTACTGTATTTGAAAGAACTTTGTCGCCAAGAAAACTGATTTTAACAATCCGAATCAATGACGGAACGATAAATCGCGATGTACCACTCATTATCACTGTATATGAAAGAAGTTATCGCCAAGAAAACCGATTTTAACAATCCGAATCAATGACTGAACGATAAATCGCAAGGTACCATTCATTATCACTGTGTATGAAAGAAGTTATCGCCAAGAAGACCGATTTTAACAATCCGAATCAATGACTGAACGATAAATCGCAAGGTACCATTCATTAGCACCGTACGTGAAAGAACTTTGCCAAGTAAACGTATTTTTTTTACTTAAAGAGACAAAACCTTTTGCTGCAGTTTATGAAAAACACTTTTGTTCTTCAAACGAACGAATGGGACGTAATTGTACAAGAGCTTGTACTTTTTGATTGTAGAATTCGTAAATTTTGATAACCCGTATAAAAGGATCATTTAGTTGTCATACAGAGATCATTCAAATGTATGGTTAGAACGTCATCATAGTTCAGAACCAAGTAAAAGAAAGCTCAAAAACTATCAAAGCTTCTAATTAAGGAATTTGAGGAAAACACAAAACTTGCACGGTGATATGGGCTCTCCCAAGCGAAATTTAGGTTTTATTGCGTGCGTTATCTCTTTGATTCTAATACATTTACCTAATTAAGATGAAATATTAATTTAAAAGACTGAATAGAACATATTACTTTAAGTACGCTTTTCTATGATTACACACACACATACATACATATATATATGCATAGATAATATATATGTATATATATATATATATATATATACACTGTCTACCAATAAGTATTTGAACACCTATGATAGAAAAGAAAAACTAATTTTATTCAAAATCAGTAGTTGGTAGAGCCTCCACGAGAGGCAATTACAGCGTGAACCCTCCGGGCATACTTTCTACATGTCTTTGTATTACAGCTAGTGGTATTCTCTTCCACTCGGCTTGGACAAGTTCCTTCACCGATTTTGGACGGGTAGTGCACCCCTGAATTCGGCGATCCAACTCATTCCAGAGATTCTCGATAGGGTTCAGGTCTAGGCTCTGGTCAGGCCAGGCCATTCGATGCACTCCATTGGTACCCTACCAAGCCTTGGTTAACTTCAAAACAGGACAACTGGCATTGTCCTCCTGAAAGTAACAGGGGTCCAACCCGTAAAACTGCCACAACGTAGAAAGCCCATTGTCCTCCAAAATAGTGCAGTAGGCATCGGCGTTGAGCTTACCATGAATGGGGACCAAGGATCTCAGTCCATACCAGGATAAACACCCTCAGACCATAATTTCACCTCCTCTGAACTTGAGTATTGGCACAATGCACTCTGGCAGGAGACGTTCTCCAGGCAGACGCCAGAACCAGATCCTGCCATCCGAACGGTAAAGCGGGAACCTTGATTCGTCGCTCCAAAGAACCCGTTTCCACTGATCTACGGTCCAATTTCGATGTGATTTGCACCACATTAACCGAGTAGCGCGGTTGGACTTTGTGATCAAAGGCCTATGGGCAGCAGCACGACCTTGAAAACTAAGTTCTTCCGAATTTCTCTGGACAGCACTCGTAGGTCTCTATCTCCAAGTTTCTTTGGTCTGCCAACTCGGGGCACATCCGAAAATCTCCGCTCACCTTCCACTTCTTAATCACATAGGCTACTGTGGATTTGCGTATTTCATATCGTTAAATATGTCCCTTAAGGATCGGCCACATTTGGGATACCCGATAATTATACCTTTCTCGAAATCAGAGAACTCCGAACTGCGCGGCATCTTGTATGCGACTAATGCCGATGCAGTTTCCTACACGATGTATACCGGCGGAGGCCGTGACGTACCTCAGGACCGCAGATATTGTCCTTTGCATAAGTGTCCAAATACTTATTGATAGACAGTGTGTGTGTGTGTATATATATATATATATGTGTGTGTGTGTGTGTGTGTGTGTGTGTGTGTATCCACTACAATTTTAGAATGAATAAAAGGTGGTCGTTAGGTCATTAAAGAAAGCAGCAAAAGTTGTAGGTAAAACTGTTGTGTATATTTATTTGTCGCTTTCAGCCAGCATATTAACTGAAATATTAACCAATAAAACTCTTGTTATGATTAATTGGATCGTACTTCATTACTTGGATTATTGTAGAGTTAATAATATGCTATTGGACTATTCTAGAGTTAATATATGCAGCAGACCTCCGACCAACGGGTAGGAGCTCTTTTATTAGTCCAAAACCAATAAAACTCAAATATTTGTCTGGTTTGGCTCACTTATCATACTAGACAAGTTCCAATTTTCAGCTTGTCTCAGCCAATCTTTTAGTTTTTAATTATTTAAACTAAAACAAAAAAATATCTTTTTATTTTGCTGTAGATTCTTTATTCTACTACATAGAAATTATTTGAATGATTACGATGGTAAAGAATATGGAATTCGAAATGGAAAAATCTTTAATGTAGTCAACACATAACAAGAAATACGAACATTATTCTAGAAAATAACTCCGGGGGATAACATATGCACAGTAAAGAAAAATAGAAGATATAATCTGCAAAAAGTGAAAAGAATATTTATGACGCCTGATAGGAATGTATAGACCACTGTATCCCATTTGAGGTAAAGACATCGTGAAAAAAACATTTGTGTACTCCTCAATAGCTGACGTGATGAAAACTGAGATCACGAGATGGCATTTTCTCGTGCTAAAGAGAATATTCGAAAAAGAAATGGATTTCATTTTTTTTGTGTGTGTGAGGCAATTTACTTTCACATTTATGGTTATGTTTTGTTCAGTTGGTTTAAACTCAGATTCCAAAATCTCTCTATCTATCTATCTGTATTTTTCTGTTTATATCTATAACAGTACGCACTTGCCGACTAATCTACCGCGGCTCAGAATCTGGAAAGTCACGTGTATGTACTCCTATAGTTGCGTGTTTTCTGCTAAATATAATTAACTAGCATATAGCCCGTCACATGACGGGATCAGTAAAATGTTTAATTTTCCTGAATTCTAAAGTACACTATCAGGCAGGAAAAAAAATGGTTTGTTTTTTGGCTGAGCATTATCTGGTACACGCGCAATAATTTGTTTATCTTTACTGAACGCATGTTAGTTGCCAACTTTAATTTATCTTGTCATATTACGGGATAGGATGGACAGCAGAGGTTTTAATACTGACAGTGATTAATTGGCGGTATATATAAATGATGTCCGAAATTGAGCGAATCGATTGCAAACCGTGTGGTTATGCATAAAAACAACAAACACACAAACGAACAAACTGCTTAATTTTCAAAGATATATAACTTAAACGCTAGATATTTATTAGTCCGTGAAATAGATTCCTAGATCTTTATGAAAAGAATTTGTTGTTAATATCGGTAATAAAATTTTCATCGCAACAAAAAATAATCGATGATTCATTTTAACATTATCACATATGTATCTAATCTATTATTTAAGCCAAATATTAAAGAAAATTGCTAGATATATATTAGTCCGTGTAAGCCAAATATTAAAGAAAACGCTAGATATTTATTAGTCCGTGAAATAGACTCCTAGATCTTTATGAAAAGAATTTGTTGTTAATATCGGTGATAAAATTTTCATCGCAACAAAAAATAATCGATGATTCATTTTAACATTATCACATATGTATCTAATCTATTATTTAAGCTAAATATTAAAGAAAATTGTTTACGTAATATCTAAGTTCAGCGATAAAACGTATGGAAATAATGCGGACGATATTTAAATAATTTAAAATAAGAAATGATTAAATGAGATAGCTAAAAGAATGACGTCATAATGCTAAAGAAAAAAATAATATTTTCATGTACTTATAATGGGATAAATTGATGAATTTAATCGCTTGCTCTTAACCGGGGAAAATATAACTTGAAATGATGACATTAAGCGCTCGAAAAAGGGTGGATTACGAACGGTTTTAAAGATTTTGAATTTTACTAACCCTAATTCATCAAGAATCCAATAGGGATGCCTCTATCCATTCCAAGTCCAACCGCTTCATAAATTCGAGGACAGACGGACGGATAACTTAGGCTATTATTATATAGGGGATAAGCAATTTTTTTTTCACACTTCAATATTTTTTCAAAAGTGTTAAGCTTTTAACAGCGATAAGTCGAACAAAATTGATATATAGTATTTTTAAAATTTGTACGAGGTAATTTATTTTATACTTGTCCAGAACATTTGACATTTTCCTTTACGACATTAAAAGCTCGTAAAGGGAGGAAGGAGTGGATTTCGAACGACAGTATTTTTCGTCGTGATATGAAGCATATTTATAGCAATTTATTTTAGAATTGCATCTATAGTTTAGAAGAAAATAAACTTTACTCGCTTTGAATTTTACTAAACCTAACTGATCAATAATCCAATATGGATGCTTGTATCCATTCTTGGTACAACCGCTTCATAAATCCGAGGATGGACGGACAGATAACTTAGACTATTATTATATAGGGTATGTCCATTTTTTTTTCTTGTAAAAAAAACAAGGTGCATGCCATACGCGAGTAAGTACGAATGTAAAAAATTATATATAGTATCTCTCTGACTAGATACTTCTTTACTTCATATAAAATTATACTATGTTATGACGTATCTGGTTTCATTATGTCGAATAGAAGTATCCGATATTCAATTAACGTCCGCTGGTTGCTGTCTCGAAATTACACTGCAGCAATATTTAACTAAATTGATGATGTCGTGATGAGATATTTCCTAATTGCCTTCGCCCTTTGCGTTGGTCTATGGAGACAAAGGGATTTCTCAACCTATAGCAGTATTAATTACAAATGGCGGATATACGATACAAGTAAAATACTGTTTAATAAAACTCGAAATTTCTCCAGCCTATCTTTCGGATTGGGAAATACATATTCTTCAAAATTAAAGTTTTATGTATTTCAAAATTTAAATTAGTGTTTAGATTATATTACATACCAGCAATGTTGATAATTTTGATAGTAAAATAACTCATTTTCATAAAATAAATAATGGATTTTCTTTGGGGTTATTTTAATTGCATTGTATGAAATAAAAAGATGTGTTGTAATCCCAGATATTTTCACTGTTAAAATTTCAATGAAAATACTCATACAAACCCTGCCTCAATGGTTTGGTTTGGTTTGGAGCGGTACGGTCTACTGTTTTGCACACAAGGGCAAATGAGACCGGGACCTACAGCTTAAAGCCGGTTCCAAACGGCTACAGACATCCAAGCCAGCAACGGGATTCGAACCAGCGAAATCCGGGTCAGAAGACCAGCGCCATCGTTCAGCCTGCCTGAATGAATTTTGGCAAGTTTTGATGTTACGTCTGTATGTACACACAAGGAAACTTTAATGTTGAAACGATCAATATCCATTTTGACTAGTTTTCTCTTTACGTCTGTATCTCGCATAACTAGTAAAATATTAGACGTGAAAGGTCGAAAATGTTTATGTAGATTGTTATAATGTCTACTTGTGTCTAAACTTTAATGATCTTGACTATATTACGTTCTCTGTATTTTCGTTGTATATCTATATAATTTTTTATCCTCAGTATTCTGTTTTCTTTTACTGCTCCGAAATATATTGTCATTTTTCTTTCAAATATCAGCCATTTATTTTCGTTTGCTTTATTTATTGCCCAGCACTAGGTGCCATATAAAACTACTGCCCTAGCGTTTTGTAAAGCTGAATTTTAAAGGAAACTCTCATCCCCTATATAATAATAGCCTAAGTTATCTGCCCGTCTGTCCTCGAATTTATGTACCTGAAATGGATTGAGGCATCCATATTGGATTCTTGATGAGTTAGGATTAGCAACGTTCGAAATCCACCTCTTCCTCCGTTTTCTAGCATTTAATGTCATTATTTGAAGCTCTATTTTCCCCGGTCAATTTATTCAAAAATGTTTGAAAAATCAATAAAAACTAAAGGGACAGTGATAGAAATTCACAGTTTATTACAATAAGCTTGGGACAATAATAAATTTTCTGGCAAACTTTCAAAATTAATTACAATGTTCTACAACAGATGGCGCTGCAGTCGGGAAAAATCTAAACTACGTAATTGTCTGTGGGGATTCTTAAAAGACCAGGTGTACCACCACTATCCAGAAACAATTGAATAACTGGAACAGTACATCTGTTCTGCATGTGAAGCCATCCCACCTGAGACGATTACACGAGTTTCTGAAAATTTCGTTCTGAGAATATGATATATTATCTGGAAAATATCGTAGTTTAGATTTTTACAGACTGCAGCGTCATCTGTTGTGGAATATTGTAACTAATTTTGAAGGTGTGTCTGCCTAAAAATTTAATATTGTCCCAAGCATATTGCAATAAACTATGTATTTCTATTACTGTCCGTTTAGTTTTTATTGATTTTTCAAATATACCGGTCATTTTTTAAAAACACCCTGTATATACATTAGTCGTATACGTACATCAATAGTTTTGGATGCATACATAAATACGTCATAAAATTGCACAGCAACACTTTACGTAATTTAATCGTACCTTGAAAAATATATTGCAACCCATTGTGCATTTTACTTGTCTAATATTTTACCATGTTTAAAATTGCCTGGCGAATACTGGAGCATGTTGAATTTACGCACCGGTATTTATCAGATGAATTTGAATTAAAGTAGTTTCATGAATAATCTGGAAAATAATGAAAATATTGAGAAAGTAATTATGACAAATCATTTTATTTTTGTTTAAGAAAATTACATAACGTGTATGACAACAAAATTCAAAAACAGATTCGCATAATAAATAATTTATAAACTACTACTTTGTAGTAGTAAATTTATTCTTGTAGATTTTAAGAACAGCTTGTTCAAACCTTTATCTGAATTTATAGTTATACCTATATGCACTGAAATTAATGCTAAATTGGTCAACCTCATGTGACTAGTTCTATCATAAAGCAATGTTTTTATAAGGCCGTACGCAAGGGGGGGATTTAGGGGACGGGTCCCTCTCCGAAATTTTTAAAGACCGTTTCGTGGAAAGAAAATAGACCATGTGTGGGTGTGTCATCTGCCTAGCTGTGCATAGACAACACTCTGCTTAGAACAGTGACGTTGAGTTAAACAGCTGGTGCAAATTATATTCGACAAGTAAGAGCAGATTAACTAGCACTTTTGGCAACCCATCCCATTACTGTTGCACATTCGGAAAAAATTGGGAAAAAATTTTGGCGAAAATTTCAAAGATATCATCTTTTATAATATAAAGGTAAAAATTTGAACATTTTCATTTCCTTTCAAAATTATTCTTTTTCTTTGGTTATACTTCTGTTTTAACCCTTAATTTGGCAAAGTCTGGCCGCTACACCGGACATGTATATTTATAACTACTATATAACATAATTGTCAGTGTTCGCCACAGCGGATATTAATTATCTCAAAAATGGAAAATGATATATTTTTTTGTTTATTTTACAGAGATCCTAATGTCTATACAGAAATGGGAAAATAACAGAAATTAAGAAATATTTGAAAAAACATCTTGTCAAATTAAGGGTTGAAAATTAGAATTTAATACCCTGTATAGTTTATATCCATTCTGCTGTGGTGTAGTACATTGCTGTTGTTAGTTCAAAGTCATTAATAACCCAAGTTTGCTTTATAACGTATTTAATAATAGTAAAATACCACTGATCTATATTACAATGATCAAATATAGAACAAATATTATATATATATATATATATATATATATATATATATATATATAATTAAAAAGTAAAAGAAGCACTCCACTTGCTACACCCTGAAAGAAAAAAAATTGCCAAAGTCCACTCTTTTACTTCCTTCTGAACTACTCCAGCAACCCTATATTTTTTCCATTATCCTGTGCTGATGCGTTCGTTGTTCCATTGTCATGTGCACAATGAGTCCTTTTCCGGCTCTCTCCAGTATTACCGGGACTCCAAGAATGGTCCTGAATCGCCTCCTGGAGACCAATCACAACTCTCCAAAACTTGGTGAAGTTTAAGTGCAATCGTTTTTACTGGCCACACCACACGCCTGCTGGAGTCGCGAAAACTATTTGGCCATTCAACCCACAACGTGTGAGTGCGGTGATCAAATCAGTTTCGCAAACCTTATGTCAAACATAGCTGCTCCCTCACACATTCAATGTTAATTTTACTATTAAATTTATTGTGTAGATACTGTATGACTCATTCAAGGCTATAAATTTGATCCTTATATCATTTTTATAATTATTTTATTTTAAAATACCACTGTATTATATATATTAGGAATATACATATATAAGAAAACCTGTAATTTTTTTAAGTATCATTCACAAAAATCAATGCCCCCCTCCGAATTTAATTTATGGCTACGACCCTGATTTTTACCGTTTCCATGGTTGAAAACTATCTTTCAACACTTGTAGCAATGTACCCAAAATTAGTAATGTACCCATTTTAATAAGCATAAAAAATCTTGCATACATTAAACATATTTCAGTGTATGCAAGACCCTTAGATCCCCCCCCCATAAATACTTTCTTGGTAAGAATGTTTTAATGTTCTATGTAGTCTCGACATGATAAACGAAAAGGGGAATTCTTTTTTAAATTCTTTTAGAAATAGAACCACATTATTTCAAAAGAATGCCGACATTAATGAGCAGGGAAAAAAATTCCCCTCCGCCGTAAAATCAAAAAGGATAAAATATATAAAATCCATTTTCTTATGTACTCTCCTTAGAAGAAAGAGAACAAAAGAACGACAGATAAAGCGATGTTAAGAAGAATTTTTGACAACACTATCATAATGCGAAGACTTTTAGGAAGTTCATAAACCGCGTAAAAGATATTTTTACTTAGAGTTTTATTAATTTTGTAATTTTTAACATTATTTCATTTATTTATTTGAATTCAAATGTATTTATTTTCTTCAACTAATCTGGAAGTGGTTTAATTGTTCCTGTTGAGAAGTACAAACCTCAAGAAATCTAAATTGCCCAAATTTAAATTTATTTAACAGCGGCGTCTCTTGCGTATTTTAACCCATTAACGCCCAGATATTTCTGATGACTATATATTAGTAAATACCTAACATAGCAGCTATTATAGACACCTGGAAGTAAAACAAAATATGAAATTTAAACACCTTTAAATGTGACATCAAGTCATTAGTGACGAGGTGTCATTTTAAAACATATTAAGATGTTTTTAAAAAAGAGGAAAACTTCGTGATAAGAGATTTATTTGCTATTATATATGAGAAAAGTACTGAAAAGAGATGACTTATTACAGATATGGCTATTCGCCATGATTTTGACCGGTATACGTTCAGAATACCGGTTATAATACGTTCCTATTCTAAGCTTTAAAATCATAAAATGCCGATCGCAATAACAAAATTATAGATAAGACCATATTTGAAAACTTGGATGATTATTCATAAGATTAATATCTATTTTTATTAAAAAGGAAGAATCGTTTCAAGAAAACAAAATTTCTACAAACCATTTTTTGACTGTCCTCAAATGAGGACGCTGGGCGTTAATGAACGATGGTCGAATGGTTAGGGTGCTGAACAATTTTGGAGTTCGTGGGTTCGAATCCCACTGTTAGGATGTTCGTAGCCGTTCGGAATCGGCTTTAAGCAGTGACTAAGTGTTGATTTGTTAGTTTTGTATCCAAACGACGTTTTGGAATGGTTAAACAGTTTTTAATTGTAACATTATCATTTTTGGTAGGATTACCTGTTCTTAACCAGTGGTAATGTGTTGTATTATTGGGTTTTTTTTTTTTTTTTTTTTAATTTTAGTTATCATTTTTCTTTCTTTCTTTACTTTTTTTTTTTTTTTGCATGTATTGTTTCCAACTTTATGCAAATTTACTCATGTATCTGGTCATCCCAGTAGTATATAAACAATAATTGTAGTTTTTGTGGACTGACTGCGACGGTTGTTTTGATCCCCTATGTAGGTGTTACCATAGTCGTATTATTTTATTGCTCGTGGAGTAAATTTATAATATTATTGTTTTTTATTTTATTGTTTTTAAAATAAGGTTTCATTTCTTCACCATACTTTCCACTTTACTCATATGAGACTGACAATGTTAATAAACAGTTCGTAATAAAATATCCTTAGACAATATCTTTTATGCCCCTTTTTTTCTTTGAGTCATGTTTTTTTAAGTACCATTTAGAAATTTAAAACACAAAAATGCAATTTTTATAGCTTTTATTTTTATTTCAAAGCATGTACTTTGATCTAATTTTCAATATAATTTGCATCAATATTAAGGCACTTGTCGTTGCATAGAACTACATTCTGAATCTATCCTCGTAGAAATCTGCTATCTTGCTACGCACTGACTAAACGTTTTGGATTTGGGCCGCAAGCCAAGGATTTTCGTTTATCAGCGCGAGACAAACTTATAATAATTTAAGTGTTGCGTAAGAATTACATAAAGGACAGATCTTGAAATTTGATAAAACTCATTTAACACAGATGAAATCATAAAACGTCTGTTTTCCCTAAGATTTCTACCATATTCCCTGTACTAAGTTTTTAGCAATTCAAAATAATTCAGTTTTCTCTTCGTAATACACTTCTGTGCTCAAATTTTAAACGCTCTTAAATGTTTTCATAGATTTCCTTCATTCAATATCTTTTCCATACATTTTATTGATTTGCCGAGGAATTTCAGCCTTCTTTACATCTTTTGCATTACGAAAATGAATGACAGGGCTTATTTCACAGTCGATGGGTTTGCAATAGACGGAGGTATTATAGACAAATAGACTTAAAAAAATTGAATTCTTCTAAGGTGGTGTGTGTAGCTATCCAAAAGATGCAGGTACTCGATGTATATAAACATACACGATATTCAATTCAACAAATACTTAGAAAACACAGTTGTACATGGATTGCTCACGTGTTAATTATAAATGTATTTAAATGTTTTACATTTAAATTCGTTTATAATTTAAGAGAAATTATTACACTAAATTTATTAAATTTTTTATCCAAATGTTGCATAAGAGGAGGAAAGTTTTTCTAAAATTTATTTTTTAAAAGTTCCAAGTACTCTAAGAACATAAACTATGAAAGGAATTTTCAACGTTATAACAGTCAAACGAAAAACATTTCTACTTTATATAGTCTTTGAGTTATGCAAAATGCATATGTACGTATGTACAGATGTCAAGAGAAAACTAATCAAGACTAGTTCAGGAGTAGTCAAATTGAATATTTAAAGTTTGATAATCAAAGTTTCCTTGTACGTACATACCTACCTGATATTTATGATGTTCAAATTTCAGTCAGTCCTGGTCTAAATAAATATTTTGTAGAAATTTGAACTTTGAAATTGATTGTGATTACAATACTTCCGTTTACTTTGTACCTGGAAGTAAAAAATTGTGTAACACTATTGTATTAAGTAAAATTCAAGGAGACTTATTATAATAGACTTGAATAACAGCAGATGTTTTTTAAATCTTTCATTTAGAAGAAATGCATTTATATTCTACAAATTAGATTAGTAAAAAATTGTGTAACACTATCGTTCTAAGTAAAATTCAAGGAGACTTATTATAATAGACTTGAATCACTAGGAGCAGGTGTTTTTCTCAAATTCATTCACATTTAGAAGAAATGCATTTAGATTCTATAGATTAGATTAGTAAAAAATTATTAGTAAAAAATTATTTTAATAAAAAATTATGTAACACTATCGTATCAAGTAAAATTAAAGGAGACTTACTATAATGAGCTTGAATAATTGCAAGCAGTTTTTTTTCAAATTCATGTACATTTAGAAGAAATGCATTTAGATTCTACAAATTAGATTAGTAAAAAATTGTATAACACTATCGTTTTAAGTAAAATTAAAGAAGACTTATAATAAGCTTGAATAACTGAGAGGAGGTGTTTTTTTTTTAATTCATGCATATTTAGAAGAAATGAATTTACATTCTACAAATTAGATTAGTAAAAAATTGTGTAACACTATCGTATTAAGTAAAATTCAAGGAGACTTATTATAATAGACTTGAATAACTGGGAGTAGATTTGTTTTTCAAATTCTTGTACATTTAGAAGAAATGAATTTACATTCTACAAATTAGATTAGTAAAAAATGATGTAACACTATCGTATTAAGTAAAATGCAAGGAGACTTATTATAATAGGATTGAATAAATGGAAGCAGTTTTTTTAATTCATGTGCATCTAGAAGAAATGCATTTAGTTGCTACAAATTAGATTAGTAAAAAACTATGCAACACGTATCGTATTAAGTAAAGTTCAAGGAGACTTATGATAATAGGCTTGAATAACTGGAGCAGTTTTTTTTTTTTAATTCATGTACATTTAGAAGAAATGTATTTAGATTCTACAGATTAGATTAGTAAAAATGGTGTAACACTATCGTTTTAAGTAAAATTTAAGGAGACTTATAATACGCTTGAATAACTGGGAGCAGGTGTTTTTTTTTTAATTCATGCATATTTAGAAGAAATGTACATTTAAATTCTACAGATTAGACTAGGAAAAAATTGTGTAGCACTATCGTTTTAAGTAAAATTCAAGGAGACTTATTATGATAGCCTTGAATAACTGGGAGGTGTTTTTTTTCTTTTTAAATTCATGTACATTTAGAAGAAATGCACTTAGAATCTACAGTTTATATTTATATAAACAGTTTTTGTTGCTACATATATTTTCTAAAATTCTTAGTAAAAAAACAAAAATCAAACATATCCATGATATTTTGTTTTCTTCGACAAATGTGAGACATCGATTTTTTAATCTCAGGCTATTATTGTAAAGGTCTCATCAACATCGACACACTCATTATTACGTTATCCTTTAAATGAAAACATAATTCATTTACACTAGCAGCGTATCAAAACTCTAATTGCTTTAGGGGAAATAGCTCTCAGAAAAAAAAACCTTAGCTTTAAAATAATTCTGTTTTTAAACACGAAAAACAACCAGCTACTGTCGCATTCAAAAACAATTTTTATTCATGGAATACTGAGACTAAATCAAAAACTGAAAATCTCGTTTAAAAACGGTTACATAAAAAAAGTTACAGTTAACATAGCAGGACTACTTAAGAATTGGGTTCCACTTGCCAAATTTGTCTGAAATATTCGCGATATTTACTGAAACATAAAGGTAATCCGTCCAAACATTGTATTTCTTGCTTTTTCTATCGACTTTAATGAATGCACAGTGCTCCATCGTGATAGAATTATATACTCTTACTTAATTAAAGAAAACGACTTGAAAACCGGACATTTATATTTATGGACAATTAATCCCTCAACATTTTGCAAACGCAACAGCTCCAAATCATTAAAAATCCACCATAGTGAACCATTAATGGTTTGTTATATCTAATTTTTTTAAGCATTGTACACTTTTAATATATAAGAAAAGAGTTTCTCAAGGAGAGTTGGATACAAATATCATATAAATCCCCTATATAATAATAGCCTAAGTTATCTGTACGTCTGTTCTCCAATTTATGAAGCGTTTGGACCTGGAATGGATAGAGGCATCCATTCAAAGCGAATAAAGTTTATCTTCTCCTAAACTATCGATCCGATTCTAAAATAAATTGGTATAAATATGCTTCATATCACAGCGAAAAATACTGTCGTCTTTAAAACGTTCGAAATCCATCCCTTCCCTCCTTTTCGAGCGTTTAATGCCATTATTTCAAGCCCTATTTTCCCAGGTTAAGAGCAGGCGATTAAATTTATCCATTTATCACTTAATAAATAGGTAAAAAATAACATTTTTTCCATCATTATGACGTCATTCCTTTAAACAACTCATTTAATCATTTCATATTTTAAACTATTTAAATATCGTCTACACTATTTTAATATCTTTTATCACTGAACTTAGATATTACGTAAATGATTTTCTTTTATATTTGGCTTAAATAATAGATTAGGTACATAGTGATAATTTTAAATTTAATCATCGAATATTTTTTATTGCAATGAAACTTTTACCACCGGTATTAACAATAAATTCTTTTCATATCAGTCTAGGAGTCTATTTCAAGGACTCATAAATATCTAACTTTTAATTTATATATATTTGGAAATTAAGAAGTTTGTTTTTTTGTGTGTTCGTTTATTATACATAACCACACGGTTTGACTAAATGAATTCAATATGATTCTAAACTGCATTACAGGATCGGGAGACTCTAGTGGAGTATGACGATAAATAAATTATTGAAAGTGAACCAGATAGTTCTGAGCCAAAACACAAACCATTTTTTACCTGCCTCATTGGGTACTTAACAGTTCTGGAATATTAAAATTTTTACTAATCCCGTCATATGATGGGCTATATGCTAGTTATTATATAGATACAGATTGTTTGAACCCGGTTAGGTCACAGGAGAAAATATTAGGCGACCATACTTAAACATTATTGCCAAGTTGGCGGGGGAACCCAGTACTTTAGTCAATCCGACATAGCAACAGTTACAATGAACATCACACTCATGTTTAAAAAGCAACAGATTCAGTTTAGCATTTGTTTTCCATTTGAAAAATTCGTGCATTTCTAGTGTAAGAGCCAAAAGGTTTCAATAAATTGAAGTCCTTATTATTTGTTAATCTGAACCACTATAAATCGGTGGACATTTTTGGCACATAATTCGAGAAATCCCTCCAAGAATGTATGGATTTCTTGTGTTGACAATAAACATATTGACGTGTGATAAGGCTTTTATTGAGAATTTCATGATAAAATTAGAAATCGCATAAAAATACAAGATGTCGCTGAAAATAAAACTTTGTTGAAAGTATTTTGAAGCATTTAATTACTTAAATAAGAAACCTCATGTGAGGCAGAAATAAGTGAAAAGGTTAAAAAATTAAACAGTTTTGAGGCATAACCCAGATAGCATGCATACTTACAGCAAGTTTGATTTTTTCTGAATAATATTTTGTCATAACAACTTTCAAGCGACAAACTTGCAGCAAAACTCCTGCAAGTTACATTGAACATAAAGCGACCACTGCTTTGCAATGCTATTTTGCTGCAAATCTGTGGCAACCTTGTCCTGACAACCTTGAAGCACGCGAAAATTCTTAGACTTGCTGCAGACTTGTCATGCTGAACTTGCTTCAAGTTTCCAGGCTTGCAAAGCAAGACTGCTGCAAGTTTGCGGCAAACTAAATTTGTTATCTGGGACAATTACACATTTGTATTTCATCATTCATCTCTTTCTATTTTCTAAGTTCAAAGGCTAAAAACATGTCTTTGCACAATTTTATCTGGAAGTCCATTAATTATTTTGAGGTCATTTGAGGTGACAATTTTATTGGAAACCATTCATTTTCTTCCGGTTTTATTTTACCTTAAATTTCGTTTCATTTAAACTGAGTTTTATCTCCCCGATCTTGATGCGGATTTTACTGAAAAGAGAGATTTATCTTCCGACTGAGAAAGAACTTTTTGGGGTTTCAGATAACATTTTCCAATAGTTAGTCGTCGTTAACTCTCTACTGACTATAAAAAGGATTTTACTGACTATAAAAAGGTACACTCTCTAAAACATATATGAGATGTACTCTTGTATATATAAGTGTATGCATATATTTATATATGTACGTTATATATATATATATTTATATATATTTATATATATATTATATATATAATATAATATATATTATATATATATATGTGTGTGTGGAAAAGTAAACTGGATCAGGAAACTAGTGTAGGAAATTTTGAATAAAACCCCTAAGACACCCCGAGAAAATTCTCAGGGGTTTTCAAATCTTAAGTCAAGGGCTAAAAATTCCCGCGTCCTTTTGTTTTCTCCTTTTTAACCCTTAACCTAAATTGACCACTGGGGCTACAGCTTGTTTTGCAAATGACTATTGTTTATTTTGCCTAATATCAATAAATAATTTTTTTGCAAACACTAAATGTTTCATGCATATTAAAATAATATGGAGTGCACAAAAGAATTCGCATACAGATGCCTGACCCCTTCCCATCCCCGATCAAAGATATATATTATATTATGTGAGTGTGTGTGTGTCAGTTTGTCTGTCTGTGTGTGTGTATATAT
>CM063510.1:167438119-167453119 GCA_032207245.1 Pardosa pseudoannulata | reverse complement strand
AAAAAGTTTTGTGAATTTTTAAACTTTAAACTTCTTTATATTTAGGTTATAAACTTATTTTTCTGAATCGTGTAGGCTAAATGAATAAATAATTTATTTCTTGAAAATAAAAGTTTATTTTCCTAGGTAGCAAGTTTCTTTCTCTGGTGTAATTTTGAGATCGTTCTGAAAAATATTTTCAACTTATTTTTTATGTTGTTATCAAAAAACTGCTATTCTTTCAGTATATTTTACTCTTAGAAAGAATGTAAAATATTTATTGCTAAAAAATGCTTAACCTTCTAAAATTTTCTGTAGTGACTAACTTTATAAACAATAATAGACATTTCTAATTTATTATAAAAATACTGTATTTATAGAATTTGGTCATCGAGTTTTTATTCAAATGTATCAGGAATAAATTGAGAGGAACTGATTTCAATATTTCCTAGATTTATTATTACTAATATAATATTTAAATAAAAGTTTAGTTTATGACAACCCTACTTGAAAAAAGGCATTCATAGTTAAACTTATCTGTATAATCTACGCTAAGAGATATAAATGAATAAATAATTTATTTCTCAAAAACAAGAGTTTTTTTTACGTAAAAGTAAGTTTGTTTCTCAGAAGCAATTTCTAAATCTTCCTTAAAAATAATTCCAAACTCATTTTTATGTAATTATAAAAAAAATGTTAAACTCTTAGTATATTTTACTCTTAGGAAGAATGTAAAATATTTATTGCTAAAAAATATTTAACCTTCTAAAATTTTCTGTAGTGACTAATTTCATAAACAATAATAGACATTTCGAGTTTATTGTAAAAATACTGCATTTAATGGATTTGGGCATCTAGTTTTCATTCAAATGTATCAGTAATAAATTTAGATAAATAAACTCATATTTATATCATATTTATATACTCATATTTACTCATATATAAAATCACATTACCTAGATTTATTGTTAATAATATACTATTGAAATAAAAGTTTAGAGTGCAAAAATAACCAGACTGTAAAAAGATATTCGTAGGTAAACTTTTCTATATTGTCTACACTAAATGATTAAATTCAATGAATAATTTATTTCTCAAAAACAAGAATTCATTTTACTCAGTTTCTTTCTCCCAGCAATTTTTAGATTTTTCTTAAAAATATTTTTAAACATATATTTATGTTATTATAAAAAAATATTAAAATATTAGTATATTTTACAAAGAAAGAATATAAAATATTATTGCTCAAATTGCTTTTAAACAATGTGGAATTCCTATCGTGACATTATGAACTTCCTTCATAAATGGTAATAAACATTTCATTTTTAATAAAAATTACATTTTTAGGGAAATTGAAAATCGAGATTTCATTTAAATGTATCAGTAATAAATTTAGATAAACCCATTTCAATATTTCCTAGATTTATTAGTACTAAAATAATATTTAAATAAAAGTTTAGTTTACGAAAATAACCATACTTGAAAAAAAAGCATTCATAATTAAACGTATCTATATAATCTACGCTAAGTGATATAAATGAATAAATAATTTATTTCTCAAAAACAAGAGTTTATTTTACGAGAAAACAAGTTTCTTTCTCCGAAGCAATTTCTAAATCTTTCTTAAAAATAATTTCAAACTCATTTTTATGTATTTATAAAAAAATTGTTAAACTCTTAGTATATTTTACTCTTAGAAAGAATGCAAAATATTTATTGCTAAAAAATGCTTAACCTTCTAAAATTTTCTGTAGTGACTAATTTCATAAACAATAATAGACATTTCGAGTTTATTGTAAAGGTACTGTAATTATATAGATTTGGGCATCTAGTTTTCATTCAAATGTATCAGTAATAAATTTAGATAAATTAATAAACATATTTCAATATTTCCTATATTTATTGTTAATAATATACTATTGAAATTAAATTTTAGAGTGCAAAAATAACCAGACTGAAAAAAGACATCCATAGGTAAACTTTTCTATATTGTCTACACTAAATGATAAAATTGAATGACTATTATATTTCTCAAATACAAGAATTCCTTTTCCTTAGTTTCTTTCTAAGCAGCAATTTTTAGATCTTTCTTAAAAATAATTTCAAACTCATTTTTATGTAATTAGAAAAAAATTGTTAAAATATTAGTATATTTTACACTAAGAAAGAATGTAAAATATTATTGCTTAGATTGATTTTGAATCTTTTGGAATTCCTATGGTGACATTAAGAACTTACTTAATAAATAGTAATAAAAATTTCAGTTTTATTAAAAAATAGATTTTTAGGGAAATTGGAAATCGAATTTTCATTTAAATGTATCAGTATTAAACTTAGGCAACCGTGTTTCATTATTTCCTAGATTTATTATTACTGATATAATATTTATATAAAAGTTTAGTTTAGAAAAACAACCAGGCGGAAAAAAACAAGAGTTTAGCTTACCTTTTTGAATCACCTAAGCTAAAAGAAATTAAATGAATAAATAATTTATTTCTCAAAAATAAGAATTCATTTTGCTTAAAAGCAAGTTTCTCTCTCCGATGTAATTTTCTAGATCTTCATTAAAAATATTTCTAAACGCATTTTTATGTAGTTATAAAAAAAACTATAATAGACATTTCGAGTTTGTTATAAAAATTCTGTATTTATCGATATTTGGGCATCTAGTTTTCGTTTAAGTATCAGTAATAAATTTAGATAAACCCATTTCAATATTTCCTAGATTTTACTAATATAAAAAAGTTACTAATATAAATAAAGGTTTTGTTTACGAAAAAAACCATACTGGAAAAAAAGGTATTCATAGTTAAACGTATATGTATCGTCTACGCTAAGAGATATAAATGAATAATTTATTTCTCAAAAAAAAGAAAGTTCATTTTACGTAAAAGCAAGTTTCTAATGCAATTTCTAAATATTTCTTTAAAATATTTTTAAACTAATTTTTATATAGTTATGAAAAAAAACTGTTATGCTTTTATACTTTCAGAGTACTTTTCTCGTAGAAAGAATGTAAAATATTTATTTCTAATAATGCTTTTAAACTTTCTAGTATTTTCTGTAGTGATTTATTCATGAACAATAATAGACATTACGAGTTTTTTTAACAATATTATATTTATGGGATTTAGGCATCTAGTTTTCATTTAAATGTATCAGTAATAAATTTAGACAACCCTGTTTCATTATTTTCTGGATTTATTATTACTGATATAATATTGAAATAAAAGTTTAGTTTAGGAAAATAACCAGATGGAAAAAAAAAGTATTCTCTGTTAAGCTTACCTTCCTGAACCATCTAAGCTAAGACATATTAAATAAATAAATAATTTATTTCTCAAAAATAAGTTTTCATTTTGCTTAAAAGCAAGTTTCTCTCTTCGATGTAATTTCCTAGATTTTTCTTTAAAATATTTCTAAACGCAATTTATGTAGTTATAAAAAAACCATTGCACTCTCAGTGTATTTTTTCCGTAGAATCAATGTAAAATATTTATTTCTAAAAATGCCTTTAAGATTTTTAAAATGTTCAGTAGTGACTAACTTCATAAACAATAATAGACATTTCTAGTTTGTTAAAAAAAAATAAATTTTTGGGTGTTTGGGCATCTAGTTTTCATTTAAAATATCAGTAATAAATTTAGATAAAACCATTTCAATATTTCCTAAATTTATTGTTACTAATATAAAAAAAAGTTACTAATTTAAATAAAAGTTTAGTTTACGAAATTAACCATACTGGAGAAAAAGGCATTCATAAGCAAGCGTATATGTATCATCTACGCTAAGAGATATAAATGAATAAATAATTTATTTCTCAAAACAAAAAGTTTATTTTTCGTAAAAGCAAGTTTCTCTCTCCAATGCAATTTCTAAATATTTCTTAAAAATATTTTTAAACTAATTTTTATATAGTTATGAAAAAAAAACTGTTATGCTTTTATACTTTCAGAGTACTTTTCTCGTAGAAAGAATGTAAAATATTTATTGCTAAAAATGCTTTTAAACTTTCTAGTATTTTCTGTAGAGATTTACTTCATGAACAATAATAGACATTACGAATTTTTTTAACAATATTATATTCATGGGATTTGGGCATCTAGTTTTCATTTAAATGTATCAGTAATAAATTTAGACAACCCTGTTTCATTATTTTCTGGATTTATTATTACTGATATAATATTGAAATAAAAGTTTAGTTTAGGAAAATAACCAGACGGAAAAAGCATTCATAGTCAAGCTTACCTTCCTGAACCATCTAAGCTAAGAGAAATTAAATGAATAAATAATTTATTCCTCAAAAATAAGTATTCACGTTGCTTAAGAGCAAGCTTCTCTCTCCGATGTTATTTCCTACATATTTCTTAAAAATATTTCTAAACGCATTTTTATGTAGTTATAAAAAACTATCACACTTATTATATTTTTTCCTTGGAATCAATAAAAATAATTATTTCTAAAAAAGCTTTTAAGACTTATAAAATTTTCTGTAGTGACTAACTTCATAAACAATAATAGACATTTCGAGTTTGTTATAAAAATTCTGTAATTTTGGGTATTTGGGCATTTAACTTTCATTTAAAATATCAGTAATAAATTTAGTTAAGACCATTTCAATATTTCCTAGATTTATTGTTACTAATATAAGATTTAAATAAAAGTTTAGTTTATGGAAATAACTATACTGGAAAAAAGGCATTCATAGTTAAACGTATCTATATCGCTAATAGATAACGCTAATAGATATACATGTATAAATAATTTATTTCTCAAAGGCAGAAGTTTATTTTACGTAAAAGCAAGTTTCTCCGAAGCAATTTCTAAAAATTATTTTTAAACGCATTTATATGTAGCTATAAAAAATTTTCAGACTCTTAATATATTATACATTTAGAAAGAGTATAAAATGTCATTGCTAAAATTGCTTATAAACCTTCTGGAATTCCTGTAATGATATTATGGAGTTGCCACCACAAATAGTAACAAACATTTCAATTTTGTTTCAAAAATACATTTGTATGGAATTTGGAATTGAGTTTTTATCAGTAATAGTTGTAGACAAACCCATTTCAATATTTCCTGGATTTTCTGGACTGTTACTAATATAATATTTAATCAAATATTTAGTATATGAAAATATCCAGCCTGAAAAAAGGGCATTCAGAATTAAGCTTACCTTTCGGAACCATCTAAGCTAAGAGATATTAAATGAATAAATAATTTATTTCTAAAAAATAAGAATTCATTTTGCTTAAAAGCAAGTTGCCCTCTCCGATGCAATTTCCTAGATCGTTCTTAAAAATATGTTTAAACGCATTTTTATGTAGTTATAAAAAAAAACTATCACACTCTTAGTATATTTTTTTTCTTAGAATCAATGAAAAAAAATTATTTCTAAAAATGCTTTTAAGACTTTTAAAATGTTCTGTAGTGACTAACTTTATAAACAGTAATAGACATTTCGAGTTTGTTATAAAAATTCTGTAATTTTGGGTGTTTGGACATCTAGTTTTCATTTAAAATATCAGTAGTAAATTTAGATAAACCCATTTCAATATTTCCTAGATTTATTGTAACTAATATAATATTTAAATAAAAGTTTAATTTAAGAAAATAACCATACTGGAAAAAAAACATTCATAGTTAAACGTATCTATATTGTCTACGCTAAGATATATAAATGTATAAATAATTTATTTCTCAAAAACAAGAGTTTATATTATGTAAAAGCAAGTTTCTCCGAAACAATTTCTAAATCTTTCTTAAATATATTTTTAAACGCATTTATATGTAGCTATAAAAAATTTCAGACTCTTGGTATATTATACATTTAGAAAGAATATAAAATGTTTTTGCTAAAATTGTTTTGAAACCTTCTGGAATTTCTGTAATGATATTATAAACTCGCTCCATAAATACTAATAAACATTTCAGTTTTGTTATAAAAATGCTTTATGGATTTTGGAATCGAGTTTACATTTAAATGTATCAGTAATAAATTGAGAAAAACCCATTTCAATATTTTCTGGATTGTTACTAATATAATATTTAAATCAATGTTCAGTATACAAATATATCCAGCCTGAAAAAAAGTCATTCAGAGTTAAGCTTATCTTTCTGAAAAGTGAATAAATAATGTATATCTCATAGACAAGAGTTTGATTTACGTAGAAGACTGTTTCATTATCTAAAGCCATTTCTAGATCTTTCTTAAAAATATTTTAAATGTATTTTTGTAATAATAATAAAAAAAAATCTATTACACTCTCGTTATATTTAACTCTTAGAAAGAATGTAAAATACTTATTGTTAAAAATGCCTTCTGAAATATACTGTAGTGATTTTATGCACTTATTTCAAAACAGTAATACACTCAAGAACCAAAACATTATGATCACCCCCTACATTTTACATTGAACTCTCCTGGATCAGGTGGAAGTGGTATTTAACTGCTGCTGAAGAATCATTCTTTCACTTCTGTGTGCGATGGAAAAGGCATCTAAGCGATTTTGATAGAGGGCAGATTGTAATGGTTCGAAGGCTAGAAACAAATATTTCCGAAATTGCACGACTCGTGGGTTGTCCGCGATGTGCAGTTCTTAGTTCTTATGCAAAGTGGATGAATGACAGTGAAACCAGCAGTAGACGACATGGTGTTGGACGTCCACACGCTATCAAAGAAAAAGGTCGTCGGAGACTGTCTCGCATGGTGAAACAAAACCGGAACCAAACTGTGGCTCAGTTGACAACCCAATGCAGAGCCAAGTAAAGTAGTATCGGAGCACACTGTTCAGCCGACAGTGTTCAGCTAAGCAGGAAACGTCCCACTCGTGTGCCTTGGCTGAACAAGCGTCATCGCCAACTGCGCCTACGCTGGGCTCGGAAACATCGCGACTGGTCCGTGGATCAGTGGGAGAGAGTTGCCTGGTCAGATGAATCACTGTTTGTCATTCATCACGCCGATGGCGGTATCAGGAAGCACCGTCTTCCAGGCGAACAATTGCCCCCTCAATGTACAGTAGGTCATACACAAGCCGGTGGTGGCTGTATTATGCTTTGGGGGATGTTCTCTTGGGTGTCTCTCGGACCCATGGTTGTGGTAGAGAAGACCGTGAATGCTACAGGGTATCTGAACATCACTGCGGACCAGTTGCACACTACATGGCCTCTGTTTTTACAGCTGGAAATGGAATGGATATATGTGTATGGGATGTTTATATCTTTATATCTGATATATATATATATATATATATATATATATATATATATATATATACACACACATATATATATATATACATACATATATATATATATATATATATATATATATATATATATATATATATATATATATATATATATATATATATTATATATATATATTATATATATATATATATATATATATATATATTATATAAATATATATATATATATATATATATACACATACATATATATATATATATATATATTCATATATATGTATACATATATATATACATATATATGTATATATCAATATATTCATATATATATATATATATATATATATATATATATATATATATATATATATATATATATATATATATATATATATATATATATAGTTATATATATATACACACTTATATATATTCATATATATATATATATATATATATATATATATATATATATATATATATATATATATATATATATATATATATATATATATATATATATATATATATATATATATATATATATATATATAGCTTTAATATTACGACATTTTATTGCAGAGTTCAGAATGCAACCATGGGAAGATACAAATCCAAACGTTAAGACCTTCCCTTATAAAAGTTTTGACTTTACACGGATAATAGCTGTTGAGTTTTTGTACATACATACGTACATTGAACAAATGTCAATAGAAAACTTATCAAAGCTAGTTTAGGAATAGTCAGAATGGATAGTTACAGCTTTACAATTAACGTTTATTTTTATGTACTTAACAGACGTAACACTTAAAAACGCTCAACATTCAACTAGTCACGGTCAGAATAAATATTTTAGTTGAAATTTGAGGTCTGAAATTACTCGTGATTACAATATTTACTTTTACTTTGTACAAGGAAGCAAAAAGAAGGGCTTTGTACACAATTATATTTTGTAAATATCTATTTGTGTACTAAATTCGGAAACTATAGGCCAGTTATCTGCTTGGTAAAATCCGGTAACAAAGATAAACACGGCCCGTTTCATTTATTTAGTATACATGTGTATGGACGTAAATAGAGAAAGTTTTAGAAGGAAGTCTTTGGATAAATAATGCATTAAATTACTGGTTCTAAACAACAAAGCCAACAGCCGTGAACTGCTTAAAACAAATACTTTTTATCTTTAGGAGCTTATCTTTCAAAGAAAAAAATTCCACGTTCTATGATACTGTTGGTTTTTCAGAAAGAAATTTTGACAAAACATTAATCCTGTTTTCATTTCTAAGCTTAATTTGTTTTCTCACCATGGATTTCGTTTTAAATTCAGTCGATAAAAGGAGTTAAATTGTAGTACAAGTTCTGTAAATATACATTTAGATTTAAAACTTTTACAAACGTCTTATCTAATTACTCGAAACTATGTTTCGAATCTGAATGCATATTTTAATTAGAATACCATTTTTACTGTCTGCTTATTAGCGTGAAATAAACTTGAATTTAAATATTATATTAACAACAATAAATACATAAAATATTGACATAGGTTTGACTAAATTTATTACTGATATATTTAAATGAAAACTCGTTTCTCAAATTCCATAAATATGTGGGCTTTTTTCCGATCTGGTTATTTTCATAAACTAAACTTTTATTTAAATATTATATTAGTAATAATACAGGCAAGAAATATTGAAATGGATTAGTCTAAATTTATTACTGATACATTCAAATGAAAACTCGATGCGGAAAATTCAATAAAAATAGTATTTTTATAACAAATTTGAATTTGAAATGTTTATTGCTATTTATGAAGTAAATCACTACAGAGAATTTTTATTTAGCAATAAATATTTTAAATTTTTTCTAAGAGTAAAATATAGCGAAAGTAAAAAGTTTTTTTCATAACTACAGTATTATTTTTTTCCAATGTTGGAACACTTGCAATTGCAGCAATTTCCATTAACATTTGCACATATTTCCTGGTCATTTCATTCTGGAAGTACCATATAGACCAGGGTTGTATCGATTTTAACCATGGGGATTTAAACCAGGGGTTTTAACTGTCCTGGTCAATATCCATTTTGACCAGTTTTGACCTCTGAAATTCACTTTTGAATATTTTGATACTAATCGAACATAGTTTACGCATATGAGAAAGGCAAGTTACATTTGTTAAAATTGTCATAATATAAATAACACCAACAGCAAAATTTATAACATAACACCAAGATACAAAAAAAAATGTTTTACTTATTTTTTTATACAAGCTGTTTTATATGTAACTAGCAAGTTTGCCCGTGCTTCGCTACGGTGAACTTAATATATTACTTTTAAACAAAGATTTATTTTTCGTGAATAACTCTCTAAATTCGTCACAGTTCAGTTCGAGTCATTGGCATGTTTATATATTTCTATCATAAGCGTATTATAACATTATTCAGTTTTTATAATCGAATTTGACTTATATTAAATTTGCTCAAACTTTTTTTATTGTAAAATATAAGCTTAACCCTAAATTGCATTACTGTATTACTACTGTACGCTGATTAGCAAAGTTAACAGATCTTGCCATATTACGTGATAGAATAGGAAGCACAGGTTTTGACAGCAACAGTGCTAATTTTGTTGGTAGTAATAAATATTTTCCAAAATTAAGGAAATTTATGACAAACCACATAGTTTTGTATGAAACAGAAACACACATTCATATCGACAACCATATGAATATGAAGATAACTATATAAAATGATAGGTTTTATTTGGCCATGAGAGTCACTGAAATTTGTACTTTTTGTACTTAGAATATTGTTGATATGCATTTCATTGTAACATAAAAATGAACCAAGAATTAAATTTAAAATTAGTTCTGATATAAAAATGCTATAATTTGTGTCACATAGAAATGAAAGTGAATCACTTTATATCTCAAATTTCAGTTCAAATCGAATAGATACTAAGCAGACGATTTTAAATAATATAAAATAAGAAATGAATAAATGAAATATTTAAATGAATGACGTCATAATGATAGAAAAATATCATTTTCGCCTATTTATTATGTGATGAATTGAACATTTTAATCTCCTGCTTTTAACCGTGGGAAACTGCGTTTAAAACAATTACTTGGGATGACGTCACATTGCTAGAAATATTGCTTCTTTCCCTTAGATATGATGCGATAAATTAAAAACTTAATCGTTTGCGTTTAACCGGGGAAAATAATGCTTGGAATAATGACATGAAATGCTCGAAAAAGGGGGAAGGAATGAATTTCGAACGTTGAAAATTTACAAAAACCTTCCCAGGGATATACCTAAACATTTCCCAAATTTTCACGGTGATTGGATGCATAGTTTTTGAGTCTATCGAGTACATACATACATACAGACAGACAGACAGACAGACACACACAAATTCATTTATATATATAGATTTATGTTGAATTCAAAAACGGTTACAAGTAAAGAGTTTTGTTGTCTCTCAGTTTAAAGGATTTCGTAATTTATTTTGGATGACTCCAAATTTTAAAAATAACCTTTTTATATAGATGAAGAGATGGCACAACAGTTCATTAGAGGCATCGTAAAATCAACAAATTTTATGTTAATGCTTTTAAAATTTTTCATTGCTGACATCAGGTCCAAGTGTATTTGATGTTTTTTGCTGCAACTGGATTACATTTTAATAATTGCATGTGCATGGTTCATTTTTAACATTCAAACATTCTTATTATAATGCATAAGCATGTTAAATATTGTGAACTTGTTAGTGTAATATTTTGTTTAACTTCACTACTATTTTTATTGCTTATTGAAAGTTTCTTCTAAGTACAAAATATATTATAAAATAAATTAAAACAATTTAAGAGAATTTTTAACAATTCTAACCACTTCTGACCATTTTTGACCACTTTTGGAAGGTTAAAACCACTTTTATCCAATGTCCGGGTCAAAAACAGTTTTCACCAGTCAAATTTACAACCCTGATATAGATGGCCAACCTTACTCCCAAGGACAACACAAACCAACAAAGTGGTTCCTCATAATTTAAAAGCAAGGACAATGAAGAAGACCCTGGCTTGTTGCCATTTCCAGAGATATCGTTTGAGAACTTTAGAAGACATTGAGACTACGGCTTATTTTACTTGCCTTTGAAGTTACAGGGTTCCCACGGTCCTTAAAAGTCCTTAAGAACTCCTTAATTTTAGCTTTCATTTTTAAAGGCCCTTAAAACTACTTAATTTTCGTCAAAGGTCCTTAAAAACTCCTTAATTTTTAAATTGCAATGCAATCAATTTCTCCACCGGGAACTACTTTGATATACTCCCCAAATCGGAAATTTATCGACTGTTTTTCTCGCCAAGCAAAATACCTGTTTTTAGCGCCTTTTTTTTCGCCAAAATGGATTCTAGCTAAATACAAATAATTAATACATAAAAAATATGGAATCATTAAATCCTAAAAAATACAATAAATACATAAAAAATACAAATAAATGACACTGAATAACATATATGCAATTTACACAAAAATTTTAACAAATACAATTGAAAATACGTGTCGGCAATCTAATAAAAAGAATTATTTATACAGAAATTTTTAATTCCTCCCAACTTACCCCAGCAACAATTTCAATAAATTTATTGAAACAATGAACATTAGCCGCTAAACATGATTTACGAAATATGTACATCGCAAGGTAAAATTTAAAATCTGCCTTGCGATTGTACGTAAGCAAAGAAGCTTTAACATGCATCCACGTACTTTCAATTGTATTGGTATGACACCCGGAATTAGGGTCTACAAGTGTTAAAGAATGATTTACCTTTAAATGCTCAAAACCATCATCCGTCACACAATCATAACTTTTTCAACAATCAGAACAAACAGACGTACCTGGCTTAATCCATTCCTTAATTACCGACAACAACGTTAACAATTAACAATACCTGGCCTTCCAACTGTCGGCCTACCCGACGAAAATGAAGCACAGCTATCAATTTTCCGACTCAAAATTCCCTCAAACTTTTCAACAACACTATATACATTAGGCATATTGAAATCTAAAAGATAAAAATAATTAATAGAAAATAAATATAATTGGAAAATACAACCAGATTTACAGCAAAATACAGCAAGTCAGAAAATGGCGGTAAAACATATATGAAATCTCAAAATTGTTGCCACAAAATTTTAAAAAAAACTCAAAAATGGTACAAAATACAAGCAAATACTAAATTTGGCAACAGCAAAAACCTAAAAGCTGAAAAAACCTAAATTGGCAACACCAAAATAAGAAACAGCAACCCTAAAAAGTCCGTAGGGAGTGCCAGATTTGGCGCGTAATTTTTTGGGGGGTATATCAAAGTTGTACCCTCCATCGATGTGATCTGCAGTCGTCATGTGATTTCCTATCAGCTTTCTTATATGACAAACATATAATCTTCCGTATACCTAAAAGGTTTAAAGTATAAAGTCAGCTGGCTTTTCCTAATAGCTAACAGTCATGCAAATTTTAAATAAACGAAGCATGGAGGATGGGGTTTGTAGATATTTCAGTTACGGAAGTTTAATTTTCCTTGCATTCAATGTAATAGAAAAGTCTAAAACTTTCTTCTTTCCCAGGCAACATTGGTTATAATCAGCTAGTATATATATATATATATATATATATATATATATATATATATATATATATATATATATATATATATATATATATATATATATATATGTATGTATGTATATATATGTATGTATGTGTGTGTATATGTATGTGTATATATATGTATGTATATGTGTATATGTATATGTGTATATATATATATATATATATATATATATATATATGTATATATATATATATATATATATATATATATATATATATATGTATATATATATATATGTATATATATATGTATATATATATGTATATATATATATATATGTATATATATATATATATGTATATATGTATATATATATGTATATATATATATGTATATATATATATATATATATATATATATATATATATATATATATATATATATATATATATATATATATATCACAGTCATAACCCTCAGAAAGTACTGTTTGTAATACTGTTTTTATTCATAACTTATCTTTAGATTGATCACTCCAAAAACATTTTTTAAAATTAGATTTTGTTAAATAGATTTATCTTATATTAATTTTTTGGCATTTTAAAAAACTGAATTCTGAAATATTGTAAGGCATTTATTGAACCTGCCTTGTTTGGTTCATAATCATTAAATTATGCTTCTCACGAGATAGGGTTTATGCCGCTATGTCGTGTATTTCAAATAGGTCCTTAGAAAAAGTTACTTTGGTACTTAGAAAGTCCTTAAAAAGTCCTTAATTTTTGTTCTGGAAAAAGAGTGGGAACCCTGTGCTATAAATGAACACGGGGATCTTTAATCGGCAAGATCATTGAACTCACAACCCTGCGATTATGAGATCGATGTCTATGTCAACTGAGCTACTTCGGTTCTTCCTAATTACTTAAAAATAAGTTTTAAATATTTAAAGAAATATCTAGGAAGTACATTTACTTCCTTCTACTTACTTCTAAGTAAAATAAACTTCTATTTTCGAAAATAAATTATCTATCATTAATAGAATAGATCATTCAGTAAGATAAGTTTAACCATAATGAGTAACTATTAGTTAAGTTTAACTATAAATGTGTAACTATTAGTTAAGTTTAATTATTTTCAGTGTAGTTATTTTTACATATTAAAATTTCATTTAAATATTATATTAGTAACAATAAATCCAGAAAATATTATTTAAAAATTTTATTAAAAAGTTTATTATAAAAGTTTATTTAAATTTATAATTGACACATTTAATCGACGATAAGCTTGATGCCCAAATCCTTAAAATATAGTGTTTTATCAAAAAATTAAAAATACATACACTCAATAGTTAAAATATTATGACCACCTGTCAATAACGAGTTGGCCCACCTTTGGCGTGCAACACAGCTTCAACCCGCCTTGGCATGGATGCCACAAGTCCTTGGTAGATGGCCGGAGACAGATTGTACCAGATGTTTAAGCAACGGTTACGGAAATCCGAGATATTGCGAATTGGGGATTTTTGAACACTGAGCTGCCGTCCCATCACATCCTAAATGGGTTCTATCGGACTGAGATCTGGTGAGTTAAGCGGCCAGAACATTAACTGGAATTCAGCATCACGTTCCTGGAACCACTCCAACACAATTTTAGATTTGTGACACGGGGCATTGTACTATTAGATATATTAATACATTTAGTTTCCTAGAATCTAGATAAAATACTAGAATAGAAAACCAAATACATAATATAAATATAACTATACATACATATATATATATATATATATATATATATATATATATATATATATATATATATATATATATGCGTGTGTGTATGTATGCATATGTCTGTATATACTTATACATAAAAATGTATATATATATATATTTGTATAATACACACATATACATACATAGTGATAAATATATAGCATCTATATGGTCTAATAAATTATACATTAATACATTTAGTTTCTAAGAATCTACATAAAATACTAGAATATAAAAACTAAATAATATATATATATATATATATATATATATATATATATATATACATGTGTGTGTTTGTGGTGTTTATATTTTATAGGTGTTATACATATGTATACATATATATATATTATTATATATGTGTATACATCCATATATATGTATGCATACATATGTATATGTATGTATACATATGTATATGTAC
>CM063510.1:167433545-167438019 GCA_032207245.1 Pardosa pseudoannulata | reverse complement strand
TATCTAAATTAAATTGGGCGATTATATTTTGAAGTCATTTGATAGCTTTTCCTTTTGATTATGTGCTGAAATAATTAAAATCCTGTCAGTAACTTGAAGTATCTGATAGCCTTTAGCATGTATTTTCAGATACAATAAAATAATTTTCTTTTCTGCCACATTTACTTAACTTATTTCCTTTTATCTCTCTTAATTTGGTATATTTCATTTCGAAATTAGCTGCGCCATTTTTTTTTCAATTTTAAAAGCCAATCTTATTTTATCCCTAACGACATTATCGTTTCAAAAACTATTTTACATTTATATTACGTTATTAATATTTTTATATGTATATGCATTTGTTCTTTTCAAATGATTTGGCAAAAAACTTGGACATTTTCCGGCATTCCGTGCAATGATAAATCACGTAAATATTACGAAATATTAGTCTTTTATTTCTCTTGTTTATGTTTCATGATGGAAATTAAATTTAAATTAATGTGTTACTCGTTTTGTAAGGATCAATTGTTTTATTTTCGAATTTATTATATATCTGTTCCCTTCAAAATGGTCTGGCAAACATTTAAGTAGTAATAGCTATTCTGTATAGTTGTTTCTAATGTATTATTATTTTATTATTTCTATTGTTTCGAAATATATAATTGTTTTTTCTATCACTTAACGGTATAAAATATCCTTTGGAGCTGAAACGTCTCCATTAAAATAGCCTATTTTCGATTGAATGTAAAATAAAAAGTCATGCACTGTATAGGATAACAATTTTCCTAAATTATTCATGTCTAACTCTAAGAAAATTATTTTGTTTTGTTATATGAAACAAAACATTGTTAAAAAATTGGAAAACAGAAACACAGTGGAAAAAAAATAGAAATCTACCAACCCGCAAAATAATTTTTTCAGCTTAAATTAGAAACTATTTTTTTCTATCAAATAGAATAGAGACCAATTATCTGTTTTTATTCTGTGATACTCAGTAATATTAATACGAGATATATATTTTGTTTTATAAAATCATAAACGGCAATTTTTTGTTGTATTTTTAATTTCTTAACAATTTTTAATTTTTTTGTTTTGTTTTAAATTGTTAGATACCTTTAATTTTATGTTTGGCGTAAATTATTTATCTATATATAATGTAAAAATTTAATTCCTTATATACTTTTTTCACATGGTATCTTGGGAGTAAATGAATTTCCTATTTTAATTTTGATATGGAGTATGTTTATTTTACTTTATTTTTTTAAGATATGATCCTTAAAATGAAAAAAAAAAATTAATATTTTTTAAAATAAAGTATTATTAAAGAAACTGTAATAAATTCATTTCAAATGGAGAAGAATATTTTATTTTATTTTGAACCGATAAAATGTTGCTATGATGAAGATTTTTAGTCTTAAATGGTACTATGTCTGCTTAATATGTACTGAAAATATGTGTTTGTCAGCTGGAAATGTCTCAACATTTAATAGAAAGATTTATGAATCCAGTAAATTCTATTTTAAATTGTAATGTTACAACGTGCAGGTGAAACCTCTTGATGTCGATTTCTGTGACTCATGTACGTCTGATGAAAATCGTCGCAACATGGGATAAATTTCAGCATCTCACCACATTCACCTTAGTGATATGCAACATAAAGCTGCTTGGGCTACACTGTCTAGTTTTTGAGACGCATTTGGCAATAAATTCTGTCCAAATACAAATTCTCATCCCAGTTTCTCGAATGAATAAACGAAAGATATTGCGACATTTGATAGGCATTGCTATGCGACGGGCGTCCCAACCGCAAACGGAATTCGAAAAAAAGAAAAGTTTGTCTTCATTTACATGACCTTCGTAAATATGATTGATTTTAATTCGTTTGATTTATTGAGAATACATTGCAATTTGGAACACTCAAGAGTTGATCACAATGACATCGAAACCTTTTAAAAGTAAATTGCATTATCAATGCATTTATGTGGTTTTACAAACACAGATTTTGAATTTCTTCGATTCACGTCGGCGTTATCTTCCCTAATATAACTATTATGGTCCAGCTATGATTCTCTCAGTGTAAAATAACTTTGTGAATTTAAATAGGCAAACGAATTGCTGTACGACTAATACACTGGGTGTCCGTATAAAGCTTATATTTTTAACACATGGCCATGTTCTATGCTTACAATTATAGTAGTGTGGATATAAAGTGCACGTCAAAGCAACTAATTTTCGAGTAAAATATAATCTTTATTCTATATTAATTTTAATAGTTTATTTTTTATAATGTTTTATATTATGTTACTCTAAAACTTTTTACTTTATCACCTTCGTACCATTAAGTTAAACGTTTTTATGAATGTACGAGTCAATAAAGATTTAAAATAGATTCAGTGAAAATTAGTAAAAAAATTAAACTTATTTTTAAATTTTATTCTGTTGTATTTTGAATAATGTTATCAAGACTGTACCTCATCGGTATCTCTTTAAAAAATAAAAGAAGTGAAAGTAGTCACACACTCTTTAAAATATTTTCAAACCATAAAACCTTATATGTCAAGAAAATAATTCTCAAGTATTTCAATACTGATGACTGAATTACTGTGGATTTGCAGATATCACAAATGCTATGTTTTTTTCATAAAATGAAAAATATCTTAAAAAACTATAAAATAGAAAGAAACTAATTGTCGGACAAGTAATTATCTAAAAAATCTTTTTTTTCATACTTTTTAATTATTGTTGATATTTAAAAATTTAGATTATTACCTAAAATATTAAATTTTAAATTAAGAAATTAAAATTTCATAATTATTAGAAAATTCGTGAGAATGGCCCAGTTGTCTCAGATGTATTGCAGTTGAGAAGTGATTGGAACCTGTAATTGGTCACACTTTATGTTCAGAACGTAGAAACGAACTAGAATAACTTTTGAATTGTAACGTAGTAACTTGTCATTGTGTAACACTCGAACATGTCTAGAAAATATCTTTCTAAATAAATTTATTTTGTTTCATAATGACCTAAGGTAAAAACAAAAGGATTTTGCTCGCCATTGACTGCATTCTTTAATGTTATTTCGACGAGAAATAAATTTTGTGTGCATCACATAATACATTCCCACATACTTACACTCAAGAGCCAAACAATATGACCACCTGTCAATAATGAGTTGTCCCACCTTTGGTAAGCAACACAGTTCAACCCGCCTTGGCATGGATACCACAAGCTTGGTAGATGGCCGGAGACAGATTGTACCAGATGTTTAAGCAACGGTTACGCAAATCCGATACTCAATGGGTGATCTTTGAACTCTGAGCTGCCGTCATGACATCCCAAATGTGTTATAGGATTGAGATCCGGTGAATTAGGCAGAACATTAATGGAATTCAGCATCTGTTCCTGGCCATCCAACACAATTTTAACTTTGTGACACGAGGCGTTGTCCTGTTGCAACATTCCATTTCCAGCTGGAAAAAGAGACCATGTTGGGTGTGGTCCGCAATGATGTTTTCAAGATACCTGTAGAATTCATGGTCTGCTCTAATCAACCACTGTGGGAGATAAGAGAACGTAAGCATAATACTCCACCGACCTCCGTATGACCTACTTACATTGAAAAACTGTTCGTCTAGAAGACAACGTATCCTGAAATTTATTATTGACAAACCGTGATTTATTTGACCATAACTCTCTTATGATACAACCAGTCATATCTCATGCCGGCGTAGGCGCAGTTGCGATGACGCTTGGTCGAAAGGCACAGGAGTGAGATACGATGCTGCGTAGCATATTTATTGACTGAACAGTGGCATCGATACTATTCTACTTGGCTCTGCATTGTATTGGGTTGTCAGCTGAGCACTGTTGGCTCCGGTTTTGATTCACCATGCGAACAGTCTTCGACGATTTTTCTTTGATAGCTTGTAGACTAATACATGTAGTCTAATGCTGGTTTCACCGTCATTCACCCCCTTTATAATACTAAACTGTAGATCGCGAAAAATAAGTCGTGCAATTTCGTTAATACTTGTATATATAGCCATTTACAATCTGCCCTCTATAAAATCGCTTATATATATATTTTCCATTACATATAGAATAAGTGAAAGAATATATTCTTTAGACTCTATAGCAGAATAAATACCACTTCACTGATCACGTCTACGTCATAGGCGAGTTCATTGCAAAATGTATTTCATATATCATGAGTGTATATGTACTAGTATATCCTCATACTAGTATTAAATAATAACGATCTTTTAAAACAATTCATGATAACTCTTACAATACGGTAATCATGTTTAAGTCCAATTAGTTTTGGAGTTACAAAAAAAGAAAGTGAAAAAAATATTCCACGAAAGCCCAAGTGCTTAAACTGTGCCGTAAGGATTTTAAGATTAACTTTCTTTAGTTTTTCTTTAAACTTTTCTTTACTCTTTTAAAATCACACAGATGAGAAGGTAGACGGACTTTCAAAATTAATTAATTTTTT
>CM063510.1:167421045-167428545 GCA_032207245.1 Pardosa pseudoannulata | reverse complement strand
TCAGACCATCGGAACTAAAGCATGGTTACCTGATAATTATGTTTATCGCTCTTTTGGCGACTTTTTCTTAATTATTTGAAAAAAAAATTTTGGCGTGGGGGTGCTTTTATACCTTTTTTTTATTTTATAAATTAAGCTATCAAAAACAAAACCAATCATAATTGCTTTTCTAGAATGCTTTTATGTAGCTCTGTGTTAAATCTCTAATATACTCTATATAGTTAGCTTATAGAATATATTTAATACAAATTTATCAGTCTATAATTAATTCACAAATGTGTATTCTTTAGTATTCTAATTTCTTTGATTAATCATGTTTATCTAATATTGACACTATTTGTAAAGATATTGAATATCAATTATGAAAATTACCCTTTTAATTTATCTTTAAACATTGCACTTTTTTATAAATTGAAATATTTCTGAGAATATTCTGTGTATTAATTGTTTAAAAGCTTACTGCTTTTACATCAAAATTACTATATAGTATTATTTTGCTATTTTTATTTGCTATCAGATAATATAAAAATTCAAATAAAAAATGGTGTTCTTTTTTATTAAGAAAACAAAAATTGAATACATTTTTTTATGGCAATAATAATAATACTTAAAAAAAGTACAAAATTGATTATTATATCCACAAAATTTCATAAGTTCTCTTCATTCTTTCCACTGAATCTAAAACAAAGAAATTACAGATATAAATTTTAATAAATATAAAATTGCAGTATTAACACAAAAATTTCATTAAAATTATTTCATCTCAAATTCTTGATTAGATAAATTGCACAAAAACTTTATGCTTTAATATTTACCCCCTTTTTATGCATATAAATTCAAGTTTAATAATTTTTTTAGAGATGAAGTATTACTAACAGAGCTTTTATTACATATATAAATATAATTGCTATCTACTTTTTCAATAGACATAAGAGGATTAATGATTCCTTGATCAATGAATCATTAATCCTCAATGCTTCTATTAAATCATAGAGAGTAAAAGGAACTTTAAATGCTAATTAGTCTAAGGCACATCCATGAACTAAAGTAAAACTGAGGTAGGCTATTCTTAGCTGATAAATAAATTCTTTAAAATGGTTTCTTATTTTACCGATACCAGTGATAGAGCCAGAATTTATTTGCATGGAGGGTTCAAAAGTCTTAATCTAAAGTACAGTGAACAATCAATTTCATAAAAAAAAGTGATCTCATTACATACACACATGCAAAATACATATATATCTTACATTCATAGGTTTGCTTGCATACATAAATATACTATAAAACAGATCAGTAATGCTGTATGTAATTCCATTTTACTTGAAAAATATCTTTTAAATTATGCTGTAAGTTTTTAATATTGAATTTGTTTAAATTTGCCTCGTAAATATTGAAGCATATTTAATTTATGCTCCTAAACATACAAGCCAAATTTAAACTAATTTCAGGAATAACTTGAAAAATTAAAAGTACATTGAGAAAGAAAAGTCCACAGATTTTTCTCTTTATATTGCTAATTAATCTAAACATATACAACATATCAAGTTATGTATTAAAACATATACACTTTATTAATTCCCATTCAAGTTTAAGAAATTTCATTCAAGTATGACTACAAATTCAGTTTGAAATTATAGATGATTGTTGTCCTGCTGAATAATTGGTTTCATAAATTTTCTTTTCTTGCATTTGTTATTCCATTAAATTATATTCCCACAAATAAAATGATTTAATTAAAACAATACTTTAATTCAGTTATTACATACTATTAATCATAAAAACTTAATTAACTACTAATGTTGAATAAAAACTATTTACTAAGTAATAGAGCAGAAACTTTATATTTACATTCATGATTTTCCATTTCATTGTTCTTTACGAGCACAACAGCCCTTTGCAGGCCTTAGCTGCCTAACTATGTACTCTTTCCAGCATTTAGTATCTACAGCTTCCAATTTCACTTCGAATCTATTCTTTTCACACTTAGGTATTATAATGAGATTTTTGATGATATTGCATTGTACAAGAAAAGAATTTAATTACACCAAACTTTTTTAAAGTTTCACAACTTATACTTGAGTATGTTACTACACATACAAGATAAACAACTGAAATATTAAGGCAATTATTTTTAGTCATTCAATGTTTAAAAAAAATGTTACAATATATGTGTATGTATATATATAAATAAATATATACATACATTCATGTACAAAGTTAATTATATTGGTATACAGTATTGAAACTAAAATGCCAAGAATGAGAGCTCCATTATTGGTAACACTTTGAAAAATTATAGAAACATTTACCTCAAAGAACATACTGTAAAATGAAAACAATAACGAGTAGTATATTAAGCCACTGGGTGTGTTTATGATCTCTATTGTCTATGATTCACGAAGTCTTACTCATAAAGACTTTTACTAATTACTGAAATAAAACTGATCTAAAAATATTTCAGCTTGCAATTAAAAAATATTGTAGAATAAAAATTATTTTCCATTGGTGAGCAAGTTCTCACAATGAAACCCCAACTTTAGAATTAGTGTATATTATTTGTTATTTTCCTAAATTGGTGTCAGAGAGTACAAAATGATGCATCAATTTTTAGAAACAATGTATTACTGCTGGTTAATTTTAACATTAGTCACATACATGGATGATGAAATACTGATTCTGAATGTTAACTTGCACAAAGTAAAAAATAAGCTAACTCAATGTCTCTAAACCTAAGGACCATAAAATTAATTACATAAATAAGTATTTTAACCATAAATAAGTTATTTCACTGGTCAGGTGATTTATTTATATTATCCAGGTGAATTGTAGCAAATATGATTCATCCGTTTTCTGTGAAAGGTATGTTTTGAATGTATATAAAGAGCAAAATTAATCTAACAGAAAACATTTATACTTTAAAAATTTATATTTGAAAATAACTGGGCTGATATAGATGGAAAAACACTTGATTTAAATACTTGAAGAGAATGGAATTGCCAATAGCACTTTGTACATAAATCATTCACATTAAAAAAATCTGTTTTATTATAAAACTTTTTATGCCACATATTACACAGAAATAATTTTAAGTATAAATTTTAAAAAAAAATGCCATAGAAACTTTTTAGCTTGGTATAATAATTTATTAAATGTGAATTTTAAACTGCTTACCGCTGAAGATTTAAAGATCATACATTTCTTCTTAGAGAGCCCTAAACAATATATATGTAGTCCTATATAATTTAATCCAAATAACACAGCTCCAACAGCTGAAAATATTAAGAAAAATAAATAGAAAGAGCATAAAAAAGTTTATAAACCCCTTTCCCCTGTATTACAACCCTAATAAACTAATTCATAAAACAGCTAAAAGAAAACAAATTATTTAAATTTAAATAAGATAGAGGAAAGAATAACAAAATATAACTCAAATTAAAATGTACGTTTGACAGATATACATCCGCTAAACAGAAATTAATAAAATTTTTACTAATATTTACAAACAATAATGTTACGAAAAAAATCAGTTAAAAGCAAAACACATAAATACAAAAAATAAAAACAAAATGCATCATTTTAAGAAATTTTAAAATATCCGTTAGAACATTTGCTAACAAAAGTAATGAAATTCTTTGGATTTTTCATATAAACAAAACTAGAAAATAAAAAAAGAATACCAGTTTTTAGCAAACCATGTAAATAATATTCGCAATAAAGTGGTAATAATTCAAACCGTTAAATTCGGTTGACTGGATTTAAATATTGGCCGAATGTCATAATTAATATTTATAGGAATTATTTTTCAAACAAAAATGCTATAAAAAAGGTTACTTATTAGCAAAGCATGCAAATACAGTAGTAAAATGTAGCAGAAAAAGTAATTTTAAAATATCCGTTAGAACATTCGCAAACAAAAAAGAAATGAAATTCTTCAGCTTTCTCAAACAAAAATGCTGGAAAATAAAAAAAGGTCAGTTAATAGTTAACATGTAAATAACATTCACAATAAAGTGTTAATATAAGTAATTCAAACCCTTACTTTCGGTTGATTTTATTAATATACAAATCTCAACAAAGCACAATCGCTTTCAGTCTCAAAATTTTCCAAGTCCAAAACGACAACAGGGAAAGATTTCTGGTAACCGTTTACAATCGCCAACGGATTAGGGCCTTCAATGTTAAGATCACAGACTACATAGAAGCAGACCATCGCCAAGGTCCCAGACCACTGCCAAAGCGCCAATTAGTTCAGATGGTCTGACACCGAGGGCGCGCAAATCTAGCCCGAAGTTTGAGGTCTTTTAGGCTTTTTTAATCTATGGTTGAAAGTATTTTGAAGCTTTTAATTACTTAAATAAGAATCCACGTGTGAGACTCAAATAAGTAAGAAGGTTCAAAAATTAAACTTTTTTGAGGCATAACCCAGATAGCATGCATACTTGCAGCAAGTTTGATTTTTTCTGGATAATATCTTGTCATAATAAAATTACACGCGACAAACTTGCAGCGAAACTCCTGCAAGTTACACGGAACATAAAGCGACCACTCCTTTGCAATGCTATTTTGCTGCAAATCTGTGGCAACCTTGTCATGACAACCTTGAAGCAAGTCAAATTTCTTAGACTTGCTGCAGACTTGTCATGCTGCAAGTTTACAGAAGTATTCCAAAGCAAGTCTGCTTCAAGTTTGCGGCAAACTATATTTTATCTAGAACAATTACACATTTGTATTTCATCCATCATCTCTTTCTATTTTCTGAGTTCAAAGGCTAAAAACATGTCTTTGCACAATTTTCTCTGGAAGTCCATTAATTATTTTGAGATCATTTGAGGTGACAATTTTATTGGAAACCATTCATTTTCTTCCGGTTTTATTTTATCTTAAATTTGCTTTTAATTACTTAAATAAGAATCCACGTGTGAGACTACTTAAATAAGAATCCACGTGTGAGACTCAAATAAGTAAGAAGGTTCAAAAATTAAACTTTTTTGAGGCATAACCCAGATAGCATGCATACTTGCAGCAAGTTTGATTTTTTCTGGATAATATCTTGTCATAATAAATTTGAAGCGACAAACTTGCAGCAAAAGTCCTGCAAGTTAGACGGAACATAAAGCTACCACTCCTTTGCAATGCTATTTTGCTGCAAATCTGTGGCAACCTTGTCATGACAACCTTGAAGCAAGTCAAATTTCTTAGACTTGCTGCAGACTTGTCATGCTGCAAGTTTACAGAAGTATTCCAAAGCAAGTCTGCTTCAAGTTTGCGGCAAACTATATTTTATCTAGAACAATTACACATTTGTATTTCATCCATCATCTCTTTCTATTTTCTGAGTTCAAAGGCTAAAAACATGTCTTTGCACAATTTTCTCTGGAAGTCCATTAATTATTTTGAGATCATTTGAGGTGACAATTTTATTGGAAACCATTCATTTTCTTCCGGTTTTATTTTATCTTAAATTTCGTTTCATTTAAACTGAGTTTTATCTCCCCGATCTTGATGCGGATTTTACTGAAAAGAGAGATTTATCTTCCGACTGAGAAAGAACTTTTTGGGGTTTCAGATAACATTTTCCAATAGTTAGTCGTCGTTAACTCTTTACTGACTATAAAAAGGATTTTACTGACTATAAAAAGGTACACTCTCTAAAACATATATGAGATGTACTCTTGTATATATAAGTGTATGCATATATTGATATAGTACGTTGTATATATATATATTTATATATATTTGTATATATATATTATATATATATATATATATATATATATATATATATATATATATACACTCATGTCCATAAATTAAGGATAATGAAGTTCAGGCAATGAAAGAGACAAAAGCAAAACAAATTTGACTTATTTGTAAAGTCTATTTATTAAACAAAAGGTAAAGAGCAAAAAAGATGCTATATGTTTGACATAATTAATAAAAATTGCGATTTTTACTCCCTGGAGCAAATTTCAAAAAAGAACCTATTTACAGAAAACAGTATAACATGGTTAGTATGATGGTTAATACGGAGTATGTCTCCCGGACGATGCAATACAAGCGTTACAACGCCTACGCATGCTGAGTATCAGATTATCAATCTGATCTTGGGGAAAATTACACCACTCATCAAGCAATGCCCTCCGAAGTTCCGATAGACAGTTGGGAGGGGGTTGACGGGCTGCAATTCGTCGGCCAAGCATGTCCCACACATGCTCTATTGGATTCAAGTCCGGTGAGTATGCTGGCCAATCCATACGGGTGATATCCTCCGATTGAAGGCATTCGTCTACAATGTTTGCACGGTGAGGTCGGGCGTTGTCATCCATATACAGAAATTCAGGACCCATGGCGCCCCGAAACAAACGTACATGTTGTTCCAGAATGACATCCCGATAGATGTGGCCTGTCATCGTTACACTCTGAACATGCAGGTCAGTTCTGGAACCAAGAATAATTCCTCCCCAAACGAGCCATCCTGCACCACCGTAACGGTGTCGTTCAATGGTGTTCTCTTGGTGGTAACGGGTACCTGGCGCTCTCCATATGAAAGTCCGGCGAGAATCAGAATGTAAACTGAACCTGGACTCGTCGGAAAACATCACACAAGACCACTGTTGCGGTGTCCACAATGCATGCTCTCTAGCCCAGCATAATCGCAGGCGACAGTGAGTTGCGGTAAGGGGAACACATCTGACAGGCCTACGAGCATATAGACCAATGTTCCCTAAGCGTCTGTACACGGTCTGCCTTGAAACTGTCGTACCGGTAGCTGAAGAGAGCTGACGAGACAGGTCTGATGCTGTGCTCCGTCTGTTTCTTTTGGCAGTAACTGCCAAATACCGGTCATCATTCGGCGTAGTAACTCGGGGGCGACCTGTGCTGTAACATCTACTCACATTACCATCATGTTTGAATCGTTGCCAAAGCCTGGAGATGACACTCTGGGCGATTCCAAGTTCCTCGGATACTTCCAGCTGGGTACGTCCACATTCCAGTCGTCCGATAATTCTACCACGTAAAAAATCATCCAAATGCTTCCTTTGTGCCATAACTATGCGGTTATTGCACTGAAAGGCTTTTAAAGCGCTTGTGAACAATTTTACTTCTTTGCTACCATTCCTTTATACCCCTTTCATACACTCTCGTCATTGTGACGTACTATCCGCGCCATCTGGTGGTTTCCTGCAATTTGCATATTCTTCTTCAAGATGTGTGTGATAATTCTACAGGTGAAATTTTTATTTTAGAGCTCAATTTCTGTGTGATTCTGAATTATCCTTAATTTATGGACATGAGTGTATATAATATATATATATATATATATATATTATATATATATATATAAAATATATATATATATATAAATATATATATATATATATATTTAATATATATATTAAATATATTAATATTTAATATATATATTAAATATATTAAATATATTTATATATATTATATATATAATATATTATATAAATATATTATATATATAAATATATT
>CM063510.1:167411045-167416045 GCA_032207245.1 Pardosa pseudoannulata | reverse complement strand
ATTAATGAGAGACTTAAAACAATGTTTCGAAGTAAAAGCTTTTTTTCCATTCCCGTCATTCTAAGATGCCATTTTCAATCTATACTGTTTTTTTTTCACTTCATTTTTGATTTTTTTCCGTAGTTAGAATTCTCATTTACGAGGTCAGTTTGCTTCTTTTTAATCATCTTGTCTTGTACGAAATTTTTTTTGCTTGCTTTACACTTTCGAAACAGTTTTTTTTTCTAAGACCCGAATAGAAAAATTTATTTAATTTCAGGGTTGCTTTTAAATTAGAAAAAAAAAATATTGTGTAGCTGTACACGAATAAGTTTTTTTATATATGATCTAAAATTGCCCTTTTTTTACACGTAGAATATAAAAAACAGTTTTGTGAATTTTTAAACTTTAAACTTCTTTATATTTAGGTTATAAACTTATTTTTCTGAATCGTGTAGGCTAAATGAATAAATAATTTATTTCTTGAAAATAAAAGTTTATTTTCCTAGGTAGCAAGTTTCTTTCTCTGGTGTAATTTTGAGATCGTTCTGAAAAATATTTTCAACTTATTTTTTATGTTGTTATCAAAAAACTGCTATTCTTTCAGTATATTTTACTCATAGAAAGAATGTAAAATATTTATTGCTAAAAAATGCTTAACTTTCTAAAATTTTCTGTAGTGACTAACTTTATAAACAATAATAGACATTTCTAATTTATTATAAAAATACTGTATTTATAGAATTTGGTCATCGAGTTTTTATTCAAATGTATCAGGAATAAATTGAGAGGAACTGATTTCAATATTTCCTAGATTTATTATTACTAATATAATATTTAAATAAAAGTTTAGTTTATGACAATAACCCTACTTGAAAAAAGGCATTCATAGTTAAACTTATCTATATGATCTACGCTAAGAGTTATAAATAAATAAATAATTTATTTCTCAAAAACAAGAGTTTATTTTACGTAAAAGGAAGTTTGTTTCTCAGAAGCAATTTCTAAATCTTCCTTAAAAATAATTCCAAACTCATTTTTATGTAATTATAAAAAAATTGTTAAACTCTTAGTATATTTTACTCTTAGGAAGAATGTAAAATATTTATTGTTAAAAAATACTTAACCTTCTAAAATTTTCTGTAGTGACTAATTTCATAAACAATAATAGACATTTCGAGTTTATTGTAAAAATACTGCATTTAATGGATTTGAGCATCTAGTTTTCATTCAAATGTATCAGTAATAAATTTAGATAAACTAATAAACTCATATTTAAATCATATTTATATACTCATATTTACTCATATATAAAATCACATTACCTAGATTTATTGTTAATCATATACTATTGAAATAAAAAGTTAGAGTGCAAAAATAATCAGACTGAAAAAAGACATCCATAGGTAAACTTTTCTATATTGTCTACACTAAATGATTAAATTCAATGAATAATTTATTTCTCAAAAACAAGAATTCATTTTACTCAGTTTCTTTCTCCCAGCAATTTTTAGATTTTTCTTAAAAATATTTTTAAACATATATTTATGTTATTTATAAAAAAATATTAAAATATTAGTATATTTTACAAAGAAAGAATATAAAATATTATTGCTCAAATTGCTTTTAAACAATGTGGAATTCCTATCGTGACATTATGAACTTCCTTCATAAATGGTAATAAACATTTCATTTTTAATAAAAATTACATTTTTAGGGAAATTGAAAATCGAGATTTCATTTAAATGTATCAGTAATAAATTTAGATAAACCCATTTCAATATTTCCTAGATTTATTAGTACTAAAATAATATTTAAATAAAAGTTTAGTTTACGAAAATAACCATACTTGAAAAAAAAGCATTCATAATTAAACGTATCTATATAATCTACGCTAAGTGATATAAATGAATAAATAATTTATTTCTCAAAAACAAGAGTTTATTTTACGAGAAAACAAGTTTCTTTCTCCGAAGCAATTTTTAGATCTTTCTTAAAAATAATTTCAAACTCATTTTTATGTAATTAGAAAAAAATTGTTAAACTCTTAGTATATTTTACTCTTAGAAAGAATGCAAAATATTTATTGCTAAAAAATGCTTAACCTTCTAAAATTTTCTGTAGTGACTAATTTCATAAACAATAATAGACATTTCGAGTTTATTGTAAAGGTACTGTAATTATATAGATTTGGGCATCTAGTTTTCATTCAAATGTATCAGTAATAAATTTAGATAAATTAATAAACATATTTCAATATTTCCTATATTTATTGTTAATAATATACTATTGAAATTAAATTTTAGAGTGCAAAAATAATCAGACTGAAAAAAGACATCCATAGGTAAACTTTTCTATATTGTCTATACTAAATGATAAAATTGAATGAATAATTTAATTCTCAAAAATAAGAATTCATTTTACTTAGTTTCTTTCTCCACAGCAATTTTTTAGATCTTTCTTAAAAATATTTTTAAACCTATATTAATGTAATTATAAAAAAATATTAAAATATTAGTATATTTTACACTAAGAAAGAATATAAAATATTATTGCTAAAATTACTTTTAAACCTTCTGGAATACCTATGGTGACATTAAGAACTTACTTCCTAAATAGTAATAAACATTTTAGTTTTATTAAAAAATACATTTTTAGGGAAATTGAAAATCGAGTTTTCATTTAAATGTATCAGTAATAAATTTATACAACCCTGTTTCATTATTTCCTAGATTTATTATTACTGATATAATATTTAAATGAAAGTTTAGTTTAGGAAAATAACCAGATGGAAAAAAAAAAAGTATTCACTGTTAAGCTTACCTTCCTGAACCATCTAAGCTAAGACATATTAAATAAATAAATAATTTATTTCTCAAAAATAAGAATTCATTTTGCTTAAAAGCAAGTTTCTCTCTCCGATGCAATTTCCTAGATCTTTTTTAAAAATATTTCTAGACGCATTTTTATGTAGTTATAAAAAAAACTATAATAGACATTTCGAGTTTGTTATAAAAATTCTGTATTTATCGATATTTGGGCATCTAGTTTTCGTTTAAGTATCAGTAATAAATTTAGATAAACCCATTTCAATATTTCCTAGATTTTACTAATATAAAAAAGTTACTAATATAAATAAAGGTTTTGTTTACGAAAAAAACCATACTGGAAAAAAAGGTATTCATAGTTAAACGTATATGTATCGTCTACGCTAAGAGATATAAATGAATAATTTATTTCTCAAAAAAAAGAAAGTTCATTTTACGTAAAAGCAAGTTTCTAATGCAATTTCTAAATATTTCTTTAAAATATTTTTAAACTAATTTTTATATAGTTATGAAAAAAACTGTTATGCTTTTATACTTTCAGAGTACTTTTCTCGTAGAAAGAATGTAAAATATTTATTTCTAATAATGCTTTTAAACTTTCTAGTATTTTCTGTAGTGATTTATTCATGAACAATAATAGACATTACGAGTTTTTTTAACAATATTATATTTATGGGATTTAGGCATCTAGTTTTCATTTAAATGTATCAGTAATAAATTTAGACAACCCTGTTTCATTATTTTCTGGATTTATTATTACTGATATAATATTGAAATAAAAGTTTAGTTTAGGAAAATAACCAGATGGAAAAAAAAAGTATTCTCTGTTAAGCTTACCTTCCTGAACCATCTAAGCTAAGACATATTAAATAAATAAATAATTTATTTCTCAAAAATAAGTTTTCATTTTGCTTAAAAGCAAGTTTCTCTCTTCGATGTAATTTCTTAGATTTTTCTTTAAAATATTTCTAAATGCATTTTTATGTAGTTATAAAAAATCATTGCACTCTCAGTGTATTTTTTCCATAGAATCAATGTAAAATATTTATTTCTAAAAATGCCTTTAAGATTTTTAAAATGTTCAGTAGTGACTAACTTCATAAACAATAATAGACATTTCTAGTTTGTTAAAAAAAATTAATTTTTGGGTGTTTGGGCATCTAGTTTTCATTTAAAATATCAGTAATAAATTTAGATAAAACCATTTCAATATTTCTTAAATTTATTGTTACTAATATAAAAAAGTTACTAATTTAAATAAAAGTTTAGTTTACGAAAATAACCATACTGGAAAAAAGATATTCATAGTTAAACGTATCTATATCGTCTACGCTAAGAGATATAAATGAATAAATAATTTATTTCTCAAAAAAAAAAAGTTTATTTTACGTAAAAGCAAGTTTTTCCGAAGCAATTTCTAAATATTTCTTAAAAATATTTTAAACTAATTTTTATATAGTTATGAAAAAAACTTATGCTTTTATACTTTCAGAGTACTTTTCTCGTAGAAAGAATGTAAAATATTTATCACTAAAAATGCTTTTAAACTTTCTAGTATTTTCTGTAGAGATTTACTTCATGAACAATAATATACATTATGAGTTTTTTTACTATATTATAATTATGGGATATGGGCATCTAGTTTTAAATTTAAATGTATCAGTAATAAATTTAGACAACCCTGTTTCATTATTTTCTGGATTTATTATTACTGATATAATATTTAAATAAAAGTTTAATTTAGGAAAATAACCAGACGGAAAAAGCATTCATAGTCAAGCTTACCTTCCTGAACCATCTAAGCTAAGAGAAATTAAATGAATAAATAATTTATTTCTCAAAAATAAGAATTCATTTTGCTTAAAAGCAAGTTTCTCTCTCCGATGTAATTTTCTAGATCTTCATTAAAAATATTTCTAAACGCATTTTTATGTAGTTATAAAAAACACCATTACACTCTCAATGTATTTTTTCTTAGAATCAATAAAAATAATTATTTCTAAAAATGCTTTTAAAACTTATATAATTTTCTGTAGTGACTAACTCATAAATAATGATATACATTTCAATTTTGTTATAACAGTTCTGTATTTATGGGTATTTGGCCATTTAACTTTCATTTAAAATATCAGTAATAAATTTAGTTAAGACCATTTCAATATTTCCTAGATTTATTGTTACTAATATAAGATT
>CM063510.1:167403545-167406045 GCA_032207245.1 Pardosa pseudoannulata | reverse complement strand
TCAAATTCCATAAATATGTGGGCTTTGTTCCAGTCTGGTTGTTTTCATAAACTAAACTTTTATTTAAATATTATATTAGTAATAATAAATGCAGGAAATATTGAAATGGATTTGTCTAAATTTATTACTGATACATTCAAATGGAAACTCGATGCGGAAAATTCAATAAATATAGTATTTTTATAACAAATTTGAATATGAAATGTTTATTGCTATTTATGAAGTAAATCACTTACAGAGAATTTTTATTTAGCAACAAATATTTTAAATTCTTTCTAAGATTAAAATATAGTGAAAGTAAAACATTTTTTTCATAACTACAGTATTATTTTTTCCAATGTTGGAGCATTTGCAATTGCAGCAATTTCCATTAACATTTGCACATATTTCCTGGTCATTTCATTCTGGAAGTACCATATAGACCAGGGTTGTATCGATTTTAACCATGGGGATTTAAACCAGGGGTTTTAACTGTCCTGGTCAATATCCATTTTGACCAGTTTTGACCTCTGAAATTCACTTTTGAATATTTTGATACTAATCGAACATAGTTTACGCATATGAGAAAGGCAAGTTACATTTGTTAAGAATGTCATAATATAAATAACACCAACAAAAAAAAAACCAAATATAACATAACACTAAGATACAAAAAAATGTTTTACTTATTTTTTATACAAGCTGTTTTATATGTAACTAGCAAGTTTGCCTGTGCTTCGCTACGGTGAACTTAATATATTACTTTTTCGTGAATAACTCTCTAAATTCGTCACAGTTCAGTTCGAGTCATTGGCATGTTTATATATTTCTATCATAAGCGTATTATAACATTATTCAGTTTTTATAATCGAATTTGTCGTATATTAAATTTGCTCAAACTTTTTTTATTGTAAAATATAAGCTTAACCCTAAATTGCATTACTGTATTACTACTGTACGCTGATTAGCAAAGTTAACAGATCTTGCCATATTACGTGATAGAATAGGAAGCACAGGTTTTGACAGCAACAGTGCTAATTTTGTTGGTAGTAATAAATATTTTCCAAAATTAAGGAAATTTATGACAAACCACATAGTTTTGTATGAAACAGAAACACACATTCATATCGACAACCATATGAATATGAAGATAACTATATAAAATGATAGGTTTTATTTGGCCATGAGAGTCACTGAAATTTGTACTTTTTGTACTTAGAATATTGTTCATATGCATTTCATTGTAACATAAAAATGAACCAAGAATTAAATTTAAAATTAGTTCTCATATAAAAATGCTATAATTTGCGTCACATAGAAATGAAAGTGAATCACTTTATATCTCAAATTTCAGTTCAAATCGAATAGATACTAAGCAGACGATTTTAAATAATATAAAATAAGAAATGAATAAATGCAATATTTAAATGAATGACGTCATAATGATAGAAAAATATCATTTTCGCCTATTTATTATGTGATGAATTGAACATTTTAATCTCCTGCTTTTAACCGTGGAAAACTGCGTTTAAAACAATTACTTGGGATGACGTCACATTGCTAGAAATATTGCTTCTTTCCCTTAGATATGATGCGATAAATTAAAAACTTAATCGTTTGCGTTTAACCGGGGAAAATAATGCTTGGAATAATGACATGAAATGCTCGAAAAAGGGGGAAGGAATGAATTTCGAACGTTGAAAATTTACAAAAACCTTCCCAGGGATATACCTAAACATTTCCCAAATTTTCACGGTGATTGGATGCATAGTTTTTGAGTCTATTGAATACTTACATACAGACAGACAGACACACACAAATTCATTTTTATATATATAGATTTATGTTGAATTAAAAAAACGGTTACAATTAACAAGTTTTATAGTTGTTTCTAAATTTAAACCATTTCATAATTTATTTCAGATTACTCCAAACTTTGGAAATAATTTTTCTATAAATGAATAGCTGGCACAACAGTTCATTAGAGGCATCGTAAAATCAACAAATTTTATGTTAATGCTTTTAAAATTTTTCATTGCTGACATCAGGTCCAAGTGTATTTGATGTTTTTTGCTGCAACTGGATTACATTTTAATAATTGCATGTGCATGGTTCATTTTTAACATTGAAACATTCTTATTATACTGCATAAGCATGTTAAATATTGTGAACTTGTTAGTGTAATATTTTGTTTAACTTCACTACTATTTTTATTGCTTATTGAAAGTTTCTTCTAAGTACAAAATATATTATAAAATAAATTAAAACAATTTAAGAGAATTTTTAACAATTCTAACCACTTCTGACCATTTTTGACCACTTTTGGAAGGTTAAAACCACTTTTATCCAATGTCCGGGTCAAAAACAGTTTTCACCAGTCAAAATTACAACCCTGATATAGATGGCCAACCTTACTCCCAAGGACAACACAAACCAACAAAGTGGTTCCTCATAGTTTAAAAGCAAGGACATGAAGAAGACCCCAGGCTTGTTGCCATTTCCAAAGGAATCGTTTGAGAAC
>CM063510.1:167393545-167398545 GCA_032207245.1 Pardosa pseudoannulata | reverse complement strand
ATTGACACAGCTCTAAAAATTGTACGGTGGCTATATATATATGTATGAAACGGCATTTGATATATATAAATTTACTTCCATATGGCACTCAGAATATACAGCTCAATATACTATATATATAATATATTCGGGTATATATATATATATCTTGGACGATATATATATATATATATATATATATACATATGTAATACATGTAATATATATTAATGTATGTATTACTATTAATCCATGTATGTATATTATATATATATATTTGTTGTACATATGTATATAACTATGTATAGTATGTATATAGACCGTAGCCAATATGTATATCATATAAACCCCCCTATTTTATACTGTATCGACTATATATGTATATGTTATATATACACGTGTATATATATATATATGTATATATATAATATATATGTGTATATATATATGTATAATATATATATATATTGTATGTATATATATTATATAATTATATATAGTATGTATGGTATATTATATATATATATGTATGTACTTTGTAATATATATATATAGTATGTGTGTATGTATGTATGTATATGTGTATATATATATATGTATGATATGTATTATATATATATATATATATGTATATATATGTATATATAATAATATTAAATATATATTATATATGTATATATATAATGTATATGTATATATAATATATATATAATGTATGTATATGTGTATATTTATATATTGGTTATTTATTTATATATGTATATATATATATATATATATATTATATATATATTTTATATATATATGTATATATATATTATATATTATATATATATATATATATAGTATTATATGTATACGTATATATATATATTTATGTATATATATAAATATATTATAATATGTATATATATTAATATATATGTATATGTATATATATCATATTTGTGTGTAATATATATTATGGAGAGGTATCATATATATATTTGGTATGTATATATATGTATAGATAAATAGATATATATATATATATATGTATGAAGTCATATGTATGTATAATATATATATATAATATATGTGTATATATTTGTGTGTATATATATGTGTAGATATTTAGTATATATATATTTATATATATAATATATAATTATATATATATATATGTATATATATATATATATATATATGTATGTATAAATATAAACAATGTATATATATATGTGTATATATATATATAATATATATGTATATATATGATCTAAATGTATATATATATATGTAATATATATATGTATATATATGTATATTATATGTATATTATATATATATATATATACTATGTTATATATATGTGTGTATATATATTTTGTATGTATGAAACTATGTGTGTATATATATGTATATGTTATATATATTAATATAGTATATATATATATAAGTATATTATCTTTTCCAATAATATATATATCGGATAATATATATAATATATTAATATAATATGTATATATATATGTAGTATATATATATATGTGTATATATATATATATGTTATGTATGTATATATGTATAATATATATATATATATATATATGTAATATATATGTATATATATGTTATATATATATGTATACTATATATGTGTGTGTATATCTATGTGTAGGTATTGATATATGTATAGTTATATATATAAACTTTAATATAACTTTTCATCAAATACATACGTAAATAGTTTTTAGTTAAGTAATAAATGTACGTAAACTTTCATTCCTTATTACGAATCCCTTCATTTCGCATTATCAAAATGTATGTATATATCTATATTTTCACGGTCTAAATATGAGATTTGACTCATAGAATATATGAAATATAAATATATATTGTAATACATATAGTATAAAGTATAATATAAAATGTTATAAAGTATATAAAGTATAGCATAAAGTAAATATAGAGAAGAATTCGAGAACAATTACATTCCAATGACAGAAATTCCTGCTACTGATGCACGGAAGATTTGTCAAGTTCAATCATCATGCAAAAGAAACAGATGTAGAAACCATAGTGCTAAATGTAATATAAATGCTTGCGGAAAATATGTTTCAAAAACAGATTTTATACGTAAAAAAATGTTTTTCATGAATTTTTTTATGATAAACATTTTATTTAAATTAATTTAGAACTATTTTCTGTGCAAAAAAACTCCAATTTTCTTGTATGAGTCAAATTGGCTCACTTCAGTAAAAAAAGGTATATGATCAACATCCGTAAATCTAGTGTTAAAATGAAAACTTGACTGGCATCAAATTGGAGTAGCGATTAAATATCTGTAGCACTAAAGCATGTTATGTGCCTTAAAATGTCGCTGGAAAAGAAACAATAGATCGAAAGCTATATGTTTTAGCTTTCCGATAAAAAATACTATTATTCGATTATTAAATAAAACGGGAAAATCATGGTTTTAATATTTCTACAAGTAAAATAAGTGACATTTAAAAAAGAAAGAAATCAATGTCAAAGTTTTCATTTGACTAAGGAAAAAGCAAAAAATGTATACCCAATAATACGCATACATGTTCTGATATCTAAAGTCGCATCTCTTGTTTAAACTGCAAATAAAATAAAATTAATCCAACCTCTCCTTCAATCCTCCATGAGTTATCGGAAAGTCATTTAGTTTGATGTTTTCTAGCATTAATTCTTTGCTCAGCGGTTAAAAGTTAGTATACATATAAATGGCATACATATATACATGTATTATATTTTGTAAAGGCCGTTAATCTAAATTTATTCCTACGACAGGAAACACTAGGCTTCTTAAATTAGGAAGAAGCTTCTGAGGTAAACATATTCAAAATTTCTCTCACAAAAAAAGAAATCCTGAGAAAACTCCTGAAAAAGAGAAAGTAGAAGATCTTGGTCTTTGATCAAATGTAAATATAAAAAAACTATGTAGTAAGATAAACTATCCAAATATCTATTTCCCTTCAGCAAAGAAAAATGATTTTAGTAATATTAAAGTATAACCTTAAAGAAGACAAATTTCTTCTTTAATTTAAAGTGCTATCAGACCCATAAGCTGTCGAATTTAAATTAAACTATTATAGTTTAAAAAAACTATGTAGTAAGATAAACTACCCAAATCTCTGTTTCACATCAAAAACAAAATTATTCTCGCAATATTAAAGTATAACCTTAGAAACAAATATCTAATCTTTCACAAAAACTATTCTTGGCCCATTAAAGTATAACCTCAAATATGAGAAATTTCTATTTCACAGTGAATCGAGCCCAAAATTTAAAGAAAATAAAAAAAATAAGTATAAGATAAACTATCCAAAATATGACACTTCAACAAAGAAAAAATTATTATAACCTAAAAGTATAACCTTAAAGAAGACAAATTTCTTCTTTCATTTAAAGTGTATCGAGCCCATAAGCTGTCGAATTTAAATTAAACTATTATAGTTTAAAAAAACTATGTAGTAAGATAAACTATCCAAATATCTATTACACTTCATAAAGAAAAATTATTCTGGTAATATTAAAGTATAACCTTAAAGAAGACAAATTTCATCTTTCATTTAAAGTGCTATCGAACCCATAAGCTGTCAAATTTAAAAGAAACTATTCTGTTATAGTATAAACCGTTAAGAATAAAAAACCATGTAGTAAGTCCAAATTAAAATAAACTGTTATATTAAGTCCATGTAGTAAGATAAAATATCCTATTTTCACTTCAACAAAGAAAAATTATTCTAGCAATATTAAAGTATAACCTCAAAGATGAGAAATTTCTTCTTTCATTTAAAGTGTATCGAACCCATAAGCTGTCGAATTTAAATTAAACTATTATAGTTTAAAAAAACTATGTAGTAAGATAAACTATCCAAATATCTATTTCACTTCAGCAAAGAAAAATGATTTTAGTGATATTAAAGTATAACCTTAAAGAAGACAAATTTCATCTTTCATTTAAAGTGCTATCGGACCCATAAGCTGTCGAATTTAAATGAAACTGTCAAATATGAAAGTTAATATAAAAAAAAAAAAAACATGTAGTAAGGTAAACTATCCAAATATATATTTCACTTCAACAAAGAAAAATTATTCTGGTGATATTAAAGTATAACCTTAAAGAAGACAAATTTCATCTTTCATTTAAAGTGCTATTGGACCCATAAGCTGTCAAATTTAAATGAAACTATTATATTTAAAAAACTATGTAGTAAAATAAACTATCCAAATATCTATTTCACTTCAACAAAGAAAAATTACTCTAGCGATATTAAAGTATAACCTTAAAGAAGACAAATTTCATCTTTCATTTAAAGTGCTATCGGACCCATAAGCTGTCGAATTTAAATGAAACTATTGTAATTAAAAACTACGTAGTAAAATAAACTATCCAAATATCTATTTCACTTCAACAAAGAAAAATTACTCTAGCGATATTAAAGTATAACCTTAAAGAAGACAAATTTCATCTTTCATTTAAGGTGCTATCAGACCCATAAGCTGTCAAATTTAAAAGAAACTATTATAGTTAAAAACATAGTTTTACTTAGATGTAGTAAGATAAACTATCCAAATACATATTTCATTTCAGCAAAGAAAAGTAATATTAAAGTATACCAATAGAGTTCGTTAAATAGCATTTTTTTTGTTTCATTTAAAGTGCATCGAACCTAAAAGCTGTGGAATTTAAATGAAATTATTGTGATTAAAAACAATTTTAACACATTACGTGCGGGTACGTTTCGCAGTTAATTTGTACCGGGAGCGGGCGTTTTGTGCGTCAATTTAGTTATTCAGTTAAATCTTAATAGATCGAAAATTATTTCATTTTTTAACCAACTTTTAGTATTTTACATTGAAATATATAAATAAATATATAAATAGAAATATATAAATAACAACCATAAGATTTTTGTAAACACAAAATATATTTTAGTCGATAAATTTATAATAGTATCGTAAATATGAAAAATCGAATAGAAATTATAGTTTATAGTTTTACTTTT
>CM063510.1:167378545-167388545 GCA_032207245.1 Pardosa pseudoannulata | reverse complement strand
AAATTAATATCTTCTTTACATGCCCAACACCCCTTCACAGGCCTTGGCTGCTTCAAACACACGCTCCCTCCTTTGTTGAGATTTCTGAACTGAGATTTTTTTTATGGAGTAAGGAGTCTTTACACCCAACCCCCAGACTGGAGGACCAGTCCCCTGATATAATCCCCAGTGGCAGGGTACCCGGCTATACTCCCTAGGCACTGGGTACCCTTTTAGTCACTTCGTCCGACATGCATGAGCTACATTGGGACCAGTCTTTTCCCAGACGGTCACCACATGGGTGAAACTATTTAGCCTTTCAATATTTTCCCATGGATGTAGTGATTCAAATGTGTGCTATCTGTTTATCTGATTATGTAAATGGCAGAGAACACTCGAATACTTAAAATTTTCATGATTACAATACTTATAAAATTTCTAAGCTGAAAACAATGGTTCTGGAAATATTGTGACCAGTAACAAAGTGAAAAGTACCTGTATATCTTTTCCTTTACCATAAAGGTGTATTTAAAAAATTATTAACCACTCTTTATCTCTCTTTGTCTCCCTTGCATTTTTCATAAAGGCTTCTTTGAAAGATGTCTTAACTTCACTTATAGTGATGTAGAAAGGAATCTGTTCATCCGATAATTGTATAATTTTGGCACACTTCTTAACGATGAAGATGTCTTTTTGTTTCCCTGTAAGCCACAGTATGTTGGATACCACACACCACCTTTGCATCCACCTCTATGTGCTTCACCTTGGTAATGTCTAACGGCTAAATGAACTACAATTCCATCATATATCAAGATATCAGACAAATTAAAAGTTCTACCATATGTAGTAAAGTATATATCTTTTATTCTAAACGGCAACACTATTAATTTAACATACTTTCTATTTGTATTTATGTGGGTATGTGATCTTTATGGCTGTAATAAGCAGAAGTCTGGCCTGTACATTTCCTAAAGTCCAGGCTATGGAGCAAAGAATAGATGTTTCTGTTTAGTCCGACACATTCAACTACATTCTCAGTTTAGCCGACCATTTAGATATTCTTAGCTAGGAAATTTCATTTCTCATGATTTCATATCTTTCCCCATCAGGATATAGTCGAATGGGTTGTTTGTAGTTGTTTAAAATCGACTTTGGGCTCATGTGAAAAAATGGTAAACCGTACTGCTCAAAATCTTATCATTCCTTTCTTATATGCCAGATAACTTTCAGACTAATATATTCATCTTGCCCGATCTCTGTTTCCAAAATTTCGTGCGTGATCTGAAACGGGATCCATAAAATGAGCCGGCCAGAAAAAATATTCTTGTGCTCATCTACAAAGGGTCTGCATATCCATCTTTCCAACCAACTATAAAGAAGGAAAATTTTCATGTTTGGAAGGTTAAGAAACCCTTAATTTTATTTACCTTGTGGTCTATTATCTGCAAATTTTACAATACGAAGTACGATTATAGCGTTAAAGGCAAAGCCAACGTATAAGGTCGAAATTCAATTAGGTCTAATTGACCTAGAGTTTTGAAATTTTACACCCGAGCTAAGTCCCGTGATTTTACAATATAGCAATACACTATCGTTCTAAATATTTTTAATTTATTAATTTTATTTCCTTTTATGCAGCAAGAACTACTCTGCTTACTTTGCCTGTAAATGTTGCTTCACTGCAGCACTCTCCAATCCTAAGAAAAGACCTGGAAAATGGTTTGGATTTGAAAAACAGAATTTCGATTCTCTCTCTTCTTTTTATAATTTTTTAAAGAAAATCCATTAATTTTCTTTCTTATTTATCTCTCTGATACAAATCTTGCAATAAAAATGTGACTAACAAGAGCTTTGAAGTTTTTCATATGAAAAAATCCCTTGACAAAGTATTATAATTTATTTAATACCGTTTTTAATTCCAATAAAGTGAATGAACAGAACTAAAAACTAAAATATAAGAAAATTAATTTAAGTAATTATAGGAAAACTAAAAAAGTACTTATTAAAAAAAATTAAAGAGCTAAATTTTTTTTAATTTTTAAATATATTAAAAGTAAATTAAAAATTTCTATCGGAAAGTAACACTACTCGTTGCATAGAAATAAAATTATGTGTCGTGAAAACAACCGGTGATTTTTTATTCTATATTTTACCATATTTAAATTCATATATCTGGAAACTAAATAGTTTCCAGATATATGAATAAGGGGGTCTTACAATAATTATTCTGGTACAGTTAATTTGCTCAATTGACCACCCTAAAGATATAGTTCTTATAGTTTAAAATAAATTGTATTAAACGTAAAATAAAATCATTACCAAATTTTGTTTTTACATCCCCTATATGATAATAGCCCAAGTCCGTTTGTCCTCGAATTCATGAAGCGGTTGGACCAGGACTGGATAGAGGCATCCATATAGGATTAGTAAAATTCAAAGCGAGTAAAGTGTATCTTTTTCTATCGATCCTATTCTAAAATAAATTGGTATAAATAGGCTTCATATCACAGCGAAAAATACTATCGTCTTTAATACGTTCGAAATCCACCTCTTTAAAAATAACATTTTTTTCTAGCATTATGACGTCATTTCTTTAACCATCTCGTTTAATCATTCAATAAAAGCCGTTGCAGGTTGATGCCGTCTGTTGCAATACAAACAATTAGAACAAAAACCACAGACAATAAAGAATAAGAATGAAACAACTATTATGAATTATTTAAAAATTAAAATAATAAGTCTTTTATGAAAACTGAACACTCTGCATGAATTTCAGAGTTGGAGAAAAGCAGATATTATATGTCTCCATGCGGTATTTTACTGTGACGGACCATTTCAAATATATATCTATGTCGCGTCATACAGTTCTGCATATCTTCAATCGATTTGATCGTTTCGATTTTACGGTTAGTCTGGAAGGAAGATGTCTTGGAGCCATATTTTAAACCTCTCGATTACCTGACTACTACATGGAGCTCCGAATCTCCTATATAATAATAGCCTAAGTTATCTGTGCGTCCGTCCTCGAATTTATGAAGCCGTTGGACCTGGAATGGATAGAGGCATCCATATTGGATTCTTGATCAGTTAGGGTTAGCAAAATTCAGAGCGAATAAAATTTATCTTCTCCTAAACTATCTATCCAATTCTAAAATAAAATGGTATAAATGTGCTTCATATCACACCGAAAAATACTCTTGTCTTTAAAACGTTCGAAATCCACCCCTTCCCTCCTTTTCGAGCATTCAATGCTACTATTTCAAACACTATTTTAAATGCGAGCGATTAAATTTATCACTTTATCACATGATAAATAGGTAAAAATAACATTTTTTGCTAGCATGATGACGTCATTCCTTCAACCATCTCATTGAATCATTTCTTATTTTAAATTATTTAAATATCGTCTGCATTATTTTCATACGTTTTATCACTAAACTTAGATATTATGTAATTAATTTTCTTGTATATTTGGCTTAAGTAATACATTAGGTACATATGTGATCATTTTAAATTTAATCATTGATTATTTTTTGTTTCAAAATAATTCTCAGCCAAAAAACAAGCCATTTTTACCTGCCTCATTTGTACTTTAGAATTCTTGAAAATTAAAAATTTTACTGATACCGTCATAAGACGGGCTATATGCTAGTTTAAGTTATAAAAATAATTTAATCTAATTTTTCAAAAAAAATTTATCTCCGTTAAGAACTCTTATACGTCAAGGCATCATATTATGTGGCTTGATTTTAAGTTCTTGATAACAGTTAGTAGAAAGACATTACCCAGATAACAAATTTAGTTTGCATCAAATTTTGTAGCAGTCTTGCTTTGCAAGCCTGCACACTTGCAGCAAGTTCAGCATGACAAGTCCGCAAGTTTAAAACAAGACTGCAGCAAGTCTGAGAATTTTCGCTTGCTTCAAGGTTGTCATGACAAAATTGCCACAGTTTTGCAGCAAAATAGAGTTATAAAGAAGTGGTCGCTTTATGTTCCGTCTAACTTGCAGAAGTTTTGCTGCAGGCTTTGTCGCATCAAATTTGTTATGACAAGATATTTTCCAGAAAAAATTAAACTTGCTGTAAGTATGCATGCTGTCTGGGTAAATAATTAACTCCTCAGACTTCCGAGATTATGTTAAAGAAGTGAATACAAGTGAAAAGTTGATACCTAAGAATTGTCAAAAGAGTGAATACAAATAAAAAGTTGATACTTCAAATCTGTCAAACACATTACTACAAAACAATATTTCTTTTCTAGTTTTTTGGCGGGTGAGTCGAACAATGACCGAATGGGTAGAACACTGTACTTCTTCACTGAAGTTCATGTATTCGAATTCCCCTGCTGGCATGAATGTTAGTAGCCATTCTTAATCAGCTTTGAGCAGTAGATTCTGGTTTCATTAGCCATCCTGGAGCAAAGAAGTAGTCCGTAGAACTCTAAACTAAATTAAACTTTCCTATAAATGTATGATAAATGTTGAAATACGTGTCAATTTCCATATCAGACTCAAGATTGCGCTGGATATTAACGGAATTAAAAAAAATTAGCCATGCGCATGTCAAAAATATTTCGGGAATATAGTTCGAGGTTATATTTTGGCGATTAATGATCAAGTGGCGAAATAAATTCGACACATTGAGTGTAACTTTTCCATAGCAGTTTCTCATTTGAATCTAGTGGATAGTGAATTAACCGTTTGAGTGCGGTGAAGCGCTATCGCGCTTTGCTTGTTATGTGCCAAAAATGCGGAGAAACACAATAGCGCTTCTCTTGTTTTGTACTGAAAATGCGGAGACGCTTCTGGTGGTTAGTATAATTTCGCATCTATTGAGAGCAGCTGAATTCAATATCAATCGCAGTTTGTATTCATTTTACTCAATTGTGATTTTTAATAATATAAGAATTAAACTAAAATACAGTAGTGAGTAGTAATGCAGTAGAGCCGTGGATTGTGGTACGGTAGACAAAATGAGCGTGTTTTATTTATTGGTTTATTTGCAATTAAAAACTACTTTTCTTTGTTGTATAGAAACTAGAAACTGTTTTCACTTTCTCAACAAGTGTTACACTGATCATTATCGATGCTATAGAGGAGGAATGGTTAGCAAGCAAAAATGCCACAGGAAGACTACCAATAAGTACAAAAATTTCTTTAGAAAAATTGTCCGGGTGAAACTTGCGACAACGGGATGTATGCAGTAAAAAAAATGGTAATGGAATGAGACGATTCAACTTAATTTGCTCTATATGTAAAAAAGGAATTCATGGGATTTGTGCAGCAAAACATTCTTGTAATAAGTGAGAATAAAGAATATTTTTGTTGGTAAAAATTTCTTGTTACATAATAATTAGTGTAAATTATAACCATTTATATTGTTCTCCATAAAAATTACTACGCATTTCATTCCGCACTATTAGCATATATATAAGAAGACTCTTCAGTGGTTAAGGCAAATAGCACTTTTTATTAGTCGTTGACACATTTTCACCAATTTACTTCAGTCACATATTGATGTTTTAAATAAAATCCCATTAGTACTCACTATCTGGTATTAATAAATAGGCAGTTTTTTAATTTTCTTGCCTATTATACTTAATTTCTTAATAAGAGTGTTTCAAAAATGACCGATATATTTGAAAAATCAATAAAAACTAAATGGGCAATGAAAGAAATACAGTTTGTTGCAATATACTTGGAACAACGGTAAATTTTCAGGCACACAAGCTTTACAATTTTCAGCAACAGATGGCGCTGCAGGAAATTAAAAAAATATAGAAGAAAATGCAGTCTGTGAGTCATCTTTCTGCTGTAAGCGTATGCTGTTCACAGATTGCAAGTTTGCTATTAAAAAATGGTTTATTCCTTAGAACAGAAGAACGCCTGGCCTGAGACGTTTACAAGGGTTTCTGAAAATTTCGTTCTGAGACTACGCCATATTATTACTGTGCATGGTAAATATGTGGAAAATATAGTAGATTTGTCAGTTTGCAGCGCCATCTGTTGTGAAATAATGTGACTAATTTTGAAAGTTTGTCTGCCTGAAAATTCAATATTGTCTCAAGTATATCGCAATAAACGGTGTATTTCTATCGCTGCTCGTTTAGTTTTTATTGATTTTTCAAATATACCGGTCATTTTTTAAACACCCTGTAAATACGGTGTTCCACAAAAGTATCAGAATACCTTAGATTATGTAAGGAAGAGTCAATCCTAGTCACTTAAAATTCAATGTGTTTTTGAGCAATGTGTGTTTATAAAGTAAAGATAAGATTTAAAGCAAAATATATCAAATTCTATGTAAAATTCCAAAATACTTTTTAATTGCTTTTTTATATTGATATTTCATTTCTGTATTACATTATGCTTTTGTTGTAAACCTTTGCTCTTATTTCAAACAAAATAAGTGTACCAATCATAATTATTGTTATATTTATATATTTCATTGAAACACACAGTTAAAATTTAAAAATTAAATTAGAAATAGGATCTGTAACGCAGTCAGCTTTGTTTATAAACTGCAAGCATATGTTAACTAGCATATAGCCCATCATATGACAGGATCAATAGTTTTTTTAATTTTCCAGAATTGTAAAGAACCCTATGAGGCAGGTAAAAAATGGTTTGTTTTTAGGCCGAGAATTACTTGGACCCAAACTCAATAATTTGTTTATCTTCCTACTCCTCTAAAGTCTCCCGATACTGTGAATGCAGTTTAGAATGCCGTTGAATTCATTTAGAAAGATAATTCAAAGTTTTCTTAACTACGTCGAAATTATCGTAAGTTCTTTTTCCCACAGTAATTAATGGAAGTAAAGGAATGAAACTATCATTTCCACTACACCCTGGAGGTCGGTAGAAATTGTTGTTAATAACGGAGATAAAATTTTCATTGCAACAAAAAATAATCAATGATTAAATTTAAAATTATCACATATGTACCTAATCTATTATTCAAGAAAAAAATATAAAAGAGAATTATTTACGTAATATTTAAGTACAGTGACAAAACGTATGAAAAGAATGCAGAAGGTATTTAAATAATTTAAAATAAGAAAGGATTAAATGAGATGTAATGACGTCATAATGCTAGAAAAAAATGTTATTTTTACCTATTCATTATGTGATAATTTAATAATTTAAGCTCCTTCTCTGAACCGGGGAAAATAGAGCTTGAAATAATGGCATTAAATGCTCGAAAAGGGGGGAAGGGGGAATTTCGAACGTTGCTAACCCTAACTCATTAAGAATCCAATATGGATGCCTTTATCCTCGCCAGGTACAACCGCTTCATCACTTTGAGGGCAGGCGGACAGATAACTTAAGCTATTATTATATAGAGGATGTAATACTGCTTGAAATGTGACAAGGGAGGGAATGTTGAAGTACGACACTTTGTGACAAAGGGAAGGGGGTACAACATATCGAGAAATAAAGTGTAATACCATTTATGGACAGCCCCCTAAAAAACCTATCCCATTCTCGACCTGATAAAAATGGGCAACTGTATTTATGCCGTATCACTCCATGGATTGCATCGAACGTCGAATATTTAACTCGGGAAAAAAACAGAAAAAAAAAATGTGTGATAATCGAGCGAAAAATGTGACGAAATTGAATGTCGACCAAAAATGTATCGAGTAGGTTTCTGTATCTGGATATAAACCTAACGTTACCCCTTTTATGTGTAAACGTACCTCTATTGTGTTCGCCGCTCTGCACCGATAAGGTTTCGTCGATCAATGTAAGCATGAAATTCATATTCCTTCATATTTCACTTCACATGGGAGTGAGGGGCTTTGACTACTTGGCAGTTCGACCGAGAAAAAAGTAGGCTCACAAAATAGGAATGAATTTGAAAGCTATACCAGATGAGGGAGCTACGCAAATATTGTACAGAATAAACGAGGCTGTTCTTTCATGGACACTCGCATATAATAGTGACTGCGAGTGATTAAGAGATCCAGTATTTACCTAACGATTTTAATATAAAGTATTATTATGAGTAACTAGGAAAATTCCCTATATAATAATATCCGAAATAGTCGTCCTCAAATTTATGAAGTGGTTCGACCTGGAAGGGATAGAAGCATCCATATTGGATTCTTGATGAGTTAGGGCTAGCAAAATTCAAAGCGAGTAAAGTTTATCTTCTCCTAAACTATTAATCCAATTCTAAAATGAACTGATATGCACTAAAGAGCCAAAACATTATGACAACCCCTACATTTTGCCATGTACTGGTCTGGATGACGTGGAAGGCACGTGATCAGGTAGAAGTGGTATTTACCTACTGCTGGAGAGTCTGAATCATTCTTTCACTTACTTCTGTGTGTGACGGGAAAGGCTGCAGATAAGCGATTTTGATAGAGGACAGATTATAATGGCTCGATAGCTCGGAACAAGTATTTCCGAAACTGCACGATTCGTGGGTTGTTCGCGATCTACAGTTCTTAGTACTTATGCAAAGTGGATGAATGACGATGAAACCAGCAGCAGACGACATGGTATTGGACGTCCACACGCTATCAAAGAAAAAGGTCGTCGGAGATTGTCTCGCGTGGTGAAGCAAAACCGAAGCCAGACAGTGGCTCGGCTGACAACTCAATACAATACAGGGCCAAATAGAATAGTATCGGAGCACACTGTTCAGCGGACACTGTTGAATATGGGAACGCTTTACACCACGTCCGGGTAGTCGGCCTGTTCCGAGGTATCAAAGAATGTCGTTACCAGCTTTCTTATCAGATGTATTATTCAATTTTATCAAAACAAATTATTTGCATTTTATTCTTTTTTTTCAAACTAGCCGAACCACAGCCGAATGAGTAGGCCGCTGCTCTTCGGTACTGGAGTTCATGGGTTCTAATTCCGCTGCTATCTTTTATATTCGTAGCCGTTCTGATTCAGGTTTAAGCAGCAGTCTTGATCTTGTTAGCCCTAGCGGGACAAAAGTAGAGTGTAGTGCCAATCATCTTCGCAATGATTTAATTTTGTTAAGAGAGATTTGAGCTATACAAACTATAGATAGAAGAACTTACATTGCACAAAATATGCAAATTCAGTTATCGAAGTTTAAAAACTTGCATCACTTTTCATTATTTTGTATTATAAAAATTGTATATGACGAAAAAAAGGGAAAGAGCTTAACTATTAGTTGGGGGGGATGCCTGAATCCCTTTATCACAGTCTTACGGCAGTAACACTGGATGAAAAGAAAACAGATAAGAACAGAAAAAAAAGTTCCGAAAGAACTAGATTCGGGAAGGCCTGTTAATATAAAAAGTTTTGCGAAAACTGTGTGTGAATGAAATGTTTTTCCCCCTCCCCAGTAAAATTCCTAGCGCTACCATTTTTGTTTTTTTTCCATCTTAAAATCAAACCCAAAGTCTCGAGCGTTATTGAAAACCCTTCGAAAGATGGTTCAACTTCACAAACAGTCTCGCGGAGGATTGTTACTGAGTCATGAACGTAGACTTGTCTAGACAGATTATTATTTTCAAGGTAGGAAGGCCAATATGCTTTCAAACACTAACACAGTCAGACACGTCTGCGTCTCCAGCCTCAACATTTCGCCATGATCGATCAAAATGTTTTTTGGTATTCATTTTGAAATCTCCGTTATTAAAGAGTTTCAGAGGCTTTAAAAATTAAAGTAATTGATAAAAAAATTCATCACGAATTATTTTTCTGCAATTAATTCTCAACATATTAAAAAATAGCATTGAAAATTCTTTGATGAACACGAATTATGGATAATATATTATACATCTCACTTTGTCATGAACTTTAGTTTACGGATATTATATTCAAAACTATTATTTTCATTACTAACCGTATTATTAAAAAACACCTGATCTTGCAAAGTCATTTTTGAAAACATTGTTGTGTTTAAATGTACTATGTACTTTTTACTCTGATACCAAAACTATTTATTTATGCCGAACGATGGCCGATTGGTTAGGGGACTGGCCATCGGTACCGCAGTTCATGGGTTTGAATCCCACTGTGACATGGATA
>CM063510.1:167313545-167373545 GCA_032207245.1 Pardosa pseudoannulata | reverse complement strand
AAGCATTTTAAGTGTTACGTCTCTGTTTACGTGTAATGAAACTTTAATTTTAAAACTTTAAATATCCCTTTTGACTATTCCTAAACTAGTTTTGACTATTTTTCTCTTGACGTCTAGACGTAAGTATGTGCGTACGTATTCGCATAACTCAAAAACTTTTAGATAGCCATAGAAAGTCGGAAAAATTTTTGTAGGATTATTATAACGTCTAGTTGTGCACCTCCTCTTTCAGTTGCATTATGAACTCTATATAATGAAATATTTCAATATAACGAGTAATTATGCTGTTGAGCATAACTCAAAACTATGGACCTTAGAAAATCGAAATTTTTTGTAGGATTGTTATAACATCTAATTGTACACTTCCTCTTTCAGTTGCATTATGAACTCTATATAACGACAGATTTCAATTTAGCGAGTAATTACGTTGTGGAGCATAACTCAAAAACTATTGACCGTAGAAAGTCGAAAACTTTTGTAGGATTGTTATAACGCCTAGTTGTGCATCTCCTCTTTTTGTTTCATTCTAAATTCTATATAACAATTATAATTAGAATATTCTATATTCTAATTTCAACATAACGAGTAATTACGGTGTGAAGCATAACTCAAAAAGTATAGTAGAAAGTCGAAAATTTTTTTGTATGATTGATGTAAGGTCTAGTTGTGCACATCTTCTTTCAGTTGCATTCAGAACTCTATATAATGAAAAATTTCAATATAACGAGTAATTATGCTGTAGTGTGTAACTCAAAAACTATTGGCTGTAGAAAGTCAAATATTTATTGTAGGATTGTTATACCGTCTAGACGTGTATCTCGTCAGGAGTATTATGAAATCTATATAAATAAAAATTTCAATATAACGAGTAATTACGCTGTGGAGAATAACTCAAAAACTATTGAACGTAAAAAATCAAAAATTTTGTAAGATTATTATAACGTTTATTTGTGCACCTCCTCATTCAGTTTTATTCTATATAACGAAAAATTTCAATATAACGAGTAATTACGATGTGGACCATAACTCAAAAAGTATAGTAGAAGGTCGAAAAATTTTTGTACGATTGATGTAAGGTTTAGTTGTGCACATCTTATTTCAGTTTCATTCAGAACTCTATATAAGGAAAAATTTCAATATAACGAGTAATTATGCTGTGGACATAACTAAAAATTGATTATAAGGTCAAAATCTTGTATTTAAGACTATGATAATATCTAATTGTGCTCATACTCTATTAATTGCTATCTGAATTTATGAAACGGTTTGACCTGGAATGGATACAGACATCCATATTGGATTCTTGAAGAGTTAGGGTTATCAACGTTCGAAATCCTCCCCTTCCCCTATTCCCAAAAATAACATTTTATTTCTAGCATTATGACGTCATTCCTTTAGCCATCTCATTTAATCATTTCTTATTTTCAATTATTTAAATATCGTCTGCATTATTTTCATACGTTTTATCGCTGAACTTAGATATGACGTAAATAATTTTCTTTTATATTTGACTTAAATAATAGATTAGGTACACATGGGGTAATTTTTAATTTAATCATCGATTATTTTTTGTTGGAATGAAAATTTTATCATCAGTATTAACAACAAATCCACCTACCTCCAGGGTGTAGTGGAAATGATAGTTTCATTCCTTAACTTCTATTAATTACTGTGGGAAAAAAATTGGGAAGAACTTAACGATCATTTCGACGTAGCTAAGAAAACTTTGAATTATATTTCTAAAGGAATTCAACGTGATTCTAAACTGCATTCACAGTATCGGGAGTCTTTAGAGGAGTATGAAGATAATCAAATTATTGAGCGTGTACCAAATATTCTCTGCCAAAAAAACAAACCATTTTTTATCTGCCTTATAGAGTACTTTACAATTCTAAAAAATTAAAAATTTTTACTAATCCCGTCATATGATGGGCTATATGCTAGTTTAAAATATTTCCTTCCAGATAAAAAAAAAATTCTTAAAATTAGGATGCGATATGAATTTATTTAATAAAAAGAAAATCAGGTATGAATTTTATTGCAGAATTCTCTACATATTCGAATAACCGTCATCGAAACATATATATTTTTATTTTGAAGAAATAAGAAAACTCCACTTTTATGTTTGTAACAAAACTACCTGAATTCAAAAGTCCAAAGAGCTTTTTAAAGGCGCTAGTACAACTCAGCATGCAATAAATAAAAGAAATTCCTTTTTGAAAATATCCAACACTTTAAGCGTCGTTAAACAAAACTCAAGAACGGAAGTAGACTCGTTTGAAATACATAGTTATTTACAGTTTTGCAGGATTTATTTTCTCTCAGATGGAATAAATTTGCTTTAATAAAGTTATGAAAACTGATATGCTTTTCTCGTGAAAAAATGTATTTGAAATATAAGGGGGCAGTTGTAAAAATTTAAACTCGAGTGAGTATGAAAGCTTCTGACTTGCATAAATAGTGCCTTCTGTATAAATAAAATATAGTACACAGACGGCAAAAAAGTTAAAAAATTTTGTATTTGAATTAAGTTCAAAATATGAAACGAATGAATATTCAGCAATTGGTTAACAATTCAACTGTAGTCTATTTAATGGTCTTAAGAATATGAATACTAAAGATGATGCCATTAAATGTTTTCATATTTCAAAAAAGATATTTTTGTATTTAATATATTTAGTTATTTACTTTCATTTTTTAATAATTTTTTTTGCTTTGCTTTGGTTTTTGTTTTGGTTTGGAGCGCTACGGTCTACTGTTTTGCACACGAGGGCTAATGAGACCGGGACCTACTGCTTAAAGTCGATTCCGAACGGCTACGAACATCCATGCCATAATGGGATTCAAACCCACGAACTCTGGTACCGACGATCAGCGCCCTAACCAATCGGCCAGCGTTCGGCTTTGCTTTGGTTTACTTTAAATGTACTACCTTGTATATAAGAGTAGATTAATAAAATATTATAATCAAAATCAAAATCCCCTATATAATAATAGCTTAAGTTGTCTATCCATCTGTAATCGAATTTATGAAACGGTTAGACCTGAATGTATAGAAACATCCATATTGGATTCTTGATGAGTTAAGAGTTGGCAAAATTCAGAGCGAATAAAATTTATCATCTCCTAAACTATAAATATGCTTCATATCAAAGCGAAAAATAATGTCGTCTTTTAAATGCTTCGAAATTCCCCTTCCCTTCCCCCTTTTTCGAGAGTTTAATACCATTATATCAAGCCGAATTTTAAGAGCAGGCGATTAAATTTATCAATTTATCACATAATAAATATGTAAAAATAACATTTTTTTCTAGCATTATGACGTTATTCCTGTAACCATCTCATTTAATCATTTCTTATTTTAAATTATTTAAATATCGTCTGCATTATTTTCCTAAATTTTATCACTGAACTTGGATATTACGTAAATAATATGTGATAAACATATGTGATAATTTTAAATTTAATCATCGATTATTTTTTGTTACAAGATAATTCTCAGCCAAAAAACAAACCCTTTTTTTACCTGCCTCATAGGGTACTTTACAATTCTGGAAAATTAAAAATTTTACTGATCCCGTCATATGACGGGCTACATGCTAGTAATAAAATATCTAGATTCAAAAAATAAACACAGCATAAAATGTATATAAAAGGTATCAGTTCAATTTCTTATTTAATTAAACAAGATTCGGTGGGGAAAAGTTCTGTAGTAATAGAAAGAAAAAACGGATTTAAATTTTTTGGGGGTTTGGAACGTTACGGTCTACTATTTTGCTACACGAGGCTAATGAAACCGGGACCTACTGTTTAAAGCTAACTGTTACGAACATCCATATCAGCGGAGAGATTCGAACCCACGGACTCTGGTACCGAAGAGCAGTGCCCTACCATTCGGCCATAGCCTGGCTAAACTTTTTGCAAGCGATAACAATGTTAACTACAAGTCATAGAAAATGTTGATCCCCACCCCTCTAGTCTATTTTCTATCCATTGAATCAATTCATTTTCTACTTGCTGATATTGTTTGCTTCTGGAAGAAGAATCAGATACTGGAGAGAAAACAATTACTAACATTTCTCGCTGCATTTCAGATGCAGCAATCATCTACCTGTGCATTTCCCATTCTGGTAACTATGTAATACAAAATTGCTATACGTTTAAACAAATTTCTTGGTTTATCATTCTCTTTAACTTTGACCTTCAAATCGTTCTCCTATTCCATACACACTTGCACACACACATATATGTGTATAACATTTATTATAACATATTGTTGTAGATTATGCACAAGATATAGCTAAAAAGAAACAGGATTAGCACTATAGAACCTTTATTTTTTTTTATTATTCCCTATTTCAACATTGTCTCCTTCGATATTTCCCGTACGTTGCTCTGTCGGCAGACGTGTCGAATTCATTAGAGGAGGGTTATTTGTTCGAGGTTGGCAATGACCAAACTTTCGTCGTTGATGGCTAAGGCACATAAAATAGGTTCGTGATCTCAATGACAAAGAAGTTCGAACGATACTTCTAGAGATACTTCGAGGCCTGGGGTCTTCTGCTTGGTCCCTGCTTCGAAATTATGAGGATCTACTTTGTGAGAGCAATGTTACTCTCATACATGACATTCCTCAAGCTACACGAGCTGTCTTGGTGGTGCTAAATGATTAGCAGTCTCACAACCGAGATCGGTTGACGTCTGTTGGCGTTGGGATAGTTGTCTATTCTGCTGCTGCACTAAAAATGTATATATATATTCTCCTCCACGATCCATATACAGCTCCATGCGTATTTTAAGTTGGTCAAAACAGCGTTCGTGGTGATTTTCACGAACCGCATATTCATGTTCTTTGGTTTGTCTTTAAAAAATCGAACTGTCTCAAATATCACTCCTTGCTATGTTCACATCGGGAAATAGCTAGGAGCAAGTTCGGGTAAAAAAAGGTGCATGCTTCAACACTGAGTTCATACACTTGGCTATAAACGTCTTGACAGAAAAGGTTAAATTTGAGAATCTTTTGTACTATCTCTGAATCTGTTTTCCTCGTGTTAAAACTTCCGCGTGAAATCTGACAAATCAATTCCCTCTCCATTCTTATCAGCAAGTGCATGGATACTGATCAGATGTAATTTTCGGATCAAAACACTGATTTTTCTAATGTTTCTGTCCGATGTCAAACTCCTAGACTTGGGGTCATCTTTCTTCAGTTTCTTCTCGTTCCAATTTGAACCATTTAAACGACTCAGAAACATGAGTGCGTAATAAGCATTTATTACCGTGTACTTGATTGTGTTGACACATTGATGTGTTGTTGTTTTCAAACAGTAGCATTTTTAAGGCTAGATACAGATACAAAATCCAATATGAATGAAGACTACAACCTAATAAGGAGACTCCAGTGGAATTGATGTCAGAAATGGAGAAAGGGATGTCACATGACTTGGTCATGCATCAACTGACCTTATCAGCAATAATGTTTGCCTATAAATGAATCAGATTGGTTATTTTTTATTCACACCTTGTATTTCTAAAAACATAAACTTTTCGAAAGTTAGTTGTGATTGGTAATCAAATGGACTTTCTCATCAGTGAAACCAACATGGTGACTTTTCGGAACAAAATCGTCGTGTCAACGAAACTTTGAATTGCCTATAGAAACATTACTTAAAGAATGCAGTACACTTACATTAAATGCTACAACCGATTATATTCTTGTAACATTATGTTAGCTGCTAAAGATAACTTATGAATCCTTTATTTTATTTGCAATTTAGTTCATCTTTAACGTTAAATTTAATATCATCTCACTTCCATTCCGTTGCCACATGCATGATATGTTTCCATATCCAATTGAACTGATCCAGAGGGCTTGGGCCAGGCAGTTCACAATAACCCCTTTCTACGGATTCTGTTGATCAGGAGTCAGTACAGATCCCTCTGCAAGATAGAGCAGATTCTATTGCGATGGAAAAAACGCCCGTTCAGCGTAGCGTATATAGCTGATAATTTTAGATAATAAAGCGAATATTTTTGTGTGTGGGTGTGTGGTTGCTTGCTATTAGGAATCTGAGTTTTCCAGACTTTCGGTATTGTACAGTTTTAAGTATAATTAAAATTAGTTTGCTGATTACGCCAGAATGATAACTTCAAACTGAACTCGTTTTACACAACGATATGTTCTTACTAGTAAACAATGGTAAAAAACTTTTATTAGTAAGGTGACCATACGTTCTCGAATTCGGGGACAGTCCCCAAATTTAGATCGTCTTTTATTTGGTTCCTAAAAACACTTTGACAACTTAAGGTCACAAAAAGACTGCAAATTTAAAGATTTTTTTTCCTTTTTCATCACTCTTACTGAGCTGCAGTTTAATTTTTTTATAGCTTTGATTTGGGCCAAATATTTCTGGTCGACACCGAGTCATTTGAGGCAATTTTGAAATCTGATAATTATATTGTTATTGTTTTGTCTATGTTACTGGCAAAACATATTTTAAATGAAAACAGTTTTTATTTGTAATAAACTATATATTTAAATAGCAAAATTTCCTACATTACTGGTAGAAGTATAATAAATCTACATTTTTTATTTTTTATAATAAATTCAAGCTTATGCTTGAAGAAAAGATAAAAATGTTGATAAAAGGCTAAAAATGTTAGTAATAATATATAATATATAGTTATAGAATTTATATTCACAGAGAACTTAATGCACTGGGAGTTTCAGTAAATATTCCTAGCTTCACAATATTGAAAAAAAAGCTATTCGAGTTGATTTTAAAATATATATTTTCTTATATTCCCAAATAAGTCCCTAAATATATTTTCTAGTGTCCTTAAGCATTCTTGGAGTTGGGGACACACCATTGATTTGACCCTAAGGTTCTGTTTAAATATATGCTCGCCTTAGTCTTAGTTATTTGTAAAAGACACTATTGATTTGTCCTAAGGTTCTGTTTAAATATATGCTAGCCTTAGTTATATTATATATATATATATATATATAAATATAATATATATATATATATCAAAATATAAATATATATATATATGATATATATATCGTATTGATATATATATTGATATATATAGTTATATATATATATATAATATATAGAATCAAGAAACGTTCCATTCAACCTCTTCCGTGTCAACTTTGTAAAAGATGATTAAAAATTTCTGAAAACCATAACGAAAAGGTTGTACCAACCTGTTCTCTGCAAACTTTATAAGCAGGTTTTGTAGAAAAACTTAGTAAGACTATTTAATCAACAATTCATGGCAACCTGTAAAAATATGATAATAAAATATCTGTATATAGTTATAGAATTTATATTCACAGAGAACTTAATGCACTGGGAGTTGCAGTAAATATTCCTAGCTTCACAATATTGAAATAAAAAGCTATTAAGTTGATTTTAAAATATATATTTTCTTATATCCTCAAATAAGTCCCTAAATATATTTTCTTATGTCCTTAAGCTTTTCTTGGAGTTTGGGACACACTATTGATTTGTCCCTAAGGTTCTGTTTAAATATATGCTAGCCTTAGTTTATATATATATATATATATATATATATATATATATATATATATATATATATCAAGAATATAAATATATATATATATGATATATATATATATTGATATATATATTGATATATATATATATATATATATATATATATATATATATATATATATATCAAGAAAACGTTCCATCAACCTCTTCCGTGTCAACTTTGTTAAAAGATGATTAAAAATTTCTGAAAACCATAACGAAAAGGTTGTACCAACCTGTTCTCTGCAAACTTTATAAGCAGGTTTTGTAGAAAAACTTAGTAAGACTATTTAATCAACAATTATCATGGCAACCTTGTAAAAATATGATAATAAAAAATATCTGTATAGCTAAAAGTTTGAGCCAACCTGTTCTTTGTCAACTATATTAAAAGGGTGCAATGAAAGGGTACTTGATAAAATCTTTCTTGAAAAGGATGCATCATCGTTTCCGTACCAACTCTTTAAAAGCTTAATTTAACCTTTTCAGTTTTTGCAAACTAGGAAGGTTGCAACAAAGGTTTACGTAAGGTTTTTATAAGGCTACATCCTTGTCAATAACAACCATAAAAAGGTTGTATCTTTTTCATTGATAAGATTGAATCAAAGTTGTGAAAACTTATATTGCTTTCTGGATTATTCAGTGAAAATAAAATAAGAACCAAGATAGTCGTTTTTACTATTATCCAAGTAAACATTATCAATAATTGGTGAAAAAAATGTTGCCAGAAAACATTTTTTTTCTCGTCTGAATTTCAGAAACAAAAGATTGACATATCTTAGTTTGGCTGCATCCCAGTGTTTTCTGTGCGAGAAATATTCTGATGGCGTGCCGTCATTTATTTACTTTTTTTTTTCAGATCTTTGGAAGAACCGTGATCTATTAAGAATTCTTGCAATGCAGTATCGATGATAAATACTAGGAGCCAAAGTTAATGGCTGCAGCTGTTATGTTTGTTTGCCAAGGATTAAATGTCATGCCAAATTTCCGCTGCTGAGCTTTTCATGCATTGCCAAACGAAATGCTGTGGTCGTGTCTTCTTTGGGTTATCTCATGATAAACATTTCCCATGGTGATTTCTTTTTATTTCCGCTATCCAGCCTTGTCCATAGTGTTCCGGAACAGCATGCCAGCTTTTTTTATATTGACAGACACATAGAAGGCGCCTATCAAACTGTACGATATGGTCTGAGACAACTGCCAGTATGCATTATTCCAGCAATTTATCTGATTACATCAGCAATTTTAAATCACAAATCGAAATAAATTATTTCTCATTGGATTTTTCTATCTTATAAGGAATTTCTTATCTGTTAACTTCTTATATTCGATGTTATCTTGTGTTAGTTTCGATTTTCAGTGATGGCATATCCATGCATTTATTCCTTTGCTTAACGCCAAATTATTTACACTGACACTTTACTTGAACACATTAGCATTTATAAAACATTTCAAAACTAAACACTTAAAATAATCGTTTTCACTATCTTTCATGAACTAAAAATAAAATATTAAATTAAATTATATGTACGAGGATATATATAGTATTCACATTTATTTCCAGCATAACCCTCATATGTGTAATGATCACTAATGCTGTATGAATACTACTTGATGAGACACTACTTGAAAAGTTAAATGTAAAACAAATTGCGTAATTTTTTTAGTGAGTTTAAATAAGTTGAGGATTTCCTTGTTAAAGACGAATGAATTCTCCATTTTGTAACACTTTATCCCTGCTGCTTTTCAATCTTAGATACAAATAAACGTTTTATACTAAATATTCTACACTTTTATTTTATATTTCTAGAAAGTATAATCTAGTATATTTTTTTAAGTTTTCGCTCAAAGAATTCAATTGACAGAAAAGGTCAATAACTTAATGTGTGAATTGTCCACTTATTCCTTTTTCTGCAATTATTCTTGCTTTTTTAATACAAAATATAGTAGATAACTCTTAAAATTATTACCTCTACATTAGCTTTATGTTACTTTTAATCTTTTTCTTCTTATCTCCACAACGTAATCAGTTTCGCCATTTTTAATGTAATATACATTCATTACATAAGAAAAAATACGATTATAATAATCTCATATTTAATTTCCCTCCAAGCTTAAAACAAATTTAATTTGCTTGAAAAATATAATTAACACCTAGTAAATTATAAAATTTTAAATAACATTATGTACTTCAGTCCTGCTTTTGTTCAAAATAGAATTTCAAATATTATTTTTATCAATTTTTTTGCTTCTAGATATTCAATATTGGCATACAATTTCAATACTTTCTCAATACAATTCTGCCTATTGAGTTTAGAGGAAATTAATAATTCTATTCAGAGAGTTAGCTCTCTTATCAAAGACATATATTTCACCCTTTAAACTAAGCTGTTATAAATTACTGTTTAATTTTTTTTTTAATTTTAAACAGTAATTTTGAAAGCACTAGCCCTGTTAAAGGAATCTTTCAACTAAATCTTGTTTTATAAAAACTTTTCTCTGTTCTTAAACTTATTATCGTGTCAGAGCATTACTAAGACAAAAAAAAAACCCGTAATGAATCATTCCGGTATCTGCATTACGCCCTACAATGAAGAACCAATTTAATTCTTTTGAAAGAGTTCAGCTTTACAATGATTTCTTTTTATCTCATTCTTTTAGGATCATGAATATTTTCGCTTCCCTCTTGCTGTATTGAACAATTTCTAATAAAACTATGAATAGCCGGGAAAAGCTGTGAAAGAAAAATAACCACTGAAACAAATTGGAAAAACGGAGAACTGGTTCGCAGCTGATAATCGTAATCGTTTCCTAGCAACGATCTGCTTCTCACTGAGAACTAAAATTGGAAAAAGACGGGAATGATGGGATTTAGAATGATGGAATTATTTTTGATTCAGATGCGCGGCTCTTACACGAAAATAAAACTGTCTGTGAGAAAGAAATACCATAATGTTGTAATTTCTGTAGAATAACGTGACCAGAAAAATCTGCAATGAGTTCCGAACTGAAAATAGCGCCATTATGAATGCAATAACAAATTAGATTCTGAACGATAAACGTATCCTTTGAACGAATTACTGTTATTACTAGCCATATCGAAGAAATCGACTGATCTCTATTTCGTTTTCTGGAAGCAAATGATAATGACATTTGGAATCACAATGCCTAGATAAATTATTGTTAGTGTTATTCGAACTATGGGTATATCAGTTTGGGTTAATCAGGACTAGATTGTTTTAGAAAAAGATTGCATTCACACAATGGCATTAATACCCTTACTACTGAAAATTACAATTTTTCATGACTTTTTTTTTTTTTAAATAGAACCAAATGTTGAAATAAAAGCAATCATCTTTTATTTCCCAATCATGAAATTAAATATCTTTGGTTTGTATATTTCTTTTACTGTTGGTAGGATTACCATTTCAATTTATGAATAAAATAGTACGTATTGGCGCATATTATTGTTAGGCGACCATATTTTTAAACAGTAATTTGGGAACAAACAGCGTGCTGTCTCCAAGTTCAAGAAAAACTTAAGGCTACTACATATTATTTTTGGGGACATAATACAGTAATATGTGTACCCATACTTTAAAACTTTATTGACTTAACTTTAAAATGGACTCGAATAGCTTTTTATTTCAGTACTAGCATATAGCCCGTCATATGACGGGATCAGTAAAATTTTTAATTTTCCAAAATTGTAAAGTACCTTATAAGGCAGGTAAAAAAATGGTTTGTTTTTTGGCTGAGAATTATCTTGCAACAAAAAATAATCGATGATTCAATTTAAAATTATCACATACGTACCTAATCTATTATTTAATCCAAATATAAAAGAAAATTATTTACGTCATATCTAAGTTCAATGATAAAACGTATGAAAATAAGGCATAATTTAAATAATTTAAAATAAGAAATGATTCAATGAGAGGTTTAAAAGAATGACGTCATAATGCTAGGAAAATGTTATTTTCACCTATTTATTATGGGACAAATTGATAAATTGAATCGCCTGCTCTTAACCGGGGAAAATAGGAGTTGAAATAATGGCATTAAAAGCTCGAAAAGAGGGGAAGAGGTGGATTTCGAACGTTTTAAAGAAGGCAGTATTTTTCGCTGTGATATGAAGCATATTTATACCAATTTATTTTAGAATCGGATCGATAGTTTAGGAGAAGATAAACATTACTCTCTTTGAATTTTGCTAACTATGGATGCCTCTATCCATTCCAGGTCCAACCGCTTCATAAAATTGAGGACAGACGTACAGATAACTTAGGCTATTATTATATAGGGGATTGTGAAACTATGAACATTTATGGAAACTGTGTATATTCAATTATCATTAATTATATAAAAAGGAAACCTCTTTATCATGTTTCTTACTATAACATACTCAAACTTGAATTTATTTATAATCAAAATAAAAATTGTTGATTTATTATACTTTTTATCAATAATGCATGAACAAAACCTACTTAAGTATAAAGTCTCTTAAGAATAAAAACTGTTTTCGTTTAACCCTTTAATGCTTAGAGTCTATTTTCAGATACCGATAAAATATAACTTGTAGTATTTTTACATTTTCTTAGAATGCATTTTTCATTCCAGGTAGAGGGAAATTTTATAAACAATCTACAAAATTTGGAAGAAATTCTATTATTTATAAATTATTTATTTAATATTATATTTTTTAAAAATTATTTATATAATATTATATTATTTATAAATTATTTATATAATATTATATTACTTATATATTATTTTTCTATTTATAAATTTTCCATTCGGATCAACACTTAATGACTTTTTGAACAAAACATATAAATTTACTTTATCGGCAGGTACAGAGACTGAAATCATGGCATATAAGGCGATTTCACGCAGCAGACCACATCTAAACTTATGACAATTCTAGCTTTAGTTTTAAACGGAAGGGCAGTTTATTGTTTGTCTATTGGCTATTGTAAACGTGAAAATGAATGTGAAGGTCATTATAGTAGTTCGTGACGTTGCGACAAATTGCTCTATTGCTTTATCTATTATAAAAAGCCCCATTACAGTACTTATTTTACATGTATTACCAAATAAGTCCTTTTTCAGGAAGTTTTTCGTTTTTCATAAATGGCATCCTATGGTGTTTAAAACGATAGCTGATCACTAACGTCATAGTATTCAAAGATGTTTGAACTTCCATTTTATTTTAATCTGTACAGTCCATAATAATAACTTAGATTCAAGTTATGCATCGATATGGAATCGACAGGAATGATTCGGAAATTAAAGAGTTTAAATATATTTTGCCAGTAATATAGACGAAATAACAACAATATAATCTCTATCTCCAATTTGCCTCAAATGACACATTATTTAGAAATTCTTGCTCAAATCAATAAAGCAATTTTACGCAGCAAGACACATCTCAATTTATAACGATTTTGGAGTTCAAACAGAAGGGCAGCATATTGGTTGCCTATTGGTTATCGTAAACATGAAAATGAATGGGAAGGATATTAAAGTAACTCGTGACGTTGCGTGAAATCGCTCTATAATTTAAACAAAATTAAAAAACCTCTTATCGAGCCTGCAATTCGTAAGCCTTTAAGAAGATATTATTATTGGATACTCGATATAATAACTCACTAATAATCACTGAAAAATAGCTTCATTTGAATGGTTTACTAGGATAAATTCTAAAATTTGGTGACTTTTCAAGTCAAGTAGTCAATTTATTTTTGAGGTTTTGTTTTAGGTTTGAAACGCTACAGTCTACCATTTTTCTCACGAAAGCTAGCGATGCCGGGACCTACTGCTTAAACCTGATTCCGAAAGGCGGCGTACATCCATGCCAGCAGCAGGACTCGAACTCGCGAACTCCAGTACTGAAGAGCAGCACTCTACCATTCAACCATCGTTCGGTTCTGTTTTTGAGAACAAAAGGAAAAGAGATCTAAATTTGAAGATTGTCCCTGAATTTCGAGAACGTATGGTCACCTTACTCATTCAAGACTTTATAAAAAAAGATTTTTTATAATCATCGTTTTTAAATGAATTGCAATTGTAGGTTTATTTGTTTTTAATCCTATATTTTAACGATCAAAATTTTAAACTTTTAAATTGGAGTTTAATGCTTTATGACTGTTTAGCAGATCTAAAACTTTCATAAAAGGTAACTTACCTGTTGTTTCTGCTTCTGATGTTCTTAGTAGGTGTAAAAGGTATTGTGGAATCAACTTCAGTTTCTAACGAATAACATTTATTTGAAATATAATTATAAGTAATAACAATACGTCCCATTACTAACACAAATTAGAGAAAGTTAATATTTTATATTTTACATCGCGTACTCACTTAGTGTAGTCTATTTTCAATAACAGTTTTGCTGGAATGCAACTCTTTCAGAAGTTTCACAGCATTTGTAAATTCTGCATGCAATTTTTGGGACACAATATTAACAACTATAAATGATAAATTTCAGAAGTGGATATAGTACAACCTGAGTTAAAAAAAAAAAGAATACGACCATAAAATTTGTCACCGAATTTATTTTCTACTCTCTCTAACCCTACTCCAGTTTTCGTTTTTTCAAAAATCTAAGAATAATTGTAAGTGTTGCCAAAATACAAAAACTAAAAGTTTTACAAGCATTTACAAAATAACATCTACAATTAGTGAAACATTTTAAAATTAATTATTTATATTTAAATTAATTATGTTTAAATTATGACTTAAATTAATTCTACATTAATTATCCGTTACAGTTTCATTTTTTCTCTTCACTTCAGTTCACCTTCAATTAAAAATTAAACAGAGTGGAGACACAGTAGAACAACCTCTACGCTTTTTAAAAGCAACAGATTCAGTTTACGATGCCACTCGATGGCCGAATAGTAGACCGCTGCTGTTAGGAACCGGAATTCGAGGATTCGAATCCCGCTGCTGGCATGAATATTCATAGTCGTTCGGAATCGGCTTTAAGCAGTAGGTACCGGTCTCATTAGCCCTAGTGTGCAAAACAGACTAGTTTACGATTAAGCAAAACAAACTAGTTTACGATTCCTTTCCTGGTGAAGAATTCGCAGATAACGAAAAACTTTCAACTGATTTATTTTGGTCTAAGTTGACTTGTGATAAGGCGATTATTAATGGATTGGAAATTTTTTCGCAAATTAGCGCATTTTTCAACAGGAATAGAAGTTGTAAACTGAATCCGTTGCTTTTTCAACGAGCACAGGTTGGCATATGATAAAAAATTTAGGTAATTTTAAACAACTCAATTATATCAACTTAAGGATATTGGGGTATACTGTGATACATTAATATAATTATAAAATATATTAATAGTTATTCAAAAAAATGCTTAAGTAGTCAACATACTACCTCTATTATGCTTTACCGCTACTTTGAAAATTTTATAAATACTACAAATGCAATTTGATTTATTTTTAATCCTTGTTTCAAAAATAAAATAGCAATATTATCGTGAATTAATAAATGAGATTTTCAAAAGCCGAAAAAAAAGAGTCAGAATTGTAAGATGTCATCTAGGTCTTATAAATTCAAACTCTAGATATTTATTAACCCGTGAAATAGATTCACTGGAATTTAGACTTTAAGAAAAGAATATGTTGTTAATATCGGTGATGAAATTTTTATTGTATCAAAAAGTAATCGATGATTAAATTTATAATTAGCACGTATATACGTATAATCTATTATTTAAACCAAGTATAAAAGAAAATTAATTACATAATATCTAAATTTATAGATAAAACGGGTGGAAATCGTGCAGACGATATTTAAATAATATAAATGAGATGGTTAAAGGAATGACATCATAATGCTATAAAAGTTTGCTAGAAAATAAACTATTAGAATGTAACTTCTTTACTAACTATTCAAATGAACTAAACTTTTAATATTCTCGTAATCAATCACTGTAAGTATTTGTGCCAAGTAAATTTATAATGTTAGAGAAATGTTTATTTGAGTAAAGAGAAATTTAATGAAAGAATTTGTTTAATTTATGACACAAAATTAATAAGTTAGATTAGAGAATTTTTATTTATGCAAAGGTCTTTAATAACACTGTTTATAGATTTTTTTAAAACATTTTTTTCGTGAAAAGTATGATTAAGCATTTATTAACTAGCATATAGCCCGTCATATGACGGGATCAGTAAAATATTTAATTTTCCAAAATTGTAAAGTACGCTATGAGGCAGGTAAAAAAAATGGTTTGTTTTTTGGCTGAGAATTATCTTGCAACAAAAAATAATCGATGATTCAATTTAAAATGATCACATATGTACCTAATCTATTATTTAAGCCAAATATAAAAGAAAATTATTTACGTAATATCTAGGTTCAATGATAAAACGTATGAAAATAAGGCATAATTTAAATAATTTAAAATAAGGAATAACATCATAATGCTAGAAAAATATTATTTTTACCTATTTATTATGGGACAAATTGATAAATTGAATCGCCTGTTCTTAACCGGAGAAAATAGGAGTTGAAATAATGGCATTAAAAGCTCGAAAAGAGGAGAAGGGGTGGATTTCGAACGTTTTAAAAAAGGCAGTATTTTTCGCTGTGATATGAAGCATATTTATACCAATTTATTTTAGAATCGGATCTATAGTTTAGGAGAAGATAAACATTACTCCCTATGAATTTTACTAACGATGGATGCCTCTATCCATTCCAGGTCCAACCACTTCATAAAATCGAGGACAGACGTAGAGATAACTTAGGCTTTTATTATATAGGGGATATGTGAGAACAAAGAGATACATTTAGCCTTCCTTTAAAAATAAATTATTTATCGTATTTATCGCCGGCTAAAATTTTTAATAACATTTTTACTGTTGTCTTTGAAACTCGAAGTAAATGTTTAATTATTAAAATAATCTATCGTTAAACTTACACACTGGTTCCTGAAAGTTTTGGATTTTGCGTTGATAAAAATTCTCCTGATAGAGTGATCACTTCCGCTAAAAATAAGTGATGAAATAATACTTCGGCAATCACATCAGCAATTATCTTTTACTATAAGTTCTTTGCTTCAACTTTCCATCTCCGCCACAATTGTTGTTCTCCAAACTATGTTAAGAGTAAAACACTAGTTCGGATCATCACTGACACCTTAGTTACGGCTCTGATTAATTTCCTTTTTCAATTTCATGAGCAGAAAATTATCACAATTAAAGAAGATCACGTATTTATATCCTATTGCTGACAAGGTTATCAGTTATTCCAATTTTTACACGCTTTTATTAAACTCTAAAAAGGATATTTATAGATTAAAAGTTATAACTTTTACTTTTTGTTCATTTATTTATTAAGGTCATAAAAGTAGATAAAAAGCTATTAGTTTTATGTAAATAAATTCCTCTTTATGAACAGAATTTATGTTTATCTTCCTTTATACAAAGAGAACATAATGCTATCAAGGCTACAAATTTAAAACGCAAGTTGTGAGCCTTCCCGATAGTTGTATTTAATGGTGCTTAAAGTATCGTATTTTCGTAGGTATTTGCATCTTTTTTTACTGTATGCTTTATACATTTTTTTAATTTTATGCTCGATTGAATTTTGAAATAGATGCGCAAAATAAAAAATCAGGTATTTACCTGATTTTTCATTATCTTGTTACCTAATTATTAATATTATTTTATTACCTAATATATTGACTCGATTTTCTAATTTAGCGTTTGAAAAAATGTTATTGTTTCCAATACTACAAAAATATAACAAGATTTAAGCAATTAATCAGGTAACAATTGTACTTTTTCCTCATCTACATAAATACATTCCCCAGAAAAGTTATTTTAAAAGTTAAAAAAAATCGTACCTTTTTCGAGTAAATTATGATTTTTTTTTGTGCCCAAAATTTTATTAATAGATGCATATCTAATATGTTAATATTTATTAATTTGAGAATATTATTTTGCTTATACTAATAGAGAAAGTGCATGTTTGTAAACAAATACGTATGTTGACTACAACTCAACTTTTCGTTGGCAAAACATTGTTTTCATTGTATCTTATGAGCTTCGATATGGATCACATATACAATAAAACTAAATTTTATTTAAGGGAAGGGAAAGAAAACATCAGAAACTGGCGAAGTAATTCAAAATAGATTTTTTTAGCACTTACAAAATTATATATATATTTTTAATTAAACACTTTACACAGTACTATTAAGTATCATAATCAAAGTATAACTACTTTGATTATGTTAACAGGCACGATAAGCTATTACATAAATAAGAATCTAATAAAAATGTGCAAAACCTGATCATTTTAAGGAAAAAAATAACTACATTTATAGGTACAGTACTTCTCACAAAAGCATAGAAAAATACATTAGAAATATGAAAAAAAAAGTTAGTAATAATAATTTAAAAAAATCCTTAGAGCATAATAATTTTATATAATCTATTACATTACAGGAAGGTTAACTTATTACCATTCTGAAAATGCTTGCCGCCAATTCTCGAAGAACTTGGAGACCACTCTTGCCTTTTCAAAGCTTTTATCTAAAGCATTTGCAATGTAGGATCATTAGGAAAGCAGTAAAATCCAATATTTTCACCTTTTTTGAAACGCTTAGTACAGCCATACGTACAACAGCTTGTTACCATTTTCAGATAATTGACAAAATGAAAACCCCAATAACAAGCACAATCCGTAGGAAATTCAAATGCTTTGCCAACGAAGAAGTTGAGCTGCAATTTTTGCTCAACATGACGTCATGCGCACATTCTCTACAGTGATGTGTGTGTGTGTAACGCGGCGAAATTAATCCGCCGGTTACAAGCTCCTATTATTTTTAATTATCCTGGCTTCCTGGGCAATGAGTGAGACTTACATAGTTTGCAGTCGTGCCATTGAAGTAACAGCGAAGTCCGTGGGGGAACTTTATATATATATATATATATATATATATATATATATATATATATATATATATATATATATATATATATATATATATATATATATATATATATATATATATATATATATATATATATATATATATATTGTAACGTACTGGATATATGGTAGGCGAAGCCGTCAATGAAACAGGCTAGAAAACTGTTTAATCTAGACTAAATATTTTATTCAGGCGAATAAATTATGTACAGCTAAGTACAAGTTCAGTAGATTTCTAAATATTCTGGGATCTCGTGCTGAGATAACATTCACACAATTAGGATGCGTGGGTAATGCGTACAATGTGGCTAGGGGTTCTAAATCACTGGAACAGTTCGCTAATTAGTGCCTGTACGGAACGCTGACACTGTCACCTCCGGGCTGACGATTAGTACAGTCGGCTTTCACACCAAGGTTCAAACGCTCAGAGTGAGTATCACGCTGGAGTTCGTGAAGGGAACTCGGGATGCAAGACGATCCAAAATGAGAGCAAGTGTCACACTCAGCGACCTAGTTCTATGCACGAAGTAAAACAAAATAGTAAGATAACTGGAATGGGATCCCAAAGTCGAAAGTCGACTTCTTAGCAAACAGAGGCGCTGACGGTCTCTAAAACAAGCAAACTCCGGAAAGCGGAGAAACGAGTGGACTCCTCTCGAGCTCCACACAACAGCGCCAAAAGAACTCTCAAGAGGAAAAAACTCCGCCTTGGCTCCGCCACTCTTCTTTTCTAGCGGTCCCGGTTCCCTTTACGCGATTCTTCGGGAACCTCCCAGAAGCAGGATGATGCAATCTTGCGGTCACTTCCCGCCTGAATCAGCTGTTCCGTTTCCAGATGTGGCCGAAAAGCCGTCTTTAAATCAGCCGACCCAAACAACTTAATTTCCTTTTTCGCTACCGCTAATGGGCACAAATGTGGCACTGTAATTATTTACAATCATTTCACCGAGTCTTTTCACTCAACAGTCTCATAGAGTCTCAAACGCGTTGGCTCCAGCACACGGACAGTTTTCAATTAAGTCCGGGACTTAGTACACAACGTGTATTGTTAGACCACCCATTTCTACCTGCCGCTAACCGTAATTGTCCGCGGCGAAAGGTCACCTTCCGCTCCTCTTTCGTTAGGGTCATATAACGGATCGTTACAATATATATATATATATATATATATATATATATATATATATATATATATAGTGGAATATAGTCTTAAGTAGACTACATAAAATGAACGCCTTTGCAAGACGAGAGATCAGAATGGAATGATGCATGAAAACACTTTTTTAATACAAAGTTCATCCCACAGCGAAAGGTGGCGATTTCCCAAGAGAGAACAGCTTAGTCAACGTTATTAACAGTCATAGAGGAACTTAGATCATTGGAAAAGTGAACCATTTTTTTGGGACAGCTGGAAAATATGAAGAGCGGACAGAAAATTGGCATTTATCTCAAAGTTAGGTTTGGGAATTTAGGTTTGGGTCATTGAACCTTGTGACCCTATTGTAAGGCATCATTAAACATAGTTTTCTTTTCCTATCGTACAAAAATTATTAAAAACCTCTTAAGTGACTGAACTTTTTGATAGCTTTTAAAATGTGTTTAAAGATTTTTCTTTTCATTGTTAATACCACGAAGGTTTCTATCGAATTTCGTGGCACTTTTTACCATTGCAGCTCTATAAAAATGCAATTTCAATAGGTTAAATCCAATTGCAGCTCTATACAGCTACAACTAGATTCAGCCTAAGATACTACAGGGCTATATTATTGGATTCAGCCATTGCTACTGCATTCAGCTTACTATAATAAGCTGAATCCTGTAGTCTCTGGGAATAAACTTGTTTGTCAGATATCGAATGGCAATTTACGAATTGAATACAGCATTTCATTTTGAATAATCTCTAATATCTGTATATGATTGTTGGCTGCTGTTTCCCTCACAGGGGGGCTTCAGTTGCCTGCAGTAAAACAGGTCTCAGGACAGTTTGTAGCACAATAATTTCTTATCAGGACCAGGCGTTTCTGCTACAGGAGATGAGCAATATCATTTTTAATATATATAGAATTTCTTACTATTTTTATCAATAATTACCCCCCCCCAAGTAAGCAGTGACGGTCCCCAACATTTTTAACATAGAAGGCAATAAAAAATGCAGCCTCCCTAGATTTAAAATTTTTCAAAAAGAGGAAGAACTGTGAAATGAACATCTTAAAAATGCCAATCAGGTGAGTTATGACAATAATTGTAATGCACATTTACAGAAAATTCCTTTTTCAAACAACAAAATTTGTATTTTTAATGAGCTAATGGCAACAAACTTACAAACTAGTTCATACCATATAGAAATATTCAGAATCCTGTCAGCTCCTGTTATGTTAGAATAAGCTTGTTACATCTGTTTTGTTGTGCACCCAAAATACAACAATGCTGAGAAACATATCATCCCCTGTTGTATTTTATTTTACTTATCATGTCTAGATTCAAATTATCGAAATATATTTTTGTGGGTTGTATTCATTTGTTGCACTTTAGTTCAGGCGGTTTTGCCGTTCTTAAATTTTGCTTCTATATGCAGTAGAGGTACTTGTACTTGTTGACATTCTATAATAAGGTTCCGGTGACACTGTTTCAAGGGGGCTAAGGAAGCCCAAGACCCCATCCAGGAATTTAAAATTTCTTTAAAAAAACTTTCTAAATGTTTTATTATTATTATTATTATTATTATTGCCAATGCGGGGGAATTTGTATTTATGGTAATTACTACCACGATGCAGAATTTGTTTGTCATTTTATTTTGGAGGCACCATATATGTGGCATCATTACTCTCTAAGACAACACAAATAAACAGAGGGTCCTTGTAATTTAGAATCAAGGACCAAGCAGAAAAAACCTCCATACTTAGCCTGCCTCCTCCAGAGATATCGCTTGGGAACTTGGAGAACATTGAGACCACGAACCTGCTGTACTTTCCCCAGTCACCATTAATGAACACAGTGGATCTCTAAGGCTGGTTAAAGCAACCAAACCGCAACTCTCCGGTTATGAAATCTACTCCTTTGTCAACTAAGCTACCTCGGCTCACTCTCTGAAAGAATAAACTAAACTAAACTCCTTGGTGCTACAGCCCAATTTGGGGGCCATGACCTACGATACCAGTCTCCGTTTTCAAGACAGACAAGGGCCCTGGAGTGCAAAGCATATGTTCCGATTAAGTGGTCAACCTTACGAATAACCCCCAGTGTTTAGTTCCCAAGCATGCGTGGTCCTCAATTTGTCTACCCACTTCAGGGTTGAAAGGCTAAGTCACTTTCCCAGCGCGAGGATCGAACCTCAGACCTGTGGTTGGAGAACACAAAGCACTACTCCCCGCCACTGCTCTTTTCTGAATGTCTATTTACTAGAATACAAGTTTCTTTAAAGTCCATCTCTTATTCTCTCTTTTTAATTTTAATCCATCATAAAAAAACTTTCGTTCATCAATTAAAAATAAAAAAAACGGTTTTTTTTTTTCAAAACGGACGTGTGTAGATTGCCTTCTGACCAACGGCGCCTGGATCTTTCAAACACCCCTAAAGATTGAGTATTGGTCTATCGCAAGTCCTCAGCCATCCCACATACTAGTCTCGCATTCTGGAAATAGACTTCATGCCTTAAAGGGACAAGAAGGGACGGTGGTAGACACTCTTCAGTTTGAAGCAAAGTATAGTGTTCATTTAAGTGCGGTTTATTGATTTGTGCCAGTAGTTATGATTGATGAAATGAAAACCGTTGGAAGATATTTTGGTGATCGACAAATGGTGGTGGGAGAAAGAAATCTGAAGCAAAATCCACAGAGGACATTTACTGATGTGGCTTCAATTTATTAAACAATTTTTATTAATGGGAATAGCAAAACTTTAAAACATATGAGTGTAAGAAAATCTGCAACTTTTTCCGGTAACAACTTAGAAACTAACTGTATGTAAGAAAAGTACTGTTTATTTTTACTATTAGTTTTGAGCACAAAAACCTTTAGATCCCGTGATTTGAAAATAACCCCTCCCCCTCAGCTCAGACGAAAATTCTGGCTGTGCCCTTATGGATGGGATCACTATAACGGTGGTTAACAAAGAGACAGTATAGTTGAAAGCGTGATGCTCTAGCACTGTACAACATGGGAGGTAAACTAAGCGCAAGCGACTTTGAATAAGGGGAACATCATTATCTGCTGCGATTTCGAAAGAAAACTACATTAATTTTCTGAAGAAAGATTATATCAACGTTAACGCAAGTTGAGTTGTGTGTGGCATTGTTGAGAATGCTGCATTGTAAAATCTTTACCTAATCAAGTGTTGCATCTATATTCCCAATATGTTCAGCAGAAGATTTTATACTATGCTTAAAACTAGCAATAAATTTCTATACTATTTAGGAGCCATTTTATAAAACTTTTGTCCTTCTTACTTAATAAATATCCGTTAAGTACTTAGCCGAGAGATCTTTATGTAATGAAGTCCTCTGTTTGGAATCCCGCTGCTTGGATATTCGTAGCCATTGGAAATCTGTTTTAAGCAGTCGATCCTGGTCTCATCAACCTCCATCTAGCAAAAGAATACACTGCAGCGCTCCAAACTAAACTAAACTAAAAACAATTAATTATACCGAATGATCTATTGCCGACAGAATACCAGTAATTCCAACTAGAATGAATGCCGTTTTGGAACGACGGAAGAATTCTAAGGTCGCATTAAAATAAATAAAGCACTAATGATATTTTTTTTCAATCACATGTAAGCGTTGCCATCAGTAGAAACAGTATGCCACTTAAAAGTTACGGAAATGCCTTGAGATATCTTCCGGATATTACGGCACTCTTCATTCTTAGTAAAGACCAAGTAACGTCGAATATTTCAGTTAAGACAGTAATAATTCTCATAATTTCATGAACTTCATAATCCTCATTTTATGGATATTACATTTTAAGACCTATTAAAGGTGTATTCATTAAAACCTCTCCATTCTTTTCATTTTAGTGAGGAAGTAAGGTAAAATTTCCTCGAAGTTTTAATTATCTTAATAAGTTCAGTAATTTATTTGAAGACCAGAAATTAACCAAATTAATTAGTAAGAAAACCTTGTGTACATGAGTGAGTGAAATCATTGTTAGTCTGTTTTAATTAATTTGACTGCGTCATTGTGACGTAACAAATTTTACGAATGTAACAGTATCCAAATGTAAGACTCCAAATTAAATATACAATATTTTGTAAGTTTGTCCTGCCTATTTATTTATGATTGAGTGAATTGTGTAAAAAAAAAAATATTTATACAATTATGAAGTCATTCAATTCTAAGTGACCGAGAAATTGACAATAAGCAAAAGTTATAATTCTTATCCTGTGCAATGATTGAAATTCATGAAACTTAGTAAGGGTTTTTTTTAGTCAATCAATAAATCAAAACACCTTGAGCACTTTATTTACTTTATGGCAATGAGATTAGATAATACAGGCAAACATTTAGTACTCGTCTATTTTAAATTTACGTTATGATTAGACTCAGTTCTATTTAGATTATATATTTGCTTTTGAAAGTATGATCAAATTTTAAGCTCTTTTAATTTGTTTAAATCTTATTCTTCATAGGTTTCATAACATTCACCGTTCTGCTGGAGGCAAAATGTATTTATTTGTAATAAAAACAAAATTTATATTTTTCCCAACCAACAATTTTCAATTTGTTACACATTGTTTATCATGTAGGGAATATTTTTATTTGATAAGTTTATAAACCTACCTTACCGTTACATAATTATATTTATACGATTATCATGTATTAATTTTTGTACATTAAAAAAATCAATGCAAAATGTTATGTCCATCAGACGTTGAAATAGCAAATATTATAATTTGTGATATATATAATTTTATTATACTGCTAGAGCCCGTAAACTAAGTTTATCATCCCAAGTTATTTAGTTTTAGTTCTATCAATTTTTTTGCTGTGTCTCTGAAGTCAATCATTGCAATGTCTTTTACTAATACTGTAAAAATATAATGTTTTACACATTACTGAATACAGAAAAAGTTCATTTTCACCATAAATTGGAAAGATTTACTATTTTCATTTGGTTTTAAGGAGTGTACATATAAGTACTATTTAATTGTTATCTAATACCAGAAAAAGAGAACTATGACACTGATATACTAATTGTTTTTCTTCATTTCTTACTATATTTTAATTAAACTTACTATTTACTTATTATTTTACAAATAATTATTGATGAAATATATTCCTTAACTACCACATTTTTTTATCTAACCATATTTATAACATTTTTTAAAATTTAAGTAGTATTTTAGTATAGTGTGTTGCAAAGGCTTAATTTGAGAGTCAATAAAAATATCCCTTTCAGTTTTAGCTTAAGTAATTTTAGGTTACTTGTTTTTCAGCAAAAACCCTCTTCATCTTTATTGCCCAAAGGGTAAAGCACTTCCCTTGAGCACTTTATTTACTTTATGGCAATGAGATTAGATAATGTAGGCAAACATTTAGAACTCGCATATTTTAAATTTACGTTATGATTAGACTCATATCTGTTTAGGTTATATATATTTACTTTTGAAAGTATGATCAAATTTTAAGTTCTTTTAATTTGTTTAAATCTTATTCTTCATAGGTTTCGTAAGATTCAACTTTCTGCTGGAAACAAAATGTATTTATTTGTAATAAAAACAAAATTTATATTTTTTCCAACCTACAATATTTAAATTTGCTACACATTATTTAACATGTAGGGAATATTTTTATTTGATAAATTTATAAACCTATCTTACCGTTACATAATTATATTTATACGATTATCATGTATTAATTTTTGTACATTAAAAAAAAAAACAACCAATGCAAAATGCTAGGTCCAACAGGCACTAAAAGCGCAAATATTATAATTTGTGATATATATAATTTCACTATACTGCTAGAGCCCGTAGGTTAAGTTTATCTTCTCAAGATATTTAGTTTAAGTTCTATCAGTTTTTTTGTTGTATCTCCGAAGGCAATCATTGCAATGCCTTTTACTAATATTATAAAAATAAGTGTTACATATTGTGTTACATATTACTAAGTATAGGAAAAATTCATTTTCATCATAAATATGAAAGTTTTACTATTTTCATTTAATTTTAAGGAGTGTACATATAAGTACTGTTTAATTAAATGTTGACTAATACTAGAAAAAAGAGAACTATGACCTTGGTATACTATTTGTTTTTCTGCATTTCTTACTATATTTTAGCTAAACTTAATATTTAATTATTATTTAACAAATAATTATTGATGAAATATATTCCTTAACCTCCACTTTTTTATGATCCACAAGAAAGGATTTTTATACATTTTTGGTTTCATTAAAATGAAAATCAATAGTTTGAATGCTGTTTAAAGTTTGTACTTGCAGATTTAGTCATCACAAGGTATGAACAAGAACCCAGAAAATAAAAAGATGCTTCCAAATTGAATACTATAGCAATGATGTAGATAGTGTAACTGGGGCATGATACATTTTTAATGCCTCACCCTGTAAAACATGTAATATAATAATAATTATTTGGGACCATTTGGCACCCCTTTGCAAACAATGCTAACGGTATGATAGACCTCCATACCCTTCCTTGGTATGCCACTATAGTTAAAATTTCTGTATTTTCATAAATAATGAAATATTCAGAGAAAATTTTCACTTTGTTAAAACTATATGATTATATTTTTATGAACATTTTTAAATTCTACAGTTTAAGCCACGTTTTACTCCTTTTTTTACTTTGCATTTATATTATGTATAAATGTTTAATTTAAAAAACATTTAAAATAATTGTAATTTTTTTGTTTTGTTTTTCTCAAAATTAAGCAGCATTTGTAATTTAGATTCTAAATTGGAGATAGATCTATTATGGGAGATAGTTATAAATGCTTTATAATTTTAAAAGCATTTATAACTTAAAATTATTGTTATTATTCAGTTTTGGCACAAATCTGAACTTTTTTTTTGTATATTAAAATACTGTACAAAATATTTCTGAATCATTGCTTAGTGATGTTGTTTCATATGTTGCTGAATTGGTGTTTGGGACATTACAGTCTCCTTTTTTGCTACACATAGGCTAGCTAGACTTGGACCTACTACTTTAAGCCGATTCCAAATTGCTATAAACATCCATATTAACAGTAGCATTCAAACCTGACAACTGTGGTCCAAAGAACAGCAATTATACCCATTTTTCTACCCATTTGAATTGGGGGTGAAATATTAAAAACAGTTGGTGATTATCTATATCGTAACATGATCTATACTCCAAAATCACTAGTTATGATAGGATTGCAATATCCATTCTAGTTTTTTAGATTATTATTGTACTCATTTTACTAGTCGTACCATAAGGTTTTAGGATTCAAAGATTTAAATTCTGATGGTGTCTAAATATGTCTTTTTTGGTACAATTTACAAATGTCTCTTCTTGTTTTGGGTACAAAAAAATTAAATGAGTAATTGAACTATTGTTTTGTATGTGAAATTTCATTTTAAAAAATGATATGCAATTATCATTATTCATCACATCATTGGTAAATAGTTACAAAAATCTATTAAAGAAATCCAAGTAAAACTGCAGCCAGAAAGCATAACAAATTTTTACTGTACAAAATGAACAACTAGAAAATTTGACAACGCAGAACAAGGACTAAAATGGTTAATGCATGTGAATTAGATGTAGTAATGAATGCTTCAACTACAGAGAATTGCAAACAGACTGTAAAAATCTCATCTGAAGTAAATGATTAATAGAATATATTAACTTTGAATTTACTGAAGACTCTTTAGAATAAAATTTCTGATCAACTTAAATATTTTTTAGTTCATCTACCTAGCTAAAACAGAGATGTCACCAGAAAGAACATTAGATAGCATTAGATTTCTGACTGCTTTTTATATACATTATTTTTCTATACACTAACAAATGACAAAAATGGCTTTTTTCAATTTTTTAATTCCCCAGTGTAATTTTATGTGTATAAATTATTTTGACCAAATTCAAATTCTTCCCTATAGTAATAACTGTTTTTTTAATTGGAAACTTCACTATCCAAGTTCCTGGGTTAGAATTCTACCAATTTTATAAATGTTCATAGCTATTCAGAATTAGCTTTAAACAGTATATCCCAGTCTTCTTAGCACTTATGTAGGAAAACAGTAGACTGTAGTACTCCAAAATCAAAACTGCATCAGAGTGCATATCTGAATAGAAAAGCTTCTCTGTATATCAGCTGGCCGAATGGTTAGGGTGCTAGCTTTCGGAACCAGAGTTCGTGGGTTCGAATCCCACTATGGCACGGATGTTCGTAGCCGTTCGGAATTAGCTTTAAACAGTAGGTTCCGGTCTCATTAGCCCTTGTGTTGCAAAAAGTAGACCGTAGCACTCCACAAACTAAACTAAACTGTATATCAGCTGTATGAGTACATTCTGGTATAAGTAAGTTCTGAATTAACTGATTCTTAGTTCATCAGCATTAAACAGAGTACAAGTAGTAGAAATCAGTACTCACAGGAGTTGATGCTGCCATTAAATTCTAGTAAGCAAAATATGCCATTAGTGGTAAAGAAATGATGGGTTCACAAGTTAAGTTTTCTAACTTAAACTTATAGCTGTATTTGATCAATTTTTATTGAAGCATTAGAAAATATTCATAATATGACAAGGAAATGTTAAATTGAATAGAATTGTTGAGGAGTGCTACAGTCTGCATTTTTGCTATCCAAAACTAATGCTAATGAGACCAGCATCTGAAAATCAGTTATGAATAACTACAAACATCCTTATCAACAATAGGATTTGAACTTGCAGGCTCCAGTATTGGAAAACAATTCCCTACTTGTTTGACTATTATCTGATAAACTGGATTTAAAAAACATTAATTCTGAGAAAAAATTCAAATAAATTCTGAGACAAAATTTAGAGTTAATGGAATTTGTTCAAAGAGACAGCAAATACAAAATAAGAAATTTAATTAACCAGCAATTTTTGTGGTATTGTAGTTTAAATTTTGTATCTGTAAATTCTTAAAAATTTAAATAAATTCAGTATAGAAAACTTGATGTTGTAGTATAAGGTACACTATTTATCATACACCTTTGATATCATGAATATATAATCCATACTTTTCTCTAACTCATAAATTACCTTGAGAGGGGCCTTTAAGACGTACATCTTTTACTTTGATTGTTCTCTACTTTTATAGGGAGGGGTTTCTGTAGTTGTCAGTCTTGTACCTCACCTCACCCCTCTCCAAGCACCAAACGTGCTTACCCCTTAGATATTTTACTTTGTGTATTAAAATGTGTGTATACATATATATGTATCTGTGTGTATATATATGTATATATATAACCATATTAATCATTATATTTCTTATTATAGTTCATTTCATTCTAAAAAGGCATGCTGAAATTTCTTAAAGTTTTACATTTTAATCCCCTGCTTTATCAAAATGTATGTATTCTCCGCTCATATCGTCATTTTCAAAGAAGGTAAGTATATTTTTAAATTTTTATTATAGTTATAAAAGTATAATTTTTTTAACATAGATTTTGTAAAATAGACATAACATGTAATTAATAATTCATATGAAGCATTTATTCAATTAATGAAATATTATTATTATTATTTTAAATGAAGAGGCATTGGCTTCTTATAGCATTCACCACTACCCAGTTGCAGATATTTATTGACCATTTTTTTTTATTATGGGATCACCATGTAGGTGGCCAATATTATTCCCTAAGCCAAAATAAACCTTATAATTTAAAAGCAGGGGCCAAGCAGATGACCCCCAGGCTTGACCTTGCACCTCCAGATGTATCATTTGGGAACATGGAGGACATTGTGACCACAAAACTAATTCATATGCCCCAGCTGCAATTAATGAGCCTAGCAGATCTTTGGCTCCTCTAAGCCTGGAACTCACAACCCTTTTCGGTCATTTGCTTTCCATTATTTCAATTAGTTCGAAATATATTAATGAAAAACCAACTAAAACCTTGTTTTAATTATTTAATCAATTTTAATATTTTTAATTATCTTTATTTCTACTGTTGAGTTGGGATCCTTATTGTTGGCATCATTCTCGCCTAATATTTGGTATTTTACATTACATACACAACTATTAAACCAAATATAAGAAAGTATGTATGTAAATGAGGCTTACTACGCATTAATTGCTGTTTAAAATATTATTTTTGGGTCTACTTAAAAATTGGGTTTCTCTTCGCAAATTTTGCGAAAATATTGGCAATATTTACTAAAACTAAAAGGTAATCTATCCAAAAATTGTATTTCTTGCTTTTTCTGGTGACTTTAATTAATGCACAGTGCGCCATCATAATAGAATTATATTCTCTTACTTAATTAAAGAAAACGACTTGAAAACCAGGCATTTATATTTATGGACAATTAATACCCTAACAGTTTACAAATGCAACAGCTCCAAATTATTAGAAATGAGCCATAGTGAATCATTATCGGTTTATTATATCTAATTTTTTAAGCATTGAGCACTTTTAATATATAAGAAAAGAGTTAGACCAGGAGAGTTGGATGCAAATATCATATAAATTATAATATAGATAGAGATTGTTTGGACACTGTGAGATCAGGAGAAAATGTTAGTCAACCATACTTAAACCTTTATCGCCAAGTTGGCAGGGAACCCAATTCTTAAGTCAACCCTTTGGCAAATTTGGGGAAATTACTGGTTATGTTACCTAAAACACAAAGGTATTTCATCCGAACAACACTGTATCCCTTGCTATTTGGGTGACTTTAATGGATGTAGATTGTGCCATTGTAACAGAATTATATACATTTTCTTAATTAACCAAAACCACTGAGGAAGTGGGAATTTACATTTATGATCAATTAACTCCATAACAGTTTACAAAGCCAACATCTCCAAATTATTAAAAATTAGCCATAGTAAACATTTAATGATTCATTATATCTAATATTTTTAAGCATTACGCGTGTTTAATAAACATGAAATGGGTTACACATGAAGAGCTTGATACCAAATACAATATAAATTAAAATACAGATACAGATTGTTTGGATACGGCGAGATCAGGAGATAATGTTATGTTACCATGCTCAGAGCTTTATCGCCAAGTTGGTGGGGGCACTCTTTTCTTCAGCCAAACCGTATTTATTTCACAGTTGTCGTTTCCTAAACTGTTCTAATAGTTTTTGTTATATAGGCTATTACTTTTTCAGTGAATGTAAGAATATTGTGTGTTTATTCTGTTTCCTTTCTGCTGATCCTTTCAATACAATTATTCTTTAATATAACTTAATTTTAGGTTAAAAAGAGATACAATATAGATCCTCATAAACGTCAGCAAAATGACATAAATTCACAAGAAGGTTAATAATCCTAAAAGTAGCAATAAAAATATTTAAAGACAAAAATACAAATTTTTCAAAAAAATTTTTATATAGAAGAATTTTAGAGGGAGAAAACAAGTTTATAACGAGCCTTGCATCTGAATAAATCTATGCAAATTTTTTTTTAAAAAAAAGGCAAAAATTGCAAAACCCTCATTTGAGAACTTATACTGGATCTATACCATTGATATTATCTCAATACGTAAAACAGTGCCCATTTGTGTGTGTTTCTTGGAGTTCTACAACATTGTTCGTCTATTCTATATACCAAAGAAAACAAGGTTAAAATTAAGTATATAATAAAAGAAAATTTTTTAAATGTATTTGAAAATATATTTTCACAGTATGGACAAACATGCAGGCATATTCATTATATGCTAAAAATTGACCCATGAGTACAGAAAGTCATGGAATTAAGCAAAATTATGCTAAGGTTTCCGGGCTGTACTATGCACGTACATATTTATACTTGGAATTCTTTGTTTTTAATAAATCATATTCGTCAACAATCAGCGGCAAACGAAACTTATTTAAAATTTCTTTTGAAAAGCTTATCTTTAATAGTAGTTCTAAATCTTTATTCCAAAAATTTTTTACCCAAACCAAAGGCTGGGTGCGAAGCAGCTAGTGTACAATTTAATATGAACTATGCTATCTCAATTATTTATTATTTATAAAGATTAAATTTCATTATTTGATAAAATTGAATACCTCACTTATTTTGTTTCAAAGAAATAATTTTCTTAATACTTCTTTTTATAAATTATTAATAACACACAATTATTTATAGTTTATTCTATATTTCTGTTTTGTTGTAATTATATTTGTATTAACACATTGTTGACTGGCAATTTTACTGAAAATTTATCTTATGTAACTGGCTATTATTTCACAGTTACTACAATTTTATTCATAATCACTCGGACAATCAGATAAAGCATCCGCGTATAATTAATTGAAAGATTCTTCATTACGTTCTGTCATCATTTCTTTAAATTTTTTTAATTATTTAATATTTTTTACAAGAAAAGATTTGGAGGGTCTTATAAGCGAGAGACACAGTTTGTTATACTAACCAACAATTGCACTGTATGGTCGCCAACAAAGAAAACAGCAGCGATGCGAAAAAAACGCATCACAAGATTACTCGTGGCCTGTCAGCAATGTTCAGTCATAAAAGCACAAGTTAACTCATGACCGATGAACAATGTGTTAAATTACAAACTAATTTATAAATTTAAATTAATATTTTGATTATAATTTTTATTTTGTAAAAGGTATATCATTGTTTTATTTGTGCTGAATATTCTATCTGTTCATTTTTCTTCTCTTTAAAGCTCCTTGTGTTTGCTATACACTCTTCCCCAAGACAGTCCTCAGAAACCCAGACTGAAACATTATCAATCTTCAAGTTATAATAGTTATCAGACTTCAGGTTCTAAGTTTACTGTTGCAGGTATATGTGTAGCTTCTTCAGTATTAGCTTATTGGCTTCTTACTAACTCTGAAGTTTCAGCAGATGCCCCAGAAGGTAATATTTTAAATTCATTAAAAATTAAATTTAATCTGTAGATTATTTTATCATTGGTAATAATGATATTTTTTAAATTTTGAAGCAAAACATATGGTATGAATACTAAAATAGATGGTTTTAGTTTCAAACTTTAACCCATTCGGGAGGGGAGCTGTTACGCGCAAACTATGTTTACAGACCGGGGCATTTTCTCCCTCTAAGCCTAATACTCAATTTTGGAAAGTACGCATTAAATAATAATGGATAAAATGTATACTTTACTTAAAAATCAAACCATTTTTAAATATGTGATTAAAGATATAATTTCACTCATAACGAAAGAGTTTAATTAAAATAATTGTTATTTAACAATAAAAATATAGATATATTGTATTTTAATATAACTAAAAGTACCTAAATGTAGATACAAAATATAAAAAAAACATTAAAAATATTTACACTTAACATTATAAAATACTTGAAGAATATTGTAATAATTAATATTTCAAAGCCGTATGAAAAATCTCAAAGCACGAATGAGTGTCGAGACCGACATTGAACATTATACGTTCATAAAAAGTGTCATCTTTTATTGTGCTTTAAGCAAACTGCACATCTCCTTCTAAGTTTTTTGCCCTCTTTTTCAGCTCACAATTCGGGAAATTACTTAAAGGATGGTTTTCTTATAATACACATAAATGAGACTCAAGCAGACATTCATTTCTCCAATTTTATAACATCAAATTTTTTTTGACGATCAGACTGTAAATGTACTTGATTCATTAATATCTATTTCACAGATTTTTTTTTTTTTCATAGGAATTAGTTTGTTCTACAATAATTTGGATCTTGTTTTTATTGAAAAACATATTAAAAAAGTTTAATTCAGTCTGCATGGGCTCTGAACTTTTTTTTCATATTAAGTCCTGGTTTCGAATTAAAATTAATTTTAAGAAGTTCCTCTTTGTCAGAACTCCATTCACATGGAGAAATAGGAACCAATATATTACTTTATTATGATCTTGTAATTTAGAATCAAAAGATTTAAAACTACTATATAAAGAATTAAAAAAAAAAATCATAGTTGTTTCAGTGTCATCGTCTGAAGAATCCACAGATGGATCATTCATAACTTTAGATATTTCCTCCTCAGAAAGATAACGTGGTCTTTTAGTCGTGGCTACAGAAATTATTTTAAAAGTAAAGCCTATGCTATAATATATCCCATAAAATTCCATCCTAAAATAGAATCGAAAGTATAAACAACCACTTCAAAATGAGTTAAAAAGCCCTTTACGACATGTTACCCTTTTCACCCAATAGCATGTGTTTATGTTTATATTCACAGGCTTGCAATTCCATCACTTTTATCACCTTTAGTCACTTTTTGTACAATTGATCACTTTTAGTCACTTTTTTAAGTAAACAGTCACTTTTTTCATTGTGTATCACAGCAAAAGTCTGTTGTTGAAAAAAGAAAATCTGAATTAATAACAAAATATTTTAATAAAAGACCAAAATGTGATGCTCTAATCTTATTTTTCTTATTAAAATGTAATTAGTGATATGGTTTCCAGAATTTAGTGATTTTAAAAAGTCGTAAAGAAGTTCCTGAAATCTACATTTGTACTGAAATGTACATTTAATACATTAAAGTAATTTATGTCAAAGCACACATTTCTCTTTTTCTTTTTCTTCACAATTTTTGTTTAGATACTCTAATCTAGCTATGTACATATTTAAAAACATCTTTGTACAAAAAATTGTGATTATAAAATTAATGTATTGTATGTATTCAAATCTAATTTATGGATTCTTTTGAATAAAAGCAATGTTGAGTTGTGTTAAAATTTTTTGTTTAACACAAACAAAAACCTTTTTTTTATATTTGATGCTAAAATCATGTCTTGCATGAATAATTCGATTTAGAGTTAAAATTAATAGAAAAATCTTAATTTCAGTATCTGTAATCAAGAGGAGAAAAAAAATTGCATTTTTTTATTCAATGTTTAGTCACTTTTTAGTCACTTGTTCTGTATTATTTGTCACTTTTCTCACCTTTTTGAAAGTACCTCAGCAGTATCAAGCCTGTATTCAGGAAAATCCAATAAATCACAGACATTTGACGGACCTCATTCTGACCTCACAGAGAGAAATACTAATGTACAAGAGAAATGTTTTGAAAGGAACATGGATTAGTGATGCCATCTGATAGTAAATATTTTGTTCCAAAACCATGACGCAACTGTACGGCATTAGTCCCTGAGTGGCATCTAGCGCAAATGCATATTTGTGGCATTCATGCTGAATGGGATAACTTACTTATATATTACATTATATTTACATAGCCATTTTGCAAAATACCATATCAAAAAAGTGTCCTCCTTCACAAAATTTGGTATTGTTTAGCAAAAGTAACCCCTTCACATAATACCATATAGTAAAAGTTATCCTTTCACAAAATTCTATACCATAAAATCAGTCCTGAAAATTCCCTTTTATAACGTAACAAAAAATTATTGAATAAAATTTCAATCCATTATTTCTGAAATCAATTAAACGCATGCATGTGTAGTGCTTACTAATAAGTTTACATTGTCAGATATTCTCACTGGTTATTGTTTTTAAATTTTTAATGTGTTTAATTTTATCCTTATTAAGAAAAATTTATTAAAGGTATGGAGAATTTTTAGTGTTTTATTCTATATATATATATATATATATGTATATATATAATTAGCTTTTATTACATATCTTTGGATGTTTCAAATAGAATTTTGATAACTAAAAAGGATCTTTATCATATGATGATATTTATTTATGCTTTCACAAAAATATGGAAATTTTGCATTATTTTTTTCGATGATAAGGATTCAAAATAAAAAACCTGGCTTAACCCCTGGTAACCTTTTTCTAAAGTTTTTTTTTTTTTTTTTTATCAGATGTTACTGCTTCTTGCATCTTATGCATGATGAAAAATAAATGAATAAAAATGCTCATTGAAAATACCACAGTAAATATTTCCATTCCTCATGGAAAATTGTACACTATAATGTGAAGCATATGTTATAATAGCTTATTTATTTTAAACTTTATATCAAATATAATTTGTCTCTTTTAGTGTTATTACTAAATTATAGCTGAATATTTTATTCCTTTATATTAAAAGTTTTTAAACAATGTATTATTTTGTTATTTTAAAAGACGACTTATCTATTTTTATAATGTAAAATTTTTAAAAAAAATAGAAAATTTTTATGATTTTAAAAAATTTATATTTTGAAAATTATACATAATAATTAATTCTAATCTTGTACAGTATAGACATAGAGTAACTTTTAGGCCCTAAGTACATAATATTCTTTAAACGTAGATGTGGCAGGTAGTGAAGTATCAGGATTGCCAACTTACACTGCTGATGAAGTTGCTGCTCATGACAGCCATGAAAAACGTATTTGGGTGTGTTATAAAAGTGGAGTTTATGACATAACTGATTTTGTTTCTACACATCCTGGAGGCAATAAAATACTGATGGCAGCAGGAGGATCATTAGAACCTTTTTGGGAGCTTTTTGCTGTGCACAAAAATTCTCAGGTTTGTAAATTTCTCTATGAAAAGTTTCACCTTTTCATTTGTTATAATAAAATTTTAAAGAGCTGTGCCAGAATGCATGAACTAATGCAAAACCAACATAAAGGCACAGAGTTATTTGTGCAATTGTTTTCTATATGTGTCTTATTTGAGTATTACATTTATTACTCATTATTTAATTGAATAACTGTTTAAATAGATTAAATAATGTTATTTTATAATTTAGCAAATGTTTAGGAAATGAATTCTTGCTATTCCAAGACTTCATGGTATTAATTTAATTCCTTCAAATGACATTAAAAAATATCAGTAATAGTTCTTTAATCCAAAACTTTCTTTTTTGTGTGTAAAAATGTTTGTTTACATCTTTCGATCAAAGAAAAAAGTTTATAGTTGTAGCAAAATTATCATTTATTTGTCAGTTACTAAAGCTAATTAGTATTTTTCCAATTTTGGTCAGTAAAATCAGTATTTTCAAGCCTCTTACTATCTTTTTTCCCTGTATCCAGGACCTTTACTGAGGAATTTACAATTTCTAATCATCATACCTCTTATCTAAATCCTCAACTGCTAAATAAACATATGATAATATGTACATGTGTCTTTTTTATATTATTTTTATTTTTCCATTTATCATCATGTCTATTTATAGTAACTATGTGTGACACAAATCATTTTTTCTTTCTTTTTTATAATGATAGGTTTTAAAAATGCTTGAAAGTTATCGAATTGGAAATTTACGAGCAGAAGACAGAGGTTTAGCTTTAGAAAACATGGAAGATCCCTTTTCTTCGGATCCTCGACGCCATCCTGTATTAAAACCACGCTCAGTTAAGCCTTTTAATGCTGAACCTCCAATGGAACTTCTAGTTGAAAATTTTCATACCCCTAAGTATGTCTTCTGTCATTTTATTATCAACTCAAATATATTTTAAATACTTTATATCACCCTATGTGAATTAAAATATATAGTGGAACCTTAATCTATCATTTTTCTAGAGATAAAAATAGAGGACAATGAATTAAGGGTGATTGTATTTTGGGGATACATTGTAATTCTGGGGTTTTTTAATTATCCACCTGGGTTTTGGAAATAATCTTTTTTTTTCAGATTGAAATTTTCTACCATGGTAGTTTGAATTCAAAGTAACAACAACAACAACAAAAAAAAAATCCATGGACTTTTTGTTGAAAACATTTTTAATTTAATGTGAGACATTATATTAGTGAAAAGAAAATCTTTAAATATTAAAAACCTTGACTCTATTCAAAAGATTTTTATAAGTTCTTTTAAATGTAAACCTTGTGAGATGTTAGTAAAAAATAAGAGAAAACTTGTTTATTAATATATTTTAAGAATAACACAATTTTTGCTTGCTTTTGTTTATATATAATAAATATAATATTAATATATTATTATATATTATTATTTTAATATAAATATATATTTTGTCTATATATAATAATGTATATATATATTTAATTATATATATATTTATATATATATAATATATATATATATATATATATATATATATTTATATATATATATATATATAATCTTAATTATAATCGAAAAGAAATATTTGAATTATTTTGGATTAAATATAAGCTTTGCATTTTCTTCTCATTTTTGTAACAGTTTAGTCTAGCTTTTACTGTACCAAAAAGCATATTTATCATAAATAAAATGTATTTGATATTCAAGATTTAAATATCCCATTCTATGAACGTTAATTTGTTCATTAAACATTTATAGAGTGGGATTCATCGAAAGAATTTTGGTAAGGTTTTTTTATTTTAATTGATAAAATTAAAGCAGGAATTTCATTGCTTGAATATTATTACACTAAACCTAAAACTGATAACTTGTAGTTAGTTATTTGCCATATGTAACTGTTTTTAGTTTAGTGTTTTTGATTGAGAGTGATATAAATTTCAAGAGAGATTTATTTTGAGACATAATCTCCCCCTTCCCCCCATGATAAATGCAGGAAAATGATGAATTCAGGAAATGGATATAGAAATTTGGTAAAATGTGTGATTATAAATTATTTACAACACTCATTGAAAGCACTTAACACTATAAACAATTAATGCTTTAGAGTGATATTAAAATTTAAAAATTTTTTTATCAGCTTTGATACCTGCTCTGTTTAAGTAAATCGACTGACTGCAAGAAATAAGTGTTCTATTGCCTCTACCTCTGTAAATACAGTACACCACTGTCCCTGGGTGTATGTATGAGGGATTTTAATTTTGTCAATGTTTCATGCACTTCCAAAAAACTGTACTAATTCTGATTTGTTTGTCTTCCTCCTCCCCTTTCTTATGATCTTGATTTTGGTCTGAACGAAAGTCCCTTTCTAGATGTTATGCTGAACGATAGCCAAATGGGTAGGGCAGGGCTCTTCAGTACTGGAGTTCATTGGTTCAAATCCCATTGCTAGAATGGATGTTCTTATCCATTTGGAATTGGCTTTAAGTAGTAGGCTTTCACAGTAATTCTTATTTGTCCTTGTGTAGCAAAAAAATATAATAATAATAATAAATAAAAATAAAATAAAAATAATAAATAAATTACTATTGTGCTTTAACCAACACTAATCTAGACTAATTATCTGGTGGTCAGGGAAAGCCACTGTTGAGGCAGAAATATTTTTGTCACATACATGACTTTGAAACTTTCTTATAAAAAAAAAAAACCTCATTAACATTTCACTTAAATTTTACTAATATAATACTTCTAGTCATAAAAAGGACAAGACCAAAATATTTCAACTATTGATTTATGAAAACAATGAATTAAAAAAATCATTAGTTCTATTGAAATAAATCCAGGACCAAATGGCTGGATGACAGGGCACTGCTTTTTAGTACCTGAGTTTGTGAAGTTCAAATCCCACTGGTGGCATCAAAGTTCATAGTCATTTGAAATCTACTTTAAGTAGTATATCCCCATCTTATTAGCTCTTATGAAGCAAATCAGTAGACTATAGCACTCTAAAACAAAACCAATCAGTATCAAACGAATTAAATGATTAGTACAAGAACAATAGATTGAGGTGTCATGCTAACTATGTATAAGAAAAAGAAAGCATTATTAGCCTTGCAATTTTAAATGAACAAATTTTCTCATTTTCCTTTGTATTATTGTTTTCATTCAAAGCATTATGTAAATTATTTAATTTTTCATTTTACAGAAATAAAAATTTACGTTTTATTTATTTTACAATCATGTTGAAATTAATTACATTAATTATTCATACTTTAATTTTTAATCATAATTGTCATCTGGAAGAATAAGTTAAAAATAAAAAATAATATAAAATCAAAGTATATTGTGTACTTCTTACTGTAATGTAAATTTGATTTTTCTTTTTTTTAATATTGATCATTACAAAAGAATGGCTTTTCTTAATTTTACTTTTGCATTAATATTTTTTCTACAGTTTAATAAATCTTTTTATACTTTATGTTGATTGCATATATATTTTTATACACTGCTGTAGTTTTTTTTACCAAGGGTAAAGTTAATGTAGTCTTATAATTCTGCATACTTCTCTTTTAAATAATTATCCTGAGAAGCAATTTAATAATTGCTCTGTTAGTTTTTTTTATTTATTTGTTTTAAAATATGTATCTATAACTTGTTTTCAATATATTTGTGTGTCTTTTTTAGTGAAATATTTTTTGTTCGTAATCATTTACCTGTTCCTGAGATTGATTCTAAAGATTATGAGCTGGAAATAAGTGGAATAGGCATCAAAACATTATATTTGAAACTTGATGATGTAAAAACAAAATTCAAGAAACATACAATATCATCTACTATACAGTGTGCTGGAAACAGACGTTCAGAGATAAATGCTGTAAGTTGAAAGTTAAAACATCTTATGTTCATAATAAAAGAAATAAAATTTTTTTAAATCATACTTCTTTAAATTTGTGATGTGACATTTTAAGAAAGCTTACATGACAAAATCTAAGGTCAAATGATAACTCAGGATGTCCAGCAACTTGGAATTATCAGAAAAAATTAGAAAATTTTGTAAAAAATATCAGACTTTTTTGCAAGAAAACATTTAAATAATAACAAATTCCTCCTTTTAAAAATTGAAAAAAAAACTCTTTTGCATTCTTTTAAAAATGCTTTTTTGCTGTACAGTGACAATTTGGAAAAATAAAGAAGAGAATCTTTAGAAAATGAGGCAACTGAAATTCAAAATAAAAATCAATATTGATTAAAAAACAATTGAAACAAAAATATCAATATTTAAAAAAGCTTACAAGAAAATTAATGCTATCATATACAAATAAAATCTTTAATATAAGAAGTTATCATAGTTTTTTTCATGATTATTTTAATGAAATCGATTTTTCCTCTGTTCCTCATGTAGGCGATTCTTAACATTCTAAAGACAGAAAGGAATATTTCTAAGTTTTAAATGCATTGGGATTTTATTTTTGTATATTGCAATTTATAATTTTATTTAAATATAGATTTATATCTAAAGCTAGTTTTACAAAAGAGTTAAAAGGAATTGTGCATTGAATAGTGGGAATTTATTAAGGGGAAAAATTGAAAATTACAGGAAAATATCAGGAAATTTTTAAATGTTTTCCCCTTAGACATCCCGTAACAGCAGAAAAAACTGTGTTTCATGAAGTATTGGGACTTTTCAAAATACATTTTTACGGCAGCTTTATAAGTACATTTATACGAGTTACAAGGACAAATTAAAACATTAAAGAGGACCCCAGCCAAAAAATTATAGCTCTCCTCCCTCAAATGTTTGCTGATTTGTTTAAAATTAATGGCAAATATGACTTACAAACTGGAAATTGTGTACTCATGTCTTTAATTGCATTTATCTTAATTTGTAGAGTGTAAACTCTACTATGGGGAAACAAACCAGAGACTAGGTATTAGTTGTGAGATCTTCCATATCCTTTTTATTTTGAATAATACACTTAAAAATCTGCTTATTACTGAAAAGGTACCTTTTTAGTTAGAAAATGTGTCTACTAAATTATATTCAAAATGCTCTCAGTATTTAGTTTTACAATTTTGTGTTCATATTCTGTTTTTATTTGTGCAGTAAGACCCTGTTTAATACAGGGGATATGTTCTATTGAAGAAGAGCATAATACGAAACAGCACTAAATGAGGCTATCTTAATATGTAAATAATGGGGTTAGGGGAAAATGAATAGAAAATTGGTTAGGTGTATTAAGTTAAATAATTTTTTTTGATAAAAATAAAACCAAACATTTATTTCTTACAAAAATAAAAACAATATAAATGAATGTACTTATAAAAACAAAATTCTAAGTCAGTCTGTTCATTCAGTCTATTCTGTGTTTCCAATTTTCTGCCTTTTTGTCAAGAAGGCATCTAATGTAGTTTGCGTTTTCCTTTTGCATTCCATTAGAAGTTATTGATAAGTGGATAAAGCATCTATAACACCCCGTCTTGCTTTTGAACTCCTGTAAAAATTTGGATCCTTTTCAACAAATTGGTCCATAATTTCAGTTATAGTGGTCAAACTCCTTTTTACAAATGCCATTGAAAGTTCTTTTTGCTCTTCTTCGAAATCACTACTATCAATATTTTTGTTTTCTTCTTGCTCAATTAATTCCTTGAGCTCATCATTAGAAAGACTAGCTGCTGTTTCTTGAACTATTTCTGCAACGTCTTCCACATTTACCTTATCTTTTCTTGTTTTTTATTATCACCCATGATAAAAACTCAAGATCATAATATATGTCACTGTATTAATCATTATAGTATTGTATAAATTTATACTTACAATAATGTCAGCAAGTGTTTCAAATGATAAAAATGCTTCCGTACAGCACCACACCAAACTAGAAACACAACTACACTGTTTTGGATATTTAGCTTTTCAAGCAATTTCGGGGAATTCCTGGGTTGAAATAAAAGAGCGCTAAACTGAAACAGTGTTAAGTGGGTCTTACTGTACTTGAAAATCAAATAATGTTGATTGAATATAGTTATCTACATTGTAGTGAATGATTATATATTACTTCCCCTTTTTACTTTGTGTATCATAAAACAATTTTTCATTTAATGAAAATGTAGGTGAAAGAAGTTAAAGGTCTGTTTTGGGGATCTTCAGCTATTAGTAATGCTGAATGGAGTGGAGCACGATTATATGATGTCTTGAAATATGCTGGAGTGGATTTTACAGATTCTTCAATCAAGCACATTCAGTTTGAAGGGTTGGATACAGATCCTTCAAATATGCCATATGGAGCTTCTATTCCTGCTGATAAAGTAGGAATGTAAAATGTTTTTTATTGAATATTTATCTATCTATCTATATATATATATACATACATACATATATATATATATATTTATATATATATATATATATATATATATATATATATATATATATATATATATATATATATATATATATATATATATATATATATATATATATATTTTCAATGCATTTTCATGTAAACAACAAGTATTAGGAATGCTGTAATAAAACAAGAAGTATCAATTTACTGGTCAATACTTATATATCTTTCACAAAGTAATCTCCTGACTGCAATGCTTATCTGCCAACACATTTTTTATACCCCTAGACATATTTTTAGGCTATTTTCATGGCACTCTTTCAGAGTTTAACCCTTTAAGCGATCAATTTTTTTTTACCAGATATGCTTCCAAAAAAGGCATATATAATTAAGTACTATACTTAACAGGATAAGAATAATAAGAATTTTTTTATTTTTTCTTCACTTTTAATGATTTTACAACATTTTTTATTTTACAATTTTGGAACACAAAAATCCCTAAATTTACTTTTCTCAAGTACATTTTGCATGCTGTGAAGAATGATTTACAAATTCTACAAAAAATTCTCTTGTACTTACTGTGAATTTTGAAGTTTACACTTTTCCAAACATTTTGGAAGTCTTTTTGTGTATGGTACAATTTGAAGCATGGTGTAATGCAAATTCCTACTTCGCAACCAGGGCAGAAATACTGTGTTTCTTTTAGAATTCTCTTTCTATTCTCATATGTTTTTGAACTGCCCACTGTCTTGCAGGTCTCATTTTCTTATTTGTGGGAGCAATTATTTCCAGAAAATGTCTCTCTGTCAATCTCAGAGGATTAGGCTCTGAACCTGGTCTGAAATTTATTACCGAATGATATTTTTCGATTATACGGTCAACAAGATCAAGTCTAAATTCTAGTTGCATGCTTTTTCCTCCATTTTTATGATACACAACATATGAGTTCCATACAGCAATGTCGAAAAATATTAATACTAAATAGTCTCTTTACAGTAATGAGAAGCCTCCAGGGGCACACCTCCTTTAGGTGTGTACGGGGTTCACGATACCGGAGTATCTGAGTGATCTTTCTATAGCATTCTTCCTGGTAGTCACAAGCTTACCCCTGTAGTGTTTGCTTCTTACCGGGTTGAAGCACATTAAAATCGGACCATGACGGGGCTCTCATAGGTCAGTGGTGGCTTGTTAGCCATTTATGGGTTACTGTTGCAGCGTGGTCATTAATAGTTGCTGCTGTATGTCTTTGGATGGGTCAGCGTAAAACACACTTACAATAATGAGAAATACAGGAAAACCAGAAAAGGAAAGGAGAAAATATCGATGCCCGTATGCCGTATGGGAAAACCAATTGAGTCCAATTTTGGGTAGCACATACACTCTAAGAGCAAACCACTTTAGGGGTTAAAGCAAACTTTCTTTCCTTCCACCACTGTGACCACAAAAGGCTAGTTTCAAACATGGAACTAATCAAAACACACATAGGGCCTTATCAGGTGTGTATGAAGCTTGTGAAACTACATTTGTTGAATTTTTACTTTCTTGTACAAAGTAAAATAAAGTATTGTAATTATGAACATTTTCTGTATTTAACTTTTGATAGAAATATTCATTTTAAACCAGTGGCCTTATTACCTATTATGAACATAGACTCCTTCTCATGACAAGCATCTTACCATGACCCCCTAAGTACAATAGCTCTATACAACTACATAACAAAATTATAATTTTATAATATGCTTGCAAGTCACCTAGAAGGCAAAGCATGCTAAGTATGTGATATACTGTTGCAAAAATTTCTAGTCTATAGTTTTTAAAAGAGGCATTCTTGATACTTTTGTCACAATAGTACTTATAAATGAATAATGAATCTGTAGGGTATATCTGTATTTCTCAGTTGAATACTTTTTATAAAAAAATTAATCTCTTTTGTAAGATTATATTCACTGATTGAATGTTTAAATAATAGTGTTATTTCAGTAATTAAATACATTCAGAAAGTTTGCAGAATACTTAATTATTCTGAAAATAGTTAAAACTTAATGATAAAGATATTATTCATGAATCTATAAAATTACATGCAATAGTAATTATATTGATCTGGAATAGTAAATAACTGTAATAATAATTTTAGCTTTTATTGAACAAGTTTCTCTTGTATATCACACTTATATTACAAAGAATGTTTAAAAAGAATGTTTGTGATTATTTACTTAGATGTTACATTTGATTATATTCTTGTTAATTTTATATGGATATCTTTCATTATAACTTTACTAAATAGTCTTCTTTAGAAAAGTTTCTTTCTCTATAGCTTTTGATACTGATTTTTGCATTTTGATTGTGTGTGATTTTACAGAAGCTATTAGTTTATTGTACAGTTTTTATTCATATATTTGAGTTAATTGATTCCTAAAAAAGTGGTTCTTGTTACAGGCTCTAGATCCTAAGAATGATATCTTACTAGCTTATGAAATGAATGGAAAAGAACTTCCACGAGATCATGGTTATCCAGTAAGAATTGTCGCTCCAGGAATAGTAGGTGCTAGAAATGTCAAATGGCTTGGTAAAATAAATGTTAGTGAGGAAGAAAGTAAAAGCCATTGGCAACAAAATGACTACAAAGGTAAGTGTATATAAAGTCTTATAATTCGTACAAATTTCATAAAATTACTAGCGTTTAAAGTAGTTGGATCTGTATGCATTCCGAGTCAAGTAAGAAGTAAAATAGGTTTGTTGTCACAATCTTCCCAAAGTTTCCAAACAATACCTCTGAAGGTGGCAGGCCAATCCTGAGAGTTTTCTGCTAGGCCTTTCCTTCTAAATTATGAGGACCCACTTTGTTTGTGTTATCCTAGGTAGTAATGCTGGCTTTCTATTGAACTCCCATGATATTGGAAGTTGCAAATGCTGTAAGAAGCAAGTACCCCCACATTAAAATAATATTAACCCTTAGTGCTCCGCACATTTTTGTATCACTGCATACCAGCAACTCCAACATATTTTTGCAGCAGAAATTTGATGTGGCACTAAACAGTTATTTTTCTATCATGAAATTACACACAAATATAATTTTTTAAAATTATTCTTGTTATCTGTAAGTAGAAAGTCCTGTTTACAAAATAAAATAATTTTAATTACTTTTAACTGTTGTCTGAGGTGTATTAATGTATTACATATTTAAAATAACCTATTTAAGATTTTTGGTTTATGAGAGTGTAATCCAGTTAAAACATGGTTTAAACACATCACATCAAAAACTTAATTCTGACTTATATTAAAATTTTTACCTTACCCCACCAGGTTTTTCACCATCTACAGACTGGAATAATGTAGATTTTACTAAATCACCTGCCATTCAAGAACTTCCAGTAAATTCTGCCATATGTATACCTGCTGCTGAAAGTTCCATTGCTCTGAAAGAGGGATCTGTTGAAGTCAAAGGTTATGCATGGAGTGGTGGAGGTAGAAAAATTGTGAGAGTAGATGTTTCAGCTGATAATGGGCAAACGTGGCATGTTGCAAATTTAGTTCAAGATTCTAGTCCATTGTATAGGTGTTGGGCATGGACATTATGGAATGTAAGTTCTGCCTCTTTTGATTTATTAATATACATGAATAAGCGAAATATTTTATATTTTCTTCATGTATTTTTACAATGTCTTTTATTATAGTTATAATTCCCATTTAGTTATTTATACATTATAGTATATAAAAAGTAAAACAGCTAGGTCTTGTGTAGGTTGGTAGCCATATTCAAAAATTTATGGCTTTATATGTAATCTCTCGATTAAAGATCAAGTACGTATGGTGCAGGTACATGTAAAATCTGTAGGACAAAAATTCTTCTTGGTTTATAAAAGTAATCAAAATAGGTGTTGAAAGAAACTTTTCTTCGGAATAAATGCAAAAATTGTCAAGCAACATGTAAAATTGTAAATTGCATTTCTAAAAGTTCCATTATCTTTGAATGGAACAGTATGTTTTCACTTTCTTTGCATTCCTGAAGATTAATATTAAATAAAGTGAACAAGAATAAACACCTCTGTTGTATTTGTCATCATCAAATTAAATTTATTCTTTCAAAATCTTGTTTTATTTTTTAATTTAAAATAAAATCTGCTTAGTTTAACAATAGAACTGAATGGGTAGCTCATTCTGACCCCCAATTTTGTTTCCAGTTTTCTGGAAGAATTACTAATGAAATTGAAAAAAAATTCTCGGCTTTTTCTAATTTTATACCTATAATGATGTATGTTAAACGCTTATTAGTGTTTTGTTATTTTAATACTTGTACTAAAACCAAAGGATGGGTTATTTTGATGCTATTATAATCACATGCATGAATTTTGAAATTCAATACTTTCTGGAATGGGGATTGGGTATATAGTTTTCCTAGTGCATATGTGAGCAGAACAATACCTCAAGGTCATATGGTGAACTTACTAGATCAGGGGGGAATAAAGAGGGGTGTACAACAAATGAAGATTTTATTGTAGTGGCAGTATACAGTGCTACACATGGAACATTTTTATAATATACGTTCCTTTGAACGGTGAATATTTTTCCTATATGGCTGGCATCTGATTATGATTTTGTATGAGACAAAATGCCCCTGGGAGCATATTTGAAGTACACTTCCGGTGTTTGTGGTTTTGACCGATCGAATGGAGTCTAAAGTTAGCTGGTGATACAATGCTATCACTGTCAATTTGGAAATCTAACAGGTTCGCATTGAATTTAAAGGTTTAAAAATATGATACCACTGAACTTTCATCATTGAACTTAGATATTACATAAATAATTTTCTTTTATATTTTGCTTAAATAATAGATTACGTTCATATGCGATAATTTTAAATTGAATCATCAATTATTTTTCATCAATTATTGCAATGAAAATGTTATCACCGTTATTAACAACAGTCTAGGGAGTCTATTTCATGGACTAATAAATATCTAGCGTTTAAGTTATATATCTTTGAAAATTAAAGCTTGTTTATTAGAAGCTTGTTTATTTGTGTGTCTATAAAAAATCTATAAGGTGATTCTTGGAAAAGAGGCAAAAAATAAAAAATATGGAGTGATGTTGAATATTTTGCTTAATTTAATATTTTATTGCTACTCAAGAAATGTTTATCTTCAGCACTGCATATATTTTCTACCTCCTTGAAAAATTTTTGCTTACACCCATGTGTATATCCTGTACATATCTACTTTTTCTGTCTACCATTGTGGATGTACAGTCAGTACCGGCTATATGGTCAGTTTTCTAAAGTCCTGTCTAACTTAATAGGAATCATGTGTTAAAGTGTGCACCGCTTATACAGTCATTTTCTTTTTCTTGTTACCGGTTATAGGGTCAGTTTCATGTTTTCAATGAGTCAATGCGATATTGGAGAGGACCTGAATTTAAGCTGTTATTTCCCTCCCTTTCTTGTTTGTGTAGACATCACCTCTCTCAGTTCTCTTGCCCCCTGACAAGAGATGGACATCTGTCTATTTATTGGTTGAAGTTATCTCTCCCTGCTTAAGTTGAAATTGAGACGAAACAAGTAAAGGGAAATGTTGTTGCATCTGGATCATACGTTAGGAATAAGAGCATTCATTTTTAATTATGGCTTCGAAAAGAAAGAACTTATCATTTGCTGCTAAAAATGAATTGATTGAAAATTTTAAAAAGTCTAATCTTTTAAAGGCTACTTTCGCCAAAGCAAATTCGATTACCCGAATGACATTAAACAACATTTTAGCTGCCAAACTCTGGTCCTCAAGTGTTGAAATTGATTATCAAGAAAGAAAACGTCAGCACTTGTCACCTTATGAGAATGTGAATAAGGCTCTTCTGTTATGGATTAAAAATGCACAGTATATGCACAATAAGGTTGTAGTGTTCTGTATATATGGTCACCCCGCTTATATAGTCTGATTGTTCTGGACCGCTGAGCTGACCATATAACCTATACAGACTGTATTTAGAGTTAAGTACTCAGAACAAATTAATTATTTTTATTTGTATAAGCCAATTCAATTATATAATGTAACTAATTACTTTGCAATGAGCCTCATTCACTCGTCCAACAATAGATGGCACAACCTGCTCACTACATGAACTCTCACCCCAGTGATCTGCAGGAATTAGGGAGGGCAACAAATTTGGCATTCTGCCTCTCAAATTCTCATGATTAACTTCATTTAATACTACCTGTCTACACACTATTATCTTAGCACAGTTTTACTTTAAAATTTTGTAATTAAATATTTGTTTCCTCTTATACTAAATATGCTACTATTTTCAAACTTCTATGAGTCTTTGGAAGTGAAATGAAATGCTTTCAGTTTTACTTTAATTCAGATCATTATATTTCCTGAGACTTTGTTATTGATTATTTTTTCCAATGTACTACTGATAATGAAAACATTTTTTTTTAAACTTATAGATTAACATCCCAGTTAAAAAAGGAGTTTCAGAACTGCAGTTGATTTGTAAAGCAGTTGACTCATCCTATAATGTTCAGCCTGATACATTTCCTCCAATCTGGAATCTGAGAGGTGTCTTAGGAAATGCATGGCACCGAGTGAAAGTCAAAGTGTTATAATAATTTTGTTATTCAATTTTTACAGTTATATATATATGCATGTTATTGTAAATGCAATAAATTTTATTTTATTGTTATCTCAATTTTTATTGAAAATAACTTGTACATATAGGACAGCTATGAATATAAAAAATTGCACATCATAATAAAAATGTTATCTAATTTGAAAAACATTTGATAACTCATTAACAATTATTTGTACGATAATTTATAAAATATACAAAAATGTTGTTCTTTCATATCAGATTACAATATCGAAAGTTTTTTGTGCATATTTTATCATGCTTTCTCAAAATAGAGAATCACAAAATAGTTGTCTGAATGATAAAAATTTTTTAAGATCTGTATGTAACTTTACAATAATAGAAATCTCACAACACAAAATCTGCTTAATTATTTGATTATGTAATGATCTAACACAGTATACAAACAGTAAGAAAAATACATATTACCAAGGTAGCACAAATATATTGGTCAAAGTTGAACTGGGCTATATTTTGAATGTCCCTGAACATTGGACAACAAATTTTGGACATCTGCCAATATTGGCCGACATAATGTAAATTAAAAACATGTAATTGTTTAAAATAAATCATTTTAAAAAGTTGTTTGTATTGCTTGTAAGAGAAATATTATCTTTAAAAAAACAAAATTTAATAAATTTGCTAGTTTTTACAAAACTTGCTTTTTTAATGTCTTCTTAATTTTTTATAACAATTCCATAAAAATGCTATCTTAATAATACTTTTCAATATCTATTGATATTCATTAAAATAAATATTTTCTGACGTCAAATGATATCTCACAACATTCAGCCTAACACGCAATACCACGTTAGCTAAATATTAATGGAAGTGGTCAATTCTGCCCTTTCTCCTTTCTGTACGAGGCAACACAGTGAGTACTATGACTAATTGTAATTATTGTGATTCTTCAGAAAGTTGTGAGACAAAGTTGAATTAGTCTTCCACAGATTTTTGTTTTAAGAGAAAATGACAGCTAATACAAATTTTATACATAAAGCTTCTAAACAAAAAGCCTAACAAGCAAAGGTGAATTAATTTGCAGAGCAAGATTACAATGTGGTTAACATTGCTAAATATTAAATAATGTTATTCAGATATATCAGGTAAATATTGTCAAGCATTGCTAAATATCAAAAAATTATATTCAATGATATAACAAATATTGACCATCACAGCTATATATCAAAAAATGATATTCAAGGATATCATTTAGGGAGGGAGGTCCATTTGATGTAGCAGCCTGTCTATGCCTTATTTTTTGTCACACGGCATCCTAACTTAAGGGATTTACTGGATGAACCCCTTGCATCCCTTTCTTTTCTCTTTTCGCCGTTTTACAGGCTTATTTTGGTCAATTTAACTAGTTTTTTATGAATAGTTTTAGTATTTTTTCCATTTTTAATTTTTAAATTTATTGTGCTTTATGCTTTTAGCTTTTACCTTTTAATGTTTTATCATTTTACCTTTTACGTACCTTTCCTGTGTACTTGAGTTTCTATACAGTAGACATTTCTATAATTTTTTTTAAATTGGTACGTTTTTACCTTTGCTGTTTTCAGCCTGTTCTGTTTCTGGATTAGGGCACTTTTATCTGTTATGTCTTGTTGTATTTACAAAACAAAAACACCTTGTGCTTGGCACTTATGTCCTAAATAGGACCTTGCACCATAAAACTTTAACTAATCAACCAACCAACCAACCATTTGATGTAGGCCAATATTATAATTTTGATATTGGTCAGTATTTTTAGCTACCTAGGTACTAAATCAGTAGACTTGATTCTTATTATAATAATACTTATAACATTTATGTACCTTAAACATTTTTTAAAATATGTATAACATCCAAACATGAACATACAACTTTAACAAATTATTTATTCTCTAATTTAAATCTCCATCTCTAAAACCAACAATATTCCATTCACATTTTCATATTCTCATAATTCTGCTGATAGAAACAGCATATCAAATTAATAAAAGTTTAATAAAAAAAACTTGTACAACATTTAAAATGTTTTTTAAGGTAATTTTTCAAGAGCTCTCAAAAAATTATACAATAATTGATGCCACAAAGTTGGATTATCAAGATAAGCTGGATGATTTCCATTTGGAATTTCTTGACATTTACTTACTGGTAACAAACTTAAAAGTGCCGAACTCCTTGAACGGTCTTTTTCACCAAAGACAACCATGGTTGGAGTCTGAAATAAATATTATTATTATAAATCTTTGCTAATTAAAATAATTTGTTATGGTTCATGAAAATTTTACAGTAAGCATCTTATATCACTTATCTAACAGATTTTGACAAAAAAAAAAATAAAAATTATAATAATATTTAGGTAGTCCACAAATGAAATATGTTTTATTCATAATTCAAGTTTAAAATTTGTGTCATATTTAAAAATCATATTGAATAGTAGCAATTTATAATATCCTGAAATTTTCTTTAAATGCATGTAAGACAGTATAAAGTATTATTCCTTCATCTATCTCTTAAAATCAGGATTAGAAGAAAATCACGATTTTTTTTTTAAAATCAAAAAAATCAGATTTTTTATTTAAATCGTATTTATTTTATTTTTTTATGAATGCTAATTTTAATTGCTATTTATATGTTTTATGCAGTATACATAGAATAGGTTGTAATAAGAAGTAACATCTTATCTATCTAGTATATTCTATACACTGATTACCTAAAATTAAATATATAAATTTTAATCTAAATACATTCCATTATTTTGTAATTGGATACTGCAAACTAAATAAGATGTAAATTTAAAGAACAAATTAAATATTCTTTTAATGCAAACTATTTATTTAAAAAACAAATCACAATTATTTCAATATTTTTTAAGCACCGAATTATGGATTTAATTGTTTCAATAAAAACACTAGCTTTGAGGCTTTATCCACTCCTAATTAGTTATGAAGGCTAGAATGAACAATACCAAAAGAAGAAACTGTCTTTCCATTCCAGCACATGAAGCAACGGCTGTTGTTATTTGGTAGACAAACTGGATTTCAAGTTCTGTAGTACTCCCATTACATAAAATGAATTCCACCAGTCATAATCAATCATTGTACTACCCCTACTCCATACTTTCTGATTACAACCCCTAAATTCTTGGAAAGCACATGCTATCTATTGACACTTATTTACTTATTGGTATTGCTCAGCTGACTGATTCCCAATTCTCCTGTCTTGGAACTTCCTGTCTTTAGGTTTTAAAAAAAGTGAAAAAAAAAATGATTTTTTTCAAAAAAAATCAACTGATTTAAATTAATTGATTTAAATCATGCCAGTCCTGCTTGAAATATTTCAATTATACAAAGATATTCTTTTTAAAGTTTTTGAAATTGCAGTGAAGCTTATCTTGATTGTTTTTCATGGAGGTTAAACTGATAACATAATACAGTAAATCAATGTACAATGTGCAGGGAAAATTATAGCTATAAATTGTTTACAATGCTAATATGAAGTATGTTTGGTTGAAAAAAAACACTTCAATAATATTTAACATTTAAATATATATATATATATATCTTGTTATTGGTACCATTAAAAAAAAATGTAGAGTGCCTGATTACAGAATTAATGAGAGCATTCTTTTGCTTCTATATTTTGCGAGTTTACTATTATAGTATGTACATAAAGGACTTTAATTATTGGTTAAGCTTGATTATCCAATAACTAAATGCATAACACAACTAAATATTATCACTTCCTTCCTATTTTTTTTCCTCTAAATCATTTTTCTTTTGTTAATTTTATATTGTTGTTTTTCTTAGGGAAATATTAAATAACAGATTTGATCAAAATTTTTCCTGAAATTATTTGGGTTAAATTTATTTTGCATTTATTGAAACTTAAATAAAATAGTTTTGACAGCTTTAAAAAAAACTGAAAAAATAACTATTACAGAAATGCACAGAGGAAGCAAAAAAAGGGGGGGAGGCAGAATGAAGAAGTTGTAGCAACACATAAAACTGAAGTTAAAACATGAGTTTGGATAGTTTTTCTGGGATTTTATCTAATCCAAGAATTTAAGGAATTAATCTACATATATTTTTGTATTAGCATGTACTTCTGAATTTATATTAATGCCTATAAGTCAACTAGTGGGCAAAACATGGTAGTAATAATCTAAATTTTGTATCCATATTTATATATTTTCTAACCTAGAACTCTTTTTTCTTATGTAGAAATGATGTAAGATTTCTTTTCAACTTGCAAAACAAGAAAAACTAGTCTCTAGAAGTATTTAAAAAATAACAGCTTAATCTCTTTCAAAAGTAGCATATATTTTTTAATATGGATACAATCAGAAAATAATACCTTGAAAATGTGATTAAAATCCATTGTGTTTATTCCAAAAGTTAGTAAAAGACAAAAAATACTTTGAATAAACTGCAGAAAATTTAAAATTTAATGCATATATGACTTTAAAAGTTTTTATGATAAATATTTAATTCAATATCAAATTATAGTAAATATTAGTAATATTTTACCTTAATGTAGCTCAAATCTGGTATAGGATCATATAAAAATTCCTGCAGTGGAGGATAAATGTGTTTCTTTATTTCTGAATCTTTGTTTGTTGGCAACTCCTCTAGGACCTCAATTCCAACAGGTGCCACAGGAATATAACCAGCAAGGCCTTCCCAGTAATTCAATAAATGTGGAAGTGAAAAATAGCCACTCATACTTGGGCTAACAATAACAGGATTATTCATTCCAAAAGCTCTTATAACATGCATAAGAAAAGTAGCCTTATTAGATATCATAGCATCAGGTGTATTCCCAAAACCTGTAAGGAAAAATAATTTCTTTATATCTTTATTCAATTCTAAAAATTTCTCTATTCAATTATAGTTTCTTTAATTATAACTTCTTATCAACAGCAAAAATGATTAAATAGTTCAGCTAAATATTTTAAAGTTATAGGTAAAAGAGTTATAATAAAAATCCTATTGGGAAATATAGGGTGTTTCAAAAATGACCGATATATCTGAAGAATCAATAAAAACTAAACGGACAGTGATAGAAATACACAATCTATTACAATATGCTTGCGACAATATTAAATTTTTAGGCAGACAAACTTTCAAAATTAGTTACAATGTTCCACAACAGATGACGCTGCAGTCTGGAAAAATCTAAACTACGATATTTTTCAGATATCCATCAAGCGTAGCAATAATATGGCATATTCTCAGAACGAAATTATCAGAAACCCGTGTAAACATCTCAGGCAGGATGGCTTCACATGCAGAACAGATGTACTGTTCCAGTTATTTAACTGTTTCTGGATAGTGGCAGTACACCTGGTCTTTTAAGAGTCCCCACTGACAAATATCATAGTTTAGATTTTTCCAGACAGCAGCGACATCTGTTGTGGAATACTGTAACTAATTTTAAAGTTTGTCTGCCTGAAAATTTACTATTGTCCCAAGCATATTGCAATAAACTGTGAATTTCTATCACTGTGCATTTAGTTTTTATTGATTTTTCAAATATACAGGTCATTTCTGAAACACCCTGTATGTAGTACAGTAAAACCTTGATTATCTGAGCTAAATGGGACTGCTGGTAACTTGAATATCAGAAATCTGAGTTAATAGTTTGTTTGTTTTTTTTAACTGTACATATTTAGTTAAATAATGAAAGATACATTTTCTAAAATAACTTAAATCTCAAATATTTTGTTATTTAACTTATATATACATTATTATTAAAAATGTTACCTTTCATTGCAAAAGTCCAGAATTTTTATCAGGGGGCTGCCTAATTATGCCAACTTTTGAGCACTAGATCTACTGGTATAACATCCCTTCTGTGTTTCAAACATTTTAGAGCAGTTAAGGCTTATACATCTATATATTTAAAATATACATGTATCTAGCCTATTAGCTTAGATTAATTTGTAACACTAATTCCTTTTTTATAAGAAAACAAATCATTTTACTTCAATATTTATATAATTTCTTCCTTAGAGCTAATCTTTAATAGATATAAAACTTTTACAAAATTATTCATCTCCATATTTAATAACACTTATATTATTTAACTATTATACATAGATACACAGAAAAATAAAACTGACTTAGTTAACAGAAATCTCGATTCATCAAAGCTTAGATAATCTAGGTTTTACTGTATATATACATATATGTATTAAATAGGAAGACACAAAGGAATGAAACTTGCCTGGAATATCTATAGCAACAGTGTAGAATCCCATTGCTGCTAGAATATGGATAGTTCCTAAATCAAGCCATGTTTTAGATGAAAACATTTTACCATGTAATAACAGAACTGAGATAGGTCGTTTACTATCAGATGAAAGCTCGGTCTTTTGACATGCATCATCCGAGAGAGGTAATGCTTCACGATAAAATAATTTTGCACCCTATAGAAAGAAATAACTATAAAACATAAATAAAAAACAAATTGAGTTATGGAACAATAAAGCTATTCCCTTGTAAATATAGTACTAGATCAAATTGTTGAAGAATCTTATCCCATACTGTTATTTAAATGTCTGAGACACCTCCAAAAATTATAAATGAAATACAAAATAATTAACCTTGAAATAATTAACAACCTTGAAAAAATATTTTTTTTTCTTGTTATAAAATTTATTAATTTGCCATCTAAAAAAACTTAAATGATGACTTCTAAGTTCTTGATCAATAATTTAAGGTCAAACAACAAAATAAACTATTTAAAAAGTTTGCATGGATAAAATATCATGAAGTAAGCAAGCAAAAATTAAAGTCAAGCAATTTTATAAATGTCACCTTAATGTAAAATTTTTAAAAGGGGACATGCAATAATTTTAATAATGAATTTATCCAAAACAGCATCAGTGTATAATCACTTTAGAGCTGTGTAATTCTTCTTCTTCCTTGCATTTTCATTTTTTCTTATGTTAAGAGAAAATGAGTGAATATTTAAAAAGTGTTAGGTTTTGCAGTGGACTCCACTTAATGATCAGTCTAGAACACCGTAATTTTCATAACAATACACGATATACAAAATTTACCCCTCCCCTTTAATTCACTCCTACTACATTTCAAAATAAAATGAAAAAACTCACCTTATATTTATGTACTGTATATTATCCTTTAAGACATAAGAACTGTTTACATAATAAAAATAATTGATCAATTGTCGACTTCTATAATTCTTTCTAAGAAGCTCATTAATAAATTGTTCATCATCATGTTTTTTAACATCATCGGAGAAGTGTTGTACTCCACGTTTCAACACTTTCAACACAATTCAGAAGCTGGGAAATGTTTAACTGTGCTGCAGCATTGCCCTGACTCATATTTGGTAACCTGTCATAATGATTTAAAATTTTGATGTTTAGTTTTAATGTTAAATCATTTCACTTTCTGGCTTCCATATCAACAAACTGCATGTAAGCGAGCAAGGCATAAAATGTGAATACGCTCCTTCTCAGTTCTGAATAGCAATTGTTGCTTTCTGCTTATCTGACAATGATTGACTACCAGCAAGGTGTGCATATTTCCGAAAAATTCCAGGAATGTGTAATTTCAAACTCCTGTGTTTTTTTCTCTTTTTCTCTAGATGGAAGATGGAGAATTCTTGGAAATTAAAACACGAACGAAAGAAAAGAAAAGAATGGGTTCCTTCTGAATACATTGTGAATATTCCTTTGCCACTTAAAATGAGGTTCGAAAACTGATAACATTAACTGATGTAATGATTACATAAAGCAATAATTTTAGCATACAAAATAATAGAGAAAATTGGGACCAAGTGATTTCTATTACAATAAGTGATTGATAACATTAGACGCAATCACATTAAGAGGAGTCCACTGTATTTAGATCCATTTGATGATGATATGAAAAAATATTGAATTTTGTATTTGAATTCAGTTTGAGAGTACTTTGCTTTTTTACAATTTTTTAAAGGGCAAAATATTTTTTTAAACTTAAACATTACATAAAATATCAATTTTGTTATTATGTCAAGTTTTATACATGCAAAAATTACTTACCACATATGATAAAATTAATAAAACTTTTTAATCGGTAAAATCCCTCAAATTATAGTCTGATATATTTTTCTTTGCAATAAGATGTGTGAAACACTTTAGAGTTCCCTTCGGTGAATTTTTGCTTGACATTCTATGGTCCATATGACATTATGAAATGATGGAACCACATTTTACTTGGTTCATCCCCATTTTGTAGTTCTAGAACATTTTTTATGTCCATTTCAAAATATGTATGAGAAATGTGCAATTTTTGTAAAATAGGGAAGTTTGTAATACTTTTAAACTGAAAGTATAGATATTTCATTTGGATATTTAACTAAGAATGTCTATATTACTTTTGGAGTGAATGTTTGAAAAAATTTGCAGTTAAAAAGTAATAAATATATACATAAATATATATATACATATATATATATATATATATATATATATATATATATATATATATATATATATATATATATATATATATATATATATATATATATATATATATATATATATATATATATATATATATATACATATATATATATATATTTATATATGTACATATATATAAACATATATATACATATATATATATATACATATATATATAAACATATATATATATACATATATACATATATATATATACATACATATATACATATACATATATATATATATATATATATATATATATATATACATATATATATATACATATATATATATATATACATATATATATACATATATATATACATATAAATATATATATATATATATATATATATATATATATATATATATATACATATATATATATATATATACATATATATATACATATATATATATATATATATATATATATATACATATATATATATATATATATATATATATATATATATATATATATATATATATATAAATTTTACATTTTTTTTATTTATATTAATTTAAACACTTATAGTAGTTATTCTCACTTGTTATAGTACTCCATAACTTTATTTATTTTTTATTTATTTTTTTTTGAGTAAAAAATATAAACATTTTATAGCATAACTTTTTATAGATTTTTTCCCTTTTTGTTCCTGCTAGTTTTAAACATTATACACAATATGTGTGTGTGTGTAAGCGCGCGTGCGTGTATGTATATTTTGAGTTGACCCTGTTTAAAAAATACATCATTTTATATTTTTGGTGAAAAATATAATGCTTGTTCACTAAAAAATAAAATCAGTTGGTAAAAGTGATTGCTTGGGGTTGCAATCATTTAAAAAGCTTAGAAAAAAGGTTGCCAAATGGATGCTATTAAATCTGCACCCACCTAAAATGAAATACGTAACGAGTAATTAATTTAAAAATTAGGGTTAACTTATAAGGCTCAAAATGACCTAATAGTCATCGTGCGGGGCCAGAATCCCACGGAATCGTGTTCGAGACTAGCTAGTGCCCAAAACATCTCCCTGTACACTGAAAGAAGATGAAGAATAAATTTGTCGATCTGTATGTCCTCTCGCTAGGTAATCGACAAGAATTAAGGTAAGGAGTTGGGAGAAAAACTCCCCCTTCCTGAAATGATTATCCATAGTGGCACCAAGAATGCCTTACACCCATCAGGGTAAACGACCCACTGCAAGATCAAGTGAAATTCGCCTGGGAGTGCTAACATCGCATCTTTCAGTGCGCACACTAATTTATTTATTTATTTATTTTTTTTTTTTTTTTTAACATACCACGACTTGTATCTATGTACCTTAGAGTGGTCAAACCAAAGTGGGATTGACCGAAATTTATTATTGAAACAATTGTCGCATTTATTATAATAAATATATTATTCTATTTATTATAATAGATTGAAATCTGTATTGTTGTTGTATCCGTATTATTATAATAAATATTAATTCATATTGTTATTATAAATATATGGGTAAATTTATAAATTTTTAACGATTCTGTTTTGAACTTGTGAGTAATAAAAGAAGCCATAATGATAATATAATGTTTTTAATTTTAAAGTATTTAAATAGAGAGAAGTGATGCTAGGGCTGACTTAACATTAGAAAATTGTGTAAGTTCACGGAAGCGAGTGTCACATTATCCTAAAATAGCTGCAATGCCATCAAGTTTGGCGTCCAAATAATATAATGTTGGCATGTTTGGCGACAAAATTTAGACGCCAAATTAGGCTTTCTTTCGATAAAATTGTAATGCAAATAAAAAAAGAATTAAATATACAAATTTGCATACCAATGTCTGAATAAATTTTAGTTTATTTTGTTTAAAATGACGTATATTAGTCAATTAAAACTTTTTGTTCTATTCAGAGAATGGAAAAAAATTTGGGGGGTGCATAGGGATCCCCAACCGCGAAACACACAGCACCATATATATATATATATATATATATATATATATATATATATATATATATATATATATATATATATATATATATGACAGTGCTATAGATTTTTCTGTTTAATGTGTGTCTCTTGAAATGCGGATCCTCTATTAATGTCATAGCTCATGCCTCCCCCTTACAGTATCACTTGATGCAGCCCGGAAGTTTTTTGGACTAATCAGGCTTGCCTTAGTACTTGCGCACATTTCGTTCATTTTATATACAAATTCTTGATTATCAATACACATTTTCATTTTCAAACAATAAAACGGGTAGCCTAGTAAAATATAGCTACAATAGTTCGTAATCTTCTTAAGTTTTAATCAATTTCTCTACTCTGCGAATTAACATTATACTTACAAGTACACATTTAACTCCTTCTTTAACTTGGACGCATTCTTTTGACAATGAAATTTCTTCCGGAATAGTATTGTTCATATCTATAGTTTGCCACAATTTCTCTATGGCATCATACCCTTTTATGGAACCTCCTGCCGCCATA
>CM063510.1:167306045-167308545 GCA_032207245.1 Pardosa pseudoannulata | reverse complement strand
ACAATGAAATGTTTATCAACAATATTCTAAGAACAAAAAATACAAATTTCAGTGATTCTCATGGGCAAATAAAAACCTATCATTTTACATAGTTATCTTTATATTCATATGGTTGTCAATATGAATGTGTGTTTCTGTTTCATACAAAACCATGGGGTTTGTCATAAATTTCCTTAATTTTGAACAACATTTATTACTACCAACATAATAAGTACTGTTGTTGTCAAAACCTCTGCTTCCTATCCTACGACGTAATATGGCAAGATCTATTAACCTTGCTAACCAACGTACAGTAGTAATACAGTAATGTAATTTAGGGTTCAACTTATATTTTACCATAAAAAAAGTTTGAACAAATTTAATATAAGACACAAATTCAATTATAAGAACTGAATAATGTTATAATACCCGTATAATAGAAATATATAAATATGCCAATGACTCGAATTGAACTGTGATAAATATAGAGAAGTTATTCACGGAAAAAAATCTTTGTTTAAAAGTAATATATTAAGTTCATCATAGCAAAGCACGGCCACACGTGGTAGTATGAAAATAAAATGGTTAGTTAATATGCTGTTCTATCAAAGTTTCCTTCTTAGTCTGTGATTCAGATTTATAGCTGCTCAAAATTCCACATTGGGTAGGAATCTACTTGAAGAGCATTTTATTTACAAATACCATGAGAAAAAACTTACAATCCAACATTCTTTGAGAGCTATTTTAATTATTCTGTAGAGCCTGAAGTGCATTTCTTGAATATGAACTTAAATTATAATACTAAAGCATTTAATAACAAGATTGCTAACAATGAGTTGATATTATTTATTGTACTTTTGCATCTGCTATTTTCTTACATAACATTACTTACATGATAGTTCAATCAAGATTAATGAAATTGATGTTATAATCACTCCCATCTTCATTAGTTCTTATGTTTGTATTTTGTATTATGAATTTCTCTTTTGGGGGTACTTAATAAATTTGTTCAATTATTTATTCTTTAAGCATTATATCTTTTTTTTTATTTTTTTTTCAGGTTCCAAATGATTATGTTTCTAAGGAGTTATTTGATTCATATGTGTGTTATATCATTCCTAAGCCAGAGTTACAGAGAAAACTAATAACAATGTTAGTTCTTGTCTTCATACTTATTTTTTAATTTCATTTTTTAATATTACTTTTGAATCTTGATTTATCAAAATTTGATTAACCATTAGACTAAGTAAACCTGTTTCTATACAGTAAAATCTCTTTACAACAGTATGTGATACAATGATAAACCTTTTCCATAGGGTTAGCATGTTTTTGCCAAAGGTGGGAAAAAACTGTTTAAAACCATCCTGACAAAAATACATTTTTGCCACTTTTTGCCAAGTGGCAAAAATGGATATGTTTTATTTACGGGGATGTAACTATTTTAACTTTTACTAATTTTAACTCTAATCTAAAGATACATAATATAATGGGGTTTTTTTTTAACATAGAATATTCAATTCGTCATTGAAACAGTAATCTTAATCTAAAATTATATCTAGAGATACAAAAAAAAAGATAAAATGAAGCTTGATTTTGCAAGTTTTTGTGTGCAATGTTGTTTTTAATGTAATTATTCGCTTATTCCCCCTAGAAACTGTAGGTTTAAACATTTTTTTAATTATATAATATATATATCTTATATGTGTATATATACACATTACAATTAAAGACAACATTACTATATTAAATAGATAAATTAAAAAAAAACATTTTTTATCCCATGCTTCCATCATATAAATTTATTTACAAAAATAGAATATTGTATTTTGATTGCTAACATCAATGAAAATTATTTTTAAATTGTTTAAATTGTCAAATTAATACTAACAAGATACCTAATTAATATTCTGACTTAAGTCTCAATTGTGTTATGTACAAAATTATTTATTATTTTGTTATTTATTAATTATTTTGTACATTTTTAAAATCCAGCCAATTTTTCTAGATTTTGCCATTTTTGCCAGTTTTTACCAGGTTTTTTTTCCAGTTTTTGCCACTGTCCTGGCAAAAATACCAACCCTACTTTTCCATAATGACAGTATTTGGTGATACTAGGGAATTTGACTGCAATAAAATGTTATTGTCTCCTTGCTTGTGCAAATAACTGCATTGCAAGAGGGTTTGCCAAGAGAAGGTTAAAAATCTTCTCAGATAGTCAGGCTGCACTTATGACCTTGCACAAGTACTGCTTCTCATCCAAAATTGTGTGGGATTGCTAGAAGACCATTAACCAGTTGGCTATGGTCAATAAGGTAACCCTAGTATGGGTTCCTGGTCATTGCGGTATTTTTGGCAACAAGGTTGCCGATGATCTCGCTAAGTATGGTTCTGAGTTGCCCTTCATTGGGCCAGAACCTGTACTTGGTCTTCCCCATATCGTAGTGAGAAGGACCGTAAGGGACCTCCTAATGGGGGAGACTTATAAGGATTGGCTTGACTCTAATAATCAAAGGCAGTCCAA
>CM063510.1:167211045-167301045 GCA_032207245.1 Pardosa pseudoannulata | reverse complement strand
TAATTTTCCAAACTTTTAATTTTAAATGTGTTTTTGTTGATGCATAAAAGTATTTGTTAAAAGCTTATATATAGTTATGTAAAGAAAAGCTTAATATACATGGTTTCCGCGCACCTGGAAAGTCATGGAAAATTATGGATTTAGACAATGGATTAATTTTGCCATGGAAAGTCTTGATTTTTCAAGTAAAATGAGTAAAGTCATGGAAAGTCATGGATCCACTAAACTACTGATTAAAAAAATGCATTGAATTGTTTAATTCTATATTTAATTGTCATTTGGCTGAAGTTACTGAGTTTGGCATTTATGTATTATCTTATTGACCATATTGCCAAGTAAAATTTGTTCACCAAGGAAACTCAAAGCAAAAAAACTTGGGTGGGTAAATGTATATTATTCTGGTTTTTTCTTAAATTGTAGATTAAAATTTTATTAATATAATAATAATTATTTTTTAATAAAAATTAGTTAAGATTTTTTGCACAAAATATAAATTTATCTTTAGGGATATTGTATATAAATGTTATAGGGTTATATTTGTCTATTATTCATGGTCACATGGATAATACCAAATTTGAAACATTTTGATTGAAAAATTGCTATATGATTAAACTTAGGTATGTAGATACAACAATTTATTTTTATGTATGTGAGTTTATTAACACTTATAAAGTAAGTTTATAGTTTTTTTTATGATAAAATTCCTGTAATTTCTCTAAAAGCATATATTTTATTTGTATGTACATCAGAAGTTTTATTCATATATGCTTTAATGAAAGCTTTTTAAAGTCATGGAAAATGATCTGCTAAATTAGGGAAAGTCATGAAAAGTCATGGATTTGAAGTATTTTATTTGGACAAATACCCTGAATTTATTTCTTTTTTCTTTTTATCCATAAAACAAAGGGAATGAATATTTAATTTTTTTGTGATGATTAATAAATTGTTATAATGTATGAAAAATAGATAATAGCATTTTTAAATTTGCTTTTAAATGATAGGCTTATTTAAATTTAACTTTCAAATCAAGTAAGGTAATTAAAACTTATTATCCATTATTTTTGTCTTAAATTAGGGATTTTGAAATTGTGTAAAATCACCATAGTTGCTTTTATATTTATATCTCTTTGGTTGGATGTATTTTTTATGTTTTACATTCTTTGAGACATGTGGAGCTGCAATAGCTCAGTTGGTAAAGGCAGTGATCTCGTAACTGAAAGGTTGTGGGTTTGGGGCTCAAGTTGACCTAAGATCTGCCATGTTCATTAAAGGTGACTAGGGGACATAAAATATGTTCGTGGTCACAAAGTTCTTGAAGTTTTCAATCAATACCTATAGGGGGGTCTTCTGTTTGGTCCCTGCTTCTAAATTATGAGAACCTAGTGGGGGGTAATGTTACTCTCATCCATACCATACCTTAAGCTACACATGCTCCCTGGGTGGTGTTAAATAGGTAACAGCTTTACAGCCTTGTATAGTTGTTAGGATAATGTTTGTATTGCATGCTGCATTAGGAAAAAAATCTTTGAGACATGTCGTATTGAATTATAACTTGAGTTTATTTAAAAATTTGTATTAAGTTTCCCAAAGTATTATTGAATTTCCTATTTTGTAAGCAATTTAATTCATTTATAGCTTGAAGACAGCTTTTTATTTCAAGAGCATACGAAAAATAAGCTTCCTGTTGTTATGGCCGACATCAGGAATGAGCTGAATAAAACTGGAAAATGTTCTATTCCAATAAGTAAGAGCAAATTTTTGTTTTACCTTTTATCAAATTTAAATATTTATTTCACTTTTAAATATTTATTTCACTTACATATAAAATCAAGTGAGAAGTATTAAACAGAGAGAGATCTTAATGAATGAAAAACTTAATGTTAAAACTTGAAACATAGAATTTGCTTGATTATTTCATAGGAAATGGGAGAACAGGATCAAGGGCTTCAGACTTAAAAGAGCCTTAAATCAGTCTATGATCAACATATTGCATAACAAGGCTTTTTTAATAATACATGCACTTAACTTCTTTACATAACTTATGTAAATTTTTATGCTGCCATATATGCTGTGTAAAGAAAAATTATCTACAATGAAGTTTTAATAACTTAAGATATTTTAAAAAATATAACATAGCATTCAAATGATTAAGGATTGATTTTTTTTTTATGTTAAAGGAAGTAACATATTTATACTTATAATCCCTTTAATAGATTTTTGTTTTGGTGATTTCAATTAAATAAAATATTAACTTTTAATAATGTGATTGTTTACTTTAATTATTTGTTTTGGGGTTAATATTTTAAGTTAAATTTAGTATTAAGTATTTGATGTTAACTTCTTGATATTTCCAGTAATTATTTTCATGTATTTTGCATTTGAGTTTAAGAAACTTCATACGTAGTTCTTAAATTAATAAAAAAGAAAATTTTGTCTCAGCTTAATGTGTATATTAATATTTAAAGGCTTACATTTTTAAATAATATTTATAAGTTTATCATGTTGATGTATATATTTATATAATTTACATCATGTTGCCCTTAACTTATAAAAGAACATATCTTAAAAAATAAAATTTCAAAGTTTATATTAATCTTTTGTATCACCATATTGCAGATCTGAAACATACTCAAAAGTTAATTCCATTTACACCCTGAGCTTTAAAACAAGGTTTTGTTGATTGTTGCTATAATGTAATTCTGTAACTGACACTATTTGTAGAATTTCTATAAATCAAATACTAAGTTTAATTTTTATATCAAAATACTTCATAATTAGTTTATAAGTTTCGGTAGTAAAAATTTTATCAAAGTTTCATTCGTCATTTGATCAGGTATACCTGATTATTACTGAAATAAAATTTAGATTTATAAAATTGAAAAAAAAAAAAAAAAAAAAATAATTGTAGATATTGGCAAGAGATTTCTCCCAAAGATAGTTTCATTTTTTTTTGTTCAGTCGATTTATAACATTTTAAAGAAATTTTTATGGTTGTACAACAGGGTTCCCATGGTTCTTAAAAGTCCTTAAGAACTCCTTAATTTTAGCTTTCATTTTTAAGGGCTCTTAAAACTACTTAATTTTTGTCAAAGGTTCTTAAAAACTCCTTAATTTTTAAATTTAATGCAATCAATTTCTCCATCGATGAGATCTGCAGTCATCATGTGTTTTCCTATATGACAAATATATAATCCTTTGCATACTGAAAAGGTTTAAAGTGTAAAGTCAGCTGCCCTTTCCTAATGGCTAACAGTCATGCAAATTTTAATTAAACGAAGCATGGAGGATGGGGTTTGTAGATATTTCAGTTACTTACGGAAGTTTAATTTTCCTTGCATTGAATGTAATAGAAAAGTCTAAAACTTTCTTCTTTCCCAGGTAACATTGGTTATAATCAGCTTGTGTATATATATATACATATATATATATATATATATTTTTCAAAATTAGATTTTGTCAAATAGATTTATCTTATATTAAATTTTTGGCATTTTTAAAAACTTAATTCTGAAATATTGTAAGGCATTTATTGAACCTGCCTGGTCTGGTTCGTAATCATTAAAATAGGTTCCTTAGGAGATAGGGTTTAAGCCGTTATTTCGTGTATTTCAATTAGGTCCTTAGAAAGTCCTTTTAAAAAGTCCTTAATTTTTGTTCTAGAAAAAGAGTGGGAACCCTTTATAAAATACAAGTTTTTAAAGATAAATTTTTATTTTTTTGCCTAAAGTTTTATTATTTTTTATATGTTAAAAATGGTAATTTTAATATTTGAGAAAATATTTTTCAATTTGGGATTATTGAGATACAAAGGGTTAAAATGTATTAAAAAATATATATAAAAACTTGTTTTAATTTTTTTTTTAATTTATCCATGGCATTTATCAGTTATTGGTTTTACTGTCTTTTTCGTAGATATGTATTACATAATTTTATTTAATTATAACATGAATAAAAATTATATATTTATTGTATGTATTAAAAAATGAAAACTTAACTTTTTGTATTCAGTGTGTGAATGATAATGAACAGTTTTGTAAGTTTTATGGATGATTAAACCACGTATTTTCATATCTTTTCATCCAGATGCTTCAAATACTATTTATTTAAATGTGATTCGTGTTTATCCAATCCCTCCTCAAGTACAAGATCAAGATGTTCCTATTTTTACCGAGAGAAAATTTCCTATTCTCCCTACAGAATGGGATATAACAATGCAGCAAGTATGTTAATTTATATATTGATACTTTTCTCATTTTCTATTTTTTAATTTAAAAAAAATCTTGTATTTTTCTACTTTAAGTATCATTATTTGCATTTGTATAACTATAATCTTCAAACTAATGTATCGTCATAACTATTACTTTGTTTTATCTTTTAAGAAGAGAGCATGCTATTTTTTGTTTTACATGCTGTTATTTGGAATTATGCAATTTCATACTATATATTATCAGGCTTGCAATTCCGTCACTTTTCTCACCTATAGTCACTTTTTTTACATTTGATCACTTTTAGTTACTTTTTTCATGGTGTATCACAGAAAAAGTGTGTTGTTGAAAAAAGAAAATCTGAATTAATAACAAAATATTTTAATAAAAGACCAAAAATGTGATGCTCTAATCTTATTTTTCTTATTAAAATGTAATTAGTCATAGGGTTCTCAGAATTTAGGGATTTTAAAAAGCCGTAAAAAAGTTCCTGAAATCTACATTTGGTACTGAAATGTACATTTATTACATTAAAGTAACTTACGTCAAAGGACGCATTTCTCTTTTTATTTTCTTCACAATTTTTGTTTAGATACTCTAATCTAGCTATGTATATATTTCAAAACATCATTAATATATGCAGAAAATTGTGATTATAAAATTAATGTATTGTATGTATTCAAATCTAATTTATAGATTTTCTTGAATAAAAAGCAATGTTGAGTTGTGTTAAACAAAATTTTTAACCTTTTTGTATTTAACACTAAAATCTTGTCTTGCATGAATCATTTGATTTCGAGTTAAAATAAATAGAAAATTCTTAATAATAGCATCTGTAATCAAGAAGAGAAAAAATTTGCTTTCTTTTTTCAATGTTTAGTCACTTTTTAGTCACTTATTCTGTATTATTTATCACTTTTCTCACCTTTTGGAAAGCACCTCAGCAGTTATTTCAAGTATTAAGGTATAAACAAAATTAAATTACAAGTTAAATTTTTGTAATGAGATAATAGTTACTAAGCAATAATATTATATTTACTTAAATGTCACATAAAGCAATTGTTTTTTATAAAGTTGATAGAGCTTTTATGTGACGAATCACTTAAGATGCATTTTTAATTAATATCTTTTTAACTCATAGTAATTTCAAAATTTAAATGGTAAAATAGATTCAAAATTCAGTGGTTTGTAAGAAGATAGCCTTGTATACATTGAGATACATTTGTTTAACATAACAAAAAAGAAATTTCATTGCATGCAACAATACATATAATTATACAAATGAGAATTTGTCAATATTGATGCATGTGGAAATTTTTCTGAAATTTAGTTACATATTTGTTCATTTTATCCTTTAGTATATCTGATTTTAATTGTTTGTTTGTTTGTTTTTAATGCTTCAGTGGGATTTGATGGTAATGCTGGTAAGTAGCTGTTGTAAGAAATGGTACGTTTACGTTTATTTTACTGTTCCTGCCTAGTAAAGTCTATTTGAAAAAATAAATTGTTATGATTGTATATGTATTTTTTTATTTGCTAATAAATTTATTTCATTTAGATACTATGGTAAGTAATTTTAAAAGTTCTATTTGTACTAAATTTTTAAAAAAAGTTATATTGTTCTTTAAAAATTTTTTAATATAGCATGTTTAAAAATTTTATTTTGCCCCTTGCATGCATTAAGCCTTTACAATTAGTTCTTACTTTTTATCAAATGTAATCAACTTCCATGTCACTTGTGTTTTAAAGCATCAATATTTTTCTTATTGAGTATATACATGTTTCTGCGCACCTGGAAAGTCATGGAAAATCATGGATTTAGACAATGGATTAATTTTGTCATGGAAAGTCATGATTTTTCAAGTAAAATGAGTAAAAGTCATGGAAAGTCATGGATCCACTAAACTACCGATTAAAAAAAATGCATTGAATTGTTTAATTCTATTTTTACTTGTCATTTAGCTGAAGTTTCTGAGTTTGGTATTTATGTATTATCTTATTGACCGTATTGCCAATTAATATTTGTTCACCAAGAAAACTCAAAGCAAGAAAGCTTAATGGGTGGGTGAATGTCTATTATTCTGGTCTTTTCTTAAATTGTAGATTAAAATTTTGTTAATATAATATTCATTACTTTTTAATAAAAATTAGTTAAGATTTTAGCACAAAATATAAGTTTATCTCTAGGATATTGTATACAAACATTATAGGGTTATATTTGGCTATTATTCATGGTCACCTGGATAATACCAAAGTACCCTGAATTCAAATTGGAAACATTTTGATTGAAAAATTGTTATATGATTGAACTTAGGTATGTAGATACAACAATTTATTTTTATGTATGTGAGTTTATTAACACTTATAAAGTAAGTTTATAGTTTTTTTAATGATAAAATTCCTGTCATTTCTCTAAAAGCATATATTTTATTTGTATGTACATCAGAAGTTTTATTCATATATACTTTAACGAAAGCTTTTTAAAGTCATGGAAAATGATCGGCTAAATCAGGGAAAGTCATGAAAAGTCATGGATTTGAAAAATTTTATTTTGGCAGATACCCTGTATATATTAATATTTGAAAGAAGGAGATTGCTTTAAAAAATATGTTAAATCTTAAATTCATTTCATAATAAATTACTTATCAAAATGTACAACCATGCATGTAAAATTTATTTTGAAATAATTCTTTTAAATTACCTTTGCTTTTTTATTCATTGTGGTATCATTCATAATTTTAGTACTTGTTTGTAAATACAATAAGTATGCTAATTATTTAATCATGGTGATAATCATTCACATTGTTTTGACAGGATTTTCAATGCCCTTTATAAAAGGAAAAATGGTGATTTTATTGTTTTATTTATGCTATTACTACATTAAAGATGACAAATATGAGCAAAATTGAGTGTTTCAGTCAGACAGTTCATGGTAATAAGAATAAGTAACCAGTGTTTTGAAATTTTTGAGATGAGTAAATTAATTTTTTTGTTTAACACTAGATTTACGGTCCGAGCCAATTTGACTCATTAAAAATTTGATCACTATATATATATATAAAACTTTAATATCACTTTTCAGAAACATACGTTGGTTTTTAGTTAAGTAATAAAATATATGTAAACTTTCATTCCTCTTCCCCGCAGACCCCTTCATTTCGCATTATCAAATGAGTTATACCTATTTTCACGGTTGTGAGCCAATTTGACTCATAGAATGTATATGAAAATAAATAAATATAGTATAAAGTAAATATAAAGTATATAAAGTATAGTACAAAATAAATATAGAGAAGTCAAGAACACTTCCATTCCAATGACAGAAATTCATGCTACTGACGCACGGAAGAATTGTCAAGTTCAACAATCATGCAAAAGAAACAGATGTAGAAACCATTGTGCTCAATGGAATAGAAATATTTGCAGAAAATGTGTTTCAAAAACAGATTTTATATGTAAAAAATGTTTTCCAGTAATTTTTTGATAATAAACATTTCATTTAAATTAATTTGGAACTATTTTCTTTGCAAAAAACTTGAATTTTCTTGTATGAGTCAAATTGGCTTACTTCAGTAAAAATAGGTATATGATCAGCATCCGTAAATCTAGTGTTAATAACTTTTTTTTAAAGTCATCATTCTATGGAAAATTTTTTTATAAATTTTTATCATAGTGAGGGGTGACTATGGCACCTCTTGTCAGAGTTGATTTTTGTCAGAGTTGAAAACACTGCTAGAGCTGGCCTTGAGGAGAGGTAATTAGACAGGAATCTATAGCTAATTCTGAACAGCTACAAATATTTGGAAACCAAAAGACGGCAGCCATCTGTTCAACCATCCCCTAACTATTGAATGAATAGCATGTTTATTTGAACTTAATTCATGTTCTTTTATTCATGGTTTCTGTGCACCTGGAAAGTCAGGGAAAATCATGGATTTTAGACAATGGATGAATTTTGTCGTGGAAAGTCTTGATTTTTCAAGTAAAATGAGTAAAAGTCATGGAAAGACATGGATCCACTAAACTACCGATTAAAAAAATGCATTGACTTGTTTAATTCTATATTTACTTGTCATTTGACTGATGTTACTGAGTTTGGTATTTATGTATTATCCTATTGACCATATTGTCAAGTAAAATTTGTTCACCAAGGAAACTCAAAGCAAGAAAGCTTAATGGGTGGGTAAATGTATATTATTCTGTTTTTTTTTCTTAAATTGTAGATTAAAATTTTATTAATACAAAAATAATCATTTTTTAATAAAAATTAGTTAAGATTTTTGCACAAAATATAAGTTTATCTCTAGGGATATTGTATATAAACATTATAGGGTTATATTTGGCTATTATTCATGGTCACCTGGATAATACCAAAGTAACCTGAATTCAAATTGGAAACATTTTGATTGAAAAATTGCTATATGATTAAACTTAGGTATGTAGATACAACAATTTATTTTTATGTATGCAAGTTTATTAACACTTATAAAGTAAGTTTATAGCTTTTTTTTTTTTAATAAAATTCCTGTAATTTCTCTAAAAGCATATATTTTATTTGTATGTACATCATAAGTTTTATTCATATATACTTTAACGAAAGCTTTTTAAAGTCATGGAAAATTATCCGCTAAATCAGGGAAAGTCATGAAAAGTCATGGATTTGAAAAATTTATTTTGGCAGATACCCTGTTTATTTCATGTACCAATAAAGATTCTAGTTTGCATTTGATATTATTTGGTAAATTTTAATACATTTTGATTTTTGTCAATTAAATGATTACTTGGTTAGTGATAAATAAATATTTATGCTGATATCTAGATCCATTTAGTGTATCGTATCAAGTTTGGTTTTATTTGTAGCTACATTTTAGGATTACAGTTATTTATGATTAACCTATAATGGACTAAAATTTATCATTTATTAAAAAACAAATGTGGGTGAAAGTAATTCTACATAGCAGAGTATTTTTCTTCAATTGCATTAAAATTTTATACCATTGCTGCATGCTTACACTAGGTTAATTTTTAAAACTACTTTTTGGATGCAGTTGAGTGAAATATGATTATTGTATAATCATATTAATCTTAAGTTGAAAATTATCAGTTAAACATGCAGTTGCTTTAAAAGGAGTTAAATTTGGCCTTATTTTTATGTGTGTTTGTTTGTTTCAAATTATTACTTGATCTAATGTATTTGATAATTTGGTTTTATTTGTAGCTATATTTTAAGATTACAGTTATTTATGATTAACCTATAATGGACTAAAATTTATCATTTATTAAAAAACAAATTTGGGTTAAAGGAATTTTATATAGCAGAGTATTTTCCTTCAATTGCATTAAAATTTATACCATTGCTGCATGCTTACACTAGGTTATTTTTTAAAATTACTTTTTGGATGCAGTTGAGTGAAATATAATATTTATTGTATAATCATATTATCTAAGTTAAAAATTATCAGTTAGACACGCAGTTGCATTAAAATGAGTTAAATTTGGCCTTATTTTTAAATGTGTTTATTTGTTTCAAATTATTACTTGATCTAATGTATTAACGAACAACTGTAGAATGCTTTGCTAGAATACATTAGTGAATGTTAGTCAAAAATTATTTCAGTATTTTGGATTAATTGTTTTTAATCTTCTTTTGTATTTTATTTTTGTTCACTTTATATTTTTATGATAATATTTTATGTCTATCTTTAAAAATTATTTGTCAGTAATTTGATGTAATCATTAGTATCTATTGATATTTTATTAATTTTATAAAATATAATTTAAAAAAATTTTATATTCTCTTAACATTTATAAGTTTTTATTTCAGATTTTGCCTTATATTGATGGATTTCGACATGTAGCTAAGATTGCTATGGAAGCTGGTGTGGAAATTTGTTTAGTTAAAGCATTCATACAAAATATGGTGTAAGGAATGAAATTGTTGTGACATAATAAGTTTATTAAGATATCTACATCTTGAAAATTTAAACAGTGAAATTATTTCCTCCTCTTAAATGTTTGTTTCATATTTTGAGACTGAGAATAATATATTTTTGTTTTAATAATACACAAAAAATTTAACCCAAATGAATATTACCATCTTTGCACAAAGTTTTTTGTATTGCATTAGACACTAAAAGAAATTTTCAATTAAGCTGCAAAGTGGTATTGTATTGTATTACAGGCCTGTCCAACCAAAAGACTTGGTGTGCCACATTGTGTGTATACCAGGGTTGGCTTCATTTGCCCAACCCGAAAAAACCTGTATGGGTTTTTAAAAAAAAAAACCACTTGAAAAAACCCAAGTCGGTTTTTTCAAAATTGGGTTCTCAAAATATTTATTTAAAATTCCACATATTTAACTAATAATAAATATATTGAATTAAATCTATAATATATATTACATATTTCATCTTTGACAATGATCCTAGATTTTGTTTAATTTGAGGGGGGTCTAAACTGCTAGAAAAAACAAAAACTTAAAAACTTTTCAGGAAAAAATAGTTATCTGTATAACAAATATAATAAAACCTAAATTAAACAAAGTTAATAAGAATGTATGATGAAAAAAAAAAGAATATTGAAGTATTACATGTGATAAAATTAATTGAAAAATGGACAAGAAAAATTGGGCAAAAAATATGTATAACAACTGCAAATAAATAAACATGGGGATAATATATATAATTAATTCTGCTACTTATCATATATAACTTACAAATTAACTAAAAAAATATCTTCTGAATGCTTTAACACAATACTGCTAATAAATATAGAGCAATAATTTAATACATTTTATTGAAAAGAAAAAACTTCAAATGCAACTATTTCAAAGCCAACTTTTAGTATAAAATAATCATCATTCAAAACTAGTTTTTGATGTTAGAAAAATTTTATAATATGAAAAAAAATTTATTTTAAGATTTCAAAATTTCTTTTAATTTAGACTAAAATTTTTTCTGCATAATTTAAAATTGATTTTTAAATTTTTAAATTTTAAAAAGTTATTAACATTTTAAATTTTAAAAAGTTATTAACATTTTAAATTTATTTTAATCATACAATTAATTATATATCCTGTCCTCTTACATAACAAAAAACCTGAATAGTTTTCAAATCCCCAAAAAAAGCATCTAAAACCCATTAAAGTATAATAAAAACCCTGATAAAAGCCAAAAACCTCAAAAACCCTGAAAAAACCCACTGGGTTGGGTTTTTTCAGAAAAAACCCGGGTTTTTGACAACCCTGGTATATACACATGCATATATATATATATATATATATATATATATATATATATATATATATATATACACACATACACAGAGAGAGAGAGAGAGATGAAATGAAAACTAATACATCATTATTATACTTTTTATTATTGTTCATAAATTAGCAACAGAACGGTAAAATAAATTTTTAAACATAAATATTTATAATGTAAAATAAATAAATTGTATAATATTACATTTGCTATGATAAATGCAATAAAATATGAAATTCTGCTAAGGACTGCAAGAGTTTGCTGGCTGGCTGTAGTTTGGTCATACCTGTTACAATACAATTTTTTTTTTTTTAAATAGCATTTTTCTGGGGGGGGAATAATTTCAGCTACATTCATCAGTTATATTCATATTTATTCTGAATGTAGTTTAAAGTTTTGTTGAAAAAGCAAGTGTGTTTAGTATATAATTACTTCAGTACCAGAATACAACTTGTAGTTCAGTTAAAAGTATAGTTAGTGTTTATGTTAGACATTTTTCTCAAAGGGTTCTGCACCTTGCCCTTTTCCAAATACATTAACTTTGTACCCTGTATTTTTTTTAAAAATTAAAAATGTTTTCTTTTGAGAAAGTGGGAACACAAAGGTGTGTGGAAAGCTAATCATTATTTAAATTATTTGATGTGAGATTCTTCATGATTTAGCATAATCCATTATTACACATAATATATACTTTACTGACAGATAATACCAGTATGAAATACAGAAAGTGCCCTTTTTGATAAATTTACCATGTCCATTTTTTAAAAGAAATGTGAACACTAAGTATGGCTGTTCTACATTATCTTTTGTAAATGTTCTCATTACTAAATCATGAGAACTCTGACAATATTTTTGCTATGTAAACGATTACCATAATATTATGCTGTTGAATTTATATGCTACGGTAAATGGTGCTTATTATGTATGTTAAATGCAAAATTTACAATAACATGTAAAACTTCTGTTAGTTTTCCAAAGCTTAATACATTATTAATTAGATGTCTTGTGCTATTTTAAAAATTCATATTTATTATATTTTTGTAGGTATTATGGGGTTGTTACCTTGATCCCTATTTTTATGTATACAAATGTTTACACACCTACTCCTAAACTTAATGAATTAGCTGAAAATTTTGCTCTTCAAGATGAATGTACAAAATATGTGGCTCGACAAGGTAAGTTAAGAAATATTTTAATATTATTACCCTACACATAATCATGCTTTTCAGAATAACAGTGATGAAATTGTATGAATATTCCTATAATTTCTTTTACAGGGTGTCATAGGCCATTTTTTCGTACTATTTTCATGTTGTATTGTCAGCTTACTCCAGAAACTAATGTAAAAACACTATGTGTGCGACATAATCCAAGAGCTATGGGAATTGATGAGAGGTATACTGTCTTATGTATATATAATATGCTCTTTCTTGTAACATGTTAGGTCTATATACAATACACTTGACCTCATTGTTTTATACCCATTTCTTGTTAATAAAGTAAATAACTACAATTATTAATTTCAGTTATCTTTTGAGATTAGAACTGTATTTGTTTAATGTTTTGCATGGTCTGGTACCAACCCTCAAAACATTTTATTTGCATATTTTTTTTTTTTTGGGGGGGGGGGTAACAGGTTCACTTATAAAAAACCATTTACTGGCAAAGTTGCCCCCCTTTTTGAGACCTTTGTAAACCTTTTGAGAATTTCTTAAATATGTACTAAAGACAATCTATTAATTTAGGGTGCATTTTGTATGCATCAACCTGATGAGTAAGCTTAGAATCATAATGAACCAAACCCTACAGTTGTCCTGAAGGGACCATATTACTCAAGTCTGTAGTATTCCTTAAGCTACATGTGCTTCCCAGGTGGTGCTAAATGAATAACAGCTTTTCAGCCATGTTTTGCATAAAGATATCTGCTTGTATTGCCATCTGCATTGGAAAATAAATAATAAAATATGACCATACTTAAAAAATTCTAATTTTTCAAACAAAATCATAAGTTGATTTTGTTTGTATAAATTGATTAATTATAATAATTAATGGGAAATAACTGTCATACCATGATGAGTGCAATTGCTTCTTTATTCAAGAAATTTCCCATCAATTTTGATGTGTTTAAATGGATACACGCACACACACACACATATATGAGCAAAATATTTAATATTGAATAAAAACAAATAAAATGAATGTTTTACGACAGGAAATATTTTTTTATATACATAAAAAATACAATTTTGTATGTTGTTACATCAGTACTGTGATGATATTCATCCAAGGAATGAATCATTTTTAATCAAACAATTCAGGAACAAATTATTTCTATTTGACTAAGAACTTCCATGATTTAATGCAGAATATTACTTTTCTGTTATTTAAAATACACACGTTTTTTGATTGGTGTTCCATTTTCAAGCTGTAAATTATTCATCAAGCAGTTAATCAGTCCTATAAATGAAAACATGAAATTCAACAAACATAAATTTGAAATTCATAACATAACATTTTTATTATTGGATGTATTGTTGAATATTATTAAATTAATACATTTTTTGGAAATGGTAGTTCCGTAATTATTACTGGACCACAAGTTTGGGCTATTATATTAGTAATTTGTGTAATAAATTAGTATAAGCAAACTTATTTTATTTGCCACAGCCACCATTAATTAACACAACAGATCTTTGGCTGACTCAAGCCTCAAAATCATCCATCCCCTAAAAGAAACCCATTATTTTTCTGGACTATTACAATGACAGTTTACCTATCTTTGTTCTGTGTATATTTCATTAAATTTAAAACTATGGATATATTCATTATATGCTTGTAATTTTTTAAGATTTTATACTCAGTACATCAAACTACCTCCATGTCTATTTTAAATAATGTGATAATGAAACAACTTTTAGTTTAACTCTCTTTCTCTCCCTTACTTACTTGTAGTAAAAGTTACAGAAAAAGTTTAAATGTGTAATACTTTTGCAGGAAACTAATTCAGTTTGGTCTTATGAAAGGCATAATTCGACAGCTTCAAAAGTATCCAATACTTCTATCATCAGAAAGTTCAGTTAAAGATAAATCTTTACTGAAGTATTTTAATGGAAACTACAGCTTTGAAGAAATTTGTTGTAAAACAGGTATGTGTGCTCTGTTTTGTCAAATTTTTTTTCTTAAACTTTTAGCTTGTTCTTATTATTTCTGCTTAAATAAATGAAGATCAAAGTTTATTTTATTAAAAACATGACCTCGAATAAAAATATTTGTAAATTGTAAAACAATGATTCTTAGGCTTTTTATAACTTAAACATGCTCTAGAAGAGTGGTTTCCTTTCTTATCTAGAGAGGAGACACTCTTGCAAGAATTTTTTTAGTAAAACTCTTATTTAAGTTAATATGAAATATATAAGTTTGTCATCAGTCGTTTTATTCAAATTGGGCAATTCTAATTCAAAATCACTATAGTTCATCATGAACTATAGTATAGTTTGATAGATCATTTATTATCTTGCTGAGCCACGGTAGCTTAGACAGCAAAGACAGTTATCTTATAACTGGAGGTTTGGGAGTTTGAGGTTCAAGCTGGCCAAAGATCTTCTACATTCATTAATGGCAACTAGGGTATGTAAAATAAGTTCATGGTTGTAATGTCTTCCAAGTTCCCATACAATACCTCTGGACCAGGGATGGGCAAACTACAGCCCGCCGGAAGGTTTTATCTGGCCTGCGGATTGAATTTTAAGTTGCTGGTATGAGGCAAATTAAAAGAAATATATATTTATACATTATATAGTCATCTCCTTTTCTACTTTGCTTAAATATTAAATCCCAAATTTATCATCTCATGGCCAGAAGATCAGCGGTATATTTGCTTCTTATATGTGAACAAGTGTTTTCAACTTTGAACCTTAGAAAGAATAATTTCAGAAGTAGACTGACGATGAGCATTTAGTATCGTTCCTTAAAATCAGAACATCTCACTTCAAACCTCAGTATAAGGAACTCTTAAAAATGAAATCGCAATTTCATTCATCACATTAACGTATTTAAACTGTTAGGTACTTGTTTATTGTTTTTAAAATTTTAGAAAAATTTATCTTGGCCTGCCAAATTTATTTTCTTTTGATTTTTTGCCCACTGCTGAAAAAATTTGTCCATCCCTGCTCTGGAAGTTGCAGACCAAGCTTGGGGGTCTACTTGGTCTCTGCTTCTAAATTACGAACTCCTATTTTATTTGTGTTTGTGTTATCTTAGGGAATAATGTTGATTGCCTGTATGGTACTCCCTTAATAAAGTGGCGAACAATTAACTGTGCCTTGGTTGTGACAAATGCTATAAGAAGCTAGTACTCCCACATTTGAAATAATAATAATAATACAGTCGAACTTCGATAACTCGAAGTCCCAGGGGACCCCCAAAAATATTTGACTTATCCGAAGTTCGAGTTATCGAAGTTACCTACCATTCCTCTCAACTGGCACTTAAGATGGGTCGACATGGTTTAAATGGTTTAATATGTGCCTTAATACTATAGTTGTGCGCATTATAATTTTTTAATAGCCTATGTAAATAACAAGAAAAGAATGGGTTCAAAAGGTTTAAAACTCAAGAAATTTGGCCTATACATACCATGTAAATCTCATTTGAAAAAAAAAGCAATTCTTTTTAAGGTTGCTGGCATTCACAAAGTCACCTAATTTAAATAGTCACCAGTTTAATAGGGTGTTGTCTGTACCTTCAGTGGTCTTTAGGTAGTGTTGTATGATGTGAATAACGTCTTGTGCTTGCTCGTGACCTTCAAAGTTTTTAACAGAATTGTATTTTTTTACCGGGGAAATCTATCACAAAAACTTCGACTTAGAAGATGTTTACTTCGAGTTATCGAGACAGTTTTTTTTTTTTAAGAAAAGTATAGAAATGATTCGGGACTTGTTTAAAAGTTCGAGTTAGCAGATTATTCGACTTATAGGAAGTCGAGTTATCGAAGTCTGACTGTAATAATGTTTTCATGCCCTGGATTTCAATGCAAACAATTACTTTCAGATAGCTGAGCCTGTGTGTGCTGCACATGGTGTCATTTAGCTAGACTATCTATGAATATAACAATAAACAAATGCTATTTTAATGACACAAAAAATTTCAAATAACTTAATTGGAATCTTGTGCTTGATTTTTTTCACATGTTTCTTCTGTGTTGGAATGCATACAACATAAGACCACCCTCGTTTTAAATTTGTCAGTGTCTTCCTTTTATTTAGTTTTTCGATTGGTTAATGTGGAAAATGAAATATAAACATGAAGTTAAAAAAATAGTAAAATTTTTGTTATGAGTAGTACTTCCTTGTTAAAATATGATTTTACACTTTAAACTTCATGATTAAATTCTGTTGATTATTGCAGAATACTAATGTTTTCTGGAACAGCAGTTGAAAAATACTGATCTACAATAACAATTAGGTTGCCGGTACATTTATTTTCTTAAGAGAAATTAGTAGCTGTTCATAATTAATACAGATTTATCAACTCTCCATGTTTAACCTGACATTATGGGATTTCTTATTCTTTTCTGAGTTTCTAGGACAAATTTTCAAATTGTTACAGTTTTGAAGGAGAAAACATCAAACTTTCTTTTGCACTTGTTTTTGTGACATTTGAAACAAAATTTTACTTTAGCTCTGCTAAATTGTTGTTAAATATGCCAATGCAATCAGAATTTAGCAGTCTGCAACAAGAAGTAATCCCTATGCGATTCTTGAAGAAGAACGTTTAGATATTGAGTGGCATTTGAATGGACAAAGGGCAGGCATGGATATTTTTAATATAAGAAACTTAAACCTCATGTTATTAATTTTAACAGTTCCATGTAGTAATGCAAAGTGTGAATGAATATTTAGCTATGTATTTTTTCTTCTCTAGCAAATAGAATAACTGAAAACTTGTTGTTTTGCAAATCAAGGCTAATTTTTTAAAGAAAGCAAAATCTGCAACAGTAAATGTAGTTCAAAAGAAATAATTTTAAGTATTTTAAATAACATGTTGTTGTTGAATAACTTTTCATTGTTTAAGAACTATATCTCGATTTCTCAGATATGGTACAAAATCAACCATTTCTAGAAATTGAGCATTATATAATTTTTTTGTTTGTACAATTTTTTTTTGTTAGTATTTTAATATTCTAAGTCACTAGATCAATCAAGAAACAAGTTATTGCAGAATTTGAGGCTTTTTGGGGTTGTCAGTCTATAATTACAACTAATATAAAAAATTATTCACAAAATATAATTTCAAGACATAAGAAACTATTAACTGTGTTCTTGTGTAAAATAATTACGAAATAATACAGACTAAAGTTCATATTTTTTTAGTTTTGCAATTCATTAGTATAAAAATTCTTTATAAAAGTGTAATTCTTTAAGTCAGTGTATCTTTATTTCTTTACCCATTGCTTCATAATTAGGAGAGTATGATACCTTTAAAATATTTTTCTGTGTGTATGTTTGATATTTAAAAAAAATTTAAGAAATAATCTTGACAAAGTGATAAACTCGCTCAGCTGCATGGAACATACATTTAAATTGTGATAATCCTGATCAAATTGGAACATCTGATTAGCTTAGTTATAATGATGAAAATATTTTAAAACAAATATGCTTATTTTTAAAAATTAATAATGAAATTAAAAAAAAATATTTCATAATGTATATCTATATATATATAACTAAATTAATTTTCTATCATGATTGCACTACAGCAAGCACATGTTGAACTGTTATAATATTTGAGACTATTGTTGGAGGAGTTCTGATATGTAGCAAAATATTCCTTGCTGTATGGCATAATTTTAATCATTTATATGGTATAATTCATGTAATATTTTTCATCAAATACTGCCCTAAAAATTTTTATTGAAAATTAAGTTTAATATGTGTGTGTAGCTTTTCAAATCCCCTATATAATAATAGCCTAAGTTACCTGTTCATCTGTCCTCGAATTTATAAAGCAGTTAGACCTAGAATGGATAGAGGCATCCACATTGGATTCTTGAGGAGTTAGGATTAGCAATGTTTGAAATTCCCCCCTTTCTCTCTTTTCTAGCATTTAACGCCATTATTTCAAGCCCTAATTTCCCTGGTTAAGAGCAGGTGATTAAATTTATCAATTTGCCACGTAATAAATAGGTAAAAATAACATTTTTATTTCTAGCATGATGACGTCATTTCTTTAACCATCCCATTGAATCATTTCTTATTTTAAATTACTTAAATATCATCTGCATTATTTTCATACGTTTTATCACTGAATTTAGATATTACATAAATAATTTTCTTTTATATTTGGCTTAAATAATAGATTAGGTACATATGTGATAATTTTAAATTTAATCATCGATTATTTTTATTGCAATGGAAATTTTATCACCAGTATTTACAACAAATTCTATCTACCTCCAGGGTGTAGTGGAAATGATAGTTTCATTCCTTTACTTCCATTAATGACTGTGGTAAGAAAAATTGGGAAGAACTTAACGATAATTTCGACGTAGCTAAGAAAACTTTGAATTATCTTTCTAAATGAATTCAACGTGATTCTAAACTGCATTCACAGTATTGGGAGACTTTAGAGGAGTATGAAAGCAAACAAATTATAGATCATGTACCAGATAATTCTCAGCCAGAAAACAAACCATATTTTTTTCCTGCCTCATAGGGTATTTTACAATTCGGAAAAATTTAAATTTTACTGATCCCGTCATATGATGGGCTATATGCTAGTTATAAAATGTTTGTTAAAAGAATAATTTATTTTTTTATAGGTAGAAGTTATCAAGAATTAGAAGAAAGAGTTGAAAAAGACCCTTCAGTTGTAGTATGTTGGAAATAACTGTGCATATGTTATATATATATATATTTATTATATATTTTATATAAATTATATTTTTTCTCCCATTGTTTTAGAATTTTTTTAGTAAAATCATTTAGTTTTTAATTTTTCTTTAAAAATGTGTTTTTCTCATATGTGCATGTACATATATACTGTCATGAAGATCAAAATGACACAATTAGGTTAAACCAACAATTGGATTTATTAGAACAGAAGCAACTTGCTTAAGAACAGATCAGAGAACTGACCCCAACTGATGGGACACAGCTTTTATATACAATCAGAATATTTGAGAAACATTTAGCTCAAACGGCAAAGAAAGTTCTAGAATGATACAGATTTTGGACAATTAATAAATAACATTTAAATTAAAATTCCAGTCTTTAGGTATAATACACTGACTGGGAGTGAAACCAGGGACAGATAGATCTGTAGTCTGATGATCTGCCGATTGAACTACTGCAAATGATAGCAATTCTTCCTGTGCTAACATATATAATTTGGCATTGCACTTGGCATAGGTAGCAAGTCTGTCTGTGTACACTGAAGATATTTTTATATATATTCTGTATAGAAAAGAAAATTTTCTAATCAGTGTTTCATTTTAAGCAAATATAATAACAAAATCATAATGGTAAAGATTCTATAATAATTTCATTACACAATTTTCTGAATGCAGGTGAGATTAAAAAGGACATACTCATTAATGTATGTATGTATAACAGAAACAGATAAATTTCATGTATATACATTTATATATTAATATATATAGTTTTGGGTACAATATACCTCTGGTCATGGTGCCCTGCTCTTGGGGAAATTCATTTTGCCCTAAAGGCAAATTCATTCATTCAGTATATAAAGTTATGGTGAGGGGGCAGAAGGAAAATATGCTGAATCCATTCTTGTAGAGTTTCTGTAAAACCAACATTTTAAGAACATATTTGGAACAAGCAAGAAAAAGTTCTTTAAAGTAGCACAATTTTTTCTAGCTACAATTGGCCAAATTTATAAAAATCTTGTCCATTCAGTAAGCTTTTGAATGAGTCTCCAATAAACCATATTAGTCTTGTTTAAAAAAAATTAAGTGTTTTACTTTCATTACATCATTGAAATTGACTTTTATCAAACAAGTCACTCCTGAGATACTGTATTTGACATTGATTTTAATTTCCTGGCTGCCTGTTATTTTGTCAAACTGCTTGAATGAAAGTATTTTAAAAAGTACCATTTGTATTATATATATGACATGGTCCAATGTTAAGGCGAAAGGAATAATTAGTCCTTCTTAGTAAAAACACTTCTGTATTTAATTTAGGATTTCCATTTCAGGCGTCGCTTGTGCCATTTACATTTATTCGTGGCAAAACTAATGTCTACATGCTAACTGAAATTCTTGCTTGATTAGTCATCAACTTCCTGTGACATATCTCTACGCCTCACTGCATTACTCTAAAAGGTTACGCAACCGTGGGTCTTTTTAATTTTTTTTATTATTATAAAAGAGTTTCCTTTTAAAATCATTTATAACTCACGTAATTTCCAACTACCCCCTTTTTAGACCTGTCATATATAAAATAAAAACAATTAGAAGGTGAATTTTAACAGGTGTTTTACAAAGTATGAAAAAAAAGTAGTTTACTCTACACCTGACATTAAATTGTATCATTTAAAAGAATATAAAAAACTGACAACCACAACTGAAATTGATCACTTTGATGCTTGATACATGCCCTTGCATACTTATGAAATGAGACCATTGTAACTTTTAATGAAAGCTCATACTTATTCAGTTTTACAATTACATTAATGATCTGTCTACTAAGATCTTGCAAATTGGTGACATTGGTGCAGTAAATTTCTTTCTTCAACTGATCTCAGTGATATGTTGCACAAAAAATAAATAAAAATCTTTCCAAATTTCTGCATTTTTTTTTTTAATTTTTTGGATTCACAAATTTGGATTTTGTCAGATTAAAGCACCCCCCCCCCTTTTCTCAATAATTCATAAACGATACATAACCTAGCATTGCACTCCTTGTTAGGGAGCAAGCCCCTCTGTGGGCAATCCCCTAGATCTTAATATATATATATATATATATATATATATATATATATATATATATATATATATATATATATATATTCTGTATAGAAAAAAGTTTTACACAGTTTCATTATACATTGCAGTTGATTCTTAATGGAGATAAACCAAATATGATATAGTCATCAATGTAAAAAAGATAATGGTAACAATATCATCTCACAAGTTTCGTGTTGCAGTTGAGCTTAAAAATGAGATACTCAGTGTGTGTGTAACAGAAACAGATAATTTATGTTATATGAGAGAGAGAAAGGAGGAATTTTACATATGTATAATTTATTGATGTATTATTTCTGTTTGTTGACTCATCCAAATACTATCATGCATTACACTCAAATTTAATTCTTAGAATATTTTTAAACAAAAGATAAACTACAATATAAATAAGTGCTGAGCCTGGAGAAATGTAAAAGCCTTTTCAGACTCAGGATGTCAAAATTTGATGATAATTACCAAATTCCTGACAGGATAATTAAAATTTTACCTATGCAGTTGATTTGGAGTAATTTTTATTGTATCATATTATAGACCAGGATGGGTAAACTACAGCCCATGGGCCAACTACAACCGGTCGGAAGGTTTTATCTGGCCCACAGATAGAATTTTAAGGCGCCGGTCCAAGGCAAATTAAAAGAAATATATATTTATACATAATATATCCATCTTCTTTTCTATTTTGCTTAAATATTATATCCGAAATTTATTACCTCACTCCCAGAAGATCAGTGGTATATTTGCTTCTTATATGTGAACAAGTGTTTTCAACTTTGAACCTTAGAAAGAATAATTTCAGAAGTAGACTGACAGATGAGCATTTAGCATCATTCCTTAAAATCAGTACATCTCACTTCGAACCTCAGTATAAGGAAATTTTAAAAATGAAATCGCAATTTCATTCATCTCATTAATATATTTAAACCGTTAGGTACTTGTATATTGTTTTTTAAAATTTTAGAAAAATTTATCTTGTCCCACCAAACTTATTTTCTGTCGATTTTTGGCATGCGGCCAAAAAAGTTTGTCTATCCCTGTTATAGACTAAGCTTTGAAATATCTTATTGTGAACGATATTAAAAGTACATTAAAGTTATTTTATTTTTAGGTGTATTACTGTTAAATTATGAAGGAGGCTGTAATTTTTTTAGCTCATTGTGAAGTATGAAGTTTAACACTTATATGGTTACCTGTTGTGGATTGGCAAGGCTAATGTTCATCAAGGTTATTAATTGTATGACATGGTGGTTTGATATTAACAGTGTTCTTTTGATAGTATCAAAGAATAGCTAAACAATATTTAACAAGGGATGGCAAACTAAATAGATTTGTACAAAGAGTACACAGACACTATTCTTTATATTTACAGATAACCAGGCTTGTACTTAGGTATTATGCACCCTTATGTTCAATGCCAGAAGTTTAGCATGCTATGGTAAATACAGAAAAATCACTAAGTACTGCTTTAATATGAAATGGGACAAAAATGTAGAAAATATGTTTGTTCCTTAAACAAAATGAAGAAATGTATAAAGATGAAAACAATATTGAATTTTCATAGCCTGTAAAATTAAATATTATAGTTGTTAACAAAAATTTATCTCCAAAACACACAATCAAAACTGACATTAAATGGCATGAGAGTACCCCTCACCTGTGTACAGTATGTGGCCATGCTTCCTCTCTGGTGATCAACCACTGTTGATTCAAGTAATTGCTATTACCCCTGTAGAACAGTTTCAAACTCTGGTGGGAGAAACATGAACACACAGGTTGATATCGAAGATTTTCAGTGGAATTAAGGTTGGGCTGTATGGTATGTGGGCTGTGTTGGGTAAAGTGTGCTGGTGCTCCATATGTTCCTGTGCATTGGACCAGAAATTGTGAGTATCTAGATTAAAGGCTGTATGTGACCTAACACAGAAAAAGAAATGATGATGATAAGTTGCACTGGCTTTACTGCTTTCATATCAGATTCCTTTGTCCCATAGGTGCAATGGTAACCTATGGGAAGAATAAATCATAAAAAATTGTCCACGATGCTATCTGTTCTTTTTTTTTTATTTATGTATGTTAAATTCTTATTTGATAAAAAGTATACCAAATTTTCTCAATTTAAAATCATGTTTTTCTCAGTGTTTCTTTTAAGTGGAAAAGATAGCAATCCAGAGAATTCAGTGTTCTGTCACATTATAATTTCTTTAAAAAATTCTTTAAATGCGAGCTGACCAGAGGGAATTTAGTTTTTTTTCCATATTGTTATTTCTCAACATTGAGCAAGAGAAGTCCATACAGCAGGTACAGACCCACCTTAATCCTTTCTATCCCCATGTAACATACCTACAACATAAAATTGTATGCCATTTTCACTACAAGCTTGAAAAGAGTGTTTGGTTGTTACTACCCTCTTCATCTTCAGTGACACATCAGCTCAGGGTGGGCCATGGCCTTCCTTAGAATTGAATTCTAAGCAGCCCTCTTCTTGGACAAACTTCTCCAGTTTTTTACTCTGAGGATCTTCAGATCTGATCCAAGTCCCTCAATCTTTCTGATCCTTGGTCTTCCCCTTTTTCGGGCTCCAGTTGGTTTATGGACACTCCATGTACCAATTCTCAACGTCCTCAGTCCATTTCCAAGTGGATTTCTCCTAGGCAGCTGGGTGTTTTCTTCTTTATATTTCATAACAAGAGATTTTTTTATGATGTAAGTGAGTTAACCGTACTCCCACCCTCATTTTAGTCGACGCTTTTGTTTTTTAGCCTGCAATTAATCCTTTGAGGAGGGGCATATCATATATGCAAAATCTTCTAAATTGACTTAGGCAATTTTCTAGTTTTGACAAATTTTACTGTAACACACATAGGACTACTTTTAATGGTAATAAGTACATACTGAGTAAATGTTCCATCTAAAATATGTATGATATACCCGTCCTCAGTCAATTTGAAAGGTATTGTTAAATAAATACACCGATCTTCTGATGGTTAACACAATTTGCTAATAGAATCTATATCAAATAGGGATATTAAGTTTCCATTTCACATCAGTTTTTAACCATTTGATCAGATGCATATAATTATTCCTGAAATAGACTTTGAATTAAATTTGACACTTTAAAATCATTTAATGTGGACAACACATGACCAAAAAACAGAACATTCACCGTTCCTCTCTTGCACTTTTTCTTCTCCCTCCGGACCTCGCATTGCCTGATGTCACCAATCGCTTGTCCTGATTCGCTTTCTCCGTGTGACACCGACCTGCTAGACTCGGATTCGTCTTTTCGTTGGCGCCTTTCCGTCTGGTTTTTCCACGGCAACTGACCTTTTAACACTTCGCGTACGGGTAACGTATTTTTACGTTTTTTGCAGTCTGTCACTGGAGCGCAGGTCACGTAAAAATACGTATTTAGTAGATTTGTGGTGGATACCCGCTAACCACCACAAATCTACTAAATACGTATAATTATATGTATGTGTGACATTATATGCGTGTTGTTTGCGTTGCTATGCAACGCTTTGCATTTTTTCTTTCCACAAGTTATGATTGTCGAGTGACTCGGTCTTTTGTTGCGTTATTTCGTCTTCCATCGAATTCTTAGCTCCAGAACGTACAAGTCGTGTTTTGTCAATTTGAAGCTTGGTTTTTTACTGTTGAATACAAAATTGATAAAATGAGCTGTTGTGACAAAGATAGTGATAAAGAAATAGGCGCTGACAGATTATCGGACTTTAATTTTAAAAATCGTTTATTTTTGTGATTTCGTAATTTTTTTTTGTGTTAAATAATCATACAGTATATGTTAAAGTGCAAAATAAAAAATGTTTCATTCATAAAAACAAAGTAGTTTTCGATTTGTTGCAATTTTTTTGAATAACTAAACTTTCGCGCAATTCACGAAAAAATGCCCGCTGCACGCGTAAGTTGGCGATGAAGTATACCCGCATGCCAAGTGTTAATTGCCTTGGACATCTCAAGGCATGTCGTAACGAAATATCTTTGTTAGTGTCAATTTCTCAGACTGGCTGGCTTCTAGTCTGGATCTCAATACAACCTCTTTTGTGGCGCTTATGGAGGGCCGCGAAGTCACAACCTAGTCGTAACTAGATCAAGAAGGGTCAAAATGTTTATTTCAAATTTAAAGCTTTTTGTACGTACATACAGATATAGTACTGAAACTCAACTCTCGAAAATTTAGTCAAAATCAATATTTTCGTTGAAACCTCAGCAATGAAATTTACTTTGATTACAATACTTGCTTTACCTTGTACAAGGAAGTAATGACTGACAGACACTAGAGAGTAGATTTCGCCCAAAGATAATTTCAAATTCTTTCTGTAAAGATAATTTCATGCAAAGTAATTTACAATATTTATATCAAATTAATCGAGAAAAGTGACAATATTTATTCGATATACATTTCAGGGCCAGAACTAGGTTCTTTGGCACCCGTGGCAGAAAACTGACTCGCACCCCTACCACCAAATAGAATGGAAAAAATATAAATAAATTTTATTTCTGTAGCTTATATTCAGAATGAGCACAACTTACAGAATAAAAAATGACTAACTTTATCCTTATGTAATATATAAAGAGGAAAGGTATTAATAACATTATTTTCCTAGTTTTAACATCGATGATTTCGTTGTATTATATTCAAGCTGTTTATGGTATCTTTTTCAATAGAGAATGTGCGCATGACGTCAAGTGCAGCAAAAATTGCATCTCAACTTCCTCATTGGCAAAACATTAGAATTTCTTACGGATTGTGCTTGTTTTGGGGTTTTAATTTTGTCAATTATCTGAAAATGGTAACAAGCTGTTGTACGTATGGCTGTACTAAGCGTTTCCGAAAGATTCTACTATGTAAATGTTTTGAAAAAAAGCTTTGAAAAGGCAAGACTGGACTCCAAGTTCTTCGAGAATTTGCGGCAAACATTTTCAGAATGGTAATAAAACGTTAACCTTACTGTAATGTAATAGATTATATAAAATTATTATGCTCTAAAATTTTTTTATTATTACTAAGTTTTTTTTTTTCATATTTCTAATGTATTTTCTATGCTTTTGTGAGAAGTACTGTACCTATAAATGTAATTATTTTTTGTCCTTAAAATGATCAGGTTTTGCACATTTTTATTAGATTCTTATTTATGTAATAGTTTATTGTGCCTGTTAACATAATCAAAGTAGTTATACTTTGATTATGATACTTAATAGTACTGTATAAAGTGTTTAATTTTTTAAAAAAATATATATATATACTTTTGTAAGTGCTAAAAATATATATAAATTTTGAATTACTTGGCCAGTCCCTGATGCTTCCTTCCCCTTCTCTTAAATAAAATTTAGTTTTATTGTATACGTGATCCATATCGAAGCTCATAAGATACAATGAAAACAAGCAATGCTTTGCCAACGAAAAGTTGAGTTGTAGTCAGCACTCGTATTTGTTTACAAACATGTACTTTCTCTATACACAGTAGGGTTATATTCCCTGTACCAACGAGAAGCGTAGATAGAATTTTATCAGTTTTAGCGTGTTAGAAGAACAGTTCACATTAAACACAAACAAATATGGAAAGTTTCTTAATGCAATAACTAAATTTGTGTATGTATGTGTTCTCTAATTCTAGATGAAATCCTAAAGCTTCCAATGAACGCTATTTAAGAAATCTTTCATTACTGAAACTTTACACTTGTGAAATAGCTTTCACTTTCCATGTATATAAATTAGCAAATTTTGAAATGGAAGGCCGATGGAAAGTGGTACACGTGAGGGTGTGGGGAAAGAGTAGACGAAGGGCGACAGAAAGGGTTCAGGTTGGTGGTTGGAAGAGGGTACTAGGTATTTCAAAAATCGAAGTCAGAAAAAAATATTCAGTGTCCTCTTTTCCTCTGTTTTACTCTTAAAATAGAGCAATTTGTCGCAACGACACGAACTACTATAATGCCCTTTCCGTTCATTTTCATGTTTACAACAGCCAATAAACAAACAATAAACTGCCCTTCTATTTGAAACTAAAGCCAGAATTGTCATAATTTGAGGTGTGCCCTGCTGCGTGAAATCGCTTTATAAAAAATTAATAAGACAGTTAATATTGCAATATGGTACAGTGAATATTTTTAAATTCTTACGTTTTTAAAAAAATCGAGGTCAGTAAAAAAAAATTTTTTTCTGTTCTATCTAAAAATAAAATAAAATCGAAGAACGCTTCAAAGTCCTACATGGAAGAATATAGTAGAGGTATGCTGAAAGAAAGGGGTAGGGAAAGATTGTAATCCAGATTTGGAGGTTTCAATATATCAAAGTTCGTAGGTGTTCGAAAAATTGAAGTCACAAAATTTCAAAAGGACTATGTTCTACTCTTAATCATTATTTTGATAATTCTTATTTTCCTTTTACACGCGCTCCTATTAATGTACAAAAAAACATCACATATATTATCGAAGAAAAAAGTTTCAATATATGATTTAGAAATTTACCAAAAGAATTGTAAAACAAAAATTGTCCTTTAAAAGGGTTCACGTTTAAACGTGAACTTTTTTAGAGGACTTTAAAAGCAATAATCAAAAGAAAAATTTTATGGCTCCACTTATTAAAAAGTTCTAAATTTATTCTTATTTTAAGTTTAAACCTAAGGATTCCACCTCAAAGTGCGTGTGGCAAATTAAGGGCCGGTCTTACCAAAATCGTTTGACGACTAACCGCGATCAATTTTTTTTAAATGGTTAATTGCACCCCACCATTGGTTGGCGCCATGGGTTAATCACGGTTAGACGTTTAACGACTTTGGTGAAATCGACCTTAAGGCTGCATTACTTAATTATCGATTAGAGCTAATCGAAGATTAAACTCTTTGCAATTAAACTAGAGATTTTATATCGAGGGACAATATTGACTTTACGATTACCTATAATTCGCTATAATTAAGTGTGGAGTAAATCTGTGAGTTTTATATCTCACAAGCCAAGCCTTTGCTCTCTCTCTCTCTTTTTTTCTTGTTGTGAAAATGGTTTTTTGAAAGTTTTTTAACTTTTGTTAATTTTGGTTATCTCTAAATTTTGTTGAAAAGGGAAATATACTTGTGCAAGTTTTCAAAATAACTAATTTGTTGCCACATTTCTCGTCATTTGAAATCTGTTCTCAACCTTTCAGCTAAGAACTAAAAATGGTACAGAAAAGTTTGCCATCAACAGTTAAGATTTAATCTGACGTTTCATTATCTAATGGAAATGTGGTTTGTTAATGGACAATGGCGCCATTTTTTTTTTTGCACTCATCAATTCGTTGAGCGTCATTCAAAGTTACGAGGTTCTTATTTTGATACAAAAGGTTTCCGATGGCTATCTATCAAAATGGACATATAAGGTAAATACACATTTTTTAAAAAAGTTGATGAATTCTTATACTGTTTTCCCCAGTTTGTACGACTAAGTCACTTTAAGAGGATTTCAACTTTAAAAATATCTAATTGTTTAAATTGGCTTGTATTATAAATTTGGATGAGGAATTTAAAATCTGTATCTGCGATATTTTTATATTTATACATATAACTTTATTTATAGGGGCTTTTTTTAAACTAATGTGCAATATAAATTGCTTTTTTTCATGTTTGTTTTCCTCCAAATTCCATGCCTTCATAAGTCTAAAGTTATTATATTTATTTTATGTTGAAGATACAAGCGTTACATTTTGTTTAAAGCTTTTTAATATTATATAGGATAACACTATGAATAAACAAAAAGTAGCTTCATTATGTTATATATTGATATAAAGAGAAAAACCTGTCAAAAGGTTCTATTGTATCAATGTTTTTATGATATATAAATCTAGAGATATTTAAAAATTTATTTACACACTTATAGGGAGCTTTAATAAATCTCAAAGAGGATTTTAAAGCAAAAATATTACGATATAATAATATTAAAACATATAATAATATTAAAATAGTATATGCTTGAGATTTTAAAAACTATTTACAGATTAAAAAAAAAAAACGCTTGTTTCAGCAGACTTTATTTCCTTGACCTGCTTTAAATTGAATCCTAAAATACAAAAGGATTCCATTATTAAAAGGACTGTAATTCTTCGTAAAAACTAGTTTTCTTTTAAAAGAGCAACTTGTTCAATTAAAATTGAACGGGTGTTGGGTGCATAAGTTGTTTTAACTGAACAGCTCGCAACTTTGTTACACCAATATCTATAAATGAAATATTCGCAGTGCTTTTTCTTACTTTACAGTCTATCACGATAATTCTTCATTTTATTGAGCTTAATTTACAGAAATCACAATAGCCATTATGTAACTATGTAATGTTGTCAATGAAGCGCCGGGAACATTCATTTATTGCATTTTTATATTTCTTTTTAATGAAAGTCATTTATTTTCTTACAAAAATTACCATGTGGATTTTTTTATCACTTTTATTTTTTATGCGGAGGTGGTTTCATTAAATTCCATCAAGCGATTACTGTATGCTGTAAAAATCAAGAGATTACTGTACATTAAATACTTAGACTTAGATGACCCACACCCACATCCAACTGAAGAAGTTTATGGATGCAAAAGCGTAAGTGGGTGGGGAAAACCTTTCGACATTATTCATTTTAATGTTATATACTGAATTATTAACTTTTTTAACTGAATTAACACTTTTTTTATATCACTATCACTATTTTTACCAAGTATTTTCCCTCATTTTAAAATTTTTTTTAATTTATTTTGTATCTAAGAATAATTTGAATTTAATATATTCTAAATTCCTTTAACTTTTTAATATGATTACGATTATTAATTTTTTTAAAATATTCGATCTGTGTTTCGTTTTCGTATTTTTTAATAAACATCGGAACGAGATTACATCTTACTTGAATGTAATGCTGAGGGGTGCCTATCATTCCACATTTACAATTTGATGAATCTAATTTTCCAATTCTGTACAAGTAGGTTGGAAAACTTCCATGACCCGTTATGAAATAATTTAATGTTATTTTCGAATTGTAACTTTTGTTCTACTTTAGACATTATAGTACAGGTTGCTCTTCCTTTTTCACTATTGTCCCAATAATCTTGCCAATCTTTATTTATTTTCTTTCATATAGTTTTTAAATATTGATACTGGGAGCTGTATTGGTGTGTAATTTATTGATTTCGTGGCGTTCTTTGCTAAAATATCTAATATATACAGTATTTAATTTTATATTAAATACTGTATATTCTTCATGCAATTCATTTTACCCCTGATAAAAATTTAGTTTTTTAATGTCCTGTATGTGTTGGAAGCTTTACATCTCCTGTGCATATAAATGATTCTAATTTCACATTAATAGGCTTTTCGTATTTATACGACGGTGCATTTTCGCTTTATTACAAGATAAAATGTTTATATTCTGTAGATAAATACACAAGTTTTCATTTTGAAGTTATGAAGTATTTATGAGTATAAATGAGTTTAATAAACATTTTTGTGTCTGTTAACAAAATCAAGACTTGCTAAGTTTAAACTTGTGTTAACGAAAATGATCTGGATGAATCCTTGCGTATTTTAGCCGTATTTTCAATGATTATTAATCTATTAAACAATAGCTATTCAAAATTTAAAGAGCACTCCCGATTTTATTTTCAGCAGGGAACCAAAAATGAACATTTAAAATTTTAAGGTAAGAGCACTTTAAAACTACGATCTAACAGATTTAATAAGAAAAGTTGGCAACGCTTTTATTTTTCACTAAACTGATCGACAGTTGCTGCTTAAAGGCACAGATGACATTTCGACAGTGTTCAGCATCATATTTATCCTCCTAGAATTTGGCAATAAAGAATTGAACATTTTCAAAAATAATTTCTTCATATACATTACATTTTGTTTGGCTATCTTTACTTTACATTTTTTGCCCGTTTTTAAAATTGTATCTATACTAATATTAATAGTCATTGGATTTTCTTGATTGAATCCATAGTATCGTTATTTTGAAATATATTTTTATTTATTGGTAATGATATCTGTTAGTAGTGACCTATTTGCTTATTGTATGATTTTTTAAGAACTGATTGGCCATCTGAAAGCTTCTATATTCTAAACATGTGTAGGACAAAATATTTTTAATAGAAAATTCAAATTTAATAACTTTGCAGTGTAATTTCCTCGTTGGATTAACCCTAAAAGTTTTTATACATTTAGAAATTTATCTGTTAATTTCATGTTTAGGAGAACTAATACTAAAAATTTTCTTTTGTAATTGTGCTATTGTATGATTTATTTTGGTGCTTTTGAAAACATTTCACGTCTAATTGTACCCAATGGAGATTTATTAGTGTATGTGTCTACTTCAAATGCACATATCTGAGAAATCTCTTTTCGGTTGGATCACTTTCAGAACTGTTCTACATTTCGAAAGGTAAGTATTAGATATTTTAATACTAATTTCTTCTTTAACATTTGATTGTTTTTTATACGATTTATTACAAATTTGATCGAGTAAGGGTAGGCCATTTTTTGGAAGAGAGTACCGAATGCCCCTGTCTATCGACTTCAGGACTTACGACGTAACGTCGTAAGTCCTGAAGTTTCGACGTAAACGTCTTGTCGACAGCAATGTAGTACCACCCTTATGCTAATTATCTGTTAACGATATCATTTGAAAAGTTGCACAGTTGTCCCTATATAACAGGGTATTAATCACTTCTATTCTATAAGATCTAGAAAAATCAGTGAAAGAATGTTCCCCTTGCTAGGATGCTTATATTTTCAACCGCTCAGATTGTGTAGCGAGTAGCATTTTGTGCTCTGGTCTGATTCCCAAATACGGCTTGGATGTGTATTTGTCCTCTCATAGGAATCAATGTTGGCCGGTACCATAATAAAACGGTGAACAAAATCTGCAAAGTTTTATGTTTTTCTGGTGACCATTTTATCACTTTTTCTCCACTGCAGATGGCAATGCAGACGGATATATTAATGCCAAGCACGGCTAGAAAGCTGTTATTCATTTAGCAACACCCGAGAACACGTGTAGTTTAAGGAATGACCCCCCAACTCAGAGGACATCGACACTATGAACCTATTTTACTTCTTAATGAACATGGCGGATCTTTGGTTTGAACCTCTGGCTCCGAGATTGCCGACTGAGTTCCACCATCAGTTTAATCAATAGGAAAACTAACAGCCGCATTACTATAGTGAGTTTCATTGTCGACCGCTAGGGGAAAGAAACTAAAAAATTGAATTGCGATGGAAGATTGGGAGTTTACCACTTTGATAGGGTCTCTCCAGGGTGTTATTTGATAAAGTACGCTTTACTATAGTGTGAAAAAAAACCGCACTGCTTAGTTACCTTACTCTTTAGGTGTAATAGTTACTACAAATTGTTTAAAATAAGACCGATAGATGTCGTTGTCATCCGATTTGTTTTCGACCGTTAGATGGCTTTTAATACCGAAAAACTATAAAAGAAACTGCATCTGAGAAGCCATGGCGGGTGGGGATTCTTTTTATTCTACTATCTAGATGTCATGTTACAAAAATCCATTTATTTGAAGTGTCTTGTAACACTGCTAGGTGGCGCTGTTATGGGATTTCTTTGTATCCTCTAGTGTGCTTGCGACATAAAAAAATGTATAAAAGTAGCTACACCACGAAGTGAGGGCAGGCTGGGAACTCACCCGGTACCCAGATGCTTCAGTTTTCTAGTTGATTTTGTAGTTTGCTATATAACCGATAGGTGGCGTTGCTTCGGGTTATTTTAGTTGCCGCTAGAGGGCTTTTAACACCGAAGAACTATAAACGAAACTACATCTAGAGGGGAGGGCGGAGGTAACTCATTCTATTATCCAGAGGTTATGTTACAAATACTTCAACCAAATGAATATTCATAACACCACTAGGTGGCACTGTTATGGAATTTCTTGCTGGCCGCTAGAGGGCTTTTTGACATAGAAAATCTATAAAAGTAACTACACCTAGAAGGGAGGGCGGGTTGGGAACTCTTTCGACAGCTAGTTGCTTCAGCATTCTAGCTTAACCATGTTGCGATAGGTGGCGCTATTTCGGATTCTTTGGTTTCCGCTAGAGGGCTTTCGACATAAAAAATGTATAAAAGTGACTACACCTGTAAGGGAGGGCGGGTTGGGAACTTTCCTGGTACTTTGTTGCTTGCAGCTTTCTAGTTGCATTCTAGCTTAACCATGTTGCGATAGGTGGCGCTTTTTCATTCCTTGGTGGCCGCTAGAGGGCTTTTGACATGGAAAATGAATAAAAGAGACTACACCTAGAAGGGAGGGCGGGTTGGGAACTTTCTTGGTACCCAGTTGCCTCGGCTCTCTAGTTCTTGCATTCTAGCTTGCAACTGTTCTTCTCAGAACAGCAGTAGATGGTGTTGTTATGGAATTTCTTGGTGACCGCTAGAGGGCTTTTGCCCCAGAAAATGTATAAAAGTTACTATGCCTAGAAGGGTGGGTTGGGAACTGTCTTGGTACCTAGTTGCTTGCTTTCTAGATCCTTTCTAGCTTACCATGTTGCTCTTGCTTTTCTCAGGATTCTATATACTCCATCCATACCTTCTATTTAAAGACAACTCCTGTATACTGACCACTTCCTCCCTCTCAATATGGTGAACGACTTAATGTCAATAATACTTGTAATTATTCTTATTGTGACTTAAGATAGCAATATATGTAGAGGACAGAACGTTCGCTATATTTGCCCGAAAGAAATCCAATATTTCAGAAATCAGGAAAGAATACAAGTGCAATGAAATACGTATGAAAATATAAACGTTTCTTAGAAATTAAGAATATATTTCAAATGTACTACAGAGTTATTTCCCAGTATAATAGCTATGGATTTACTATAGTTCCAGACACAACCCTTGTTTTCTAGGTTTTCATTCAGAATCTAAGAACAAAGGTTAACAACAAGGCACACAAACTTTATTTTACACATTATGATAGCCTTTCGCGGGTTCGAATTCCGTCAATGGCGTAGAAATCTTTCGGAGCCTTATTAGCTCAAAGGTAGGCTGAGGAGCTTTAGTAATTGGAAAAAACCACTGATTGGCACCAGGAAAAAAATAAGGAACTAAATATCAAATAGCAGGAAACAATAGGAAGTTTGGAGCGCTACAGTCTACTGTTTTGCTACACGAGACCTATTGCCCTTGGAAAGGTGGGTAACGAGCAGTTCAACAATACATACATTGCTTTTAAACATTTTTAACTTAATAAAATTTGGAGGCAAATTTCTTAATTGTAGACATTCTATGACTAGTTTTTAGAAGGTGAAAATGAAGAGAATTTCCTTTTGATATAGAAACTTTTCCACAAATATGCTTTGGATATACCGAAGCTACCAAAATGTTTTCAAATATCCCGAAGTATATCTTAAAATCGAAAAAAAAAATCAAGAATTTATTGACATGTTAGAGCCAAATCATTCCAATTATGTTGTTTTGCCAATCTCATTAGAATTGCAGAACTAGAGGGCTAAAACCAGGCAGTTCTTTGCCAAATCCATCCTGTGATCAAGAATTTAGTGAAGAGACCAGTTTTAAAATGTTTCTTACTTACCTTTCGAAATATAGACGAGTGATCCAACCGAAAAGAGATTCGTTAGATATGTGCATTTGGAGCAGACACATACACTAAGAAATCTCCATTGGGTACAATTCGGTGGGAAATAAACATTAGCTCAAAAACTACAAATTCAATAAATTACAATTATTGGATTAACCATTAATGGTTCAACACAATTTTAAATAGTAATAAATGGTTTCTAAAAAGTGTTCTCTATGAAAAAGATAACTTCATACCAGATTTATATAAAAGTAAAAAAAAAATTCTAATTTTTTAGTATTAGTTTAGGAAATTGACTAACGAATGACTTCAAATGTACAAAGACTTTTAGGGTTGTACCAACGAATAAAACACTCGAAAGTTATCAAATTTATATTAAAAAATGACAACCATTTGTTAAGGGTATGGAAGGATGGCTAATCAGTTTTAAAACTTATACAGTAAGCAAATAGACAATTATCAATAGATATCATTACGAATAAAAAATATATTATTTCAAAACAACGATACAATGGATACAAATGCACTAGAAATTAGCCAACTAAAAAGATAAATAGCCAAACTAAACTTAATGTATGAGGAAAATTTTTTTAAATGTGGAATTCGTTATTTATAACCAAATTCTATAAAGATGAGTAGGATGCTTCTTTCCTGCACGTCATTTGATTAGCAAAAAATGGATCAAAGCGTTAAAAACTAAGTCATAATTTTAACGTGTCTCTTAACTCAAAATTTGAAATCTTAATATACTGACAAAATTTGGAATGTTCTTAAAATTTTGAATGGCTGTTGGTTTATAGATTAATAGCCACTAAAAAAATGGCTAAAACATAACGAGACTCATATCACGTTTGTTAAAACAAATATAAAACACTGTCTTTAATCTGTTAATAGACATAAAAATAATCTCTTGTTAAAAGCATTTATACTGGTATAAATGATTTAAAAATATAGACTGTAAACGTATTAATATTACGTTACCTATAAAATGCATACGTAAAGTAATTTAATATATAACTGTTAAAGTAAACTCTTCTGAAACACAGCAAAATGGACCTAAACTCTCTTCAATTTTAAAGGGACGTGATACTTGTTTAAAACAAAACCACTATAACAGGAATTGTTTAGCAATTTAGAATCCACTTTAAGGCAGTTTTGAAGAATAACGTCTAATCAGGTCATTTAATTCTTTACCATGAAAAAGGTTTTTAAAATCTTTGCATTTCAAATGTACTCTAAATGTGTTCCATAAATGCTTTCTACTTAAATCTGTGCAGAAATTTTTAAGATACCTCTAGAATTATATTTTATTAAAAAAAAAAAAAAAAAAGCACTAACAGTTAAATACACTGCATTTTGGTAGCTTTTTTTAAATATATATTTGCATATAACAAAATAATGAGTCAACTTTTTACTTATTCCATTCACAGTTTTATCCTATACATTACAGAAAATTCGTCTACATAATTTCAATGCTTTCACATGTTTAACACAAAATAAGACTTGGAGTTTGTAATGCATAGAATTTGAAGGAACACAAAACACAAGAAAAATACATTTACAGTTTTCCTTTGCTAAGAAATGCTATAAATTATATCATACATACGAGTAACCTTCAAATTAGTGAAAATACAAATATACATTTTTACATACGTATTTGCAAATGTGAAAACGCTATAACCTAATTGGAATAATTCTATATATTTAAAGTTAAATCCTCCTTCTATTGACTTCGCCGTGTTAAATTTTAAAACAGAATAAGATTTCACAAATTCTATAAAAAGAAATATTTACCTCAAGTGTCCGTCTGATAGTAAACCATTGAAATTCTCGTGTTTCGACGTAAGAGAACCCCGTAGCTATGACTCTGAACGAGCTATCGAGGATGTAAAGGCCCCGCCACACTATGGTCCACTGCAAGCCATTACCACCGTCTGGAGGAGGTATTGCTTATCGAGGTCGATGGATGGCAGACGATAAAATGGTCTTGACGAAAGATAGCTTCGGAAGCAGTTTTTCTCCAAAGATCGAAGACAACCAGCATGCGCTACCAAAGTGCGCAGTAGATCCTATGGATGCATACACGCGCTATGCTCATTTAGTGGCCCATTGTGTGGATGCAACACGTGAACCCTCATTCAAAAGTCGACATCAGAAGCAATACTGGAGTGGTGAACAACTGGCCATTGTGTGGAGGCTACATTAGAAGTGATTGCGGTAGAAAAATCATGACGCCATTGATTATGAAGAAACACTCAGGCTATTACTCTGGACGTTGCGGTTCGTTTCGAACCTTCGTTGTGACGACACTTTGATGTCAGCTTGCGTACATTATTCAAGCAAACGATCAAGTTGACGTCAAAACGAACGTTCGAACCGACTCGCAACGACCAGATTAAGCCCCTCACTCATTAAGGCCCGGTCTCACCAAAGTCGTTTAATGGCTAACCATGATTAACCCAGGTCATCAACCAATGGTGCGACTCAATTCTCTGTTTAAACAGAGATTAATCGCGGTTGGCTATTAAACGTCTTTGGTGAGACCGCCCTAAACCATAAAAGAATTAAACGTCAAATTTAATCGTTTTTCAACCTTTAATGCCCCCAAATTTATATTTTACAGGTACAATTTTCAGTTCATTGCTGAGGCGAGAACAAGTCGAGAAGTGTGACAACAAATGAGTTGTTTAGAGCTTGCACACAAATATATTCTCCTTTTTAACAACATTTAGAGATAACGAATATTAACTAAAGTGCAAAGAACTTAAAAATAACTATTTTCATCTAATAAAAAAAATATAACTAAGGCCCGATCTTACCGAGATTAACTACTCATCTAATTATAGCGAATTAGAGGTAATCGTAAAATCAATGTTAAGGTCTCACGGAGTTCAATTGCATAGCGTTTAATCTACGGTTATTTCTAATCAACTGTTATGCAATGCATCCTTAAGCTTGACTAAAGAACTGGGTTCCCCCGCTAACTTAGAGATAATGGTTTGAGTATGGTCGCCTAACATTTTCTCCTGATCTGTGTCCAAACAATCTGTATCTATATTATAAATTTATATGATATTTGCATCCAACTCTCCTCTTGCAACTCTTTTCTTATATATTAAAAGCGCACAATGCTTAAAAAAGATATAACAAACCATTAATGGTTTACTATGGCTAATTTTTAATAATTTGGTGCTGTTGCGTTTGTAAACTTTTAAGGGTTTAATTGCCCATAAATATAAATGTCCGGTTTTCAAGTCGTTTTCTTTAATTAAGTAAGAGTATATAATTCTATTACGATGGTGCACTGTGCATTCATTAAAGTAGCCAGAAAAAGCAAGAAATGCAATGTTTGGATGGTTGAAGATGGACCTTTGTGTTTTATTTATATAAATATCGCCAATATTTTCGTCAAATTTGCCTAGAGGAACCCAATTTTTAAGTAGTCTCGCATCCTTATTATGTCCCATACACTTTTTATTTTAAAAAGAGATGACATTATTAGGATAAAAATAAATTTAGAATTTTTTAGTGGAGACATTCTCGCGTTTAAAGGTATACTTTTCGTTTTTGTTCTCACAGTTCTTACATTTGCTGATGACAAGCAAAATATGTGACAATTGCATGAAAGACTCGTTTACCATTAAAAATAACTCTATTTTTTGTGTTCTTATTGAAAACAACAAGCAAAACTTGTAGAATTTTACATCTTTCAATACAAACCTCCCAGATGTACAACAATTTACCCATAGACTAACACAATGGTTTCGTTTGGGGAGCTACGATCTACGGTTTTACTACGCGAGACTGGAAACTAATACTTAAAGTTGATTCTGAATATCCAGGCGAGTAGCGGGATTCGAACCCCCGAACTCCGGTATCGAATAGCAGCACTCTACCATTCGGCCATCATTCGGCATAGATTAACACGAAGCTAGACAGTCCAACAATGCCGGTACTCATTAACACATTTAATGAGGTAGGAGGGTGTGTTATGTTTCTATGTGATAATTTTTTAAATATACTGAAGAACCCAAATATTATGCTCCTAAAAATGATTTGTTCACTCACTTTGAAGAGTGAAGTTTCAAGTATTTAGGAAACTAAACCTGTTATATCTGACAGAAAATTCATTAAAACTGTCTAAGGACGATTCTTTTTTATAAGCTAATATTTTAATGAAATGTGTGTACTGATTATAGTGAAGCAGAAGGTGCTAGTCCTGTAACAAAACATAGAGCTCCACATGGAACAAGAATCAAAAGAGAAAGTGGATGTTTGTAAACAAATCCGAGTTCTGACTACAACTCAACTCTTCGTTGGCAAAACATTGCTTGTTTTCATTGTATCGTATGTGCTTCGATATGGATCACGTATACAATGAAACTAAATTATATTTAAGGGAAGGGGAAGGAAACATCAGAAACTGACCAATTAAAAATAAATTTTTTAGCACTTACAAAATTATATATATTTTTTTAAAAATTAAACTTTTTACACAGTACTGTAAAGTATCATAACCAAAGTATAACTACTTTGATTATATTAACAGGCACAATTAACTATTACATAAATAAGAATCTGATAAAAATATACAAAATCTGATCATTTTAAGGACAAAAATTAATTACATTTATAGCTACAGTACTTCTCACAAAAGCATGGAAAATAAATTAGAAATATGAAAAAACTTAGTAATAATAAAAAAAATCCTTAGAGCCCAATAATTTTATATAATCTATTACATTACAGCAAGGTTAACGTTTCATTACCATTCTGAAAATGTTTCCCGCAAATTCTCGAAGAAGAACTTGGAGTCCAGTCTTGCCTTTTCAAAGCTTTTATCCAAAGCATTCGAAATGTAGGATCTTTAGGAAAGCAATAAAATCCAATATTTTCACCCTTTTTCAAACGCTTAGTACAGCCACAAGTACAACAGCTTGTTACCATTTTCAGATTATTGACAAAATGAAAACCCCAATAACAAGGACAATCCGTAGAAAATTCAAATATTTTTCCAACGAGGAAGTTGAGCTGCCATTTTTGCTGCACCTGACGTCATGCGCCCATTCTCTATAACTTTTTTACCCCTAAAGTATAATTGTTATATATATGTATATATATATATATATATATATATATATATATATATATATATATATATATATATATATATATATATATATAATAAAATTTGTACGTGCGTGCTTTACAGAGACTAAACAATAACATATTTGTATAAAGATAAAATTTAAAACTGTGATGTTAGATATTTTTGAAAAAATATATAACATGTTATTATATATGTAACATACTGTATCTAGTACCAAATATTTTGCAACGATCACTTTTAAAGTAATTGGATTACAGCCAGAAACATTTTATTTTAGACTCAATAATTTCATTAAACAAAATGTGTCACAGAAAAATTAAGAAATTTACATACTTCTTAAAGGATTTTTTTCTGGGGCCTAGTTTAAAATTAATTATTTTTAAAGGATCTCACTAATTCAAATTGTTTTTATAATGACTTATAATGATCGTTCGAATCCTGTTTCTTTTTCACTTTTCCCCAAAAGTATAAATTTTGTACGCATATATAGACACAAATTTAAAACTAAATATATTAAACTAAAGGAAAATATATTAAAAAATTCTGACCTGTTAGCCTGAAATTTGTCAGTTCAACGGGCCTCTGTGCATTTCGATGTAACAATTTTAAATGCGTATCTAATTTAGAAATCTGAATTAGTCGAAGGCTGCTGCCACCTTTTCAATGTGCAACTACTTTTTCACGATAGTTTAGCTGGACCGGTACTGTCGTTATTTATCTCGATAGCACTGAATATTGGACTCCCTGGGGGTTTCTCTCTAGTTACATCTGTCACTTAAAAGTTTATTATATAAATCTTTCATTAGCAGGATAACGATACATTTTAAAGTACACTTGATGATTTGTATGAATTCTCTATGCTTAAGATTTTTGAATTATGCCTGCCCTGTTTAAGATTATAAGACTCTTATTTAATGACTTAGTTAAAATACCTAGCCCAATCCAAGAATAACAGAGCCTTAGGTTACGATACTTTTGCCGACCAGATGTGCAATTTCTTCTTCAAAGAGAAAAAGATCGATTCAAGACAAGGTTAGTTATTTGAGAAAAATGGCACTTTAATCAGTTTTGTTTCTAATGCATGAATCTTATTTTCAGCCCAACCTGTAATGTGTCCATTTATCTTCCTTCCCCATCAATTTCTTTTTTGCGCAGTTTCCAGTTTCTGTATGTCTAACCTATATAAATATGTATTGCTCGTAGTATACACTATTTATCCCTTCCCACTTCTCCATTTAGCTACAAATCGTTACTCATATCGATCAGTGTCAAAATCCATTTAACAAGGGAATTGTACAGTTATTATACTAAGATGTTAAACTAAACTTTAAAAGATGTTAAACTACTGGGACCAAAAGTATTTAGAAGAGTAAGGGAAGCACTTGGGAGTCGTTTAAGTTGACATTACTATTAATAATGTAGAACGATATGAGGTAAAAGGCGACGCATCCTGAACTTCTCCGAATACATTTGCATTGCACCCTGTATTTTTTTCAGAGAGATTTGGCATAATCTGTTTTTACACATTATATATACTTTACTGATAAATGATCTCAAAGTACTCTTTTACTTAATAAAAAAATGCCCTTTCATTTGATTTTGTCAATACCCTTTTTTTATGAAATGTACCCTGACCATTTTTAATCGAAATGGAGACATTAACCATAACGTCCTGTGGAAGGAATGCAATGAGTTTTGGGGACAAGGTGGTTCTCGCATTACAACTAGGGGCGAATCGTCCTCTTTTGGATCCCATTTTCATCATGGTACCTATAATTGATGCACCGTCGCAAACACCACCTTAGCCAAGCCCTAGTTACAGCATTGTCATTATTAGAAAATATTATTTTGCTAATAATTTTTCTTTTTTATGTTTCAAATTCTTTCAAAACTATTTTTTAGGAATAATAAAATGCAAGTGAGGAAATAATTTTTCAATTCACGGTCGTTGAGATAAAAGAGGGTCAAAGTTCATTGCAAAACTGCATGAACCTGTGGACTTACCACAAAGTAGCGCCCTACTTATACGATCAAAATTCAAGCTATGATTTATTTCTAGTTCAAACTGTGACGCAGTAAGAATCTTTTTCGGAAAGGGTCCAAAATATTAATCCAAAATTTAGAAAAGTTTCAATCGTATAAAAAACATTTCGTCAGCCGCGGTAGACAGTCGGCAAAGACAACGGTCTCATCACTGGAAGGTTGTGGGTTTGGAGATCTAGCCGTACTAAGATTTGCCATGTTTGTTAAAGGTGACTGGGACACATTAAAATAGGTTTGTGGTCACAATGTCCTCCAAGTTCACTAGTAACACCTCTGGGGGTGGAAGGCCAAGCTTATGGGCTTTCTGTTAGGTCAATGCTTCTAAATCATGAGGACCCAATTGAGCAAAGTCGCTCTTTCACCCTAGCTGTGCTCATTAAACGAAAGACGCACCTCTTTACATGACAAAGGTGGCATTTGCTAAAGATGCATCAGTCTTAGGGGCACCCCATCGAGAAGAAAATGGGGTCCAGAAGAGGACGATTCGCTCCGAGTAGAAATAAGGAAAATTTAAAAAATAATTTTCTTTAATTATAAAATCCACTGTGTTTAAAAATTACTTTTTTCATGAATTATCTTATTTTTTAAAAAGCTTCTAGAAACTAAACTTGTTATAGATTCTTACAAAATGTTTACAAACATCACTAATATGCTTTAATATAAACCTGGGTATTCGTTTTAAATTTTGAATTCATTCAAGTTATTAAAACTAAATTTAAATTTACAAATTCGACAATTTTTTATGAAAATTCAGAATTTGAATAAAAAATATTCCCCCTTCCCTCAAAATAAACTCTTCAGTTTATCAGCAAAATAATATCCCCAAAATGTTAAAAAATATCTTTTAGTATTAATAAAAATAGAAGTAAAAATAGAAGGAAAAGTTATAAATTAATACACTGGGAGCATTTTAAGAATTAACAAACTAGTTTGAGTTCATTCTGAATATATATGATATAAAATAACATGTTATATATTTTCTCACTATATTTGGTGGTAGGGGCGCAGACCAATTTTCTACCATGGGCGCTAAAGGACCTAGTTACGGCCTGCGAGTAGTGTATGGCTATCGTGCGTCGTTTGTCTAAGTGGCATCAGAAACAACAAGAACAACACATTTCACACACTACATATTCACTACATATTTTCAACTACATACACATATAAAGTACCTAATACCTTTTACACATATATCCATAATTTTGCATGCAAACAAGAATCGGTCATAAAACGGATCAGCAACTCTGTACGTAATTTCACTGTATCTTGAAAAATACATTTGCAACCACTTTGTTTTTTAACTTACGTTCCAAGTTTTTACCATTTTACCGTGTTAAAATTTACCTGGTAAATATAGGAGCACATTTACGTTCCAGTATGTACCAGAAGAATTTAACCCCTTCCAGGTTCATTTTATTTCGGGATTATGAGTCAACAAATGTCAATTTTCATGCTTATTTTTATACATACATAGCTTTTTAAACATAATAGCATCATTCGCATACAAAATTTCCTAAAACTTAATGTAAAAAATTCAATTTAAATAAATGAGTAATTTACATGTATCGTTGGCTTTCTCTACGACAGAAATCATTAGACTTTGGAGTCAGTTCACACTAACTATAAATATAAAGATTAGAATACCTAGCTTTTATCTTAAATTAAATTTTATTTATATCCTATGCGTTTACATAAATGATTATGAAATTATTAATCAAAATTTGTTCGTGTATGATACAATAGAAAACTCGGTACTGCGCAGAGTCCAACATCGCAATCTGGACAGTAGAACCTTGTTTCTCTCCTTACCTTCTTCCCTCTACTGTCTTTCTGGCCGAACGCTGGCCGATTGGTTAGGGTGCTGGCCGTCGGTACCGGAGTTCGTGGGTTCGAATTCCACTATGGCATGGATGTTCGTAGCCGTTCGGAATCGGCTTTAAGTAGTAGGTCCCGGTCTCATTAGCCCTCGTGTGCAAAACAGTAGACCGTAGCGCTCCAAACCAAACCGAAATCTACTGTCTTTCTATGAGCAGCAAATAATCTAGTAGCCAGAAAAGTAAACAAAAGCATTCGAAACCATAAAAAGAACAGGTGAAATAATTCGGGAAAGACTGATTGCACAGTGTAAAATTTCACAGTGCCCGAGCTACACTCGGGATGAGCTAGGATGGTACATTTCGCTTGCCCGAGTTCAGCTCGGGAAAAACCGGGAAGGGGTTAAACTAAAGTAATTTTATGAATAACTAGGGAAAAACATTGAGAAAAGAATTATAACATATCTCTTTACTTTTATTTTACCATACCTTGTATGACAACAAGATTCGAAAACAGAAGGCAATAGTAATTAATTTATAAGCTATTGTTTTTTAATAGTAAACTAATTCTTATAGATTATCGGGTCAAGTTCTTCAGCCTAGATGCACCAAAAATAATGCTAAATTTGTCAACCTCTTGTGACCAGTTCTATTGTGAAGAAATATTTTTACTCTTTTTATGATTGAATGCTATCTTTCAACACTTGCAGTGGAAACTAATGATGAACACAAAGTCTAGTAAGTTTCAAAAGGTCTTGCATTGCATACATTAATAACATGTCGGAAAAAGTCCAGACCCATCTCTCCACCCCCTAAAAATGCGTCCTCGGTTACTTGCGTCCCATTTTTTAGTTTTGCCACAGTAATATTTCTGTTTTGAGGGAAAAGAGTTTTGATAAGATATTCAGTGTAAACTTTCGAGTGAAGAACAGTATCAACATTTGTGTTTGGGCTGCGTCAAAGATGCAACGTAAACTAAAGGTCACCGGGTCTCCATTTTGGCAAGGGCTTGAGGGTGAAGTTAATGGAAGTAGAGTATGTCCTCCCTCACGTTTAATGTGTAATCGATAACGATAAACAAAATGGAACACCGTAAACACAACACATATTTTCCACCTGCGCTTACAGACCTCGGGAAAGTTGCCAGCGGCGAGGCTGGCACACAAGGGTCTTATCTAGGCCAAAATGCAACATAAATTTATTGCTTCTACCGGGAGAAAATCCATCGCAGTATTCGAAAGCAAGGTACTTCGAGTTCATTCGGTTTCAGTCGTTTTTCGTAAACCATGGAATAGGTAAGTCCCTGATGAATATTTTGTTATTAGCTAATGGTTCTGCCATAGTTTATAAATTTACGAAATCCTAGTGTTTTTTCCTCATCTCTTGCTACATACCTATCAACTGTTATCGCTTTAGTTACTTATTTTATGTGATTATTTTCATTCAAGAGTTTGTTAACGATTGATAATTGCAACGGGCCAGCTACCCAAGCGAATATAAACAGGGTCTGATCAAGACAAAGTTGGACACACAGCCTAGTGCTTATTCGCCTCCCCCCCACACACACACCTGAAGTTCAGTATAACGTTTAATCAATTTGCACAAATTATAACAACTTTCTTTACACGATGCTAGGAGAAAGTTTATAAATACCAAAAAAGTATAAATTTGATATTTGATTTTTATAATTTCCAATAAGAATAAAAACTTATTTTCTTTTGTGTAACTTTCTGTGTAAAGTTTCATGAAATATGACTTGATTAATTAGCCAGAAATATTTTTAAATTTTCTTAATTAAATAAATTAAGTTTTAAAAATTATATATTAATTCTCGTCACCAATTTTAAGCTGAACTTAATTTTTAATTTTAACTTACTTATCACTTGTATTCACTTTTATTTTTTTCCTAACTTAATTAAAATTTATCTTAATTTATCATTCACTTTTATCTTTACTGTCTTGTAAAGTATTTTCTTAATAATAATAATAATAATTAAAAAAATTGTTTTGCTATCTTTAAATTTTTTTATTACACTTTAATTATTATTCATCTTAATTACTTAACTTGTTAAGGGCCTAGCACTATTTTTTCTCATCATAAAGACCTGCATTTTTATATTTATTGTATATTAACTTAAAAGACTGGACACCTGATAATTAATTCTTTAACTTGCAATAAGGGATAAGACCTTCGGCCAAAGATACCCCAAGAAACTCTTCAACAGCTAGATTATATATTAATTTAGTTTAACTTTTTATTTTTTTCCAACTAAATATGAAAAATAAAATTTTAATTTTGTTAAATACACGGATAAATGTACGGATGTCCCTGGCCTCAGAAATATTTGTGTTTTTTCTATCCCTAAACTTTCTACTCTTTTAGTTTTATGTTATGAAGTCACGAATCCACCTCCCTATTCCCTCTTCGATCTTTTAGTTGTTTTATTTTCTGCTCGTTGTCATTTTCTGCTTAGTGTTAGAAATCTCTGGATTAGAGGGCCCGACCCAGGCAATCCAGTTGTCCTACAACCTTGAATTATATATTAAAAGCACTCAAATATCTCGCACACCATTTGTGCTACAATGCGTTTGGGAAATAAGGTACTTTTATACAAGACAGACTATAAGGCCCATATTTGTCTTCTGCTTCGATTTGGGGTTCGACGGAAAATACTTATATTCAACTGTTGCAAACAGTGCAAAACAAAGCACTTCCTTCAATCCTCAGGGCTCCGTGGTATCCAATGAATTAGTAGATCATGAGGGTTGACAGAAAAATTGGGTTCCCCCGCCAACTTGGCGATAATGGTTTGAGTATGGTCGCTTAACATTTTCTTCTGATCTCACCGTGTACAAAAAATCTGTATCTATATTGTAATTTATATGTTGTTTGCATCCAATTCTCCTCGTGTCACTCTTTTCTTATATATCAAAAGTGTGCAATGCTTAAAAAATTTAGATATAACAAACCATTAATGGTTCACTATGGCTGATTTTTAATAATTTGGAGCTGTTGCGTTTGTAAACTGTTAAGGGATTAATTGCTCATAAATATAAATGTCTGGTATTCAAGTCGTTTTCTTTAAGTAAGAGTATATAATTCTGTTACGATGGCGCACTGTGCATTCATTAAAGTCGCCAGAAAAAGCAAGAAATACAATGTTTGGATGGATTACCTTTGTGTTTTAGTAAATATCGCCAATATTTTCACCAATTTTGCCAAGGAGAACCCAATTCTTCAGTAATCCCCGTCGTGATACCAAAATGGATCCAATCAGAGTCATCAGGAATCTTGTATTGAACTTTTTTGAAAATTTGTAAGGTTGACTCAGTCTATTATCCTTTCAGTGGATAGACAAATTGAGGACCTTGAGAACTAAACACTGAGGGTTCCACATCTGGTTTACTTCCAAACCGGGACCTATGCTTCACACCTCAGGGTCCTTGGTCTCGGAAACGTAGATTGTCACTGTAGGCTATGGTCCCCACTCTTTAGACTGTACTGCTGGAGAGTTTAGTTAAGGTTTCAGTATAAAGTAAGAAACAAAGAAATAGCAAATATGCCTGGGTATGATTGCAGAGTATTTTTCAAAACTCCGATAGCTGCAACAATCTTACACCTCTTTTTCAAACTTCTACTCCAATACAGTCTTACAGACGTTGTTGCCTCGTTCTGAATTTTTAATACTGATTTATGAGAGTTTAATTTATTTTAATCACTACTTTTCACTTTTAAAAACCTATTTAAACAAATAATAATTACTATTAAAATTTACAAAGTTTTTTTATGTCATGAGTCAACAAAAATCAGTATCCTAATGTACCCTTCATGTCTAACAAATTACTAACGTAGGTATAAAGCTTCTGCTTTTTAGTGTCACGATACTTCTTTATGTCTATGGCTAATTATACCGTGTGATTTTCTCCTGATCTCACCGTGTCCAAACAATCTGTATCTATATTATAATTTATATGTTATTTGCATCCAATTCTCCTCATGTCACTCTTTTCTTATATATCAAAAGTGGGCAATGCTTAAAAAATTTAGATATAACAAACCATTAATGGTTCACTATGGCTGATTTTTAATAATTTGGAGCTGTTGCGTTTGTAAACTGTTAAGGGATTCATTGCCCATAAATATAAATGTCCGGTTTTCAAGTCGTTTTCTTTAAGTAAGAGTATATAATTCTATTACGATGGCGCACTGTGCATTTATTAAAGTCGCCAGAAAAAGCAAGAAATACAATGTTTGGATGGATTACCTTTGTGTTTTAGTAAATATCGCCAATATTTTCGCCAAATTTGCCAAGGGGAACCCAATTCTTCAGTAGTCCCCATCGTGATACCAAAATGGATCCAATCAGAGTCATCAGGAATCTTGTATTGAACTTTTTTGAAAATTTGTAAGGTTGACTCAGTCTATTATCCTTTCAGTGGATAGACAAATTGAGGACCTTGAGAACTAAACACTGAGGGTTCCACATCTGGTTTTACCTCCAAATCGGGACCTATGCTTCACACCCCAGGGTCCTTGGTCGAAAACGTAGATTGTCACTGTAGGCTATGGTCCTCACACTTTATACTGTACTGCTGGGGAGTTTAGTTTATGTTTCAGTCTAGAGTAAGAAACAAAGAAATAGCAAATATGCCTGGATAGATTGCAGAGTATTTTTCAAAACTCCGATAGCTGCAACAATTTTACACATCTTTTTTAAACCTATACTCCAATGTAGTCTTTCAGACGATGTTGCCTCGTTCTGAATTTTAAATACTGATTTATGAGAGTTTGATTTCTTTTAATCACTACTTTGCAGTTTCAAAAACCTATTTAAACAAATAATAATAATTACAACGAAAATTTACTAAGTTTTCTTTTTTGTCACCAGTCAACTAAAATCGGTATCTTAATGCGTCCTTCATGTCTAACAAATTACTAACGTGGATATAGAGCTGCTGATTTTTGGTGTCACGACACTTCTTTATGTCTATGGCTAATTATAACGGGTGATCCAAAAGTCAGGACGAACTTTAAAATTGAATAATTCGAAAACGAATGAAGATAAAAAGATACGGTTTGCATCAAACGGATGGAAAAGAAACCGGATTTTGTGTGTCAACGAAAAAATAGTTCTGTTGGCGACCAACAGATGGCGCTGTCTAATTCCTGATGTAGGATTATGCAAAGCAACAAACGATATAAAAAGGAGAAACTGCAGCAGGTAATGGTAGTCGAAGCTTGTATGCATCGAAATGCTGTCCATAGTTGAAAAAGCCCTCTTAGTTAAACTGTATTATTAAAATTCTGAAAGTGATATTGAGACATTGCGAGCATATCGCCACATAAAGGGTATGACAGTGTGGTGACTCGTCTCATAGCTGTACTATTGAATGATGGACAGCACATTGAACGTTTACTGTAGTACTAATTAACTGTAATTAAGTTAACTTGTAAGTTGTCCACATTTTTTTCATTTGTAAATCATCCTTTGGTGCAATAAAACACTACAGCGCCATCTGTTGGTCACCAACAGAACTATATTTTCGTTGACACACAAAATCCGGTTTCTTTCCCATCCGTTTGGTTTCATCTTTGTATCTTCATTCGTTTTAGAATTTTTCATTTTTAAATTTCGTCCTGACTTTTGGATCCCTTGGTATGTAAAATTTTGGAACCCCAAAATCAGGTGGCCCCGTAGCCCCGTGCTTTAATCAGGCCCTGGCACGTGATTTCAGTAGATTTATTTTTTAACGATTAAAAATAATGAAAAACAAAAAATCAAATTTTTGAAGGTTTTAAAGTGACATGTCATCTTAATGAAATAAATATATAGTATTATCAATTTGTAAAACGCTTACTTCCCCTTTCTGATCTCCAGAAATTTAATGACATCGTAACAAATTAACAAAGCGTGTGAAATTCAAGGAGATTTTGAGTTAACAGATTGGCAACACTAACTTAAATGCCGTCACTGATGCCAAGTCTGGATTCTCAAGTTCTCCCCTTAACGAAACAGGACATCATTGCAGGTATTTCTGGGCCCAAGGTGAATGTGAACCTTCTCATTAGGATTTTAATCTTAAACTGGCATCTTAATGACGTGAACAGTTCCAGTGACACTGAAATCATTACCTCATTTTTTAGATTTCAGTGTGCTCGGTTTTGAAAGGTTGGTTGGTTGAAATGTAGTGGCGTTAAATCCTCTTGTGACAAACTGCGCCAAGCAAAGCGAAAAAAGATTAAATAAAACTCAACAGAACTACACAATTTTGTAACACCAATTTTGAAAAACGAATTTTGAGGAAAAAGTAAAAAGTGTACGATGTTTAAAACAGATACAAAACACAGTTAACACAAATAAATCGGCAAAAAAAATTAGAGACATAATATTAACACGATAATTAACAAAGTTTGATTGAAAAGCTATAATTTAAAATTTAAAACAGAAAATGAACAACTGAAAATCAAACAATACAAAAAGAAAAATTGTAAATATAAAGATTCAAAAAATAAAAAAAGATTAAAAATTGAAATAAGAGATTCAAATTCAATTGAATCCAAACTAAAACAAAGAAATGAAAAACTGAAAACTAAACAATTAATAATTAAAAAAATAAAAATTAAGAATTAAAATATTAAAAATTAAACATTATAAAATTGAACATGAAAAATCAAATTCTTTTGAAAGAGAAATTCGAAAAGCTACATAGTTATATAATTAGATTTATTCTTTAAATACTATAATGTTATTTTTTCATAAATGAAAATTTTAAAATAAAATAAGTATCGCAGAAATATTAATCTGAAAAGACTAAATTAATACTGAGCTACTGCGACTTCCTGTTTTTGCGAAGTATTTTTACTTTTGCTACGTCTGCATAACGATTTCATTAAAACCTATTTTAAAAATAAAAAGGTCAGCAATACTTGCTGTTTCATATTCGAAAATGACTTATTGAGCATTAAAGTAATTTTCAGCTTTAAATAGTTTATTGTTTTAATTAAACAACGTCTCTGAGATATAAGGATAGCGTTCTTATGTTGATAGCGATGACTAAACAAAACTGCATCCGTAAGATATGTGCATGCAAAAATATCCTTGACAGTTCGTTAGAATTATGTGAAATTTATTTTCTTTTAATAAGTGCAGGCTTGCAACTGCTGAGGTACTTTCAAAAAGGCGAGAAAAGTGACAAATAATACAGAATAAGTGACTAAAAAGTGACTAAACATTGGAAAAAAAGCGATTTTTTTTCTCTTGATTACAGATGCTATTATTAAGATTTTTCTATTTATTTTAGCTCTAAATCAAATGATTCATGCAAGACATGATTTTAGCTTCAAATACAAAAAAGGTTAAAAATTTTGTTTAACACAACTCGACATTGCTTTTTATTCAAGAAAATCTATACATTAGATTTGAATACATACAATAAATTCATTTTATAATCAGAATTTTCTGCATATATTAATGATGTTTTGAAATATGTACATAGCTAGATTAGAGTATCTAAACAAAAATTGTGAAGAAAAAGAAAAAGAGAAATGTGTGCTTTGACGTAAATTACTTTAATCTATTAAATGTACATTTCAGTACAAATGTAGATTTCAGGAACTTCTTTACGGTTTTTTAAAATCACTAAATTCTGGAAATCATATGACTAATTACATTTTAATAACAAAAATAAGATTAGAGCATCACATTTTTGGTCTTTTATTGAAATATTTTCTTATTAATACAGATTTTTTTTTTCAACAACAGACTTTTGCTGTGATACACCATGAAAAAAGTGACTGTTTACTTAAAAAAGTAACTAAAAGTGATCAATTGTAAAAAAAGTGACTAAAGGTGAGAAAAGTGACAGAATTGCAAGCCTGTAAGTGGTAGTGTATTCAGAAGAATGCTTGTGTCATCTCTCAGTGAGTGATTACATCTGACAGAATTCACGTGGCATTTATCAGGGAATATCTGAATATTGCATTCACATACATACATTTTATAAGGAAACCTGTTGTATCTTAGACCCGTTGTGCGTTCGTTTTACGATGTTTTCAATACTATCTATTATTTTTTATTTATTTATTTTTGAAGAATAACTTTTTATTCATAGACTCGTTTGTAGAATGTGCGAGTGCATAAGAAATCAAAAAGATTTCTGGTACAGTAGATACTACATCTAAAGAAACTTCGTCTCATAAAATAAGTATTTAAATTTTCCGTTTTTTGCCTCATATGAGCTCAATCTTGTTTGAACCTTCAATGACTTTTTTTAGTAAATAAAATACTATTTATAAATGCATTCATACTATATATGTGTAATTAACTATACCCCCAGACGAGTATAAACAACAAATGTTCAGTTAGTCTTCGCGTTATACCTTGGGTTGGGTTGGATTCTTTGATTTGCCACAGTTTCCTAGTTAAAATTCTTTAAAGATAAATCAGTTGTGCAACACATTCGAATTAGAAGTAAAATACAGTGAGCTCCGCTTAATGTGATCAGTTTGGGACACCGTGATTTTGATGACAATAACCAATATTAAAATTAGATAAATTTACCCCTCCCCACACGTACTGAATTTCAAAACAAAATGAAAAAACTCATCTTATATTTATGTATTGTATATTATCCTTTAAAACATAAGAATTGTATACGTAATTTAATAATTTGACTGTCTATAATTTTTTCTTAAAAGCTCATTGATAAATTTTTCGTAATCAATGTTTTTTAAAGTCATCGGAGTGGTGTTGTACTCCTCGTTTCAACACTTTCAGTGCATTTCTCATTTCAGCACTTATAGAAGGGGGTTCAGTATTGTAACTTCGCAACATACATACACCTCTGTGTTTGTGGGGCTTAGTAAAAACAATCGCTTAAAGTCCTAGACTTTATTATCTCGACTATATAAATATATACACGATATAAAACAACATCATTTGGGATAGAGAAACAACCTTCTCTACCCTCCAGCCCCCAACAACCAACTGCCTTCTTCTTGAAAGACCCATCGCAAAAAGAGGGGGGGTGGAGAAAAAGGGCTGAGAGCAAGGGAGTGGTCAGCCGACCGGACTCCTCAATGACAACCGGCCACACAGATGTATACAGGGACATAAAAATCCCAAACCCCTCTGGGTCTGGAACTCCTTCTTTTTTCAGGGGAATAAATTCCCACGGGTCCTGAGAATGACCGACACTCTCTGGTTCTCTTGTGACCAGCTGCCACAATATCAAGAGATTCTTTATCTGACTCATCAGTTCCATCATTCGTCTGTTTTCCTACGACAATCTGACAGACTTCAGATTCTGTTAATGTGGAAGCTACTGAAATGTTTTGATTTCCTTCCACCCATGGCTCGAACTCTTTAGGAGTCATATCCAAATCATTTTCTATCATTTCTTGTCATTTTTTTCGTAAAATCCTACGTAGGCGAAGCAGTTTCTGATCGTTTGAGCAGAAACTCGATTCCAAGAAGCTGTTGCACTCCGTATTTTCATTTTGTTTATCTCTTCTAGTAAGTTCATCACGAATTTTCAAAATTTTGCTCAACAGAGGCTAAGAAATGTTTAACTGCGCTGCAGCATTGCGCTGACTCGTTTTTGGTAACCTGTCATAAAGATTTAAAATTTAGATATTATTGTTTTAATGTTAAATCATTTCGCTTTCTGGCTTCCACATCGACAAACTGCATGTAAGCGAGCGAGGCATAAAATGTGAATACGCTCCTTCTCAGTTTCGATAAGTATGTGTTGCCTTCTGCTTATCTGACCACCACTGACCACCAATAGGGTGTGCGTATTTCTGAAAAATTCTAGTAACATGTAATTTCCCACTCCTTTGTTCATTCCCCATTTCCCTAGGTGAAAGAGGGAGAATTTTCGGAAATTCAAACAACAGCGAAGGGAAAGAAAAGAATGGGTTCCTTCTGAATACATTGTGAATATTCCTTTGCCAGTTAAAATGAGGTTCGAAAACTGATAACATTAACCGATGTAACAATCACATAAAGCGATAATTTTAACATACAAATGAATAGAGAAAATCGGGACCAAGTGATTTCGATAACAATAAGCGATTGATAACATTAACCGCGATCACATTAAGCGGAATCCACTGTACTTGGTTTTGTATCTTGATAGCCGTCTAATTTCTAAAAAGACAATAAATCCTTTTACAAGCAAATTTTTAAAGATCGCCAAAATCTTTCGCACCTTTTGTACCACAATGGAGTAAGGGAAATAATCTACTTCTAAACAAGACTGTTTGTTCTAAGGTCCATACTTTTCTGTGCTGCATAGGTTTCGGGATCGGTGGCAAACACTCATATTCAAAGCTAGCAAACAGTGCAAAGCAAAACACTTCGGTGAATTCACAGGGCTCCCTGGTACTCTACCAAAGAACTAGTACATCGTACCAAAATGGATCCAATTAGTACAGTCATCAGGAATATTGTACCGAACTTTTTGGAAACTTGTATAAAGTAAGAAAAGAAGAAATAGAAAATCTGCCGGGCTATAATTCCAGAGAATTTTTCGAAAGGACAAGAATTACAACAATCTTACATACCTTTATTAAACCTACTCCAGTACAAGCCTTACTACGTGATGCCTCGTTCTGAATTTGAAATGCAAATTTATTTTAATTTGATTTATTTTAATCATAATTTTGCACTTTCAAAAACTTATCCCCTATATAATAATGGCCTAAGATATCTGTCCGTCTGTCCTCGATTTTATGAAGCGGTTGGACCTGGAATGGATAGAGGCATCCATAGTTAGCAAAATTCAAAGCGATTCAAGTTTATCTTCTCCTAAACTATAGATCCGATTCTAAAATAAATTGGTATAAATAGGCTTCATATCACAGCGAAAAATACTGCCTTCTTTAAAACGTTCGAAATCTACCCCTTCCCCTCTTTTCGAGCTTTTAATGCCAGTATTTCAACTCCTATTTTTACCCGGTTAAGAGCAGGCGATTAAATTCATCAAATTATCCCATTTAATAGGTAAAAATAACATTTTCTAGCATTATGACGTCATTCCTTTAACCATCTCATTGAATCATTTCTTATTTTAAATTATTTAAATTATGCCTTATTTTCATACGTTTTATCATTGAACTTAGATATTACGTAAATAAGGCAATTTGTCGCAACGTCACGACCTACTATAATGCCCTTCCCATTCATTTTCACGTGTTTAACAGCCAATAGACAAACAATAAACTGCCCTTCCGTTTGAAACTAAAGCCAGAATTGTCATAATTTGAGAATTTGCCCTACTACGTGAAATCGCCTTATAATTTTCTTTTCTATTTGGGTTCAATAATAGATTAGGTACATGTGTGATCATTTTAAATTGGGTCATCGATTATTTTTTGTTGCAAGATAATTCTCAGCCAAAAAACAAACCATTTTTTTTACCTGCCTCATAAAGTACTTTACAATTTTGGAAAATTAAAAATTTTACAGATCCCGTCATGTGATGGGCTATATGCTAGTTTAAACAGATAATAATAATTAAAATTTTCTACTTTAATTTTATAAATTTCTTATGCCAGGAGTCAATTGAAATCAGTAACTCAATGTGTCTTACATGTGTAACAAATTACTACCGTACTGATTCATGTTATGTCTATATGCATTTGAATTTTTATAACCAATATTTATTGTTTCCTAGTTGATAAATATCATATCTTGGAGCATATTGAACTTAAAATTGTAATTTTATTTATGTTGCAACAAAATGTTCCTTGTATGAGCCAATATACAATTTTTTAAGTATCGTAATTTAACTTTTAGATTGCAGACAAGTACCCATGCATTTATGAGTTATTACAAAAAGAGATCTATAGTACTAAGGTACATCGTGGCTTTGCATTTTGGTCTAACTGAATTTAAGTTGTTAAACACTCAGAAATTCCAAAAAAATGTTAATGTAAAACTATAATAAAATACCGGAACAGATGCATTATAGTCGCCGGTCCCGTCCGCTATGTTTATTTTGGCGACCAACAGAAAAATGCATGATTTGAAAAGTCGCCAAGTAGAAAAACGTGGCGGCGGTGCGTGTTTTCTGAAAGATCACCAAAAAAAAAAAAACATGGAGGCACATGGCATATTTGAAACACAACATTAACAAAACTAAACTTTAAAAGGAAACAATAGGTTAACAATTTAAAGTATTATTAAAATAAAATTAGCATAATAATGATTTTTTACGTTTTTTAAAAAATAAATAACAGATTATTAATATTTATGATATGTGTCAACAGAGTATACAATATATATCATTTTAATAAGCACTAATATTATGAAGAATCTAACATGTGAGGGGTGTTCATCCCCCCTTGTGCAAAGAACAAAATAAAAATGTTCTAAACCAATTAACTTAGAATATCCTGATACATTTTAACTATTTCTAAACCGAAATAACTGCACCCGTCTTAACTAAATCCCATAAAATGATAAGAACAAAAACAAAATGTTTCCAAACCAAAACTTCTTGTTTAATTTAGACTATTTTGATATTTTTTAACAATTTCAAAACCGAAATAACTTCACTTGTCATAACTAAATTAACTAAATCCCACTAACCAAATACATAAAAAAAAACTCAAATTCGGAATTCCATCATCCCCACAAACGTGCCGTTTTGAATGAAATGCAAATCCAACCTCAGGTCTAAGAATTTCCTGATATTTCTTCACAATGCTACAAATAGTTAAAACCGAAATAAGAACATCCACCATAACTAAAATACCAAAAATAACTTACCTACCTATGAGACAACCTACTAATCCAAGTCTGGAACATTAGCCCTCGTGTAGCAAAAAAGTAGACCGTAGTGCTCCCAACCAACCAACCAACCAACCAAGTCTGGAACAAAAAGAATATTTAGAACAGAAAATTTGCATAGGTAGCCGGGTAATGACGTCAAAAATCACGTGCACCAATAGCTTCCATATTCACCTAAAAGTTAGGGCAAATACAGCAACCTAGACATCGCCCAAAGTGGCAAATTGCCAAGTTTGCCACACAAAATCGCCAAGTTTGGCGAGAAAAAAACCCGGTGGCTATAATGCATCTGTACCTATCGTAATTTAACTTTTAGATTGCAGACAAGTATCCATGCATTTATGAGTTATTACAAAAAGAGATCTATAGTACTAAGGTACATCGTGGCTTTACATTTTGGTCCTAGCTGAATTTAAGTTGTTAAACACTCAAAAATGCCAAAAAAATGTTAATGTAAAAACTATAATAAAATAGCATGTATAGTATCAAAATAATGCCTCAGATATTTTTCTCTGGGAAATGGAAATTTTTTTCGTTTTACATTGGTTTGGAACGCTACAATCAACTTTTTTACCATACGAAAACTTATGAGACCGGTACCTACTGATTAAAGTGAAATCCGAAAGGGTACGAATATACAGTGTCCCCTCGCTACTTCGCGCTTCATGTTTAGCGGCTTCAGTTCTTCGCGGGTTTTTCCAAAATATTCATCAAAAAATAAAATTGAACAAAATACAACCATGTCGGCAACCACATTGGGGAAAGGAGCGTTGTTTCCTGTTGATCGTGAGAGAAAAGGATCCCTGCATGTCAAACAAAGAGATGAGTTGTCTCAGAATACATACCACGGGCTCTCGAGATGACAAAGTCTGCAAGTGAGGAAGACGAAGAACAAACTGAAAAGCTTGGCCTTACTCTGGAGAATCTGCAACAATTATGCAACATAGCAAGAATTTACACAAGACATTGACGATAATATGGTTCGATTTGTTGAGAGCAATCTTGTTGACCGGGTTATGTCCTGGTACAGGGTAATTTTGAAGGGAAAGGAAAAACAAGGACAACAACTGCCCATCACCATGTTTCTGTCCAAGGTAAAGCCCCTTGGCTCTAATGTCAGTGCCTCCAGCAGAAGAGTCTCCGAGTGAGTCTAAATCTTCTACGAGTCAAGTGAGAGCCTCTCCTCCGCCACCAACACAAGACTCTTCGCCTCTCTCAGAAAGCAATGTTTATTCATGTTTATTACTCTATAAGGTTTTGTAATTAACCTTATTAATGAGCACTGACACGTTTAAGTAAATACGTATACTGTTGTAATTTTTGTTTTAAATGTGTTAAGTATAAATACTGTTTACATATTTAAAACATTTGTGTACCCGCATACACGAAAATTCCTAGGGGCAAATCCTACTTCGCGACCGCGAAAAACGAGGGATCACTGTACATGCCATTAGCAGGATTCGAACCTGCGAATTCCGGTACCTTAGTAAGAGTAATGACCTACCCATTCGTCTAGAAATGGAAGAAAATTGTAATAAAACCATAAAATATCTATAGCAGTGGCGTGCGGTCCATATGTGCAGGGTGTGCAGTTGCACACTCTAGCAAAATTATGAGACAATAATTTTCTGCACCTATGTCTACCTATCTTTATATGGTATAAAATAAATATTATTTATAATATATTCAAATATGTTGATTTGCTTGCTTGTATTCTTGCAATGCGTGCGGTACTACGTGCTGCACCCCGTAGCGCGTTCAAAAGCAAACAAACATAAGAATTTTTTATGTGTACGCACTGCGCATTAATAGAAAATCACGCTTTATATGTATGGGCTACTGGAGAAGAACAGCATACTATAGCACTGATAGCAAGTGCAGCTATTTTTCCTGCACTTGGCATTTAGAATCATCCGAAGGTACGGTTTATTGAGCGTTGTATTAGAGCGGGGACTTGCGTGCTGAAGCCCTTTTGGTTTTTTAACTGATTAACTGGCCATACGGTTAATGTTTAAATTTATATATTGTAAAATATTGTTTTCATGGAAATATAAAAGAAGTATTTCATCAATATAAAGGGAAATGTTTTAGTGATGTAAAGTAATTTCGGTGATGTATTATATTTATAGAAATAATTCGCTGAAATAAAATGTTGTTTTGTTAGACAAAAAAAGAAACGAATTGTAACAGAACAGTCCAAATTTTACCATTCATTGTGTCGTACAGACAGTTTATAAGTTATATCTGTAACACCATATCCCTGGTTTTGTTTTTAAAAATTGTTAAGATGTTTTTCGCAGAATATGTGATTTCCAAATGTTAAAAACAATTAATAAATATAATTTAATCCACTGATCGAACGAGAAACAGTTCGTTCTATTGCGCCAGCGTGCAGTGAAATCCTCTGCACGTGGACTAGACTTTCGGTTTGTCGACACCAATGAGCATCCTGGTGAGGCACCGCAGCGGCGGGCGCCGTGTGGTGCTACGTTTGCTGAAAATATAAGTTTTTCATGGAAATATAAGCTTTTCGTTATTTTATTAGTGATACGGATAGACGTATGAATTTTGTGTACAAATGAATAATAAACGTTAAAGAAATGTTTAATGTACATTTTTATGGTTTTATTATTATTGTTGGTGTTGCTCTCTGCACACCCTGCATGAACACCTACCGCACGCCACTGATCTATAGTAAATATGTATACCTCGATTTATAGGGTGCTTCACGAGGTTAAAATTCGTCCTTTTTCTCGGCAGTTTACATCCCATTACTTTCCGAGTTAAAAGCGGTCTCTATATTTAACAGCCGCTCGTCTGTTTTGCAATCGTTAATCGGCAAATTTATTTCTGTGAACCCCGCTCCGCGAAATCGATCGTCGGTTTCGCTCCTGCTGACAATTCCCCCCTTTCTTCGCCGGACCTAAATAGCGGTGATGGATCACGGCGCACGAAACAAAGTACAAGAGAATAACCGAAATTGCGCTCGCTTTCTTTCCCTAGGCCGCGTCGAAATTCGTGTCATTCACTTTAATCAAGTCGCATTTCATCCGACACGGATAAAAATCCAGGTACGTCGGAAGCGCCGAAGTCCCCGACCCGGAAGAATAGAATTTGTCACGAGAACAAACAGGGCATTTAGGATTTCTAGGGCATTGCGCTGTCCCCTGGCGCCAAGGATATTGTTATCGGTCCAGCCAAGTATGTTGCTATCCATTGTTCCACATGCAAAACATTTAAATTGATTTTGAAGCAATACACAAAAGCAGAGATAAGAAAATTCCCGTTTTTCCATATTTATAACCGAAGTATTGCAACCTTCAAAGAATTCGACCTCCGGACTGTCCATAAACAGTGCCGTATTACCCATTAGGCGGATTATGCCACCATTTTTATGGGCCAAACAACATTAGATTAAACTGTGTATAACATATAACACACATTAAGAAATCCTTAAATGAAGAAATTTGGATTACAACTAAACAATTTCTAATTGCAGTATTAACAAATCTTACCGAATACAGGAACCTATTGATACAAACAACTAAACAATATCGGGGCACGATTTACAATGAATCCCCTATATATTAATAGCCTAAGTTATCTATCCATCTGTCCTCGAATTTATGAAGCGGTTGGACCTGGAATGGGTAGAGGCACTCATGTTGGATTCTTATTGAGTTAGGATTAGCAAAATTCAAAGCGAGTAAAATTTATCTTCTACATTATCGATCCGATTCTAAACTAGATTGGTATAAATATGCATATCACAGCGAAAAATACTGTCGTCTTTAAAACGTTCGAAATCCCCTCCTTCCTGCCTTTCCGAGCGTTTAATGCCATTATTTCAATCCTATTTTCCCCGGTTAAGAGCAAGAGATTAAATTTATCAATTTATCACATAAATTAAAAAATAAAAGTAACATTTTTCTAGCATTATGATGTCACTCCTTTAACCATCTCATTGAATCATTTCTTATTTTAAATTACTTAAATATCGTCTATATTATTATTTTCAAACGTTGTCTTTAAAACGTTCGAAATCCCCCCCCTTTCCTTCCTTTTCGAACATTTAACGCCATTATTTTAAGCCAATTTTCCCCGGTTAAGAGCAGGCGATTAAATTTATCAATTTATCACATAAATTAAAAGGTAAAAATAACATTTTTTTTCTAGCATTATGACGTCATTCCTTTAACCATCTCATTTAATCATTTCTTATTTTAAATTGTTTAAATATCATCTGCATTATTTTCATACGTTTTATCGCTGAACTTAGATATTACGTAAGTAATTTTCTTTTATATTTGGCTTAAATAATAGATTAGGTACATATGTGATAATTTTAAATTTAATCGTCGATTATTTTCCGTTGCAATGAAAGTTTTATCACCTGTATTAACGACTAATTCTTTTCATAAAAGTCTAGGAGTCTATTTCACAGACCAATAAATATCTAGCGTTTAAGTTATGTATCTTTGAAAATTAAGAAGTTTGCTCGTTTGTGTGTTTGTTTTTTATACATAACCACACGGTTTGCAATCGATTCGCTCAATTTTAGGCATCATTCATATATACCGCCAAATAATCACTGCCAGTATTAAAACCTCTGCGGTCCACCCTATCACGTAATATGGCAAGATAAATTAAAGTTGGCAACTAACATTCGGTCAGTAAAGATAAACCAATTATTGATCGTGTACCAGATAATTTTCAGCCAAAAATTCATTTTTTTTCCTGCCTCATAGGGTATTTTACAATTCTGGAAAATTAAAAATTTAACTGATAATGTCATATGAAGGTCTATAAGCTAGTATAATATATTTACACATGTACACACGTATCACATTTGTTGTTTGTTGTAACATACTCTAGTTTTTCTACATTAGCATTTTTATTGTAATAAAATAAATACGACTGTTTATCAATCATTTTACTCCTATGCTGAGTTTCATAAGAATTTTCTTATTAATTCACATTTCTTATTAATACTTTATATTAATTTATTGATAATTCGTTATTTTTTCTGAAATAAAACTACATTCCTAAAATTGTTGTGTAGTAAAATCATATTCGTAAAATTATTAGGTGACAGGGCCCTGAAATTTTGACTGCCTAAGGGTTTCTACCTTGTTTAATTCGGTACTGCCCCTAAATGATTCCACTTTTTTTTCAATATTTTAGACATTCTCTTCTCCTTTTGACAAAGTGTCACATTTCAACATTTACATTGTTCTATTTCGCAAAATATTACATAAACATATTCTTGCAGTTCAGAAACAAAGCACTGCGTTATAAATCATATTTTAGGTATGAGTTTTAATGTCATCTGTAACTATAAAAATAATAACAACTCGTGTGTTTGTTTTGTATGAAATACCAGCAAAATTTTATAACAAAAAATAATTAATATACAAAAGTAATAAAATATTAATATAAAAGAGCAATTATTAAAAACGGTAATATTTTGGAATTTTATATGGTTTTGATGCGGTTTGGAGCGCTACGGTCTACTTTTTGCAACACGAGGGTTAATGAGACCGGGACCTACTGCTTAAAGCCTCTTTCGAACATCTACGAACACCCGTGCCACAATGGGACTCGAACCCACGAACTCCGGTTCCGAAGGCCATCGTTGGGTGGATTTTAAATGGAATTAAATATTTTTTTCTTTAAATCTTATATTTATTTTATGAACACAAAAGTTCTAAAAAAACTGAATTAAAACAAAATGCCTACAACATTAGGTTTACTTAAATGGAATTGTGATCTCATTTTATTTGTCACATCAAATATAGGAACATTTATAAAATTATAAATGCAAACATAAAATAGATATGAACTGAAATCGTTTTACTATTACAACTCTTCCTCCCATGGAGGGCAGGGGTTTCTTCTAATTAAAGAATTTCTGCTGATACCATATTCTTTAAACCTACTCTAAATGCCTTGTTTCTCAAAAGAAAGGAATATATGTGAAAAAAAAGTAACTTGAAAATTGCTTTCTCCCTAATTAAGAAAATAGCTGCAAACTTTGGTAATTTTAAAATAACTTGAAAATCCAATTTACTGATTTTAAAAATCCTTTTCATTTTAACCAAAAAGAAAGTGATGTCTCACTATTTAGTTACCTCCTTGTCACAAACTGTCATAATTTTATGAACCCAATCTTCCCTCCAAGCACGACATAATTTGTAAATGGCTCCTTCGAAAATTTGATGAGTGTCAACATTTTGTAAACATTTCCATAGAAATTTCATTGATTAATATCAATGGATATTTCGTTATTACTTTGAGGTCAAATGAAATCTCTTAAGTCCAAGTCTTCACTATATTAATGTGCGATCTTCCTGCCTACATAAGTATTCGGTAGTTGGCTGACATTCGGATAGTGACTCTAATGCCAAAATCGTATGTTTATTAGACAAACTAAATGGTTGACATTCGGATAGTAACTCTAATGCCAAAATCGTATATTTATTAGACAAACTAAATGGTTGACATTCGAATAGTGACTCTAATGCCAAAATCGTATGTTTATTAGACAAACTAAATGGTTGACATTCGGATAGTGACTCTAATGTCCAAATCGTATGTTTATCAGACAAACTAAATGGTTGACATTCGGATAGTGACTCTAATGCCAAAATCGTATGTGTCTTTTAACTTCTGAAAATATCCCTTGATACACGTGCAATAAAAAAATAGACGTAACGCTCTAAATCAAGCAACATTTTTTTTAGGGTGGGGGGTGCTAAGGAATGAGGAAGAAAGAAGATAACATTCTGAATCACATCAATGTAGTCAGTAAAACACTGCAATAGGAAGACGTACATATTAGATTGGTCATCGATTCAAAATCTGCACATACCCAATATATGTGTAAAAAAACAGACCGTAGCAGTCTAAACCAAGCAACTTTTTTTCTTTTTTTTCTTGGGGGGGATGACGGAGGGAGGGGATAGTATTCTGAATCTCATTAATGTAGTCAGTAAAAAACTACAATAGGAAGACGGATATAGTGGATTGGTCATCGATTTATACAAATCCTTAATTTCATTTAGACTAAAGTTCTGATTGACAAGCAGAACGACACTGCAAACAGAGAGCGACGATGATGAGCTTCTGGTAAGCGCATCAAAGGCATCAAAGGTGATGATGCAACTGGACCATATGGGCCAGGCCCTTCAATCCAGAGGCTTCTGTCAGTAAGCACAAAAATGACAACGAGCGAAAAATAAACACATAAAAGAGCAAAGAGATAGAATGGTGGATTCGTGAGTTCATAACACAAATGGTAAGCGCTAAGGATGACATCAAAATAAACGTTGTTGCGGGATTAAGATGATTTAACGTGGCTACAATCGTCATCATCGATACAAACATGGTAAAAATATTGGTTAAACAAATCAAAATCACAATACTATTAGAAAATATTGAAAACTTATCAAATAGCATACTAGAGCCTCAACAACAACAACAACAACAATATATATATATATATATATATATATATATATATATATATATATATATATATATATATATACATATATATATATATATATATATACATATATATATATATATATATATATATATATATATATATATATACATATATATATATATACATATATATAATATATATATATATACATATATATATATACATACATATATATATATATATATATATATATATATATATATATATATATATATATATACATATATATATATATATATATATATATATATATATATATATATATATATATATATACCGAGAAGTGAAAATTAAAAACTCTATCAGAGTTTTTATTATTATTCATAAACTAACAATGGAACAATTGAAATTTAGAAATATATCTTAATATTTATGATAATAATTTAGAAATTAATATGGTATTTTCTGTAATCAGTGCAATATATATTACAATTATGAATTTCGTGAATTCCCCCTTGAGTCACGGTTTCGCCATCATTGGTCTAGAAAATGGCACAGTGTTTTGATTAAGCATATAATGCGAATAAATAAGACAAAAGGCTTTTATACCAACTTCCATAGAAATCCCCAGCGTGTTGATATAAACATCATTCACTAAATAAAAGAAAAGAGATAAAAGGAAAACCTCTCTTTCATTTCTTTTTTTCCCCGTACTAGCCCGAAATGCAGAAAATAAATGTATGCAGTCATAGTCTCACTATTGCGTGAAAAGAAATCAAAACAAACTCCGCACGCGTGAAAGAATTGTTGCCAGGAAAATTGCCAAAGGGGCTGTTGTGAATCCAGCCACAACCTAGACCGAAATTCAGCATGGAAAATATTCACATTCGGTATTTTCGGAAGGAGAAGGACCTCTCCTCCTTATCTCCTATTCTTAGAAGCACCATGTTCTTTGAACACGACAGCTCGTAGACGATCTCTTCCTGTATCGGATTCTTGTAATTCGCGCCATTTGTTCTCGATCGTCTACTCAGCAAGGTAAGTTATCATTTCGTATCCTCGCCAGATCTCAGGTTTTATCCGTAGTAGGTGACAGCAGGAAGGCACTTGTGCTACAGCACTCTTTAGTAACAGTCGGCTGCAGTGACACGGTAAACTTGATACAATAATTTTTTATTGTTTCGTTATAACCGTTAGGAGATTGTTGAGTAATAGGATATATGTAAAATGGCAAGGCAAGTCGGATATGTAAATGCAGATATGCAGATTATGAGGAGTTACTGTTCTCGACGAAATATTTTGCAAGATCTTATAAAACCTAGGAAGATTCAACGAAACGTGAGATGATCTCACAAGTATTTAGCGAAAAAACAATATATATTAGATATCAACAGTAATTTAAATATTTTTTCGAACAAAGCTGAAGAGAAATATTTTGTTATGCTTATTTAAATAATATACTATAAGGTTATTTTTAGGAATTAATGCATTTATATGAAGATAGCTGCCTTGTTAACGGATTAATTTACATTAATAATGTTTTAAATTAGAAATATGTTCACGTTAGATCAACCATCTATTTTTAAATAAATACTTAATAGGTTTCATCAAACTATTAACCCTTAATTTGACAAGATGTTTTTCAAATATTTTTTAATTTCTGTTATTTTCCCATGTCTGTATAGACATTAGGATCTCTGTAAAATAAACAATATATATATTAATTTCCATTTTTGAGATAATTAATGTCCACTGTGGCGAATACTGACAATTATGTTATATAAAGTTATAAATATACATGTGCGGTGTAGCGGCCAGACTTAGCCAAATTAAGGATTAAGAGAACAGCTATCATTAATCGAAGAAACTATACTTTTTATTTACATTTTAACATTAAGCGTAATGGTTCAGTGATTTTTATGAATTAATTCTTTCGAGTATTAACAATCTTTAGTCTTTAAAAGTTTTATTCTAATATTTGTTTTTCTGTGAAAAATTTTCTGTCATTTTAAATCCCGAAGTCACTTTGATGAAAACTCACTTTATCTCTCACTCTGTCAGTTTGATTGAAGTAAATGTATAAATTTGAAATATATTTAAATTTACGCAATTTATTTTTACTTATTTAGCTTTTGTAATATTAATTGTTCCCTTTTGTTGAAACTACATTCTGGGAATCGTATTTTAGAAATTACATCAGAATAATTTTTCGAGATTTTAGGCAGGATGTCTTCCACAACTTTCTTTAAATTTTTATTTATTTCTAACTTTATACGGAAAGGGAAAAATATTATTCTAAAGTTATTCAAATCAGGTACTGTTTTCAATATAGCAGCCTTTTCTGCTGCGATTTTTGTAAGCTATTCTATGCTATGGTGCTACGTAGCTGTTTTAATTTCAGCAACAGAAAAGTTCTGCGATTTCTCGATTATATATATATATATATATATATATATATATATATATATATATATATATATTACTTTTTTAATGCTAATTCAGACTTTAAACTTAGTGATGCTGCCATTTTTTCAAAACTACTTTCTGGCGTCAATCATATTCTATATATTACATTACAATAATTCTTCATTATCTCAAGAAGGATATGCCTTTCATAATTTTCTTTAAATTTTTATTTATTTCAAACTTTATGTGGAAAGGGAAAAATATTATGACAAAGCAATTCAACTCAGGTATTTTTTTATTTAGCAGCTTTTTCTGTTGCGAATTTTGAAAGCTATTTTATGCTGTGATTCTATCCGTATTAATATCAGCAAGTGAAAAGATCTGTGATTTCTATGCTATAATCAAACTTTGAAGTTTGTATTGTTAATTATTCTGACGTATGTGTGTTTCATTAGTACGTAAATATAAATCACAACGCGCATATATAAATATGTGTGTGTGTGTGTAAACCAGCGCCTTTTAACTCGCCGATCACATGGAATTGTAGCCCCTAGTGTTTTTATTTTCCCGGACTACAGGGCAATGAGAAGCCTTGGTAGCTAGCGGGCCATTCTATAGAAAGAAAACGCAGAGTTCGTAGCAGAATTTTATTGAGTTAAGAGAACGACATGGTACTCTTGCAAAGGCAGAAGATCATGAAACATTTTTCTATTACAGAGTTGGACCCCAAAGCGAGACACGGAGACGAAATCTTCCCAAGAGAAAGGTGCTTAGTCAAAATTGTTAACTGTCAGACAGGAACTGAGATCATTGTAGGAGTAAGCTATTTTACTGAGACAGCTGGAAAATATGGAGAGCGGGAAAAAAATTTGCATTTATTGCAGAGATAGTTTTGGGAAATGGGTTGGAAGAATTTTAAGTCGAGGATATTCCTTTAGATAAGATATTTTGCGACTGGAAAAATAGAATTGAAGTAATAAGAATAAGAAAAAGGAGAATTTCTAAGAGATGTTAAAGTGTAATAATTTTGATATATTATACACACGCATGTATGTATGTATGTATGTATGTATATATATATATATATATATATATATATATATATATATATATATATATATATATATATATGTGTGTGTGTGTGTGTGTGTGTCAGGTTTAAAAAGGGCGATTAAGAATTAAGCGAGTTATAATTAAAAATAGTTAGAACTCATTAAGGATAACGTAATAGGAGAAAGACAAACCCTCGAGCAGAACTATACAGAGTAAAGATGTTGACACGGAAGTAGACTTAGGAATTTGCTGAGGTAGCAACGCCAAAAAAGATATCGAAAAAGATATAAGATATCGAATATGTCTTCCATGCCTTAATCACTCATCTGTGTCATATATATATATATATATATATATATATATATATATATATATATATATATACACACACACACAAGGGTGATTCTAGGTACAAGATAATATTTGAACGCCTCCTATCAATGCTTAATGCTTAGTAGTATTCTATCGGCCGCCCTAGAAATTTGGCCGCCTCCGAGCATGCACGCTCTTACACTTACTAGCCCCGGTACTGTATATATATATATATATATATATATATATATATATATATATGTGTGTGTGTGTGTGTGTGTGTGTGTGTGTGTGTGTGAGTGTGTGTATATATGTGTATATATATGTGTATATATGTATATATGTATATATATATATATATATATATATATATAAATACATATAAATACATATATATATAAATACATACATACATACATATATATATATATATATAGATATATATATATATATATATATATATATATATATATAGAGAGAGAGAGAGAGAGAGAGAGAGAGAGAGAGAGGGAAAGAGTGAGAGGGAGAGATAGCTGAATGATTTCTACTTTTCTGTATATTCAGTTCTAAATGCAAAAACGCGAGATTGGAGTTCAACAAAGTGTTTTACAAATCTAAGCGACTACAAACGAAGTCAGTAAATTTGATTTTCTAAATTCTTGTTACTCCTATTTATTTTTTAAGAAATACAGTACCATACTACTATAACGAGTACGTGTCGTAACGTCGTAACGAGTACTTTTGAGTGAAAATTCAAAGATTAACTGTCTCCATTACTTATCATATGAAAACAAAGAAAAAATTCATTTTTTGAGTTGGTAAATCGAACATGGTACTCTAGATTATGCAGAATAAACGAATGTTCCACATTATGCTACCAATGAAAATTCGAGGAGATTCATACGAAGCTTTATAATAACTAGGCAGTAAACATATACTTGTAAAAAAAAATAAATAAAATAATTGAACAAAGCATACAAAAGTATATGGGTTTTAAATTTTATATTGATATTTTACAATGTTATAAATTGTGTTTTAAAAATTATTAGTAGTAAAAACACAAGAATGAAATCCAAGCACAATATTTGATTTATCTATCCACTTCTTTAAAACAAAATAATAAAAAAAAATTACTAGTGTAAAAAAGTTGGGGGGATATAGAAAAAGTACGGCATATTTAATCATGATATCATTGGGATGAATGGTATTGGTTTGATTTGGAGAGCTAAGGGTCTACTGTTTAGCTCACGAGGGCTTATGAGACCGTGACCTACTGCTTAAAGCCAATTCCGAAACGGGGTTGCGAATTTAATATAAACATATGCATGCCAGAAGAATATCAAGAGTAATCTTTCATTAAATTCATATGTTTATATTAAATTCGCAACCCCGTTTCGGATCATAATCCTCGATTTAAGAAACATTTTTTTAAACTTTTCAACGCACGCATCCAAAATTGCGACCTCGTGACAATTTCACCCTAATTTTGAAGTTAATTACTCGTTAACATAACATCTTAGACCAAAACACTTTTAATAAACATCATATTTGAAGCAATTTAAATTCAAAACAGGATTAATTCAAAGTATAAGCCTAATTTAAAATTTAAAAAATTGACCTACTTTTGATTTTTTTAAGACTTTAACTATCAATTTTTATTCATAAGTATATTTTTCATTTATAAAACTAAAGATCCATCTAGTACGGAAACGTAAATGTCCATAAGGCGATTTCCCGCAGCAGGGGACATCTCAACTTATGACAATTCTGGCTTTAGTTCAAAACGGAAGGGCAGTTTATTGTTTATCTATTGGTTGATGTAAATATGAAAATGAATGAGAAGAGCATTACAGTAGTTCGTGACGTTGCAACAAATTGCTTTATTTCGATATTTTCGTTGGTAATAAGTTGAAATAGGAAAATGAAAAAATGGCAGTTAGAAAAATGCCTTGTTGGCCAACTGAGGTAGTAAAATATTGGCCTCCCTTTGGTATAAATATTCCTGTTTATACCTCTTGTATAAATATCGATATACCATTGACTAAGAAACACAAAAGAAATCCCCCTATAGCTATGGGCAAGTACAGAACCAACGTCAAACGAAAACGTTGAAACGAAAAGTTACCCGCCATTTTTAGTTCTAGTAATGTTTACCACTAGATTGCTGAAATATTTCAAAAGAAATGCATAAGTAAATTATCGTGTTTACAGCAAACTGTTCAACTGCATCACACGTTTCTCCAAGTTTAAAGAAAATATACTGTTTCTTACGAAAGTAACTCTAATTATAGTTATGTATGCTTGTGGCTGACTGTAGTACCACATCACATCTTTTTGAGTTATTTTAGTAAGAAACTCTATTTTTTTTCTCCAAACTCGAAGAAACGTCTGATACAGTTGTACGGTTTACTGTAAACAAGAATATATTATTATTGGCGATAAGATAGCTTATCCAAACAATATGTTGGCATTCAATTGTCCCTTCCCAACATTATGTTGGCATTATCTTAGAAACAACCAATAACCAACTGTTGGACAACGTACAGCATAAAGGTTACTACATCATAGTTGCTAGCTGGCGAAAATTCTTTTAAATGCTCGTATTTGATGATGAATAATTGAAACTCAAACACTCACCATTGTACATAAATTTAAATTTTAAAAATTTCCTCTGGCAGACTGAGTAGAAATATTCTATCATTTGATAATTTTTATTAAAAAACAAATTATAAAATATATTATAAAATTATCTGTTTCTATTTTGATATCCATGGGAATATGTCGAATGATTGCCGATGGATAGAGTGCTGCTCTTCTGTTGTGACAATGACTCGAATTTCACTGTGACATAGATCTTCGATCCGTTCGAAATCGGCTTTAAGAAGTAGGTCCCGGTCTTATTAAACCTCGTGTAACTAAAAAGTAGACTGTAGTGCTCCAAAATAAACAAATCTATGAGAATATTCTTAAGCACAGCTGTTCTTCCTCACACCCTGTCATGATATCAATACAAAATAACTGCAAATCCTTAGCTTACGCATCAGTCTGTTTTGACCCGAATCCGTACAATTAATAAAACTTATATTTTCCTTGTCATATCTTGTCTCTTTGTCCCCTAACAAGTACTAGACTGAAGCTATCATGTTTTTAAGTTTTATAAAATTGGAAATTTGTAGTTTTACTTTGATCTTGTATTTTTTTCATATCCATCTAAAAATGTGTATCATTATTTAAATATTGTATAAAAGTTATTTATGTAAAAAATATTTATTTATAGTTTTATTTGTTAACTAAGCAAAATATGAGTGAAAATTTCTCACATTTAATGTCTCAAATTGACAGAAAAAACTTAGTGTACGAGTTTTACTTTGATTGACTGTATAGTTATTTCCTTTGTCTAAAACTTTCTCTCCTTTATTTATAGGAATAAATTCAAAGATTTGGATAATGAACATTTCTAGAAATATCGTATTATCTTAAAAAGCTGAAAAGAATTGATTTAGAATATTTATTTCGCCATCGTAAGTATAGCCTTTCTATTCTCTCTATTTAAAGTGGGTTATTACCTGCTATATTGGATTCCTCCTATTTAATGCTAATCTTAGAAAAAATAAAACTTCTTCAGGGCAGCTTGCATTTTGAGAATTCTATCTTTTTTTTTTTTTTTTTTTTTGTTAAATTGTACTCCGTAATAGAACAGTACATGGTACAGATGCATTATAAACGCCGTATTTTTTTCGCCAAATTTGGCGGGTTTTTTTTTTACCTGATACTATTAGTGAAGTTTTAGGATATTCTTGGTGTCGCCGTAGGTCAGGTTGTATTTTTTTGTTCTTATCATTTTCTGGGATTTAGAAATTTAGTTATGGCGGGTTTAGTTATTTCGGTTCTTACTTTTTTTTTAATTGTTAAAAAGTATCAGGATATTCTTAGGCTTAGTATGGGGAAAATATGAAAATTAAGCCAGAAAAGGGGTTAAGAGATGGGATTGTTTTGATTTGTTGGAAATCTGTGGCTGTTAAAGTTTGTGGCGCTACCAAGTCGATTCGGGAGGGTTCGTGGTTCGATAGATCTAAATTAACAATGGAAGAAGTAATGCTTTTAACATATGATATTAAGTAGAAGAGTTGAAGGAGTCCCCTCCCATATTAGATTTTTTATAATATTAGTGGGTTATTTTTGGAAAAAGTTTAGTTTTGTTAATTGTTGTGTTTCAAATATGTCATGTGACCGCCGCCATGTGTTTTTTTTTTGTAATCTTTCAGAAAATGCGTACCGCCACCTTGTTTTTTTACTGGGCTATTTTTCAAAGAACGCGTTTTTCTGTTGGTCACACACACACACACACACACACACACACACACACACACAAAAATTAACAGACAAATAAAAAAATTAAAAAGGGGAAGATAGCACCCTACAGAATTTTCTGTTCCGTAACGAGGTGTATATATATATTAAGAATTCTTAAAATGCAAGACCGCCAGAGGGTATTTTATTCATCCGTTAGGTAAACATTGAGGGAGAGGAATCCAATGTGGCAGGTAACAGACTTACCTTAAGAGCAGCAGTCTTGTGCTATCGTGTACCAGAAAAACTGAGTAGTCTTCTCAATCAACCAATCAATTCACTCTCGAAATTGATAAATCTATTTTAAAATTCATCCATACTTTTTTTGAGGAGGACTTTTAATTTTACTTCATTTGAAAGTAAATACAGAAAATTGGTTTATCATTGATTCCTCTTCTACTTTTGGGGACTACTTAAGAATTGGGTTCCCCTTAACAAATTTGGCGAAAATATTGGCGATATTTACTAAACCACATAGGTAATCCATCCAAGCATTGTATTTCTTGCTTTTTCTGGTGACTTTAATGAATGCACAGTGCGCCATCGTAATAGAATTATATATTCTTACTTAATTAAAAATAATTAAAGTAATTAATATAGTTTCTTGATTAATTAAAGAAAACGACTTGGAAATCGGACATTTATATTCATGGGCAATGAATCCCTTAACAGTTTACAAACGCAACAGCTCCAAATTATTAAAAATCAGTCATAGTGAACCATAATATAGATACAGCTTGTTTGGACACGATGAGATCAGGGAAAATGTTATGCGACCATACTTAAACCATTATCGCCAAGTTGGCGGAAGAACCCAGTTCTTTTATATATATATATATATATATATATATATATATATATATATATATATATATATATGTGTGTGTGTGTATGTGTATGTGTGTACAGTACAATGTAACAGAAAATTATCTAAAATGCTTTGTAAAAGCTTTTATTTAACTCCACTTGTGTGCGAGTTTATATTTTGAAATTAATTTTTAACTACCTTCCTGACTAACTAGAGATCTAAAAGTTTGCACTCAGTTTCAATTCCTGTGACAATCACTGTGAAAAGTCTACGAATCTCTGTGAAAAGTCTCAGTTTAGCGCACTTAGAATCCATTACTATTTTCATATTTACGTATGAAAAAGACAGTTTTTCGATTTTTGGAGACAAATTTCTCCCAAATAATTTAAAACTAGATATATTTTTTCGATGTTTTTCAAAAAATGTAGAGATAGTATTCTAGAAAAAATCGCTGTTCTATCACTCGGTATAATTTGTTTAAAAAATTTTATAATGAAGGAGGAATATAATATGTCAAGTATAGACCGCTTTTAAGATCTGCAGTTACATACGCAGTTTCACATTAACATCTTAAACGGTTTCATTAAAATTTCCAGACGTTTAAAATAACTCGCATTGCCAAAATAAGCGTTTTTTTCTTGCTAGTTTTGTATACAAAGCAACAGTTGTTTGCGTGATCTGGATTCCAAAGATTCTGACCCTGACTTACAGCCAGGTATCTTTCATAAAATGCAAGAATAACGCAGTCAGTGAGTAATCAGGCACTCGTCCAAAAATTGAAGTAATCAAAAGTAAGGAAAATGGTAATGGACTAGTCCCAGACGCATCCCAAATTACACTAACAATTTCTTTTATTTTTTAAACCAAGTATTCTTTAATGGGGAGGAAAATTATGATACGTAAAAGAGGAAAACAAATATTTTGAATGAAGTAACCGCGCGAAATCTAGAAAACGTTTTGGAAATGACAGAACCCAGAACCATAAGTCTTACTTGATTATGTTCCAAAAGCTATTGCATCCTTTTTCGGAGTAACTAAATTCGAAACATACAAATCTGCCTGAGAAAGCAAATCTTTTTTAAGATTTCTGCTATGGCGACGTTAGATTATAATTATATTAAAATTAGATATTTATTTGATTGCTAATCTGAAGATCTACAAAAATGTAAAAGTAGCTTCAGTGGGTGGTATTCTACCATCTGGAGCAATGGATCATCTAGATTGGTGGTTCCCAAATGTTTTATGCCCACGGACACTTACGTCAGATTATTATCACATGTTCCGTATGCAAGGGGGGATTAGGTCTTTAAAACACCCCCTTTAGCTCAGATAAAATGGCAAAAATAAAATTTTTAGTAATGAAAATTTGGTATTTTTTTTTTTTTTAGAATTATGAATTTAGAATTATTATTTTTTTTATGAATTATAATTATTTAGAATTATAATTAGTAGCGTAAGCAGAATTTTTTTCAGGATCTCTGAAAAAATTCTGCTTACGCTACCTTGTCACATGGGTACCCAACATTTTTGTCCCTAAGAACCCATTCTAGAATATCTGTAGGATGGCAGGTACCATTTTTTTAAAGGTGAATTTATAGTTGGATAGAGTTAATATTACATGCACATAATGTACAAAAAAGATTTAATTCCAAAATTAAAACGTAATGTATAAAATTATTGTTTCTATTCTTGTGCAAAATAATTATTAAGTAATGCACTCAAAATCTACAAAATATAAATATACTTTATAAAAAATATAGACCTCAAAGTCAATGCGAGTTTTGGATTTGCATTTCATCGGCTACTGCTTCGTAGTTATGCAAATATGACGACATTCCTTCTAGTAAGCAGTCTTTAAGGTTGTTTATCTATAAGTTGTGATTTGCACTTTCACTTTATGACACAAGTACATGGAACCGAAAAACGATTTTAATTTATGTGCTGAATTTTTCAAGAATGGATATTTGTTTTTGTCAACTATATACTACAAATTCCAGAATACGCGAGAAAAAAAAATGCGATCGGTTGCATTTTTCTTTCTATTGGTATCTGTGTTGAGAACAATTCCTATTTCATTATAAATGAGAAAACGTTCACATCCAATTTTATTGAAAATGAAGACATTTTATTGTAATCGCATAACGGCAGGTGAACGTTAAACGATCGACGAGCGCCAAGATGCCAGCTGGCAAAAAGTTGAGAACCCCTACCTTATCATGAAAACCCAAATGAATTAACTCTATAGGGGCCGTCCATAAATGATGTCATGCTTGGAGAGGGGAGGGAGGTTCGTGAAATGTAACAAGAGTGGAGGAGTAACAAGAAGTGTGAAATTTGGGGTTAAAATAAAATTACTTAAAATCAGCAGACTGAACGTTGAAGTTACTATATTTGAGGATGAGAACGATGTCAAAATACCCGTGTATTCGATGAACAAATCATCTCTATGGGAAGAACAGTAATAGTAAATGATTCCAATTCATTTCTATTTTAAGATTGTGTAGATAATTTTTTAAATGTTCATTATATAATGAGATAAAGAGAAAGGAAATCCCGATTCTATTTAAGTAAAACTAATATTAAGGCATTTTTTAAAAATTCAATCTGTTTTATAATATTTTGTGTTCATAAATTTAAGATAAGATTTAAAGCAAAATATATTAATTTCATTTAACATTCCAAAATATTGCTGTTTTTAATTGTTCTTTTATGTTAATATTTTATTGGTATTGTATATTATGTTTTTGTTATAAACCTTCACTCTTATTTCATACAAAATAAATACACGAATCATTATTATTGTTACATTTACAGTTGTCATTATAAAACAGATTAAATTTAAAGATAAAGTCTAAAATAGATCTATAACATTTTATTTGTTTCTGAACTGCCAATATATGTTTATGTAATATTCTGTGAAATGTGACAAATGGGGAGGGGGTATATTGAAGTGTGACACTTTGTGAGTAAAGGGGAAGGAGGCAAAAATTAAAAAGTATGATATCATTTATAGACAGCTCCTAGTCAGATGCATCCCAAATTACAATAATTCTTAATATTTTCTGATGAGACCGAAAATTACGATACGCTGAAGAAAAAAGAAAACAGATATTTTAAATGACATAACCACGTGGAATCTAAAAAAACATTTTGAAAATGACAGAACCATAAGTCTTACTTGAGTGTGTTCCAAAAGTTATAGCATCCTTTTCTGGAGTCACTAAATTCGGAACATAACTGATCTGTCTGAGAAACCATTTTTTTTCTGCTTTAGAATGGAGCTGTTAGATTGGGATCCTATTTTAAATTAAATACATTTAATTCCGCTGTATCACTGTTTGTTTCAAGGGATTCAGATGTAAATCCCTTGAAACAGAAATCAATTTTCAAATTGTTCAAAAATAAAAGTGTTTTTGCCGATTCTAAAAATATATAAGAAGCTACACACATTTGACATTTAAAACATATAAACAAGCTAACCACGGTTATTTAAAAGGATTCTTAAACTGTAAACTTGACGTAAAGGTGCGACATACATAATTTGTTAATGTTCTTCACAGAAAGCCTGAAGTACAGCTCGTCACGTTTTATGACTTGTTAAGAATCATGCGCGATTGCGAAAAAGTCTATCTGCAATATATAAATCAATAAATTAAATATAAAAATCAATGCTGGAAAAATTTCGTTCAATAAATCTATTTTTGTATGGAAAAACTTCAACTAAGCATAACAACTTTTTCAAATAGAACTCAACGGGCAAAAGCTAGACGTCAAGAAAAGAAGGAGGCTTAAATAGAGATGAGACTAAGGAGAAAATTATTTTATCGGTCTGATACAATACAAGAAAGGCATAAATTATCAGCTCTCTGATGCTTAAAATATATTTATGTGAAAAACTTAAGAAACAAAAGAGTTTTTTGCCATAACTCCGAGAAATCATCTGACAGACATGAAATTCAGAAATGAGGCAGAGTATTATGTACTCAAACTGGATCTACTGTACTGTACTGTATGTAATCTACTGGAAAGTGAAGATATCACTCGAATGGATTGGCCAGCATACTCCCCCGATTTAAATCCCATCGAACATGTGTGGAATGTGCTTTAGGAAGTTGGGTCAAACAGATGCTGATTGCGAAATGGGTACTCCTACTACAAGAAATGTTGGACCAGCTGGTTCTGGGTATGCGGAGACGGTGTGAAGCAACCATTGCAGTTAGGGGAGGACATGTCCCATATTAAGGAACATCTGCTTATTGTTTTTTTTCTCTTAGATAGTTTTTTTTTTTTGGTTTGGGTTTGGAGTGCTACGGTCTACTTTTTTGTAACACGAGGGTTAATGAGACCGGGACCTACTGCTTAAAGCCGATTCCGAACGGCTACGAACATCCATGCCACAGTGGGATTCGAACCCACGAACTCAGGTACCGAAGGCCAGCACCCTAACCATTCGGCCCCTCTTGGACAGACAATCATGAGTCACGATACTATGTGTTCAATAAAGCTTGTTTTTGTTTGATTCCATACCGTATGCATTGTATTCCCTTTTCAGCACAGATGCTTTCGTCATCCTTTACGTACATAATACTCTCCCTCATTTCTAAATTTCTTGTCTCTCAGAGTATTTCTCGTGGAGTTATGGCAAAACCCCTACCTGTTCCTTAAGTTTTGCACACCAGTGTATTATCTCGGTAGGGACGGAGGCATTTTTTTTTTTTTTCGGAGAGGGTCCATAGTATTAATAGAAAGCTTGGGTGATTCTAAGTAAGAAAAAAATTTTCTGAACATCCTACAAAATTTTCTGAAAAAGTATACGCTACTAATTTAAAATAAAACCTATATTAAGGTTAATTTCTGTATGCCAAAACTAGAGCAGGATATCTGAAATTTAATATTATTTATCGTTAACCAAATATCAATATATTAATATGTTCTAATATATGTGACCTTATTATAGAGTTGCAAATATAAGTGTGTTCTGTATAAAATAATACAAACACACATGTATCAATGTGTGTGTTGGTTTGGTTTGGAGTGCTACGGCCTACTTTTTTGCTACACGAGGGCTAATGAGACCGAAGCCTACAGCTTAAAGCCAATTCCAAACAATTACGAACATCCATGCCACAGTGGGATTCGAACCCACGAACTCCGATACCGAAGGCCAGCACCCTAACCACTCAGCCATCGTTCGGCCAATGTGCGTATCGGTTATCTAGAAAACAAAAATTCCATTTCTTAATCTGAATACATAAATTTAAGTTTTAACATATTGCTTTAAAAAAGAAAATCACGTAAAATATTATTACAGTTCTTCGGTAGAAAAAAGATTTGTAGACGCGTCAAAAAAGAAAAAAAGGGCGAAAAAAATATAAAATTTTCTGATTATCTTCATAATTCACTTATATATTTTTTATTTGAAGCTGAAGTTGGTTTAAAAAAATTTTTTTTCAATTTTCAGAAACACATTTTTCGAAATTTTTTTTCAAATTTTCGGGGGGAAAATCTTTTTTATAATTTTCGAAACAGACTCCCTTCCGAATATTCGGAATTTTTCGGATCAGAATCAACCCTGAGAAAGTATAATAAACTTCCAGTCTCTTAATAATAATAATCTTTAAACACAAAGTATTCATACATCCATAGTTTTGCATCATACATAATACATCATAAAAAGGATCAACAACGTTCAACGTAATTTCATTTTACCTAAAATATACTTGAAAACCACATTGTCTCTTTTTTTTACGTTCCAAATTTTTACCAGTTAAGTTTGCCCAAAAATACTGGAGCATATTTAATTAAAACTCCAGTATTTACGAGACGAATTTAAACTAATTTTATGAATAACATGGATAAAAAATATATTGATAAAGGAAATATGACATACTCTTTTATTTTTCTTATACAAAATTACATACCTTGATAAATGACATCAAAATTCGAAAACATTATGGTATACTCAGTAATTTACGAACTACCACTTCTATTACTTAATTCTTCTAGCTTTAAGGCCAGGTTGTTCAAACCTTCGTCTGCATTTGTAACCATGCCTATATTAAATGAAAGTAAAGCTCAATTTGTCAACCTCTTGTGACCAGTCCTATTGCGAATATATGTTTTACTCTTTTCGTAGTTGAAAATGATGTTTGAATACTTGCAGTGACGAACTACTATAATGCCCTTCCCATTCATTTTCATGTTTACTACATCCAGTAGACAAACAATAAACTGCCCTTCCGTTTGAAACTAAGGCCACAATTGTCATAAGTTGAGATGTGCCCTGCTGCGTAAAATCGCCTTATACAAACTTCAGTAAGTTTGTAAAAAAAAAAATCCTGTAACTGACACATTGAAAGTATTTCGGAAAGGATTCAATAAAATAATAATTTTAAGAAATCAGTCACACTTTAATAGTTTCACTGATATTGGGATGCTTGATGCCGATAATGTTAGTTGCTCTATAAATAGATTCTTTCAAGTTCACTTTTACGAAAACTTAAGACTTCCGATTCAGTAACGTTTTTTTTTATTTTTGGTGACGCCAGATATTTTATTTTGCTCTCTTGCCCATGGCCGAGGAGCCATGTGCACGATACATGAACTAGAGAGCCCTCAACACTATATCTATCTTAAAAATAACATTTTAACATAAAGGGAAACCGAACTGCGTCAATGACGACCTACATTTTTTTAAAGTTACTTCTAGGTTTTTTGAACCTCCGAGAAAGTTTTTCTTGGGCGACATTTTCCTCTCTTCATTGCATTTTAAAAAGAGCCCAGAGAAAGAATGTTGTGAAGATAGTCTACAAACAGAGTAAAGAATACCCACTTAGTTTAAGGTGTCTTTGTACTCAGTAAAAACATCTTAAGAAACGTAATTTCCTGGTGAAATGCCCTGTATGCTCCTCCCATTCCCTTGGTGCCAACTGCCTTGTGTCATTAGACTTCATATATCATACTCACAGAGTAATGATCATACTGACGTAATAAAATATTTTGTTTCACTGCAAAAATCCGAATCTTTATTATGATTCCAACAACTGGGGTCGGTACATTATTCTTTTGTCATGAGAAACAGTGGAGATTGTAGATCTTAATGTGGATCAATTTCAGACAAATACACAAGGAAGGGGTTGATTTCTTTGGATCGAAGGTAAGAATATCACACTTTTATAAAACAAAGGAAAGTAAAAACCATTTAACAAGTGCCAACATTCCAATTTTAAAATTAGTAAAATTTTATCGGCTTGTATATATACACAGGTAGAGATGTAAAAAACCCGGAATTTTGAAGAGGTGGGAATCAACTCGGGAATTTTGGGGAATAAACCCGGAATATTGGGAACTTTGGGAAGAAATCATTTTAACAATGTTTACATTCATTTTTTCAACAGTGGCTATTTAAGAACTAGCATATTATTTCTAGGAGATTTTTTTTTACTTTTAACAATATATATATATATATATATATATATATATATATATATATATATATATGTTCAAGAAATAATAGCAATGAGTATTTAAATGATTTTATAGTAGTACTTATGTAATTAATTACCCTGTTAGTCTTAATAAACACATAACTGGTTGATTCAATTTTAATTGCTAATATAATAATTATATACATTATTTTTGATCATTATTTATTATGTAAATTGCTTTTCGCTAAACTTTCCCCCTTCCTTTTATAATATAAAAATAAATATCATTAAATTTAAAATAACAGTTTATTATTTTTTGTAATGCATATATTTAAAGGTGCAATCAAACGATACTGTTGCATTTTGTGTCCAATTCCTACACACACACATTATATATACATATATATATATATATATATATATACATATATATATACATATATATATATATACATATATATATATATATTATATATATATATATATATATATATATATATATATAGAGAGAGAGAGAGAGAGAGAGAGAGAGAGAGAGAGATGTTATCCAAGAAAAATAATGATTTATGGGTTTTGAAACACTACAGATTATTGCCTAATATTTATGTAATAGTAAAAATATTAGATATTTCTCAAAGGAAAAATATACTCATACTTTTATGCTAAACATACCTTATTATTCAGTTATTTTTTTCAAAGCATATAATGGTGAAATTTTGTGAAAATATCAACTTTTGAGGTCTACAACAGAGACAGAAAAAAATGGTGGTTCTCATTATGTCACAGGAATTAGCGACTTCAAAATTCCCATGTTTTGCAAATTTTCAAAATTTCCTTCCCAAAAAAAAACCCGTTTTTTTTTCGGGTTTAAACTGGGTTTTTTTCCACTGCTCACAACTCTATTCATATATCATACTCACAGAGTAATGATTATACTGACGTAATAAAATATTTTGTTTCACTGCAAAAATCCTAATTTTTATTATTATTCCAAAGACTGGGGTCGGTAAATTTTTCTTTTGTCACGGGAAACAGTAAAGATTGTAGATCTTAATGTGGATCCATTTCAAACAAATCCACTAGGAAGGGGTTGATTTCTGTGGATCTAAGGTAGGAATATCACACTTTTATAAAACAAAAGAAAGTAAAAACCCTTTAACAGGTGCCAACATTCCAATTTTAATATTAGTAAAATTTTATCGGCATGTATATACATAAAGCATGATGCTAAATAGAAAACAGTGCAACAGTCAGAAGATTCACTGCTATTAATGTACAGACTGTAAGTGTATGAAATAAATAATAAATTTAAACTATCTGCAAGTTAATTATTTTCGGAATTCCCAGTTTTAAATTTATATCTTGCTAATTTAGCCTCTTTCTTAAATAGCTTATCAAACTTTTGCTCATAATAGTAACTTTTTTAATAACTTTTGGTAATTAATACCTTTTAATCCAGAATTTTAAGTCGAAAGATGGCTGATTAGGTAGGATTTGCTCTTCGATATCGCAGTTCACTGCGAGTTCCAGCAATCTGGTGGAATAGATGGACCATTAAAATCGTCAGGAATGGCAGCAACAGTAGCGCTTCAAACCAAACCAGAATCTAAAAGAGTTTATCCAATTTTTTTACTAGGATTTGTAAGTTTTTTCTTTTAAAACATCATCCGTACAATCATCGATAAATTCATACATTGTACGGAACTATCTTACAAGTTTGAAGCTATGCCATCGTCCTACCCCCAAATTTAATTGATTCGGCTGGTTTGGTTGAAGTGCTACCGTCTACATTTTTGATATACGAGGGATAATGATACTAGGTTCTACTGCTTAAAGCGGTCTAAACGGCTACGAATAAACATGCCATAGAGAAAATCGAACCACCAACTCCAGTGCCCAAGATCAGAGCCCTATTCATTTGGCTATATACCGCTGGGGTTTCAACTTGAAACAAAGAGAAAGATCTCTAGCATAGGGTTTTTACGTAGTGATTGCAATACTGGGATTCAAAGGCATCAAAGGTGGTGATGCAACTGGACCCTGTGGGCCGAGCCCGTCAATCCAGAGGCTTCTATCAGTAAGCACAAAAATGACAACGAGCGAAAAATAAACACATAAAAGAGCAAAGAGATAGAAGGGTGGATTCGTGAGTTCATAACACAAAACTAGAGAGTAGAAAGTTTAGGGATAGTAAAACATAAATATTTTTTGGCCAGTGACATCCGTACAAAATATGCCGAAAAATTTTGATTAAAAGTGAGTAAAAACAAAATTTTTAAAAAATTTTGGAAAAAATATAAATATAAATTTTAAAATAAATAAACTGTTTTAAAAAATCAGATAAAGGCCTAAATAATAATATTTAATTATAGTAATAATTTTTATTGATTTATTTTTGATGTTATAAATTTTTATTTGTTTAGTAATAATGATCGGGTACGAAAGTTTTGAAAATGTGGAAAAAATAAAATACATGTTTTAAAAATATATACTGGGATTCCGTGTTTGCTACAATAAAATATCATATTTGCTTTAATAAAATACCGGTATTTTTGGTATCAGTTATAAAAAATAAATAGGCTTCGCATCCCAGGGCCCTTGGTCTCGGAAACGAAGACTGACACCGTAGGCCCTGACCCTCTAGGGGCTGTTGCGTTGAAGAGTTTTAGTTTTTTTATACGAAAATAAATATTTTTTATTGAAGGGTTTAATTTTATACATTTAGAAAATTTGAAAAGTTAAAAAAAATATTAAACGTAATGTCGTTTTACAAAAAAATATATATTTACTGCAATGGAAGAACTTACTAATGTTAGATTATAAAACATTCTGGAAAAAATTAGCTCTTTATGATGAAGCGATTTTTGAAATAAAAAAAACCTAACTCAGAAATTAAGAATTGATTTAATTGACAAATTAATCTTCCTGATAGTAAATTCAGAATATCTCTAAAATTGTATCCGCTCTTCTTTCTTCATAAAGCTGGCTGTAGAGGTATTATACCAGAAGGATTTGAATTCATTAACAGTGAATGCAATGATAAATTTTATGCTATGATCGTTTAACAATCAAGCCATGCCACCATCTGAGGAGATATAGCACATTGAAAATTTGGATATATGGGAGGCAGTTTACCTAGTAATTAAAAAAAACTTTTTGAAAAACTGGCCTAATATTTGTATTGTATTCTTGGTCCAGTATTGTATTAACTTGATTTATAGTTTACCAAAATATTATAGTGTTTCAAACCAGAACCCAAGACCTTAAATTCCTTAAACAAGTAGTCTAATTAGATATTTTTGAGTGATAAAAAAAAGGTTTAAAATTTCTTATGTATTTACATTAAAAGCCACCTTTCAGTATTACTTTTGTTTGTTATAAACTTATGTTCTCATATAACAGAATTGCAAGTTATTGCACCATGTAACAAAATTAAAAATTTCTGTGAAAAATTTATAATATTTATAACATTATAAAATTAAACATAAATGATTCTATCTTTTAATAGGGTAGGCAAGCGTGAAAAGAAAAATGTCTGACTCAAGGCAGCCACGATACATTACAGTGGAAGGAATACGATTCGCCGAAGGATTTGATCCCGAGACAATCAGATCAGCACTGTCCTATCAACCTCGGCCTTACGATGTTTTTGTAGTTACTTATCCAAAATGTGGAACCACGTGGATGATGCAGATAGTTCTTCTCATCTTGCATGAAGGGGAATTACCTGAAACTACTGAAGAATATTTTGCTTACACACCCTATTTAGAAATGTTAGGAGCAGAAGCAGTTGAGAAAATGCCTCGTCCATCCCCAATACGTTCTCACCTACCTTTTGATATGATACCTTTTGCCAATCATGCCAAATATATTTATGTAGCCAGGAATCCGAAAGACTGTCTTGTATCATTGTATCACCACACTAAAATGTTCCCTTCTTACAATTTCAGTAATGGTTCATTTGATGAATTTTTTAAAGTCTTCATAAAGGGAGAAACAGATTATAATGATTATTTTGATCATCTTTTGTCATGGTACGAACATAAAGATGATGAAAATGTCTTCTTCATTACATACGAGCAACTTAAAGAAGATACAAAAGGTGCAGTTTTGCAGATTGCCGACTTTCTCGGGGAGCGATATGGGAAAATGCTGCGTGAGAAACCAAAAATATTGCAAAAAATACTTCGATACAGTAGCTTTGATTTTATGAGACAAGACACATTTGAATTGTGGAAAGAAGCATTAAAAATTACCCCCGAAGCTTTGTCCGATGCAAATTTACCACCAGGACTGTTATCATGGGCAGAAAGTGCAGTTGATTCTCATTATGGGCAACACTTGGAATTACCACCAGTTAATGTCCGAGATTTGATGAGAAGAAGTAGTTTGTTTGAATGGGACACTATACTAAAACCTGTACAGGAGCAGAAATTGCAGAAGAAAATTCAAGAAAAAACAAAAGGTTCTCAAGTAATGGATTTATGGCAAGAAGAAAAACTCTTGGATTCACCTGGTGTGTAAATTGAGATTGAAAAACAGAGACATATATTTTTAAGTTTATAGTTAAATTTGTTAAATAAAGTTTGAATTTCAGACTGTATTTTCGTTTTTATATAAAACATAGATAAGTCAGAACATAAAATTACAACATAATTCATAAAGCAGTTATGAGTTTATTACCTTTGACTAGCATTAAGGATTAGTCTTTTTCAGGCATACTTCTACAGGGTGTCCAGGGGGAAACCATTTACGAACTTCCTTATACATTATTGCCCTGAAATTTGCAATTTTTTCCTGATAAATTCGCACTATTTAATGAAATTCAATTACAATAAAACTATTTTTGGATATAAATTTATATTTAAATAAATTTATAAATTTTAATAAAAATGAATTTCCAATGAAATTTTCTTTTCTGTCTTTGGGCTGTTCAGAATAACCTACTTGATTAACAGAAGAATATTAAATTTCGTCAAAATAATTAAAAAAAAATTGTCAACTCTTGCAGTTCAGCTTTTTCACATATTATTTATATTTAAATAATGTATCTTAATATATTAACTAAAACTGAACATTATTATTTTAAAGTTTCAATTTTCAATTTTAAAATTCCCCAATAGCATTAATTTTTTTTGCTAGTTTCTTTGATTATTGACATTTTTTGTACCAACTGCTTTTTAATCAATTTTGATATTTTTCTTTTGAGCTTCAACTGTTTCACTTTTCTGAAGCTTTTTTTTTTTTTTTTTTTCATTTCTCCATACCCTCATTTAACAGTGAATAAGCATTTTAAAAAGAATGCAGAGGAGATCTTCAATTGGAGAATATTTTAATTTTGACTGGTAGACTTTATCATTTTTTGAATTATTAATAATGTTACCATTTTTTTAAGTTTCAGAAAAACTTTCTGATTTAAATTTCTTTTTCCCAATTTCCCTTATGATTCCCTGAAATTTTCAGAATCATCAAATTACCTCATAATTCAAAAAGAAATATAGCAAGACCAAAAGGATTTATATCTGATCATGAATGTTAACTATGTAATAAAACTTTTTTTTAATGAATGGTAGGAGATTAGGTTTATTTATCAATAAGTTCATTTATTATTTTTTGCCTCTTACGGTGACTTGAATTCTAATTTGATATATAGGTATACAATTATTTTTTTCTAGATCAAGGGAAAGGATTTAGCTTTTGAAAATTAAAATGGTAAATCATCTAAATAATAAAAATTGTAATCATTTATCTGGAAGTAATCTTAAATGAAATCTATAATATTGCTGTGGCAAGAAATTTATTTAACAAGGATTAAAAACTTATATCAACTTTTTTAAAAAATTACTGTTAAAGCTATACATATACTGAAAATTTAAAAGTTGTCATGAGTATTGCTGATTCAAGAAATTAATATATGACAGCCAATTTAGAAAAGCAGAAAAATTTAACAAATAAAAGAGTTATAAAATAGAATGCTTCTGATTTTGAGAATATATGTTTCTTTAATGCAAATTTCTGAAACGAATAAATATTTTAAAACAGAATTTGTTTTCAGAAAAATATCAAGTGGATCAAATTTTTAAACATATAATACAAAAACACTTCTTTGTTCCTAACAAGAAACTTTTATATTAAATACTTAACTTATGTAACCAACACAAACATAATCATAGCTGCCAACATATCAAATCTGAAAATCTTATAATTTCACAAACTAAACAGGGAAGTTGAAAATAGATTCACAAGTTTGTCTCTCTCTGTGTGTGTATGTATATTATATATATATATATATATATATATATATATATATATATATATATATATATATATACAGTTTTAATATACAATACTTTAAAAAATCCTTATCATATAAAACTGCTTAAGAATTATATCCAAAGCAAATATAAGTTTTTAATTTCTATATAGTAAGTTATTACATGCTCCCCTTTATTCCTAGAAGATGAAAGAAATATCAATGAAGAACTTTATATACATATTATCCACAATATTTTCATTTCTTGTGTGATTACATATGAGCCAACAAAAAATCTTATGTCAGTCAATAGTACTCTAACATGCTTAAGTTAAAAAAAAAAAAAAAACACATTTGACAAAAATCTGCAAGTATAAAATAAAATCTAGAAGAGTATTGTCTTAGAATCATTCTGTTTAAAAAAAAAAAAAAAAAAAAAAAAAAAAGACTTTGGTTAAGAGTTTGTTTAAAATGATGCTCATGTATCAATCATTTTGACAATATACCTTCTAAATTTTTTTTATTGAGGATGGAACTTCTAAATTGAGTTATTGTCTTGCATATACTACTAAATATCCTTACACATTCTGCAATGCTATAGGGTGTTGTTAGGATACACAGCATATCGTTGAAATTCTGTGGCATTTTAAAGTTTCATCTGATTGGAAACCATGTGATAAGAACAGTAGATGATATTTCTGTGGTGTGGAGAGAATCAATTACCTTCTGCTTTGTGAACAAGAAATATTTAGGTGTATTCAACTTCCTTTCAAGGCAGCTTATAGAAAATTTCATATTCTTATGTAATCCTGCCAGATTAAATTTCTTTTCGAAATTAATTCAATACCGTATGATTTTTCATATGCAAAAGGGAATCTTACAGTATGATCCAAATTAAAGATAAGGGATTGGGCAGAGTGCTGTAAACATTTCTAATGTAGAATAAACACTATGGTTAAGAAGTAACCATGATTACTAATCACAGTTAATGATTTTGGAAGGTGTATATAAGGATATGTGCTAACAAAATGGCACCAACAGGACAATAGGCCACTAATCCCTCAATTTATGGGTGGGTGTAAAAGCCATCACTTTCCAGTTTACAATCTCTATTGACAGTTGGGACTTTTGAGTGTCACTGATAATAGAAATTATTATGAGAAAGATTCCATTAAGGCTCAGTGTTTCTAAAGCAGCCTATCTTTTGACAGCCTGGTTGGAAAAAAAATCAAAAGACATAAAATTTTGACGTAAAAAATAACCGAAATAAATGAATAATAATAATAAAATCATTAAGAAATAAAAATATTAAACTTACTTTTGCAAAATACAAATTACATAACATTCGAAAGAGAGTAAAGTATTTTTCAAATACTTATATTAGTCTTGTAGAAAAGGCTATGACTTATTTCATTATAGAAAATTTTAAATTTATTACTTAAAAACCATAATTTAAAACCCAATGTAGTTTAGCATCCATTAAAGGCAAGTATAGACAAGTAAGAAAGGAAAATACTCTCACCTTAGTAGGAAAAAAATGTAGGTTTAGCATTACTTACTACTACAAGAAATTTTCTTCTATGAAATAAGTTAAAGAAATAAATTACTGCTTACAAATATTAGTTTTATACTAACTTTAATTTGTATATATGTTCTTATGTATTTCTAAAGAAATAGAAAAAAGAGAAAATATTAGAATAGATATCATCTTCTTAACTCAAGTTATTATAACTCTCAAATTCAAATGTTTTTTCCTCTATTTTTTTACATCAGATAATTCTTGGAGAATGTGGGAAAAATCAGTTAATTGCTTATTTATTTTATTTTGCTATAAAAATTATAGGTTTAACTTTAACCATAAAACACAAAACACCATTTCCTGTTTGCAAACTCCAAGAGAACAGATAGAAAAGAGGAATAGAAAAAAACCCTTCAGATATCCTAGCTATAATATGGGAGCAGTGCATTTAAAAGTAAATCTGTTATAATGTTTGAGCAGATATGCATGCTGGAGATTTAATATGAAAAGCACTACCAATGTATGCATATTTGCAGTTAAGATTTCTTTAAAAATACCTTTATAAAGCCTTTAATTGAGAGCTGGGCCATCCATTGATACCTGAAGAAGTTTTAAAAGTGTTAAAGATTTCTCCATTTATCAAATTCCTTAAAAATATCTTCTGCAATCAAGTGTTCTAAAGGTCTGGTTTGGTTTGGAACACTATGGTCTACTGTTTTGCAATACTAGGGCTGATGAGATTGGGACCTACTGCTTAAAGCTGATAAGTGAGATTTGAACCCACAAATTCCAGTACCGAAGGGCAGTGCTCTGCCATTTGGCTATGTCCTACAAAGGAAGAACCAAAATATCTTATTCAAACTTCATTTTATGATGGATCATACAATACAAATCTATAGGTGATGCTACTTGCTCAGCTTTCCCTTTTAGCAATTTATTTTAAATTAGGCTGCTGTTACAAAATGATTAATTTCTTTAAGAGTCAAAGACCCAAAAATAAAGTTAAAGGCATTTTTTAAGTACCTAAAATTAAGGAATTTTTAGCCTTCCAGCATGTACGTTAAGCAATTTTATATGAACATATACTGTTATATATATTATAACAAATCTTATTTAACTGTTTTCAGACCTGAAAATGGCAGAAATGAATGAATATTAATAATAAATTAAAGAAATAGAAAATAAGCATTATTGTTGCAAAATAAAAATGATGTTATCAAAAAAGAAATTAAATTATTTTTAAATGCATATATTAGTCAAGTACAAACACAATGATGTATTTCACTATAGAAAATTTAAAATTTACTTTTTAATAACTATGTGTTAGAATTCAAGATTCATTACAGGCAAGTATAGATATGTAAAAAAAAAGAAAATATATTCGCCTTAGAAGGAAAAATATAGGTTTAGAATTACTTACTATTGCACGGAAATTTACTTCTATGACACAGGTCAAGAAAATAAATGACTGGTTAAAAAACTAATTTTAAACTAAGTTTAATTTTAATATTTTTATTTGTTTTTAAAATAATAGATATAATTTTCTTTACTCAAATTAATTTCCGTCACTCTCAAATATGAATGTTTCTTTCATTCCGTTTTCTCCATCATATTTGTGAAGAATTAAAATTA
>CM063510.1:167151045-167206045 GCA_032207245.1 Pardosa pseudoannulata | reverse complement strand
ACTTCTTTGCGACTTTTAAAATCATCAAATTCTGAAAACCATATGACTAATTACATTTTAATAAGAAAAATAAGATTAGAGCATCACATTTTTGGTCTTTTATTAAAATATTTTGTTATTAATTCAGATTTTCTTTTTTCAACAACAGACTTTTGCTGTGATACACCATGAAAAAAGTGACTAAAAGTGAGTGTTTACTTTAAAAAGTGATCAATTGTAAAAAAAGTGACTAAAGGTGAGAAAAATGACAGAATTTTAAGTCTGAAATATGCAATATGAACCTAAATGTCGAAAACTTATAGTTACTACATAATACAATTTTAAGTAGTAGGAGTATTTTATTTGAAAAAGGGGCAGTGACAAATTACTTTCTTTGAAAGAAGGGCAGTAAACTCCAGAATTGAAAGTCAGCACCCTAACCTTTCGGCCACTTTTCAGCACCCCCAACATTGGAAATAATAATAAATTTCATAATAATATTTTAACATTAATAAATTTGATTCAGATTTGATACAATACAGTGATATTTTCTTTTTTCAACTACTGTTGTTGAATGAACACAACAAAATTTTAATATTTAAAGTAAGTAAATCCATAATTTCCTTTTACTCATTTTAAAAATTAAAATTAAAATTATCTTGAATAATAAGTGTGAAAAAATAATCAAATACTAGAAATTTCATTTCAAATATGTTTTATAAAATTTCTATAGCAAATAAATTTATTAAAAAAAGGAAAATAAAACAGAATCTATATGATTTTGAAAAAGAAAAAAAAAAAAACTACAGATTTTTTTAAAATTTGCAATAACAGTCTTCTAATTCTAATAGTCTAAGAACAGAGAAAAATGAATTTGTTTAAAAAAGTAGACATTTATTCAATTTAAATAAATACTTCTAAAGATTTTTTTTGACTTACCAATTAAAGGTGGTTTATGTGAATGAATACTACTTGGCACACTGACTATGAGTTTTTTAGAATCTATTTCTTTGGCAGGTCTTTCATCATTCAGGTTATTATCATAACCAACTCTGCCTAAAATAAGACTTTCAAAAGGTTTCTTGTGATGAGAATCAATAGGGTGTACAAAACTTCCTTTCTTAGTTATCTGCCAGACCACAAAAAGAAAATAAATTAATGCTTTAATTAAAATTGAATGAACCCCTAAAACATAAAAAGCTGTTTGTTTAAAAATGTATACTATCATTGTACAAGTAAAACCGACTACTTAAGACTGGCTTGGTCAATTTTTATTTAGTTTTTTACATCTCCATTCTTTAACCCTTTGACAGTTTCATTTTTTTTCAGAATTCGACCAAAAAAAATGTCAGATTTTTTTATTGCATTTTTTTAGTTGTTCATTTTACATTTTTAAGTAAAGATATGTAATTAAAATTAACATTTCTAATATTTTTAAGCATTTATTACAACTTTTTTTCTTTCTGTGGAAGCATCATAGAACTGAAGTTTACCTTTAGTCTCATTGATATCCAAGTTCATTTTTGGAATTCCAGTGAAAGCAAATCTGGGAGGCAGATCCGAAGGATTATCACAATTAATTTTAAAAAATTGTCTTGCTTGACTTATTCCATCTGTACCACTATCAGAGTCACTACTATCCAGGTCATCTAGTAAACTTTTGCTACTATCATTCACAGATAATTCAGTTTCTGATTCCGATCACAGTTCGAATCACAAGAAATTAGCTCCATACGCTCTGAATTATCCATTATTTAAAAGTAAAAATATATTCTTCAACTCTTACATCAATAAAATTATCAGGTGGTTAGTAAAATATAGCCAGAAAGCTATACACTGAAAGATAATAATTTGTCTTCTGATACAAACCATGCGAAAAAACCCAAGTTTTTGAACCAATCAGAGTAGAAAATACAATAAACTGCAAACTATCATTTACTGGACAACTATAGCCATCTATACGAATAATTTGTTACTAAAATTGGAAAAAATACGGCCAAAACAGTGCAAGGGAAATAGAAATCAGATTGCCTGTACGCCATATGGGCAAATCCGTAAAGGCCCAAAAGCTGTGCCTGTACGGCATAGGGGCAAAACAGGGAAGGGGTTAATAAATAGAATTGGTTGATATTTCACTATGTTATTACAGTTAACATATTACTAGATATGACCCTATTACCTGTACTTGACAGGTAAGACTAAAACACCAAGGCCTTTTTATTATTGCACATATCTGAATATTGGGCCAAATATCTCAATATCCAGATTTATGTAATATCTGACTTTAGTCAGTTTTACTCATAAGCAGATGGTATACACACACATATATATTTATAAACAAAACTAAAATTAATATACTATAAAAAGCATTGCAGATAGCTATGAATTCTAAGTAAATTGTTGCTAACAAAGGCTAGTTATTTACATCTATTATCTATTTTTTGGAACAGTGGTTTTAACATTACTAAAAATATCACTCACACAAACTAGCACAAAACATTAATTGAAACAATTACAAGGCATTCATTTTTGTCTGTGTGACACAAAGCACTATTAAAAATATCAGGCAGTTCAATGCATGAAAGTAGAATTGTAAGAAAGTAATAGCTGATCAATAATTTGAACTTGATAGTTATTTCTAGTATTTATTCAAAAGATTCTGGTATGTGCTGATGATGGAGATACTACTATAAAAGAAAATTCATGGTCTTCTATTAGATGCTTCAAAAACCTCAATTTTAACTTCTTTCTAAGGTATCACTTTCACATCAATTCTAAGAAAGGGTACTGTCTAGAAAATGTTTTCATTCCAATATTACCTTTTTTAGATCTCATTTCTCATACTGGAACACTACAATTTGTAGGGACCCCATTTCCTATTAGATTTGATTAGTTATGTCTTTTAACTGTTTTCGGTGTAGTATCCTAAAATAGTATATAAAATATAATCTCTCTTTATCCATTAAATTTTTGGAATGTTCCACAAAATCCTTACATTCTATAATAAAATGACCAAACTGTTTGTTAAATATGTTTTAATCTATTTGAAAAAGGTATAATCACTTTTAGCAGATGTACTAAAGTAATTATACTTCATGAGTAATATATGAGTAATATGAGTATGAGTATTATCATGAGTAATATATACTATATAATAGTTAGTAATTATTTTAACATGATATGTAATGAAATATAACATAGTAAATGATATTTTTAATGAAGACTATCAACTTACTTTACACCAGTGCCACATAGAAGTTATGGTAATGTTGCATTTAGGAAAAAGTTCATTCAAAACAAAAGAAGCAGATGCAGAACTGTTTGTAATCCATACTACAATAAGGCAACCTGGATTTGTAAGTTTCTCAATAGGCATATTATTTAGGAATTCATATTTGAGTGAATGATAACTGTAAATAAAAAACCATTTCATTCATCAATAGAAAATTCTACTAAATGAATAACAAAGTCTCTGTGTTGTTAAGTACAAAAATTAAGCTATTTTTATTTTTAAAGAAATTTTATTATTATCACACAGAAACATAATAATTATATTAGTTTATAGTTTATAAACCCAACTGGGTCTCATTATCTGCATGTGGGATATTTGGTTTGTCCACTATCAATACAAATTCATTACAGATTCATGACCCAGCATATTCAAGTTTACTATTATATGATTGCTCCATGTAATTAAAAAACATATATCATTTATTCATTTTAATTATTTTATGAAATTGATCTTCCATTTTCATTTTTAATATACTTGATGCATTATAGGTATACATTATATACAAATTATTTAAAGATTTAAATTAAATTTCATCAATAGAAAAATCTACTAAATGAATAACACAGTCTCTATATTGTTCAGTACAAAAATTAAGCTATTTTATTTTTAAAGAAACTTTGTTAATTTATTATAGCAAAGCACTATTAATCCAGAAACTTATAATCCAGCACTACAGCATGTTCTACTTATTTACTTTTTAAAGAAATTTTGATGATTTGTCTGTTTGTAACGACAATTTTTGTTTCCTTTTTTACATTTTGGTTAGTTCATATTCTAATTAAATTACTCAATGAGGTGCTTTTACAGAAATTGAACTGATAAGACTGATAATTAAACTGTTATATAAATTTCTCTTGAAATTAAAAAAATATTTTTCAATTTCACAAATATCTAAATTAAAAAATTCATTGTTCTTTTTTAAAATTTTCGAACTCTATTTCACAGTACCTAAAACCGTAAATTTTATGGATAATCTATGAAAGTTGGTTGTATGCTATAGTTCATATTATACATAAAGAATTAAGACTTAAAACTTATAAAGATGCTACATTTTTAAAAATATTTTAACAACATGACTTATTTTTACTCAAAAGTAATTATAAATAGAATTTAAAAATAATATACATACCTGTTTTTACGTCTGACAGATTTATTAATCCAAGGTGGATCTAACAGAATAAGGTCATATTTGTCATCTAAGTAGAAAAAAAATTCAACTTACTTTACATAATTTTTTAAAAAAGGTATTTATTTATTAATTGTAACATTGACATAACAATACAACTTATTTAAATAAGATATTTTCTTCAAAAGAAAGAAATTCATTCAAACAAAATAAATTTAAGCATGAATAAAAGATATATCAAAAGTAAAATAAAAGAGATATATCATAATAAACAAAGTGAAATATAATTGGGTGTAGGACATAGGAAGTCAGTTTATATGAGGAATATTCATACCTTCTGGCAATTAATTTACAGCATACAAATGAAATATTATTATTCATAAAAATGAACTTTGAACCAATCATTCTTCATAAATAGTTATGTGGGGAAGTAAAGGTTCCTTTTACAGTAAGGGTTTGCTATTGTTGAACCAACTCTCTTTCCACATCCCTTTCAATTTTAAAATAATTATCCTCAGCAGTGAATAACATATTCCCCAGTCTGCATGAAGCAGTCTTTGATTTGTACACCATTGTTAATGGGATAAAAAAATATAAAGACAAAGCTGTCAGGCAAATTACCTCTTTTATGCAAATGTCTTACAATAGTAGACTGTGATACTATATATATATATATATATATATATACACACACACACATGTTGTATCCACTGGTAAGGTGAATGAAATAATCAGTCTTTCTTGTTTAAACACTTCTTTATATTTAATATAGTTTCCGTTTTAGGTGTCACTTGCACCATTTCCATTTATTCGTGGTGAAGCCACACGTAGAGTGTGTTGACAGCTCTACACCTACATGCCAACTGTCAATTATCGCTTCGTTTAATCATCAAATTCCTCAAATATCTTTCTGCTTGACCAGATGATCCTAAAAGCTTATGCGAGCGTGGTTTTTTAAATTTATTTTGTAATTATGAAAGAGTTCCCTTCTAAATTGTTCACAATTCGCTTAATTTTCCAAACCCTCCCCCTTTTTCAACCTGACATATATATATATATATTTTTTTGCTCTTTAGATTTTTCTTTAGTTTGATGTTACCTTATTGACTCTTAGTCTTCACAGCTGAGGGTCGATCTTCTACTTGGTCCCCGATTCTAAATTAGAAGACTCTTAGTATAATATATTGATCCTCTAAGCTTATTCATTGTATAACCAAGCCATTGTAGGCAAGTAATCCCTAATTACCTTCTAAAAGCTTCTCCCTGGAGACACGGTAGCTCAGTCGGCAAAGGAATCAATGTCATGACTGGAGATCTGCGAGTTTGAGGTGGCCAAAGATCTCCTACGTTCATTAATGGTTGCTACAGTACATAAAATAGATTCACAATCATGATATTCTCATGACTTTCAAGTTCACAAACAATACCTCTAAAGTTGGCAGGCCACACCTGAAGGCCGGTTTTCTCTTGGTCCTTGATTCTAAATTAGAAGACCCACTTTATTTGTGTTGTCTTAAGAAGTAAGGTTGGCTGCTTATATAATACTTCCATTAAAAAAAATTACTAACAAATATCTATGGTTAGTAGTGGTGAATGTTATAAGATCCAATCGTTCCTCCATTGGAAATAAAAGCTTCTCCCATTATTTTTAAGTTCTGTTGGTAACATATATTTTGCAAGCATGAAATTTATCTTTTCATTTTTGGTGCATTCTAAATTATTTTCTTGTTTCCATCATCTGTGCCATACGATTAAAAAATCGAATGACAGAAAATGTTTAGTATACTACAAATTTTATCATTATTATATGTAGAAACATACCAGTAAGATATTTTTTTCCCAATGCATCAGGTGATACAGGCATTATCCTACGCCTTAACAAGGCTGCGAACCTGTTACTCATATAGCACCACCCGGGGAGCATGTATAGCTTGAGGTATGCTACAGATGCGAGTAACATTACCCTTGCTGGGTCCTTGTAATTTAGAAGCAGAAGACCCCCAGGCTTGACCTGGCATCCCCTGAGGTAGCGTTTGAGAACTTGGAGGATTTTGTGACCACAAACATATTTTATGTGCTCCAGTCACATTTAGCAAACACTGCTACCAGTAAGATATAAGTAAAGTGATAGCAGATAGATAGAAGTAAAGTGATAGAAGTGACAAAATACAAAATATTTAAATTTTATTTGAAAAAAATCTTAAAGTATTACATCTAATTATTTATTAAACTAAACCAAACTATTAATTTTACAAACAATTAAAAATTGATATCAAGATGACTTGTATTTATTTGTACTCACTTATTGAATTAAAAAAGGCAGCAATGTCACAGAGATGAAAACTGGATTGAGGTGGCAATATATACTTATCATCTCCAAATTTCCTAATAATGGGTAAAGGAGAATGACTTGTACAAATAACATCTGAATTTACTTCAAGAACTATAAAAAGAAAGAAAATAATATTAAGCTATAATAGATAATAGATATTATGACTGTTAAGAAGCAAGAATATGATCGATATTGATAAGGGGTTGCCAAACTGAAGTCTGAGAACAATTGGTTATGAAAATACTTCAAAGCTGCTGCATTTAATAATTTATATTTATGTAATCATTGTTTTGTTGAGTTATAAGGTAAAAGTAATGATCAGGATCTTGGACATATGTCTAGGGATTGGGATTATATAAATATATATTTTCGTTTTTAGCAGGGTTTTATGTATAGAATCAGGTTTTCTATTTTGTTCCTCCATTTTGTTTGAAAAAAAAAAAAAAAAAAAAGAAAAAAAAAAAACTTTATTTTTGTGGGAAAAAAAAAATAAATCCTAACATGTGATAAAAACCATTTCTATTTGAATCACAATTCTATTTGAAACCACTGAAGATATAAAATTAAAACAAATTATATAATAAATAAATATAACAAAACACTAAAAATTCTCCTTATCTATAATTGTTTTTCTTGAGAAGGATAAAATTACAACATGTTAAAACATTATAATTTAAAAAGAAAAACCAGTGGAGACATCTGATAATGAAAACACATTAGTCAGTAACAGACACGCACATGCATAGCTGATTGCAAAAAACAGATTTTTTTTTCTTAAATTTTTGTTTTTAAGTTATTAAGGTCTGTTCTCATGAGACCAATTTTACTATACTGAATTTAATGAAAAGGCTGCTTTTTTCTGTACAGAAAAGTCACTTTTTTATATGGAATTCTGTGAAACGACTGCAAAGTGGACTAAATTTATGTCTGGTATGACCCCTGATTAGGTTGTACATTTTCATAGAAATATAACTTAGCAATAGTTATTATTCTTATTTTTTTGAGGGAGGGGGCATGATGTGCAGCCTAATTAGGAAATGTCACCCACATATGAAAGAGTTTGGTAACCCCTTGCTACTATTAATAATCTGTTAATATCAAAATATCTATAAACAATTTAATTATAACTACAGATCATCAGAAATAATTTTAAAATTTTAACATTCAAATATTTATAATTTTAAGAAAACATTTTAAATCAGCAAGATAATAACATATATCAATTTGATTAAAAAAAAATAAAACACTTAAATGAATATTACATGTATCAACATAATTCATAACCTCTAATGCTGCTGTGCGTGCCTCGATATTGTTTTCAAACCATTCCTTTGAAGAAACTTCTGACCCTTCTAAATGTTCCAACTGTAGGGCTAGAGTTATTAATTCATTGGTTCCTTTTGAAATGAAATTCTAGATACAGAAATATGTACTCAGTTAATGACTACATATGAAAAACAATATTAAAATAGATACTTTATATTATAAATAATTTAATAAATGCAACTAAATTAAATGTTAAGAAGAATTTATCCATAACATTTCAAACTAAACTATTTAAATTCAAATCATATGTATTACCTTTCACCTTGAATTATAGTATTTATTACTTTTATAATTAATGCAGGACTCATACTCTTAAAAATACAGTAATATTTGTAGGGGAAAAAAGGAGGAAGATAATTTTATTAAAATAAGTAACATTTCAATCTGTTACAATTACATCTATAAATATTTTTCAAAAGGACAATTTGGGACTTTGGTACACAGAGTGAAGCCCAGTGGCATTGGAGTAGCGCTTTGTGCTTCCACGACACAGGTCCAAGGTACAATCCCTGGGATGAGCAAGGATGACTCAGCCTTTCATTTCTTCAGTGGCAAAGTGGTCAGACAAAACTGAGAACTGAGCATGCTTGGGAACTAAATACTGGGGATTTTGTGTAAAGTTTGACCACCTAACGGAGGCATATGTTTTGCACTCCAGCACTTTTAGTCTCGAAAACAGAAATTGACACCATAGGCTGTAGCCCCCAAGTTGGGCTGTTATACTGAGGAAATTAGTTTTTAGGTACATAGAGTAAAAAAGAATAATAATTATATTAGTTTATAGTTTATAAATCCAACTGGGCCTGGTTAAGTTATCTGCATATGAGATATTTGGTTGTCCACTATCAATACAAATTCATTACAGATTCATGACCCAGCATACAAAAGTTTACTATTATATGATTGCTCCATATAATTAAAAAACAAATCATTTATTCATTTTAATTATTTTATGAAATTGATCTTCCATTTTTTAATTTTAATATACTTGAAGAATTATAGGTATACATTATATACAAATTGTTTAAAGGTTTAAATTAAATTTCATAATTCAAATGTTTCTTTTGCTATTTCTTCTGGAACCACTCTAAGAAGTGTTTACCTCTATTTAGAATAACCTAGGCATAAGTACTAGTTGATTATTCAAAATCAGGAAGACCCAAATAGAAAAATTTGCATGGATAAATTTTGGTTGGTATTCACACTTATGTTGAGGCTAGAAAATTTATGTGATGTCATAAAATGTAGTATTTTGGTAAGATTTTTTAGGTTTTTGAGTGCTACAGTCTACTTTTTACAACACGAGGGCTAATGAGACCGGGACCTACAGCTTAAAGCCGATTCTGAACGGCTATGAACATCCATGCCACAGTGGGATTCGAACCCACAAACTCCGGTTCAGAAGGCTAGCACCCTAACCAATCGGCCATCGTTCGGCATATTTTGGTAAGAAGAAAATAAAATATTTTTATTAACTTTCAGTAATAAATAAAGGAAAAGCTTATCATAAGTGAACTTATCATCACCTATCATAAATGAATATGTTTGTTTATTGAATACTGTACAGAATATTATGAAAGTTAAGATAAACTAGGCTTAAACAAAGCAGACTAAGAAAATTATATCTCTTTACTTTGGGTTACTTAAAACAAACCCTTTTAGTAAAATTCACTATGACCAAGTAACAACACAGATAAATTCTTCATTATCAGAAAATTATATTCAAACATATTGCTTCAACAGGCAACAGAGATAGAGCAAAATTTGATCAACCCCTGATACTTTTGGGCATGAGATTGTTACTTCAGTTTAATTTAAGAATTTGCATGTTTACATCTAAAAAATTTTTTTGAACACACTTTTTATGACCTAAATCAATATAAAAAAGTTTTAAAAATTGCTACAAATTTTCTTTATTATATAAGTAGATTTTAAATATGTAATGAAGAAAATGCATAATTTTTCTAGTGATTTTATTAAAAAAATTTTAAAAAAACTTTTAAAAAATTAAGCAGTCAAATGTTAAAAGAATAATTTTATTTTTTAATTTAACAAAATCTTACCTAAAAGTATTGTAAAGATAATGTAATGTAGTATTAATAAATAAAAAATATAAAATATTTAGAACAAAAAAATGTAAATAAAACACCACAAATAAATAAATATTACTTACAATTGTTTCTAAATCTTGAGTCTGAATTTTAGATATTGTTGCTTTGGCTTTAGACCTTTTCTTAGCCTAAAAAGAAATGATGAAACAATTATTTATTAACTGAAATTCCCATAAAAAGATATTTTAAACAAATAACTTTTTATAACATGAGGATTTAAAAAAATGACTATGAAGCTGAATGAATGATTCAATCCTAAGTATAGGATTGGAAAAATAGAGTTATAATTTTGGCTTTAACTGTCATTTAATAAAAATTAGCACTTTCTATTTCATTGTAAAGTACAAGTGACATATAAAGAAAGATTGTAAATATCTAATTATTTTTTTCTTTCACAAAACTATTTCTCACATAAAAATTACTGAAAAAGTTTAGTTTATAAATGTTGTAAATTTCATAATTTTAATTTGGTTTAACAAAAAACTTAAAACTTACTGAGAACATGATAATATAGATTACTTTAAAATATACTTTGATATTAAGAGAAACCAACTGATGTAGACACAGAATCACATTGCTGAAAATTAAGTTCATTTCTCTCCTATTACATATTTTCTTTTCATAACTTCAGGCTGGTTAAAGGTCAAATATGAAAAGTGGTGATAGTCATAACCACGGCCTATCGATTGAAGTTTTATAACAGGCATGAATGGTTATAAGTTTCAGAGTCAGCTTTAAAGCTGCAGGTCTCAATCTAATTGATGAAACAATGAATGTAGCACTCATAACAAATATAAGGTGGTGAGAAGAATATGTAAGTAAAAGGCATCTATCAATAATTAAATATATTACATGTTTTAAGAATGGCTTGGAAACAAAACTGAAACGTATTATAATAGACTAAAATGTTAATAATAATTATATATAATAGAATAAAAATCAATCTACCAAACATAAGTTTAATCCAAATAAAATAACTCCAAAAGAATTTTATAATTAATAATTAAACCAAAATGGTCAAAGTATGCAACCAATAACCAGCAAAAACGTTTTAGTAGGTGTCTAGTGCATGCATGCACAAGGACCCAATGGAATAAAAAACATCAAAATAAGATAACTGAAGATTTCTTATTTATTTATTTATTTTTAAATAGAGTATTTAATGAACATATTTAATCAGAAAAACTGTTTATACAGCTCTGCCTTTTCATGTCTGGGACTAATTGTTGTAAAAAAAACATGGGTTATGTTTTAATGAATAGTTCTTCACATACATTGTTATTTTAAGATTGATTTGCAATATTAAGATGTTTTAAAGCAATTCATTCATATGTCAAAAATTTACAAAAATGACAAATATTAAAGTTCAAATTTGTAATAAGGAATAAAATATAAGTTATGTTTTTAATTTTGATATAAAAATGTATTGTCTCTCAATCTCTTTAGATGTATTATAATGAACTAAAAAGAAATTATATGAAATATTTAGAACTACTACATATTATTGATAAACAGACAAATAAGAAAGCAAAAATAATGTAGATTATGGTTACATTTTCCTAAGGTATCCATTTAAATATATATATATCTATATATATATGTAACATATTCAGGAGTTCATTGCCAATCACAATAATAAAGTCATAGTCACAATCACATAAGATAGTCGTAGTTAATAACTTTTATTTCCATATCGTACAGCCTTCTTAGGCCTTATGCCACACACACATTCCATCATCTAATGGAATACTTCTCTCGCCCTGTCACATGTCCATCAAAACTGTAAACACAATGACACCACTCTCATAATTTAAAACCTTGACCAACTTCAATTTTTACTGTTATGTATATATATAATGCATACATTTAAAAAGTTCAGTTACATGGAAGAGTCATAAAAACATAATAGTAAGCTCCTATGCAATGTTCTAAATTACGAATCTATTCAGAATCTGTATTGGAAGGGGGCAGCCATATAAAATCTTCACAGGTAGCTAATAGATCAGAACTGACCTTGCCAAAAACAGTGCTAAATAGATTTTTTTTTTGCCTATTCAAATGTTTAATTTCCTGAATTGAAGTATAGAGAAAGAGGCAATTTGATGGTTGATTTGGAGAGTTACAGTCTATAATTTTACTACACAAGGATTAATAAGACCAGAATGCAATACTTAAAGCAAATTCCAAAAGGCTAAGAAAAACTATGCTAGCAGCCAGATTAAAACTTCCACAATCTGGTCCTAAAAGGCAGGTATGAAATAATGATGCATTACAATCAGTGTGTAATATTTTTTGTGTGACTTGTTAACTAATATCAGCAAGAATGTCTAAAAATTATTCCCTTTAAAAATTAAAATTCCTTTCTCTTAAACTACAACTATTTAGAGAAAAAATATTCTCGTATAAATTATTCAAGAATATGTTTCCACTGAGAGAATTTATGTATCTAGAAACTGGAACTCTTTCAGAATGAGTGTCTCATATAAAAGGTTTTTTGGAGCGCTACGGTCTACTTTTTGCAACACGAGGGCTAATGAGACCAGGACCTACTGCTTAAAGCCGATTCCGAACGGCTACGAACATCCATGCCATAGTGGGATTCGAACCCACGAACTCTGGCTCCGAAGGTCAGCACACTAACCATTCGGCCATCGTTCGGCGTCTCATATAAAAGAGTCTCTGAAAAATGAATGTGCAATTCAGTCCACTTTTTGATATTTTCTGAATTTTGTACATTTGAAATAGAATAAATTAAATACTTTTTAGTTATTAAAGCATTTACTTATTACTTTCAACAATAAACGTTACTTTTTATCGTTAACAGATTTTATAAAGAGGGTGGATATTAGATATCTCAACATTTCATATATCCAAGACCATAAGCAAGGGGAGGGATTTGGGGGACCGGTCCCCCTCCAACATTTTTAAAGACTGTTTCGTGGAAAGAAAAGGGACAATTTATGTGGGTATGTCCCCTGCCTAGCTGTGTATCGATAACAGTGAACTTACAACAGTGACGTTGATTTAAGGAATAGGTGCAAATTGAATTCGACATGTAAGAACAGGCTGACTAGCACTTTTGGCAATTTCATTACAATGTTGTTGCCCAATCGAAAGAAATTGTAAATATTTTTTGGCAAAAATTTCAAAAAGAACATGTTTTATAATATACAAGCAAAAATTTAAACATTTTCATTTTCTTTCAAAACTATTCTTTTTCTTTCGTTATACTTCTGGTTTAAAAATTAGAATTTAATACCATGTATGGTTTATATATTTTCAATGTTAATTTTACTGTTAAATTCATTATGTAGTTATACATAACTAATTAACAGCTATTAATTTGTCTATTATATCATTTTTTAAAAATCCTGTTGTATTATGATACTCATTAAAAGTATACATACATAAGAAAACCTGTAATTTTATTGAAGTATCCTTCACAAAAAATAAACCAATGTCCCCCTACGAATATAATTTCTGGCTACGGTCTTGCATATATGTTAAATCTATCCTGAAATTAGGTAAAGTTCTAAATATTCTTGTGTAAATTGTCCTATTTTTTGGAGCATTGTCATATTATGTGAGCATAAGATAAAGCTGTCAAAAATTAAAAAATGAACTTCCGAGGTATGTTTGAAAAATGCTTTTAATGTATGAATAAAAGTACTCAGCTAGTTATTGCCTTTTAATGACTAAAAAACATTAAACGTGACTCATTTTGAAAAATTTAAAAAAGTATGGTTTATATGGTAAAACAAGATAAAATTGAAGCTTTATAAGAACATTATGGCAGTAACATTCTTTCAGGTTTATATTAAGTAGATTTGTTTTTCCTACTTGCTTTATTAAGCTCATTTAATGGTGTATTGTTTGCAGAAATTTGATGATTATGTACTTTTTACATACTGATAAAAATTTTATTTATGATCCCAAAATAAGTCATTGTTGGGTCACATTTAAACTCAGATAGCTTTCTGAGGGTTAAATTTATAAATCAAGTTACTTTTTTTTCTACACTCTAGTGCATGGTAGAAAAACATAATATACAGCTGCTTAAATGAGTAAAAATATCCTTATAAATGTATATTTAAAAAGATTATGATTGAAATAAAACTATTTGAAATTAGCTGAGTACTTATTTTACAGTCATATATTCATTATATGTTTTAAATAGGGTTGGCACGCTTTTGCCAAAGGTGGAAAAAACTGTCCTGGCAAAAATGGATATGTTTTATTTACGGGGATGTAATTATTTTAACTCTAATCTAAAAATATATAATTTTTTTTTAACATAGAATATTCAATGCGTTATTGAAACAGTAATCTAAATCTAAAATTATACTACCTAGAGATACAAAAAAAAAAAAAAAAAAAAAAAAAAAGGATAAAATGAAGATTAATTTTGAAAGTTTTTATGTGCAATGTTGTTTTTAATGTAATTATCAGCTTATTTCCCCTACAAACTGTAGGTTTAAACGTTTTTAGTACTTATATAATATATATATATCATATATGTATCTATACACATCACAATTAAAGACAACATTACTATATTACATTGATAAATAAAGAAAACATTTTTTATCCCATGCTTTCATCATATAAATTTATTTACAAAAATAGAACATTATATTTTCATTGCTAAGATCAATAAAAATTATTTTAAATTGTCAAATTAATACTAATGAAATGCCTAATTAATATTCTGGTTTAAATCTCAATTGTATTATGTACAAAATTATTTATTATTTTGTTATTTATTAATTATTTTGTACATTTTTAAAATCCAGCCAATTTTTCTAGATTTTGCCATTTTTGCTGGTTTTTACCAGTTTTTGCCACTGTTCTGGCAAAATAACCAACCCTAGTTTTAAACAATATATCAGTATTACTGACACTATATTTTTGCACTCTTTATATAGTTCAATGATTGTACTCCCATTATAAGATTAAAAACTGACTTTTAAATCATCGCAGTTTAGAATTAAGGATCTTTGAAAAGAAACCTGAGCCTTGTTGAAATAAAGCTGCAGGTTGAATTTTACTTATGTTTGGACCACCAAATAGCCATTGCTTTTCCAAAGGAATTCATTAAAGGGACTTGTAAAATTATTTATAAAAGTTAAAAACTAATTAGAACCATTTATTAATTACAATTCTATAAGTTTATATCTTTTTGAGTTAATACTGAGGAGAATAAAGAAACCATATATAAAAATTACTCAGTTTTTAATTTTTCTAAATGAGGGTAAATTTTAATTTTCAAATACTTTTTTAAAAAATATACAAAACCTTATGAGTTTGTAGAGGTGAGAGAAAAACATGATGTAACATAGCAAACATAAAGGTTTTCATAATGTGAACTCTCTCGTATTTTGCCTAACTATTAAAACAGAATAGAATGGGATTCATAAGAATTTCCTCTCTTTCTTTATATTTGAAGTTATGTGCAAAATCTTAACGATTCAAACTGAAAACTGGAGAAGCGACTTATATTAAAAATTATACACTATGATGTAAAACGATAAATTTGATTATCCCCTTCAATAATACAAATTCAGTTTAGAAAATAAAATATTTTTATTATAAAAAAATGTTTCAATATTAACATTATTGTATATATTATACATATTGTCGATTTAGATCAGAATGGGATTTGCCAGTATTTTTAGGCATCTTTTTGTTAGTAGAGTCTTCAATATCTCTAGCTTTATAATAGTGAGGAGCAACTTCTAAAAGCCATACACCCTCTATCTCAATAACCTGACGCATGTATTCTTTTGTTGTGAATACTAGTTCATGATATACAAGCCACCTCGGCAAATCTTCAAACAGTGCACTATTAGGGTGAATCATTACAGTTTGTTGCTGCTTAGCAGTCTTATACTGTCCACTTTTTGACAATCTAGCAGTGTGGTAAAAATAACCGGCAGTGATAGCTTTTCGAATTGCTATGGTATCTAGTGAGTTAGATACTAGCTCAATTTCTACTCGATCCATCAAACCTTCCAGTTGGTCCCGGACATCTCTAGCTCTTTTCATTGACCTCACTTGGATATAATTCTCATAACACCACTGAGTACTGTAGTCTGTTTCAACCCAATTATTATAAACATTAAGAAGAGTCAAATGATCTCCACCAGGACTAAAAAAATTTTTTCTTGCAGTGTCAGCATGAACAATCTTATCTTTTGGACGATAAAATATTGTGTTATTGACAGAAAGCATTGCAGCAATTGACAGAATTTCCTCTGAGCATTTATACTTCTCAGAAGCTAGAAGCATTTTAGACATCATTGGGTCCAATGGAAATTCTGCCATTCTACGTCCTAATTTTGTCAGTTCTCCTTGATGATTTAAACCACCTAAAGCATACAGCTGCTCGAGAGCTAACACTAAACTCTCATGTGGGGGAGGATCAAGAAAATCAAAATGTATTATATCATTAATACCTAGTGACTTTAATAAAAGGACAGCATTTCCCAAATTCACACGCTGTATTTCAGGAATAGTGTTATCTTCAAGTTCATGTTGATATGCCCACGCTGTATATAAACGAAAACATTTACCAGCTGCAACACGTCCAGCCCTACCTGCCCTCTGATTGGCAGATGCTTTTGAAATAGGTGTTACCACTAATGACTCCATTCCAGTCCTTGCATTGAAGCTATTTTGTTTGCAAAAACCAGGATCAATTACATATATTATACCATCAATTGTCAAAGATGTCTCAGCTATATTTGTAGCCAGAACAACCTTCCTAGATCCAGGAGGTGTAGGTTCGAATATTTTAACCTGCATATCAGATGGCAAATTTGCATATATGGGTAAAATTATAAGCTCTTTCATTTTTGAACCGAGCTTTCTAGTCCTTTCTAATAAAAGCTCATTACAAGTTTCAATTTCTTCTTGACCAGTTAAAAACACCAATATATCACCAAGGGGTTGTGTAAAATGAATCTGTAATACTGTTACAACACATGCATCTAAATAATCAGCTTCGGGAGCTTTAGTATAAAATATATCTACAGGATACCGACGTCCTGGTATTCTGAATATAGGTGCATCATCAAAAAACTTTGAAAATTTTTCAGCATCAAGTGTAGCACTAGAAATCAAAAGTTTTAAATCAGTACGAAAACGAGCTATATCCTTTACAAGACCAAATAAAATATCAGTGTGGAGAGTACGTTCATGAGCTTCATCAACAATGAGCACACTATAAGATGCTAAATCTGGTTCGGACAAAAATTCCCTGAGTAACATACCATCTGTCATATATTTTAAAACAGTTCTTTCAGAAGTGCAGTCTTCAAATCGGATACTGTAACCAACTTCATTTCCTAACTTGACAGACATTTCTTCTGCAACTCGAGCAGCTACACTCATTGCTGCTACCCTACGTGGTTGAGTGCAACCTATCTTTTTTTTATCTTTAGTATATCCAGCTTCAAACAAGTATTGAGGTATTTGGGTTGTTTTTCCTGATCCTGTTTCACCCTCAATTATTAGAATATGATGGTTTTCTATTGCTTCTAAAAGATCTTCTCTAAATGGATATATAGGCAATTGCTTTCTAGTTTCTTGAATACTTAGTTTTTTCTTTTCATATTCAGATATCTCCTCAGATGGTTCAGGTGCAGATTTATGACCTGGCATTTTAATTGATTGAACAAACTCAATTGCTTCTTCAAAAACCAAATCATATTCTTTCTCTTTTAATTTTGATTTAGCATCAGCGGCTCCAAATCTCATCTGAGCAAATCCCAATCTTTCCTGTTCCCATTTTAGCTGTTCTGCATTTGGTGCTTTTTCTCTTTCATCTACTTCCTCATATTTTTTAATAGGATCTTTTCTTGAAGCTTCGGGAATGTGATACCTTTCAATTTTTTCCATTTCTTTAGCTTTGTCATGTTGCTTTGCGAGCTCAAGAATTTTCTTCTTATACTCTAATTCCTTTTTCTCTCTTTCTGTGAGTCTAATTTCAGAAAAAAGATATTCTTCATCTTTTATATCACTTTCCAGTTCAACTAATTTATCTTCTTTTCTTTTCGCCAAGTATTCTCTTCTTGATTCTACTCTGAGTTTTGGTACAATTTTCTTCTTGTCTTCTGCTTCCAATCGCAACCTTTTAGCTGCCTCCTCAAATGCTTTACGGTCAGATTTCTCAGCAATATTTCTTGTCTTTTCTTTATCTTTCTTTTTAAGTCGTTCAGAAAATTCATCTCTCTCCTTTAAGTCTTCTAACCTTTCTCTTTCCATGCGTTCGTAATCACTTTCAGAATCCTCAGATTTGGGATTTGTTATAATATTCTTCCCCATGCTTTCGTCTGAATCGCTCTCCGATTTTTTTCTTACTCTTAGTTTCTTTTCTTTGCGAATTTTTTTTGGCTTCGGAACTTCGTAAGGTTCATCGTCGTCATCTTCAATTAATTTGTAACTCATATTTTTTTTCAATGTTTCTACAATGGCTCTTTCGTGTGCTCGAGCAGGTTTCTCTCTAATTTCAGCATGGGGAACTTTATTCCACAACTCATTTGCAAATTGCAAAACCTCGGAATTTATAGTCAATGTACCAGTTTCTCGAATTTTATCTACAAATGCATCTACACTACTGCTTTTTGATGCAAGATTGTACAAAAATTCTGCAGCATATTTATCACTAAAACCAAGTAAGTTATACAATTCATCACTGATCCACTGTTGTGTATGAGCCATGATAAATATTGTCCATGAAAAAATAGTTCGCAGTAGTGTAGAGATTAATGTAATTATCAATACACACACTAAAAATTAATAAGAAATCCACGTACGACGAGAAAAACACAGGACACAACAAATTTTTAAATGTTTACAATACATCCATTACGGTTGCAGTTAAGTTCTCTTTTAAAAAATAATTGTTCACCTCAAATAAATATGAATTAAAAACGACAGATCGAGAGGGCAATACAGTCGAAATAATCAATTATTAGTTTCTTTCAAAATGTCTTTAATGATATTAAAGAAATTCCCCCCCCTCCGCTGACATGTAACAGCAGTAATCTCATTACCGTAACCGTTATGAAAGGATTTGTTTATTTTCACTTTTGTACGGTATGGAGTGTCCCTATCCATATTATATTACACTGCATTTAAAGTTATTTGAATATTTCAGTTTAGTTGATTTAAAATACCATTATTGCAAGTTATGCAGTATTTATGTTCCGTGTGCGCGCATTATTGCGATCTGTATGCAATATAGAATGCGGTAAACACGGCAAAAGAAAATTAAAATTCCTCACACTTTTTTCATTTAGTGACGTTTTTTCTAATGAAATTTCGGTTAACAAGTTGTGAATAATAAATGCGAAAATTAATAAAAATGCTAATGGTTTTAGAAGTGATTGACATTATGCTCTGGATTCATTGCTTATCTAAAATTTAAAGATTTTATAATATATTCTCTTATCTTAGATATTAAAAATGGGCATTTAAACTTCCATTAGTTACCGTTATTTTTCTGTCTTTATGTTACATAACCAGTAAAATTACTTATATAATTAACTCGTAACACAAAAACATAATCTTAAAATTGAAGCTTGAAATAATGATAGATCAATGTTTAAGAAAGTTAATGCAACCACTACTACAAAAAACAAGATTTATCATAAAATGATGATATTTTAAATAGAATAAATAATTTAAGTTATATACCAAGAAATCGTGAAATATACATTAACTTCCTATTATATAATTTAAATTGCATTTGTAACCCTTAAATGAATTAATCTAATTAATAAATACAGAATTGAAACTAAACAAACTATAGTTTTTAGTCTTCTAAAATACCTTTGAAAATTTAGCAAAAATATCCAGATTATGTTATACTATTAAAAAAGGGATAATAGAAACATAAAATCAGGCAATTTAAGAAGTACATTTTATGAATATCTTCCACAGAAGCAAGAAATCTTATAGTACATCAGAAGTCATAATACATACAAAAACATACACAGTACAATATACAGGAAATTTTCAGTACAGATTTAATGTTTTCAAGAAGTGTTCTATGGAAGCTGAAGTAGACATTAACTGGAATAATAAAGTTATCCTAACAGATATGACAAAACTATTTAATTATACTAACATACAACTTTGGTGAAATTGATAGATTGTGCTTGTCAATGATTTAGTTATCATTGATAATCATATTGTAATAAGTGAAAGGATTATTAATGACTAATTGCTTTAAATTAGACTGATACCGATAATATAGCAATTGAAATACCATATTATCTTAGTCTAATTTTCATAAATTTCAAATATATTTGGACTCTGGAAGATCCAAATGTTTGTTATGTGTATAAAATTCTATCAGATACTGACATTTTGATGCATATAAAATTTCTGTGTTTACTACATCTATTTGGACTTTACAGAATTTCATTGAAAAGGTAAATGGAAATATCTTTTTAAGTAATCAAAAATAAAATATTTTACAGCATTTGATGTGTGCTCTGAACATGTATAGACGAATAATATAGGCATCCTATAATCTGCCAAAAAACTTACCAAATAATTGTGTAAATTTTAAAACTCTAATTTTAAAAAAAATTGGAGAAATTTTCATCATTATAACATTACCAAAATTATAAAATTTCAAATACTTCTTTAGGATAAAATCAACAAACTAAATAAAATTAAAGAGAAAAAAAAAAAAGATTTTAAATTTACTTTATGATTTAGTAAGTTTTTGGTAGGCTATACAAGTTTAGTTACCTGCAAAAATTGAAACATGATCTACTTGTAGAAATGTAATTTATTAGTGTTTTATCAACACCTTTAACCTTTTGATTATAAATTTCTCATTCAAAATACTTCTGTAGCATAAATCCACATTAAGATATTTTAAATTTATTTATGTATTATTAATCTCTTACAACTTCAGTATTGTATTCATAAGCATCTGTATTTTTGAAATGCTAGGGAGAAATATTTGCATCATACGTTTAAAACATACAATGAAAATTGTTTAAAGAATTTAAAATCAAATTGAGTAAGATTGGTGAGTAGTTACACTATTCAAGGAGCGTTAAATTGATTAATGCTAATAACTAATAGAACATACATAAATAATTACAATATAATATAGATACTCTGTTTGGCTGAGAGAAGCAATCTTATTAAAAATTACCAAGTTCAATGATTATTATCATTATTTGTGTAAGCACTAAAAGACATAAATTCATGAGGTCATTTCTTATAAGACATAATTTATATGAACTTACTTTGGTTGAATCTTTCAAATTATCCATTTTAGCCATTTTTTGTGACTTACTATTGGTGTAAAATGGGGTCTTAATGTCAAAAAATGCAGTTTTAATTTTAAGAGAGTGTAGGACTGATTGTTCATCTATGCATGTTTTATAAATTTCATTGACATATTTTTCACAACATATTATCCATCCATATTCATTTTCAGCAATTATTGCCATATCGAAATTCGGCAATAAAACGTAGAAGCCCTCGTCCGAAGCGCTATATATTTATTAAAACTATTTTTGACGTAAATAAATACACATGATTACGTTAAAAAAACACATTCCAGTAATGATTGGATGGACAAATCGGATCTTTTTCTCTCTTGAGGTCTTTAGAAATGGTTTCGCATACAGAGTAAGTTATTTTATTCCTTTATGGGTTCCGCATAAAATCACGTATTAGAATGCAGCTAAAAAAATATTTTGTTTACATTTGAAGTTGACTACTAAATTACCGGCAATCCTTCTGAGGAGCGCTTATTTCATTGGTGTGAATTTTCCCTAATACAGACCAATGAAATTGCTCTGTTTATGACTCTCTCAAAGAATTGCATATTAATATTCCAGCAATTTACTTTTGATATTTGCCTGTTCAAAATTAAAGTAACACATGAAAATTACTTTATGGGAATAATTAGCTGTCATCAGTAGATGGCTCTCTCACTTGATTTTTGAGAAAATTACCTAAATTAGTTTTTCAGTCTTGCATTTGAATAGAGCAATTTGTCGCAACGTCATGAACTACTATAATGCCCTTCCCGATCAGCAACAGCCAATAGACATTATTTACAACCATTAACAACAGCCAATAGACAAGAAATAAACTGCCATTCCGTTTGAAACTAAAGCCAGAATTGTCTTAAACTGAGATGTGTCCTATTGCTTGAAGCTTATTAGAAATAACGATTCAACCACTGAGAAGAAATTTTCAGCTTCTTTAACCTCTATTTTAACACGTTACACGTGTATTTATCTTTTTAATACATAATATTAGTGGCATAACATGAGACTACGTTTACTTATATCCCTTTAACAGTGATAAAGTAATTTATGCAATAGAATTTGGCCACAAACTCATCATCATATGTATGCCGGATCACACAGAGATCATGCAACCTCTGTCATTTTCAAATACTGTACCTGGTGTTGTTAAAATCCTTCACTGATTAGAATAGCGGCATCTATGCACAATGTTTTCTGTGAGCTGAATCAAACATATGAGTGAAAGTTCGTCTGATTCACAAAGAGGAGAAGTAAATCGTCCTCTTAACAATGCCAAAGATTACTGTAAATCAATGGAGCTATCAAAATTGATGGTGTTTATGTTATTTTATGGATTTTCTATATCAATTCATATACGTTACAGGGATAATTTGATTTACCTGCAACTTTGCAAAGAGTATTTTCATAGTGATTATGAATCATGTTACAAAACCCATGAAGATTTTAACAGTACAGAAAAAGATCCCAAAGTAGTAGCTGTGATAAATACTTCTAGCTCCCACGTATGTGCGATGATATTACTGAAAATTATTACTGAATGTTTTTCTGCTTCATTGCTTTGTTCATGGAGTGATAAATATGGTCGTAAAATTGCTCTCTTAATTGCCATTTTGGGAGAAAATTTTGATATAGCCTCTTTTCTTGTAAGTGATATTCCATTTGTTTATTTTATATGGATTTTCTACATTCTGTATGTTCTATCAGGGCTCTTTGGTGGAAACGTATGTATTTTTGCTATGGCTTATTGTTATTCAGTTGATTGTTCTTCCCTTAAATACAGAGCTCTGGCTTTCACAGTGGTTGATTTTACTTTCGTTATAGGAATAATTAGTGGTGTTGTGACTTACAAAAGGTTAATTCTGACTAATGTTATATTTGTCTGCTTTCTATGTCTTCTAACAGTAAGATGTATAATTATCTTATGGACATCGACGGCGTTTAGCGATAAAAAATTCGATTTTAAGGAAGAAAAGCTGACGAAGAAAATCAAATTATTATTTTCTTTAACCCACTGGAAACAAGTTTATGAAACCGTGTTAAAATGGAGATCAAACTGTCGTAACGAGCAGCTTGTTCTTTTACTGTGTTCTGCTGTACCAGTCCTGATCGCATATTCACGTAAGTTATGACCAGAAATTACAATTCTTCGAACTTAACTCTTAAAGACCCACACACTAGAATTTCAATTGTCTTCTAGTTCCCAGCCTAGAGTTTGCATGTTTTCTTTTTCCCAATCTTTTTTTTTAAACTGTCAATCTAAGTAATCAAGTTCAAAATCGAATAGAATAGCAATGAAATATTTCATGTTATCCAGCAAGTAGTGTTTCTCAACGTTTTGTAAAAACCTCAGGGAAAAACACCTGCTAACATCGGGTGTTTACAATGAGTCCTCTGCTCACAGCTATTAGTGTTACACGCGGCTATTAGCAGTCACGCCTCTAGGGGGGAAGGAAATTTTTTCAGATGGCTTCGTCTATTCTGGGATCCAGAGGTCTTGGCTATTGAAAGCTATTGTGGGAACGAGAGTTAAAAAAACCTATAGCTTTCATATAAAATGAATGGTTACAGTTGATTACTGACGAATCATCTGCGAGTTTAACATATATTAACTGTGACAAAACCAATAATTTCACATTACTGCGAACACAATGTTTCAGAATTAGAATGATCAAGGAAAACGATAATATGTTTTAAAGAAACTCATTGTGTGGCTGAAATTCTGGGAAGATAGATTTTTATGTTATTAGTTTATAATGTCGGGTTCCAATTTCGTTAACATCATTCGTAAATTTCCACGTTTAGTAACACCTTTTTCTCAGTAAGTCAACTAGCTACTACACTGAGCCCATATTCAGCCAAATACTATGAAAGAAATGCAGTTAATATTTATGTACTCTAACACAGGGATAACCTAACGAGGTTTTCTGGTGCAATTTCTGAAATTTATTATTGAAAATATCGCTTTTATATTATTTATGGCTTTATTAATTATTTTTATAAATATCATATATATACCGGGTGGCCATAATTAAACTGACAGTGCTCACAGTGTTCTGTAGCGCGATCTATTTGCGAGAATGACGCCACATTTTGTAGGAAGATTAAACAAGACGGGGAACGAAGAATTCCGCGAAAAAACAAATTAGTTCCAAAAGTCACCGCTAGGGGAATATTTGGCGCTGTGTTATAGAAAATAGAGTGTTAACAAATGCAAATCAATACGGAAATTACCTTTTATTTTGCATTCAAATGAGGTTCAATGTGGCTGCCGTTGTTGTGGACCACATATTGCATTCTGTGCACAGTATGCACAACAGCAGAAAGTAACATGTCTGCAGGAATCTCCCGTACAGTTCGTGATATGTTATCCTTCAACGTAGCCAGGTCCTGGACCACTCCTTGATAGACATTGGACTTAAGGTAACCCATGTAGGACTTAAGGTAACCTTAAGGTGGCCATGCAGTTGGAAAGTAGCGGCTGACTCTTTTTGTTGTGAATTTCTGTCGTAGCAGCTGTTGCACCCGTACCGCAACGTGTGGAGGGGTCCATCTTGCATGAAAATAATTTCCACCAACCATTGTCTTTGCTGAAGTGCCGGAAAGACAAAGCTGTTCAATATGTGGCGATATTTCTCTCCGGTAACAGAACAGGTTTCCGGTCCTGTCGGGGTAATGTTCTTATAGAAGAATGGACCTACGATAAATTCCGCTGTGATCCCACACCAAACAGTTACCTTTGGTGAATGTAAGGGAATTGCTGTGATTGCATGTGGTGATTTGTCATCCCAAATTCGGCAGTTCTGGGTGTTCACAGTTCCATTCAGGTAAAAGTGGGCCTCGACTCCCCATAAGATTTTTCACGGCCAAGAATCATCCACCTCCATTCTGGCAAGAAAGGTGAGAGCAAAAGTCAATCGCTTATCATGGTCGGGGTACAGTAACTCCTGTACACGGCTGATCTTGTACGGATAGAAGTTGATAATCTTTCGTAAGATTTTCCATACCGTACTGTAAGGCATATCCATATTCCGAGCTACTCCACGAGTGCTAGAGGTGACAGCAATATTGTCTGGTCCTCTGTCGACAATCGCCGTGGCAACTGCTTCCTGTGGTCGTCCTCTGCCTGACTGAACCTTCAAGAACCTGTTTTCTCAAACCATTGCTTTTAGCCCATTAACAGACACAGGACCGTTACCTTTACGCATTTTTTTTTGTTCGTTTTGCGCGTCAATTTAGTTATTCAGTTAAATCTCAATAGATCGAAAGTATTTAATTTTTTAACCAAATTTTCGTATTTTATATTGAAATATATAAACAAATATATAAATAGACAAATAAACAAATATGTATATAAATACAAATATATATTTAATATATAAATATACATATATAATATCATTTTCGCAAGGATAAATAAAAAGTTAATTTTAAATCTAAATTGATTTTTTTAATGAACCTTCCCGTTCTGTAGTTCCGCATCGACTGATGTAAAAACTAGTTTTTATTTGTCTAATTTTTTCCAGAATCTATGTAGTAGACAAGAACATTCGGCTTCGTTTTCCTGTATATACCGTTATTTTTGTACCCATAAACAAACCATGTTGTTACACTAACCCGTACTAGTACGTGACCTGCGCCCAAGTATCAATCGTCAGAAAACGTACTAGTACTTGTCCCGCGCTCAAGTATCAATCTTCCAAAAACGTACTAGTACGTGTCCCTAGGAATGTAAAAACCTAGAATTTTTAAAAGGTGGAAATAAGCCCGGGGATTTTGGGAACTTTGGGAAGAAATCATTTTAACAATGTTTACATTTATTTTTTCAACAGTGGTTATTTAAGAACTAACATATTATTTCTAAGAGATTTTTTTTTTTACTTTTGGTAATATATATATATATATATATATATATATATATATATATATATATATATATATATATATATATATATATATATATATATATATATATATATATATATATATATATATATATATATATATATATATATATATATATTCAAGAAATAATAGCAATGAGCATTTAAATGATTTTATAGTAGTACTTATGTAATTAATTACCCTGTTAGTCTTATCAAACACATAACTGGTTGATTCAATTTTAATTGCTAATATAATAATTATATACATTATTTTTGATCATTATTTATTATGTAAATTGCTTTATATTAAACTTTTTTCCCTCCTTTTATATTATAAAAATAAATCATTAAATTTAAAATAACAGTTTATTATTTTTTGTAATGCATATATCATTTAAAGGTGTAATCAAATGACAATGTTGCATTTTGTGTCCAATTTCTACACACACACACACACATTATATATATATATATATATATATATATATATATATATATATATATATATGTATATATATACATACATATATGTATATATATATACACATATATATTTATACATATATATACATATATATGTATATATATATATATATATATATATATATATATATATATATATTTATATATATATATATATTTATATATATATTTTTTAAAGTTATAGATTCTGCTTTCAGTTTTTCTTATTTGCTATATGATATATAAGTGTGTGTATGCATATATATGAATATATCCCCCATATAATAATAGCCTAAGTAATCTGTCCGTCTGTCCTCGAATTTATGAAGTGTTTGGATCTAGAAATATATATATATATATATATATATATATATATATATATATATATATATATATATATATATATATATATATATATATATATATATAGAGAGAGAGAGAGAGAGAGAGAGAGAGATGTTAGCCAAGAAAAATAGTGATTTATGGGTTTTGTGACACTACAGATTATTGTCTATTATATATGTAATAATAAAAATATTGGATATTTCTCAAAGGAAAAATAGACTCCTACTTTCATGCTAAACATGATATCTTGCCAAATATAGTTAGTTAATCCCAATTATTCAGTTTTTTTGGATGATTGGCTTCCTTACACGTTTATTCATTACAGTTGCCAGTTAACTATTAATATCCAATCATTTATGAAATGTAAAAATTGTCTTGTGCGACTAGGATAAAATTAAACAAAATACTTCAAAATTCCCCTGTTTTGGAAATTTTCAAAATTCTCTTTCCAAAAAACCCGTTTTTTTCAACTGCTCACAACTCTACGTGTCCCGCATACAATGTGTTAAGCTTTGGAATCTATAAACCCTTGAGTTGGATGTGGGTGTGGGTCATCTAAATCTAAATCTAAATTTAAATACCTGTCTCATGCCTAGTGACACATGTTCGTCACCTGTGGTGTAGAGATCCATACAATGTGAGTTAAAATAAAGCATGCAGTAAAAAACTTCCGTATTTTTATTTTGAGAATGCAAATAGATGTAATTTACTTCCGAATGTAAAAGTCTAATTAATTTCTCTTTCATTTTTTAGTCATCGAAGGAGTCATCATAAGTAGTCGTATTCATGGCCTTCTGTTTGAAAGCTACAAAGATTACGAAGAAATTATGCTTTATTTTGCAATTTATTCTTGCATTGCCGAGCCTGTTGCTCTCGTTATTTATCAGTCTCTGTCAAAGTTTAAAGATTCGACACTTGGAATCATCGGTTTTACGAATCTGTATTTGAATGCTTTCATAGAAGCATTTGCAAAAGACTATTCAACGTTTTTGGCAGGTAAGATTTTATAGTAAAAGATGTGTGACAATTTTTTATGCATGTATTTCAGTATTTACTTTTAAGTCTGCAGTGAAAAACGTAGGATGTAACCATTTTTTTTTCTATCTGAACTGTGTATTAAAATCTGTTCAACGATCCGCTGCGTGAAGGTACACAGCAAGCAATTTAGAAGCTATTTTTTTTTTTACTAGCCAAAAAAGGAAGAAATCCAAAGGTGCTATCCTGTTAAAATTTGATTGTAACAATCTATGTGCGTTTATCTTCTCCCGAACGGCTGGACACTGAAAGACACCGAAGTCACCAAAAGATGAGAAATGATCCCGGGAAGTCAGGCTATTCACATTTAAAAATTCCAATTATTAAAAAGTGACCAAAAAATCGTTTAATTATGTGGGACACATTCATTGCCATTGCTGACTTGGCAAAAATAAATGAGCATCCTCTCATTCTTGGCATCCTTATTGCTCAATATTTGGTATCCCACTTAATATTTACAGTGGAAATCACTTAAGAAATTCCCGTTTAAGAAGTTTCATTTCTTAAGACGTTCAGTTCATTCTTGTTAGTTATAGCTGTTCCAAGACATTTAAACCTGGTAACTTTTTCGAAGGTCTAATTATTCATCATCAACTATGCTAGGAGAGGCTAATCCCAATTTTTTTATTTGTAGCATAATATTGTTTAAAATGTATATATTATTAGGCATATTAACACATTGTATGCGGGACACGTACTAGTACGTTTTCTGACGATTAATACTTGAGCGCGGGTCACGTACTAGTACGGGCTTGTGTAACAACACTGTTTGTTTGTGGATACAAAAACAAAGCTATATGCAGGAAAACAAAGCTGAATATTCTTGTCTACTACATAGATTCTGGAAAAATTTAGACAAATAAAAACTAGTTTTTACATCAGTCGATGCGGAACCACAGAACGGGAAGGTTGATTAAAAAATCAATTTAGATTTAAAATTAACTTTTTATTTATCCTTGCGAAAATGATATTATATATGTACATTTATATATTATATATATATATATATATATATATATATATATATATATATATATATTTGTTTATTTGTCTATTTATATATTTGTTTATATATTTCAATATAAAATACGAAAAGTTGGTTAAAAAATTAAATAATTTTCGATCTATTGAGATTTAAATGAATAACTAAATTTACGTGCAAAACGCCCGGTACAATTCCGCTGCGAAATGTACTCGCACACAATGTGTTAAAAGTAAAAGATAGGGAAGCGCGAAAAAAAATTTAGGCATAGTAGCTTAAAGGTAGGATACCACTTCACTAGGTCGAAATTCATTTTATAGTCATTAACATATATATTTAAAATAACAAATGCATCTGAGTTTCCATATGTCTAGGTTAATCGTTTGGTTGTCCCCGTATGAGAGAATAATTATATGATTAACATTACATATAAAGCGTTAAATTTCATACTTCTCATTGAGAAATATGACTAAATTTAAGACGCTACACCAAATTATTTTCCGTTTAACCGCTTCCCTTACAAATCTTTTTAAAAAATATTGCAAAAAATCATCACATTTTTTTATTTTATTATTAAATACAAGGAAACGAAACAAAACAAAATATTATGTTTCAAGTTGATTTTTTAATTTTATACAGGTGTAAAAGCATTTAGTTTTAATATTAGTTTACTATCCCGAGTTATCTCGGGCAAATGGAGAAAAGTTAACTATTAGTCTTTGTGCAATAGTTTTTGAAACAAGGGACAACACAAAGAGATACTTGACATTATATACACTTTGATCTCTTTTTTTACTGGCTTACCTCTGGAATTTGCTTCAAGGCAGCACAAAGTACACTGTCCTGTTGGATTTGATTTTTTTCAGGAGCAGGATAAACATTGGAAAATGCCTTGAGGTTAACCTGAGTGGTATAGAACTAATGCTGGGTCTTTCTGATGTAACAGAAAACTCGTTACGATGATTTTCTGATATTAGTTTTTCAATCAGTGGAAAACACGGGACTAGTCCCGTCAAAAGAACCGCGAAACCAACAATACTTGGCCAACTGTCCATCTAAGCTGAATATTTTCTTTCATTTCCTCCAGGCTGAGTAAAACCGTGATAAAAGCAAATCGTATTGACAAAATATGCTTCTCCCGAATTTTCTCGGGATTATAATTAACTGCAATATATAAGAACCCGAGATAACTCAGAATAATCAGGTTAAAATATAGTTCATTGTGTATCACATGTGATATACAAACGTATAAAGCATTAGATGTACATTATATAAGATGTAGATAAGAGGTAAAGGATTAGATGAGTTAAATTGTTTTCTTTTATTTATCTTTATATTTAAATTTAATCTTTTTCATCTCTAAAAATATTTTCAGGTTTAGGTTTATCCCCTTTGAAAGGATTCGCAGCTGTCGGTTTGAGATCTTCCTATTCTCAAATTGGAGATGAAACAGAACAAGGTTGGTTTATCTTTCAATAATGGGTAAATATTAATAATAATACTACAATGGAAATTAAAAACAGAATTAACATGGCAAATAGATGCTTTTGTTATTGAGGAAACAAATGTAATCTAAATTTATGAGTAAAGGTACTAATTTCAGTTGTACAAAACAGTAGGGCCGGTCTCATTAAAGTCATTTACTGGCTAACTGCGATTAACCCATGGAGGCAACTAATGGTGGGACGAAATTCTCCCTTTAAACAGAGATTCATCGCGGTTAGCCGTTAAACGACTTTGGTGAGACTGGTCCTAATAAGGCGATTTCACGCAGCAGGGCACATCTGAACTTAGGACAATTCTGGCTTTAGTTTGAAATGGAAGGGAAGTTTATTGTTTGTCTATTGGCTGTTGTAAACATGAAAATGAATGGGAAGGGCTTTATAGTAGCTCGTGACGTTGCGATAAATTTCTCTATTAAACCAATATTTTTATAGGTAGCGAGCAGGGTCGTAACTAGCACGTGGTAAAGGAGGCATTAGCCACGGGCGCATCAGTATGTTTACAAAAGGTGCCCCGTGATGATAACGGAAGTGTGTTCCGGTCTCATTAACCTTAGTATAGAAGAAAACAGAGAAAGACCGTAGTGCTAGGAATTAAACCATAGATGGTCATACCAAACAGCAGTCGAGTTGGTGGAGTACCGTCTTTCGGAGTTCGGGGATTCGAATACCGCTGCTGGTTTAAGAATTTCGTATCGGCTCTAAGTTATGTTTTCCAGTCTAATTAACATCTTGCTTTAGAAAATTTACCATGGTGCTTCGTAAACAGTCTTATTTACTACAAATTTGTAGCGATTTTAGGAAACGATAAGCAGGATCAGGCGTCAAAACTTAGATTCTCATCCTTCAGGGGGGGGGGGAGAGTGAATCCGTCTTACTGAATCCACTTATCTCTATACTAATGTAGAGGAAGGAAAATTTCTTCCGATTTACAGCTTTCATTTAATAATTTTTTCTAAGCGGAATTTAACAATTCGGGCTATTATAAAATATTATTTTAATGTGAACTCAACGCTGTATTAAGTGGATGATAGGAATTAATATAGAAGTACTTGAGAATATTTTATGAGGGTGGTAAAAGATGAGTCAATGTTTTGGGACTACCTGTTTGGGAAAGGGACCGGAGGAAGTACTCCCCCTGCTTCAAATCTACATCTGTCAAACGTTGTTTTTTAAATTTTTTTAGTTCAAAGCTTTGTTAAACTTGGACTTTTTGCAAAAAATATTTTTTGAAAAAGTCCAAGCCTATGTCTTACATTGCCAGTTTTCATAAAGACTGGGGACTTGCACGCTCAATAAAACTAAATGCATGAAAATTTGAGGAATTGTTTGTACTGTTGTGATTTACCTTTAATTAAAAAACATGCAAATCCTGCATATTGTTTTATTAACTGCTTTTAAAATAAGAACACGATATGCGGTAATGGGATAATGATTCATACCCTTATCAATGTATTGATTTAGTACATTCGATCCCTCTTTTTATATGACAAATAATTTGCATCTTTAAATATAAAAATGATAACTTTTTCTAGGTTTGGATGTAACAATAAATTCAGTTATCGACAGCGACAAATTCGTTTCCGGAGGTCTTATCCCCTCTCCCTCTCTTTTCTTACAGGCAAACTGTTCTTTTTCTACTCTCTGAGTGAGGTATTGGCGACCTTTTTTGGCTACTTCTTGTACGAGAAATTACGATATATTTTGACCCCCATAGATGACATCCTGCCGCATATGGTCTTGTCCATGGCTCTCATCGTGGCACTCTGCACCTTCACGTGAGTTCTTAAAATAGAGAAATTCTTTTCTTTTATAGAACGCAAAAATTAAGACCCGCTAAATGGTTCTTCTTTTTTTAATTTTTTCTTATCGGCTTTGTAAGTGGTGAAACATCATGCACGCTACAACGATTAACGCATTTAAAATTTTTTCTTGTTGTGAAAATGTTTTTTTTTTTTTTGTATGTGTTTAATGAATATGAAGTTTTGCGTTATCTTCCCATGGAATAAATCATTCACGGGAAGGAAATACAGTAGAACCTCGGTATAACGATCCCCTGTGGGACCAACATCATATGGTCGTTGTCACGAATTGAAAAAATAAAAAAATGTGCAAAGAAATGATGGAACAGTACATACCTAGAGAACACTTTATTTATTCGTATTTCCATTACTGAATTTTTAAAAAAAAGTCTTCGATTGACGCCCGTTTCAAGTTCATTTGGGAATTTTTCGTTATAACTGATTCCATATCCGTTAGATTTTGAAGAATATCTTCAAAATTAAATTGTTTTTCAAAATATTGACGCAAGGCACTAATTGCATTGAAGGTTTTTTTTTTTTTCATTCATTTTTTTTCAAAAGCTTGGACGATTTCTTCTCCGTCGTCGGAATCGCAGATTTATTCATTTCCGGTAATACGAGCAATAAAATTGTGCTCATTCAAATTTTCTTCGCAGCACTGTAAAATTTCGTCTACCGCAACAAACTCATCAAAAGATAATTGAGGATTCGGAAATTTGACACTGAGGAGCTGGATCATTTCATTATTGTCTGGAGTGTCATCTATCTAGGACATGAATGTCGTAAGTTAAAAAAGGGTCTTTTAAGCAAACACAAAGAGAAGAGTACAGGTTTCTTGAAGTTGCACCACAGTACAATAATTTTAAAATATTCCATTTACTCATAAGTTCTGCTGTCTAAAATTGGCGGTCGCTCTAACGAAAAATAATACCCTAGTGGTCGTTGTAATGATTCAAAATTAACATTATTCCTATGGTAAAATAATTGGGACGTTTTAAGATGGTCGTTCTAACGAAGGGGTCGTTGTATCGTGGGGTCGTTAAAAGAGGTTCTACTGTAGTATAAATTAGGAATTAATCGAATACTTATCGTTGTGTCTAAGAGTTATGATTGTAGGTCTTTCTATGACTAAGGGTTTCGGTTGCTTCCTCAATATTATATTTATAATCTAGGAATGCCGAGGTTTGGCATGGTTACCCCCAATGTTATCTCTTCGCCCCAACCCTCTGATTGGTTATGGCTGGAGACATTTTAAAGTACATTATATAGGACTTAGACGAAATCCTTATTTATGCTGATGATTTCCTGATAATTTCTAAAGGGACAAACATACATAAGGTTCAGGAGGTAGGACAGGCAGTGCCCTACAGGCTTCTGGTACTAATTAGGCAAAACAAGCAGGCTGTTTCTGCGAGTAAGGCATTACAGGTCCTACCAGTAACAATCAAATTCAAAAGGTTCCTAACAATAAAAATCAACCACTTGGTCTTCCCTAAAGCATTATTATACGCAGCGCATCCAGAAAGTAAGTTTCCCAATGTTTTCCCCTTTAAAGTAAACATAATTAGCAGTGTCAACTGCGTGTGAGAGATGTATGACGTATTAATCATATGCCAGCTGGACAAGTCCCAATGCGTGCCAGTAGCGGGGAAGCAGTAGTCCGAAATGGAAACTCTAATTCCTTCTCCCGCAGCCTGCAAGGTTCGGTCAGTGATCTTGAATACATAAAGCATTGCGTCAATTTAAATTCATCTTCAGCTCTATCAGGTCTATGAGCCGTCACTGACACCCGAACACAAAATTCAACGCTTAGGAGCAGCACTGACATTTCTGATACGGTATCACGACGACGGCGACGAGTTCCTCGACAGGATCGTCACGGGTAATGAGACTTGGATTTCGCACTTTACCCCGGAAACCAAGCAGCAGTCAATGCATTGGCATCATAGTGGATCTTCGGTCAGGACCCAATTCAAACAGACGCTGTCGGTACGGAAAGGGATGTGCACGGTGTTCTGGGACGGGAAGGCTGGTTCCATTCACAGGCGGCAGAGTTCTACGACAGAGGGATACAAAAGTTGATCCCACAATACGACAAGTGTATCAATTCTGGTGGTGGCTATGTTGAAAAATAGCTGAAACATTGCTGTACTTGTTGCCAATAAATATGTCCGTGAAAGTGTGAGTACTTTTTTTCTTTTAAATAGGGAAGCTTACTTTCTGGATGTGCCTCGTATTATTTAGTTCTCGAGATTTTTATATTAGCTCCTCGTTACTCGGCATTCACTACCTAGGAAAAAGAGCCTTACAATTTCATTAGCACCTCATGAGGGTTTCAGATCACCCATGGATGACTATAAGTTGATGAAAAGTCTTTTCTTATGATTGTGGTGTTTGGGCTATCAAGCTAAACATGCATGAAAAACAGCTCTACTAAATATCAGCGCTCTTTCCTGCACCGTTTCTCAAGAACATACACCGCAACTCTTACGAGGATCATCTGTAATTTTTCAAGTATTCCCTTTTTTATATTGCTTAAGTGTTCTGGAAAGTAAGTAAAATTATTAAGAAGAAACGTGAAGGAAAATGACCAACTTCTAGAAAATTATCTGTAAAATTACTGGCCTTGTACCTATCCCCAGCACACCAAAGCATCATACCAGTCTGAGTTTGCAGTGCCAGGTGCGAGTTTTCAAACATATTGATCCATCGTTGATCTTATAAAGACTAATCAGTCAGTAATTCTTGTAGCTCTATATCCCCATACTATCACACACACCCCTCCATGTTTTACAGTTGATCTCATATTTGCTTGATTAAGTTCTTAGTCGTATATCACCATACTGTTATCTTTCCAACTAAATTTCAAGTTGTTTTTATGGAATGGAGAGTTAAAAGTGTTGTGAAACCGAACTAAAGAACTAAATCCGTCAAATATGCGTCCAACTGTAAAATACGGAGAAGGTGGTGGAATTGGATAGAGATATATGGTTGCAAGAGGTACTAACCAATTAGTCTTTACAGAAAATTAACTGTGGATCAGTTGTTTACATAAACCTAGTTAATGTATAACATCTTGTAACTCAAACTACTTTTCAGTACTATCAGGATAATAACTTGAAACATTCTACTATAAATACCTGCTTGTGGCTTCAATACAATCGTCCTATAATCATTAAAACCTCACCTAAGTTACCATATTTGAACGCCCTAGAATATTTATGGAATCAGTTAGAACTTAAAATAAAAAATTATATGTCTAAGAAAAGTGACTTAAGAATGACTCTGTCATGAAGAAATAAAACCAGTCTATATTTTATTGTGCAATTTTCGTTCAATCTATTCCAATGCGTTTAAAGACCTCTAGAAGACACAAAGGATATCCAACAAAATATTTAATTGAAAATTTTACGTTTTTGAGCTTTCTAAAATGGAGGATTATGTGTAGTGTTAAGAGTTTTACTTTGACCTTGTTTTATACCATATCCATTTAAACATGTTCTACATTATTTATGTATTGCATAAAACTGAAAAAGTATTTCTTTAAAATTGTTCCTTAATAGTTTTACTTGCTATTTAAGAAAAAAATGTGCCAACATTTCGTATTTTTTCCTTTTAAAATCACAAATTGAAAAATAAATGCATAATGCAAGAATTATACTAAGCATTTGAGATGCACATGTGTATTTTTATCTATTGTATTACAGCTTGATCTTGTGAAACTGTATGTACTTAATGATCTTCGGTTAGGTTCCAAATGATGTCGATTCACACGGACCACTTGTTTGATGACTGCTACAGACACGTGCCTATCGACAGCATTAGGAGTTCTTGCAAGTCCAGCAGAAGTACACGGATGTAGGTCATCAACCTCAAATTGGGTAAAACAAATGAATGGTTTTACCTTTCCAACACAGTCTCTTCTCACAAACTGTAAAAAATTGTGGTAAAATACCCTATATTTCATTTTTGTACAACTGTACTGGATTTTAAATTTATGTTTGAATTTGAGTGATTTGAAGATCTAGAGGTGAGTTCTTTCACATATTACAAGTTCTTGTAGTCCAAGCAAAAGCCGACTGACGTAAATCACCAACTCAAACTGGGTAAAACAAAAAACTGTTTTACCTTTGACAGATATTGATTGTTTGGCTTGTTTGATGACTGCTACAGAAACAGACCAATATACAACATTTAGTTCATACAGGCCTAGAAGGTGCTCATGGACGACGATCACCAACTCAAACTGGGTAAAACAAGCAAATAGTTTTACCTATTCAAAACATTGATTGTTTGTCGACTGCCACAGAAAAGGTACCAATCGGCAACGTTATAAGTTAATACAGGCTGGCAAATTTAGATCACCAACTCAAACTGGGTAAAAAAACGGTTCTACTTTTCCAAGAAAGTGGTTGCTTGTCTTGTTTGACCATTTCTACTGAAACGTGCTAACAGACTTGCCAACAGCATTACGAATTCTTGCAGGCCCATAAGAAGCTCATGGACATAGATCGCTAACTCAAACTGGGTAACACAAATGGTTTTATTTTTCCAAGATATTGATTATTTGACTTGTTTAACGACTGCTACAGAAACAGGCCAATCGACAGCATTTAGTTCATACAGGCCTAGAAGATGCTCACGGACGTAGATCACCATCTCAAACTGGGTAAAACAAACGCTTCTACTCTCCGAAGAAAGTGGTTGTCTGTCTTGTTTGACGATTTCTATAGAAACGTGCCAACAGCATTGCGAGTTCTTGCAGACCCAGAAGAAGCTCACGGACTCAAACTGGGTAAAACAAGCAAACGGTTTTACCTATCCAAAATATTGATTGTTTGACGACTGCCACAGGAAAGGTACCAATCGGCAACATTATAAGTTCATGCAGGCTCAAAAAAAAGCTGGTGAATTTAGATCACCAGCTCAAACTGGGTAAAACAAACGGTTCTACTTTCCCGAGAAAGTGGTTGTTTGTCTTGTTTGACGATTTCTACTGAAAACGTGCCAACAGCATTGCGAGTTCTTGCAGGTCTAGAAGAAGCTCACGAACGTAGATTACTCACTCAAACTGGGTAAAACAAACAAATGGTTTTACCTTTCCAAGAAATCTCTTTTCACAAACTGTCAAAAAGTGTGGAAAAATACCCCATTATATCTCATTTTTGTAAGACTATACTGTATTTTAAATTTATGTTTGAATGTTTCTATGATTCAGAGGTGATTAGTTTCACACATTATAAGTTTTTGCATGCTAATAATAAGTTGACAAACGTAGATCACTATATTCAAACTGGGTTTACCTCTCCTACACAATTTCTTCTCAGATACTCTCAAGAAATCTGGAAAAATACCTCATACCTCATTTTTGCACGTTTATACTGGATTTTAAATTGAAGTTTGAATTTGAATGGTTTTAATTATTTAGAGGTGATTCAGTTCACTCAATTATTTTACTTAGTATGATAATATTTCTTTCTTTTTGCGGCGAAAGATATAGAATCATACAATGCATGATAAACAGATTGCTAGTTGTACCATTTTACTAAATAAAGTATTGTTTATTCGTTGTTGAAAGGACTCCGTTAAAATGAAAAGACGTAAAATCAAAATTTTAATATGTAAGTTTTATTATTACAAATTCAATGTAAATTTACGTAAATACAACAACTTTAAACTGTCTAAGATAGTAACATCACATGTTTATTACTATATAATATAATGAAAACAAAGTGATAATTTTTTAATTACCCATTTATCATCCCCTATATAATAATAGCCTAAGTTATCTATCCGTCTGTCCTCGAATTTATGAAGCGGTTGGACTTGGAAGGGATAGAGGCATACATATTAGATTTTTGATGAGTTAGGGTTAGCAAAATTCCAAATGAGTAAAGTTTATCTTCTCGTAAACTATCGACCCCATTCTAAAATAAATTAGTATAAATAGGCTTCTTATCACAGAGAAAAATACTGTCGTATTTAAAACGTTCAAAATCCACCCCTTCCTCCCTTTTCGAGCATTTAATGCCATTATTTCCAGCTCTATTTCCCCCCCAGGCGATTAAATTTATCACATAATAAATAGGTAAAAATAACATTTTATTTCTAGAATTATGACGTCATGCCTTTAACCATCTCATTTAATTATTTCTTATTTTAAATTATTTAAATATCGTCTGCATTATTTTCATAAGTTTTATCACTGAACAGATATTACGTAAATAATTTTCTTTTATATTTGTCTTAAATAATAGATTAGGTATATATGTGATAATTTTAAATTTAATCATCGATTATTTTTTGTTGCAATGGAAATATTATCACCGGTATTAACAACAAATTCTATCTACCTCCAGGGTGTAGTGGAAATGACAGTTTCATTCCTTTACTTCCATTAATTACTGTGGCAAAAATATTGGGAAGAACTTAACGATAATTTCAACGTAGCTAAGAAAACTTTGAATTATCTTTCTAAATGAATTCAACGTGATTCTAAACTGTATTCGACCTTTTGGGATACTTTAGAGGAGTAAGAAGATAAACAAATTATTGAGAGTGTACCACATAATTTTCAGTCAAAACACAAACCATTTTTTTACCTACCTCATGAGGTACGTTAAAATGCTGGAAAATTAAAAATTTTACTGATCCCGTCATATGACGGGGTATATGCTAGTACTTAATATATGATGTACATATCTAATGTTTTATACATTCCATATGATACACAATGATATAAAATACATATGTGGCTAAGCTATATTTGTGAGGGTGGGGTTCAATGAAAACATCTTTTCAGTGCAAAATATAGTTTAATTACATAAAATCTTAGCTTGCACACAAAACAATTAAAGAAAAAAAATAAAAGTTAAACAGACAAAATATACATAATTAAAATAGCTAACATAATTAGAACCACGGGAAGTCAAAGTGTTGCAGCTCCTCTGAAGTCCGTAAGGAAACTGACTATTTTGGGGGAAGTCTACTCTTACGTGAGTGTTTGTTTTTATACAGGTGGCAGCACGGTTCTGTGGCGAAGTACATTTGTTACACATAAATATAGTTCATTGTGTATCATGCATGATATACAAGCATGGGAAAAAGGAGATGAGCATGTAATATATGACATACATGACAGGCAAAGGGTTAATAAAGGGTTAAGAAGTTTAAAAGAGGATATAAGTTTAAAGAAATATCTACTGAAATTCTCGAAAGGCTATTGATTGCTAATTTTTTTTTATTTATGTGTCAGACATTAGAATTTATTATAATTACAAGTGAATGAAATACATTTAACCAAAGCAGTTATTCATTTTCTGAAAATTACGTACATAGTTTTGAAGGAAGTTTATAAAAGATTTAAAGGTAGTAAAAGTTAAAAAGGCTACGATTTAATTGCACATCTTAACAGCTAATTATACCATTTATGTGGAGACTGGTAAGTATTTAATTAAAATAACTTTTAATCATCATCTGATGTGCTGCTTGTCTGTAAGTATTAAGTTCAGTTTAAGAAGTGAATTAATTTTATTGCATTTATTATTTATTATTATTATTGTTTTGGCATAAAATAAGTTTAAAGGTTTTTAACATAATTTAGTGAATCTTGAAGGAAGGTGGAAAACCTTTTTAATATTATTCATTAGTATAGCTTAAATTAAAACCAGACATTTTTCTATTTATTAAAATTATGCATAACACCAAAGCAATATATCCAGTGATACAGTTCACATACTCCATGAAAGTCTTTATATTCTCATGATATTTCAGTGGTCTGGTTTCAAAATCTTAGTCTCATTATCTCTTTCATCGATATTTAATTTTGTATCTGAAAATCCTCCTTTATGAAACGATTCATGAAAATTCTCGAACATTTTCTTCGAGAAAGGCGTTTAACAAGAACTTTGCCTCTTACGCGTTTTAATCAGTTAACTGCGGAATTTGTTTTTAAAAGTCCGTCACTCGGCGAGTAATCAAAATCAGGCAAGGTCGTGTATATACATCAAGCGCAATACAAGTGGGAAATTTGTCTTTTAAATCCGTTTTAGGGGAGCCGCACCGTGAGAAAAATGGGGTCCAAAAGAGGACGATTCGCCTCGAGTAGAAATAAAGAAAATTTGAAAAATATTATTTTAATTATAAAATCCAATGTGCTTAGAATTTATTTTTTTTTATGAATTTTTTTATTTCTTAAAATGCTTTTAGAGACTAAAATCGTTATAGGTTCTTGCAAAATGTTTACCAAATACCATTAATATGCTTTTATATAAATATGGTTATTCATTTTAAATTTTGAATTTATTAAAGTTATTAAAACTAAATGTAAATTTAGAAATTCGCTATTGTTTTTTAGGAAAATTCAACGTCTAAATAAAAAATATTCCCCTCAAATAAACTATTCAGTTTATCGGCAAAAGAATATCCTCAAAATGTTTAAAAAATATCTTTAAGTATTAATAAGGTTAAAAAAAGAAGAAAAAATTAAAAATTAATATACTAGGAACATTTTACAAATATCTTTAAATATTAATAAGGAAAAATAGAAGAAAAAATTAAAAATTAATATACTAGGAACATTTTAAAAATATCTTTAAGTGTTAAGAAGGTAAAAATAGAAAAAAAAATAAGAATTAATATACTAGAAACATTTTAAAATTATCTTTATTAATAAGGTAAAAATAGAAAAAAATTAAAAAAATTAATATACTAGGAACATTTTAAAAATATCTTTAAGTATTAATAAGGTAAAAATAGAAGAAAAAATTAAAAATTAATATACTAGGAACATTTTAAAAATATCTTTAAGTATTAATAAGGTAAAAATAGAAGAAAAAATTAAAAATTAATATACTAGGAACATTTTAAAAATATCTTTAAGTATTAATAAGGTAAAAATAGAAAAAAATTAAAAATTAATATACTAGGAACATTTTCAAAATATCTTTTAAGTATTAAGAAGGTAAAAATAGAGAAAAAATAAGAATTAATATACTAGGAACATTTTAAAAATATCTTTAAGTGTTAAGAAGGTAAAAATAGAAGAAAAAATTAAAAATTAATATACTAGGAACATTTTAAAAATATCTTTAAGTATTAATAAGGTAAAAATAGAAGAAAAAATTAAAAATTAATATACTAGGAATATTTTAAAAATATCTTTAAGTATTAATAAGGTAAAAATAGAAGAAAAAATTAAAAATTAATATACTAGGAACATTTTAAGAAATAACAGAATATTTGAGATTTATCATTCTGAATATATGACATAAAAAATGTTTATATATTTGCTCATTTTATTTGGTGTTAGGGGCGAAGACTTGTTTTTTTTGCCACGGGTGCTAAACGGCCTAGTTACGGCTCTGAAGTGTACAAATGCTGTGTTATAAAACGCACTACTAAATATATTTCGGAAAAAAAAATTCATCCTTATTTCTTATCGCAACGAGAAGAAGCCTGTAAATAACGAGAAGAAAAAAAAACCAACTCTCTTCTATTTAAAGCTGAACGCTTGCATAATCCACTATGTCATTAAAACCATCAAGAGTGGAGTGGTAGACGTAAGCCATGCTAAGTCGCTCGTGTTGGCTCAATGAACGAATCACCATGGAGATTTTCGAAACGGTTTGTTTTTGTTGCCGTTCTTGGGGTGAGTGAGGTGAACTCAGAGAGTGCAGATAAAAAAGGTAAATATTTAGATATTACGATTTGTGTTTAATGGAGAGTAAGGATGTTTTAAAATGCGTAGAGTCTATTTTTCAGTTTTCACAAAACAATGTTTTTTGTATTAATGGAAATATAAAGGGCTTTAAGGATATCGGAATTCGACAAAAAGTATGGAATTTTTTTTCATGAGAAGCTAGGCATAAGTTTCATATTCAAATGAAAATCCTCAAATTGAATGTTTGTTTTTTGTCGTACATTATTTTAAAATAGCAAAACCATACTTTTCAGTTTGATGCTTTGTGACCTTATTAGGGATATCGAAATGTTTCACTGTTTTCTCAGTTTTTCAAATTGAATGTTTATTTTTTGTGAACATAATTTTAAAATTTAGAAACCACATTTTCAAGTTTGATGTTTTGTGCACCTTATTAATGATATCGAAATGTTTCATGTGCTTTATTGTTTTCTCAGCGTTTCTTGAATTTTCAAAATGAATTGTTTTTTGTCGTATTTTAAAATTTTAAAACCATATTTTCCAGTTTTGTGCACCTTATTAGTGATATCAAAATGTTTCATGTGCTGTATTGTTTTCTCAGCGTTCTTGAATTTTCAAATTGAAAGTTTATTTCATTATTATCGTACATTATTTTAAAATTTAACAACCATATTTTCTAATTTTGTGCACCTTATTAGTGATATCAAACTGTCTCAGGTGTTATGCTGATTTTGCAACACTTCTAAAATTTTAAAACTGAATTTTTATGATCATTTATATTCGTACATTATTTTAAAATTTAAAAACCATATTTTCCAGTTTGATGTTTTATGCACCTTATTAATGATATCGAAATGTTTCACGTGCTCCTTTCTTTTCTCAGCGTTTCTCGAATTTTCAAAATGAATGTTTATTTTTTTTTGTCGTACATTATTTTAAAATTTAAAAACCATATTTTCTAATTTTGTGCACCTTATTAGTGATATCAAAATGTCTCAGGTGTTATACTGATTTTGTAGCACTTCTAAAATTTTAAAACTGAATTTTTATGATCATTTTGGTCGTACATTATTTTAAAATTTAAAAACCATATTTTCCAGTTTTATGTTTTGTGCACCTTATTAATGATATCGAAATGTTTCACGTGCTCCTTTCTTTTCTCAGCGTTTCTAGAATTTTCAAAATGAATGATTATTTATTTTTTGTCTTACATTATTTTAAAATTTAAAAACCCTATTTTTCAGTTTTGTGCACCTTATTAGCGATATCAAAATGTCTCCGGTGTTATACTGATTTTGCAGCACTTCTAAAATTTCAAAACTGAATTTTTATGATCGTTTTGGTCCTACATTATTTTAAAACTTAAAAATCATATTTTCTAGTTTGATGTTTTATGCATCTTATCAGTGATATCAAAATGTTTCATGTGCTTTATTGTTTTCTCATCATTTCTGAAATTTTCAAAATGAATGTTTTTTTGTCGTACATTATTTTAAAATTTTAAAACCAAATTTTCCAGTTTTGTGCATTTTATTAACGATATCAAAATGTCTCAGGTGTTATACTAAATTTCTCTGCACTTCTAAAATTTTAAAACTGAATGTTTATGATAGCTTTGGTCCTACATTATATAAAAACTTAAAAACCATATATAGAGCAATTTGTCGCAACGTCACGAACTACTATAATGCCCTTCCCATTCATTTTCATGTTTACAACAGCCAATAGACAAACAATAAACTGCCCTTCCATTTGAAACTAGAGTCAGAATTGTCATAAGTTGAGATGTGCCCTGCTGCGTGAAATCCCCTTATATTTCCATTTTTATGTTTTAATGCGTCCCATTAAGGACATCGAAATGCTTCATATATTTTACTGTTTTCTCAGCGTTTCTTAAATTTTGAAATTGAGGGTTTATTTTTTATCATACATTATTTTTAAATTTAAAAACCATATTTTCCAGTTTTATGACTTGTGTACCTTATTAGAGATTTCAAAGTGCTTCAGAGGTGCATCATTTTTCCAGCGTTTCTCAAAATTTTGGAACTTGTCTGTTAATTTTCTTGTCATAAAACTGAGTATGATTTTTTAAAAATAATAACTTCTTTTGTCGAATTACGGTAGGTAATTAAAAACCATGAAACAACGAAGATAATTATCCAACATTTTTAATTTTAAATAAATATTTAACACTAGCAAAAATCGATACCCGGTGATAAAGCATACTCAGTTTTTGGACAAACACATTAATAGAGAAGCAATTATAGAGTTTTAATGAGAATCTCATAAAAGTAAGGCATCTGAAACATTTTGTAATAAGACTGACTTCACGATGGATGGCTGCAGTCATGGCCCATAAAAATGACATTGTTTTAGCTAAAGACCTTTATTAACATAACGTCGGAGGACGGGTCCACACTTCATCATAAGGACAGGACAAGCTGAGGGGTCAGCTAGCATGAAGTTATAAGTAAAAAGCCCTTAATACCTAGGTCAACATCTCGGTCAAAATCTGTGGGAAAAATCTGTCTCCGACAGCGTGGATCTCCTTTTTAGTTTGGAAATTTCCTAAATTGTCCTCTAGGGCAATGTAGAATTATAATTGGTTAGACCCCTTTCTTTGAGGGCATAAACGGTAGCCCCAGTGGTCAGTTTAGGTTAGGGGTTATAAAAAGGGAAAGCAAAAGGTCGCGGACATTTTTTGCCCTTGACTTAAGTTTTGAAAACCCCCAAGAATTTTCTCGGGCTGTCTTAGGGGTTGTATACAAAATGCCTACATTAGTTTTCCGATCCAGTTTACTTTTCCTTACACATATGTAATAAATAATATATAATATATTGTCAAAGGGAAAATATTTTTTACAGTTTAAAATAAGAAGGGGGAATGACAAAAATATCTGTGCAGTAAAATGATTGTTATTTAAAATATGCCTTTTGATAATAAAGCGTATGCCTAACTTGATTTTTTAACAAAAACAATAAAAAAAAATTTCATATTTTTGATTGAATGTACATTCTGAAGCGTGATAAGGCCTTATAAGCCTTATTACACGTTAACATGCAAGTGTTGAAAAAAACGCCACATTCAGTATAGAATGTGAATCCTCGGTGAAGAATGCACGCATTTCTCGTGCAATAGTTAACAATTTTCAACACAATAAAGTCCTTATCAATCTGAACTAAAATAAATCGGTTGAAAATGTTTCTCTGTAACACACATACACAAACCTGTTCATTTGTAGTTTCCCTGTTGGAACAGCCATTAAAAAATGCATGTAAAAGCTAATTAATTTCAACGATGCTCGACTAAAAAAGAAACAACCATAAAATTATACACAACACATTTTCAATTCTCTTGTCATCCTATTCTAGTTTGGTTTTTTTAAATCTAAAAGAATAATGATAAGTGTTGCCAAAAGTAAAAAGTAAATGTTTTACAAAAATTTACAAAACAACATCTACAATTACTGAATCACTTTAAATTAATTATTTAAAATTTGAATTAATTATGTTTTAATTCTGATTTAAAATAATTGCTTCTAAATTAAATATACCTTTACACATTTTTCACCGCAAAACGGAATCCACGTACATGTTGATGTTAGATAATATCTTTAGTCTTATCACACTTACAATGAACTTAATTTGTGTCTTTTCATACTGCATAGAGCTGTCTCGTAGATGACACATGACGTAAAAACTCTCTAGACATTAAGTGAATTTCAACCTTATGATAACCATTGGGAGGTCGATATATCTGCAAAGATTTGTATTATGTAACTGCTTTATTGCATAATAATTACGATGCAACATTTATTAGAAGTGGACGTTCATTTGACATTAACAATAACGCCTGATTAGATATCTTTTGTGTTAAAAAAAATGTGTGATATTGAAATGAAATACATTGTTGTGGCGTAGTCATTTGTTTTTAGTATCTATATAGCTGAAATCACATTCGATAGTGTTTGGATTTTTTTATTTATTTATTTTATTTATTTATTTTTGTCAGATGATTGTGATTGGTCTTCCTTATTTTCATCTTTATTGTACGGCATAAATATCAGCGTAAAATGTAAATATAATTATATTTGGAAAAAGTGCTTTTCCAAAAGTGAGGGGTTTTACAAATCCGTCAATATTGTCACGAGAAACTAATTTACATATTAACCCCTTCCGGTATGATTTAATAATGAAAAACTGTGCATGAAATAACCATTTAATTTTTATTTAAAAAACTTGTTTCATTTTACAATTCTTACATATTCTTAATTAAAATCCACTTTTTACATAGTGTTAAATAATATCAGAAACAGTAAAATTAAGAAAATATCAAAGCAAAACATTAATAAGGTATACAGATAATAGTCTTCAAGCTAGTGGTACTTTTCAAAACAAAGTGCAAAGGAATTCTTAATCGTTTACACCGCCAAGTAGTCTCACTTTTAATTGGATTCTTGTAACACGCACGACATTTCTTAGTAGGTTTTCTTTTATTCTGACTCATTAATTTGGCAATGACTTGTACCAAGTAAACAATATGCAATAGTGATTTGTGATTTTCCCAAGTGATAAAAGTGTTGCTAAATTCAGTACACTTGAAATTTTAAACTAAATTAATTATCATATTTAACAGTAACTTTAATTGCATGACGAGTGTAGCTCGTCATTGTGCGGTATGGAATGAAAAACTAATGACGAGCTAGACTCGTCATTTTACCGGAAGGGGTTAAAGAAAGATCTAGAATGTTCGAGAGCATAAAACAACAATAAACAACATTTTAAAATTAAAAATCCATACTTTGGATCAACTGGCATTCCGAGAATCGAACCCACAATCTTCAGGTCTGGATCTATTGCTTTGACCATTCGGCCACTGAGCTCGTTGACAAAGTCTCTTTATGCGGCATTGCTCCTTTCTCAAAAGGACAGCGTCTAGCTGCTATTTAGATCTGGAGTGTGTCAAAGGTCCCCTGTAAACCTCTTTTGCCTTCTGGAGCAATAAATGCCGTCTTTTCACGATCCGCTTCACTCACTTCTGCCAGTAACCAAATCGGAGATCCATGGAAGAAAAGAACTTGGCGCCGTTTACGTACTCCGGCTCGACGGACCAGCCCCGTATTGACGATACTCTAGACTGTTTAAAAGGCGCCTCCACCAAATTTGTCACGGAGATTCGAATGAACACACCGTTTAACTTGACAGACGAATTTAATGAAGATAAGTAGCAACTCGCAACTTTACAAGATCGAGAAGTTGCCTACAACTAGTGGGTATCAGCTTTTATACCCAAACAGAATATTCGAGAAATAACTAGAATGTTCGAGAGCATAAAGCAACAATAAACAACATTTTTAAATTAAAAATCCATACTTTGGATCAACCGCCATGCCGAGCATCGAACCCACAATCTTCGGTCTGGATCTTGTGCCTTGACCATTCGGCCACTGAGCTCGCTGGCAAAACTTCTTTATGAGGCAATATTACTAATCACTTTCTTTACATCTACATCACTTATTACATACACTGATTTGCTGATACATCTAAGTGAAAAATCTAACTAAATTTAAGACTACACTAAATTATTTTCCGTTTAAAATGCATTTCATTGTACATCGCGTGTGATATACAAGAGTGTAAAACAATAGATGTATATGTTACTGATGTTCGGCCAGTTCCCGCACTGGCCGGCCAAATCGCACATTGGCCGGGGCGTATGGCCAATGTACGATATACTTAAGATGAATAGCGTATATGCGACTTTGGCCGGCCACTTCCCGAAGTGCCCGGAACTCCCTGGCCAATGTTCGATGTTCTGAAAAAAGGTCGCGGTGATCCACGAAGCGTCCTTGCAGTTGTCATGAACATCGAGGGCGCTTTCTACAAGCTAGGAACAGAACATGGTGTTCTCAAACAACTGTACTCCAGAAGTGAGTTTTCCATTTTGCAAGAGAAACTACTTACATTGGCATCCGTGGGCACAGAGGAAAAATCATTACGAACCGTTGCCTCTTCACAATCGCTGACCGGCGGCCAAGGCTACACTCGATGCAGTTGCACTACCAAGTGCTCAACAAATCGCTGCAGATGTAAAAATAACAAACTGCTGTGCAATTCGAAATGTTATAAAAGTTCGTCTTGTAACAAGTGATGATACTGATAATTTTCTGTAATAAACTAATTCAGTAGATAATGTGATTATCTTTTTGTTTGTTTTCTCCAAGGGAGAGGAAATTTTCATAAGAGACCAGGAGGTTTCTGGTACTGTGAGATCCTTACTCACTAAAACTTCTCCCTTCAGACTACAGCCCACCTAGGTCCACCATATCTCCTTGGCCTTTGTTCCGAAAGATGATACTAGACGCCTAAGACGGACGGATTCTTCGGAAAAATCCTCTGTGGCAGCTATAATCTGATTATAATTAGCATTACAGTATACAAACAGTCAAAATTTGTTCATGACCATTTTCTTCTGATTTTGGCCGATCGCCTCATGCCATTTCCCGAACTGGCTGGCCAAACCCCGAAATCAAGGAAAGATCGGATATTGGCCGGTCATTGTGAGGCAATATTGCCTATTTCGTGATTTGGTCCGCCAATTCGGTAACTGACTGAACTTCGGGCTTTGGCCGTAACATATACATCACATGGGGCTTCGCAGCCTTGTATTGGCATAAAGATATATGTATCTGTATTGTCCGCTGCAGTGGAAAAACAAACAAACAATCATATGGGGCATCCAGGACATGCAAAGGGTTAATCGTAAAGCACACTAAAAACTCATAACACACCACTCATTAAATAATTTGAAACTTTAAAAATTTATTATGTACATACATGTGATTTCTTATTAATACTTCGAAGACGATGCGTCAGTATTTTCTTTTTTTTCACCAATTAAAACTTCAGTTTTCACTATCTTTACAGTAACTTGAGCTTCTTCGTTTTCCATTTCTTCATAGCTTAAAGCGGGCAGTCGTGAAATCCATCTGTGAAATGCAGTAAAATATTAACTCAGAGAAATAACTATGTAATCATGGACATCTTACGCCGAATTATTTCAATTAAAGCAGACAATGATTATCAAAACTTAACACCTTTTTTAAATACATTTTTTAATGCTTTTTATCTTTATATTTTGGAGTATTTCCTACAATTCACTTAGTCACAAATGGTGTGTTCTAAAATATACTTAAAGATTTAAATTTTTTTTTAAGTTTAGAACCAAATATTTTATATACTGAAAGTGAATTATTTAAACGGAATAAACCAATTTTTCTAAAGGAATTTTCATTTATATATCAGAAGTTAAAAAAAATATCAGAAAAGGTAGAAATATAAAAGCAAATTTAAAAGCAATAATTAATCTGTCAGTCTATGTACTTATTCTACATACTAGACAATAATTGGTATCGAGTCGCCTACTTATCCCATGAGTCATAAAATGATTGGTATTAGATTGGTCTCTGATCCTAAACATCTAGAAAGATCGGTAAAACTCTCTGAAACACGCCGCGGAAATAATCATCAGGTGGATTTTTAGCGGCCATGTCCAGCTACTATTAAAGGTATCAGGAGATTTGACGTCAGGAGATCTTAAGCCGATGATTGACCAATGATTCGCCAACAATCTTTTGCTACTTAAAAACCTTACTTAAAGACTCTTGACTATTTTCCTAGCTAACTGAATTTCAACATTCTAAATAGACCATAACATAAATACACTATATTGGCAATGATGACCTGTCACTTGTGATTTTAGACATTTTCTTGAATATCTATGAAAAAAAATCATGAAAAATTATCCTGAAGCCTCAGATTTGTAAACAGGATGTTATACTCGCCGAGCGGTTTGCGATGTTTCAACTTCCTATCGTAAGTCATATCCTAGTCATTTGGATATGATTTCGCATGGGTCTCGTATAAGGAGCAGGTATGGAGGCGAAATAATCAGTCGTAGATGATTCAAATTTAACAACTGTTCATTTATTTAACAAAAAGGAAACGTTTTAAATAAAACAAGTCAACTCAATGTAGATGCAATCTATTGTTCAGAGAGGAGATCACTCTAGACAACCTGCTCATCTCAAAGTTCAGGCGGGAGTCCCCTCCCGTTTCTTCTTTTCCAAACAGGAAACCTCGGTTTTAGGGGAGATCGAACCCTCCCCCCTCCTTGACTTTGTCCTTGGAGTAGGATGTATATGTTACTGATAATACTTAACTGAGATACTTAACCTAAACGCCCTTTGGCGTCCAGCCGACGCGGTCACACAAAGCACAATTTCTTTTCTCTGTCGGCGCATTGACAAAAACGGCACACTTCACACCTCTAATCGTCCGTGCGTCAAAAAGACCATTACTGGTACAATACTGCCGTTTTCAATTGCTCAAAAAGAATAAAAGTTCGCCCGACCCTCGACAGAGACGGACGCGATTCTTACAGTAGGCGTCATATATTTCAGCTTAGAATTTTTCCTGAAACCCCATAGGGAACCGTGAACAAATTCCTTTTGGGCACAAAGAATTTCGAGTTTATCCTATCGACGATCACTTTCAGAATTTTCAAGCTGTGTTTTTGGGACTTTCACAAAAGTTGCTCTATACATTTAGCTAATATATTATGCGTATTATATTTTGATTGCATTCGCGCATGCGCAGTGAGACATTAATTAGAAAACCTGTTCATCTTTCATCCAATATTTATTAATTTGTAATTTCAATTGCAGGGTATTGAGTACAATGTCGTAAGAAATGCGTCCTGAAAACAGCCTTCTTTGATACTGAGAACTCTGCAAATTATAAGCAAAACAGTTGGAGAAATTTGGGATTGTTTTTATAAAAACCTTAATTTCTCCACGAATCAGTACACGTGCTATCTTCATAACAATGAACACAGATTATTACAGGAAGCATCCTAATTATGTGCTAAAGTTTCAACGCTTTTCATACATTAATTTTTACCGGGTTATCTAAGACATTCGTTTTTTCTTCAATTTGTTAAGGTCCCCTATGGGGTTTCGGGAAAAATTCTCAGCCGAAATATATGACGTCTACCATCGTGTTTACACGCCTGCGGTTTCAGGATAATTCCTCGTGTATTTTTCTAGATATTCAACAAAATGTCTAAAATCACAAGTGACCGGTCATAATTGGCAATATAGTGTATTTGGTGAAATTAAAAAAAAAGTGAAACATTATATACAGTCTACCAAAAAACTTATCGAGTTATCGAACAAGTTTAAAAACCCTAGTTTCTTTTTTAAAAATTAAAGTTTTTAAAATAGAAGATAAAATGTTCAACAGTTCAGGTTGTTGATCTCATTTTGAAAAAGTGTTTAAAATTTTATTGATAATTTTGAGGAGGATTAAATTCTGAATTTGATATGGTTCTGCGTTAATTAAATTAAAGAATTTTATTTATTACATAAAATTAAAAAACATATTCATTTTAAAGAAGAAAAACCATTTATAGAATTCTTCGTTTGAAATATGTATCACTCTATATGATACTATTTTCAGCGTGTTCTATGGCATTAAAATGCAATTAACTTATATAAAAATAACGAGAAATATATTTAAAATTCCCATGACTATATACAGGAATCCCAATAAAAAAAAATCTAGCGTACAGTACACCTGTACAACACACAATGTATGATATACGTAGTAAATACCGATATGTATAATGATACGTATTTGCAACGATATAACACTATGGGTTTGGTTTGGTTTTGGAGCGCTACGGTCTACTGTTTTGCACACAAGGGCTAATGAGACCGGGACCTACTGCTTAAAGCCGATTCCGAAGGGCTACGAACATCCATGCCATAGTGGGATTCGAACCCACGAACTCCGGTTCCAAAGGCCAGCACCCTAACCAATCGGCCAGCGTTCGGCTTATAATACTATGGGCTGTACGCATTTTATATGCATATCTAAATACAACTTATTTCCACAAAAATAACTAGAGATATTATATTTAAAATTCCCATGACTACATATATTAATAACGTGAAAAAAAAATGTAGAGTAATGCATGCCCATACACCACACAATGTATTGTATAATTTTCAAATACGCATCACTGTATATAATACGTATTTGTAAGGCACATGATATATTGCGCGCTGTACGGAATTAAGATGCATACCAAAATGCAATACGCTTTCACGAAAATAACGAGAAATATTACATTTAAAATTCTCATCACTACATATATTAGTCCTGGAACAAAAATCTAGCGTACAGCACACAGTGTACCATACACGCTGCAAATACGCATGACTGTATATGATACACATTTGGAACGTTCATAATGCATTATTTGCTGTATAGAATTTACATGCATATCAAAATGTAATATACTTACATGAAAACAGCGAGGGATATTATATTTAAAATTCCCATGACTATATATATTAATCCTGGAAAAAAATCAAGCGTCGCGTTGAAAGCTTGAGAAACCACTGCGGAAGCTACGATGGGAAAAATAGATTCAGCTGTAGACAAAAAAGCGAACACTTTACCTGAAATGAAATAGAAAAATAATAGAATGAAATTATAATGCATCGTAGGCATCGAATAAAAATAATCTGTGCAATGCAGAAAGAATAAATCAGAATGTAAAAATAAAGAAAAGGATTTTAATTTTCTCATTTTTATTCGTTTTTTTATTACTTATAATTTTTACTTTTTTTCCTAAAAGTTCAAGCATTTTACAAAAGTACCTTAACCTCTTGCTTAGTTATTATATGTAAATCAAGGGAAAGATGAATTAGGTGATTGTTATTTTTAAATGGTATTACAAATCACTTAAAAGAAAAATAATTGGTTGGTTATTTGGTGTCGTTTTCATTAGAAGTCTTATGACTTCATGGAAAAGTGGTTGTCATTGCTTCGATAGGTTGGGCTTCTAAGACTGGGCCTTCGTAATTTAGAAACCGGAAACAATCAGAAAACGGTACAGATTCGATACCTACGCTCCGGCTTTTGTCGCCAAATTTGGTGAATTTTTCGGGCGTTTTGCTGGGCGATGACTGTTTATCTTTTACTCCCCTGACATTGGTCCTTTGCAGTAGCAACCTGGTTCGTTCTTTAATAACCATTGGTGCACGTGACCAACTGGCGCCTTTTTGGAATTATTTCTCCTCTATAGAGTTCTTTCGCGGTACTGTACGTGCTGGTCAGTAACGCGAATTAATTAATTTCTTTTAATTTTTTCTCTTATTTTCTTTTAATTAATTTCTTTTTTTTTAATGTTTCTTAAAATGGCGCGTGACCAACTGGCGTCTTTTTGGAATTATTTGTCCTCTAGAGAGTTATTTCGCGTTACTCTACGTGCTGGTCTGGTTGGAGTGCCCGCGTGGTCAGGTTGTACCATTTTTTTAAAAATCTTTTTTAGGTATTTTGTGCATTATGGGTTAGAAATCATAATTTTTCAATGTTTCATAATTTCTTGTGTGTTTCAAAATGTGTGTATGTTTTTTTATAATTGTTGTAACATTATGGGGGGTTCCCCCCTCTAAAATAAAAGAATTTAATATATTTGGTAATTAATTTTTTTTGTTTCTTAAAATGTGTGTATGTTTTTTTAATATTTGTTGTAACAATAAAGGGGGTTGAGGGAGGGTTTCCCCCCCTCAAAATTAAAAAAAAATTATGTTTTTTAAATAATTTTTCAGTGTTTCATAATTTTTTTTTTAAATGTTTCTCAATATGTGTATGTTTTATTTTATATTTGTTCTAATATTATGAGGGAGGGGGTTTCCCCCCTGAAAAATAAAAAATTCTAATATTTTAATCTTTTAGAAAATGCCATTTCTGCCGCCATTTTTATACAGGGTTTCTTAAAAGCCATGTGGTGGCGTCCATGTTTTTTTCTTGGTGATCTTTCAGAAAGCGCCATTTTCTGCCGCCATTTTTGTTTGGCGACTTTCAAAAATGTTTTTTTTTGCCAAGATCGCCAAGAAAAAACCATAGCGACCGGAAGAGCGTAGATATCACATCTGTTCCCAGAAAACCTCCATGCTTGGGCTGACAGGAGCCTGGAACCTGGTATTCCACTCCGCCTGTGATTGGGTGGTAAGTACATTGGCAGCTATTTCTAAAATTGCCGAAATATCTTAGCGACGCTGTGAATTTGTATATTATTTCCACAATCGGAAAGAGACAGGATCATACATAGAATTTATTTTCAAAGGGAAAGGGGGCGGGTACATACGTAATTAAAGGCTTACTGATATTTAATTAAAGTTAAGTAACAAATTTAATTATAGTTTACCGAAATGAGAAACTTTTACATGCTTTGTTAAATACTGTTACGAACTTTAAACGCTGGTTTCGGGGATTGAATGGACTTTAAGCAAGACTACAGAACGAAGACAAATACTTTATTCGCCATCAGTTGGAAAAGATACAACGTCATCGCGGAACAACTCGAGCACAATGCCGCTGGCTCACGTACCTCTCTCCGCATCAAACAACAAGCACCGGTGAAACACAGTACACCGTGCGTATTTCTTACACCGAGAGATCCACTTAACGACTCTACTCTGTTTGGGACTCTGCCTGCCTTATATAGGCCAGAAGAAACTGCTGGAATATTCCAGAAACCGGAACCGGAAGTTGTCACCTTGGCAACATTTGGCGACACTTGGCGACGAACTTGGCGACAAAAATAGGTTGCCAAACCTGTCGCCAACGAGCCGATATCTCGCCAATTTGGCGAGATACCCAAAGAGTCCCATGCTAAATTTACGGTTCACTAACAAATTCGTCACAATACTTTTCTAATAAAACACAGAGCTGCAATATTTACAATTAGAACTTTCAATTTCCTTTCTTTGTACGTTCC
>CM063510.1:167121045-167143545 GCA_032207245.1 Pardosa pseudoannulata | reverse complement strand
AGTAATCCTGATTTGAAATAACGCATGCTAATTATATATTTGTATTTTTCTGCCACGTAAGACTGTAAATATCTGTTTTTAAAATTTGGATATTTAAATTTATATTTTCCATAGGTCGTCGAATTATCATTTGGGCCTTCACTAAAGCCTACCGATTGGTCGAAACATACCATAATGATCATATTGTTAAAGTGGTAAAAAGAGTAATCTTTATTTGAGATAATGTATGCTGAAGATCTATTTGTATTATTCAGCTAAAGATTGTAGATATCTGTTTTTAAACATAACCTATTTGAAACCAAAATACAGATTGAAACCACAATACCAAAATACAGAAACATGATTAGGAATGCATATTTAGATAATGAATGTATAAGGTAATAGACATATAAAATATGATAGATATATGACAGATAGATATATGATATGGGATAGATACATGATAGATAGATATATGATAGATAGATACATAATATGTGATAGATATATGATAGATAGATACATAATATGTGATAGATATATGATAGATAGATATGATATGTGATAGATATATGATAGATAGATATGATATGTGATAGATATAGGATAGATAGATTTGATATGACATGTGATAGATATATGATAGATATGATACATGATATGACAGATACATATATGATATATGATAGATATATGACAGATAGATATGATATGTGATAGATATATGATAGAGAGATGCTATATGATAGATATATGATAGATAGATATGACATATGATAGATATATGATAGATAGATATGATATATGATAGATATATGATAGACATATGATAGATATGATATACATATATATATATATATATATATGATATAGATATATGATATAGATATATGATAAAAGATATACAATGATAGATATATGTATATGATATATGATAACAGAGGATGCATGTTTCCGGGAAGGTAGTTCCAAATCTACTCTCAATTATAGCAGAAAAATTCACCATTAAGTTTATGCATACACCAATAAATCCTTACAAAAAATACAGTAGATTTAGAGTTTTAAAAATCATTTACCTGCAAAGCTAAAAACTACAATGCTCATTGCGAGTATGAGGAGCCATATTTGTTCTCTGCCCCTGTTTGGACGTTTTTTCGCCGTAGTTCTGAAGCTGCTTATGACGGCATCCAGTTTCCACAAGTTGTTGAATTTTGTGATCCAGCTATCTTTGTTATCTTGACCTCTGGTCTCTTCCAGGAAGAAAATAATACAACAGAGACTTAATACGTAGCCGCAACAGGAGATCACGAAAACTGTGGTATAATCATAATATTTGAAGACCCACCCGCCTACCAAAGATCCCAGCGGTAGTGACAGACCAAAGGCAAGTTCCATGAAAGCATATTTCATGGTCCTTTTTCCCGAAGTCGAGACATCAGATGCGTAACTGTAAAGTACTGTAAGAACTCCAATGAACCCTCCAGAGAATCCAGTAAACAGTGCTGGAATGTAATAGTATTCGACTCTAGTGTTCATGTACTGAGCGCACATAATTGTTCCAATACCGTCGATTATGATTCCAACTTGAGCGATTATTAAGGGAAATTTCCTCCCGTACTTATCACTCCAGGTTCCGATAAAGATTGCCAACAAAGCCGATGGAACCATCTGCACAAGGGTGTGTCCCAAATGATAATTATTGGCCATCTTCTCGACTTCAGATTTTATGTCTGGAAATTCCTTGAGGTCGTCGCAAACGTCCTGGGAATAGCCTAAATGGACAACACATACTTTATTCATGATCATGGTCGTGGATGAAATGCTTCGCACCGCATAAGAGAACATGTACAAAAACATCACTACTTCGACAGCGAAGGAAGGCACCCTTGAGGTGATGGACCGGACTTTGTTTCCCACATAATGAGGCACAGAAATGCGTTTTTCTTGCTTCAACTGCTCCAGTATTTCTATTTGTTGACCAACGATACTTTCAGCCCTATGGAGCTCGACGTTTTCCATGTCTTTCTCTTCCACTTTTTGAACGAATTTGGAATCCATGCTTTACTTTCAGTATATCCTTCAGTTCTTGAATGTTATATATGTAAAATTGCTTATAAAAGTTGAATGTGCCAGTTTCACTACGTTAGAAAGATTTGTATTGCAGAGACGACATCTGGAAGCAAAAATTGAAATATTATTACAATGGATTATACACAGCTGCAAGCATTTACGAACAGATTGAAAAAAGCAAACTGAGAAAAAAAGATTAAAATTTTAAAGTGAAGATCTCGAACGATTTAATAAATTAAAAAATCCCCTATATAATAATAGCCTAAAATGTCTGTCCATCTGCCCGTCTGTACGCGAATTTATGAAGCGGTTGTACCTGGAGTGGATAGAGGCATCCATATCGTATTTTTGATGAGTTAGGGTTGCAAAATTCAAAGCGAGTTCGAAAACGTTCGAAATCCACCCTTTAACCCCTTTTCGAGTGTTTAATGCCATTATTTCAAGATCTGTAGCCTCCGGTTAAGAGCAGAACATTAAATTCATCAATTTATCATATAATGAATAGATAAAAGTAACATATTTTTCTAACATTATGACGTCATTTTTTTAACCATCTCCTTTAATCATTTTTTATTTTAAATTATTTAAATATCGCCGGCATTATTTTCACACGTTTTATCACTGAACTTTGATATTGCGTCAATAATTTTCTTTTATATTTGTCTTAAATGATAGATTAGGTACATGTGTGCTAATTTTAAATTTAATCATCGATTATTTTTTGTTGCAATAAAAATTTTATTATCTGTACTAACAACATATTCTTCTCATAAAAGTCTAGGAGTCTACTTCGCAGTCTAATAAATATCTAGCGTTTAAGTTATATATCTTTAAAAATTAAGAAGTTTGTTTATTTGTGTGTTTGTTTTTTATTCATGACCACACGGTTTGCGATCGATTAGCTCAATTTTGGACATCATTCATATATACCGGCAAATAATCACTGTCAATATTAAAATCACTGCTCTCCATCCTATCAGGTAATATGACAAGATAAATTAAAGTTGGCAACCAACATGCGGTCAGTAAAGATAAACAAATGATTGAGCTTGTACCAGATATTTCTCAGCCAAAAAACAAACCATTTTTTTTACCTGCCTTATATGGTATTTTACAATACTAGAAAATTAAAAATTTTACTGATCCCGTCATATGACGGGCTATATGCTAGTTATAATACTAATAATCTAATCCCACAACTAAAGATTACAGCCACAAAAATTTCTTTGCTCTTACAAAACAGCTTCTACATTTATTATCTATTCCCAACATCCCCTGTATAATAATAGCGTAAGTTATCTGTCCGTCTGTCCTCGAATTTATGAAGCGGTTGGACCTGGAATGGATAGAGGCATCCATAGTTAGCAAAATTCAAAGAGAGTAATATTTATCTTCTCCTAAACTATCCATCTGATTCTAAAATAAATTGTTATAAATATGCTTCATATCACAGAAAAAAATACTGCCTTCTTTAAAACGTTCGAAATCCACCCCTTCCCCTCTTTTCGAGCTTCTAATGCCATTATTTCAACTCCTATTTTCCCCGGTTAAGAGCAGGCGATTCAATTTATCAATTTATCCCATAATAAATAGGTAAAAATAACATTTTTCTAGCATTATAACGTCATTACTTTAACCATTTCATTTAATCATTTCCTATTTTAAATTATTTAAATTATGCCTTATTTTCATACGTTTTATCATCGAACTTAGATATTACATAAATAATTTTTTTTATATTGGGCTTAAATAATAGATTAGGTACATGTGTGATCATTTTAAATTGAATCATAGATTATTTTTTTTTTTTGTAAGATGATTCTCAGCCAAAAAACACACCATTTTTTTTTATCTGTCTTATAAGTTACTTTACAATTTTGGAAAATTAAAAATTTTACTGATTCCGTCATATGACGGGCTATATGCTAGTAATAATAATAATAATCTAATTCCACAACTAAAGATTACAGCCACAAAATTTTTTTGCTCTTACCAAACAAGCTTCTACATTTATTATCTATTCCCAATATAAGGTATATGACAATTTTAGGTGACAAAACATTCTTTCATACACCTCTTTCACAACGCATCACAAACAGTGACTTTCAGTAAATATTTCCTTGTTTCTACAGAAACGATGAAATCTTTAGAGGAAGTCACAAAACAGTAAAATTTATGGAGTGAGAGTAAATTTTTAGGACAATATCATATTACGCTTTTATTGTTCACTGTAAATCTATTAGTTTGTAATCTGTTAGAGTGAAAATTTTATGCATTATATAACAAAACTCGAAACTTAAAAAGTAATTTAATATTTACATTTCAAATAATGTTTTTTTAAAAATAATTTTCAATAATTTTTTAATAATGTTAATTTTCAAAAAATTTGTTTTCAAACATTCTGTGAACAGATATCTATGTTATTGCTTTCGCATGACATCATATAATTCCTTATCCGAAGTCCGTTACGGAAATGTAAGTGTTCTATCAAAACAATAACAAGAAAATGTTTAAGGTGTCCGTCTACGTTCGGAGAACATTTTTCTTTAAACGTAGAAACTAGTTCATGTTTTTACATTTTTAGATTTTTTTTTATATTATAGAGAATTGTACTTAAAAAATTTATTCCTGGAGAAGTTTTTATAAAATTGCTAATAAATGAAGAAAATTTAGTAAAAAAATCGGATTTTTTTTCAAAAAGTCTAATATTTTAATAAATTATTTCAATATTTTTTGACGCAACACATTTCTTATACACTGGACTAGTGAATCACCTAAAATCTTTGCTTAATTTATATTTGGTAAAACATTTTGGTTCTTTAAAATCATACACATTGAATGTTTAAAGACATTTAATTACCTTTATATCTAACTATGAGTGTAACATCAATAAAAATTATTCAAATTTAAAGCTTTTCGGTCATTTATTAGTAAATACTATCAAAAGCATTCATGAAAATTTTCCACAAAATATTTTAAGAACTTTTCGAGAAATCACATTTTAAGTTTCAACATTTTATTAAAAATAGCGTTCTGAGAAAAACGCATTTGAAGTTTATGAAAGCAATTTAAACTATTAAAAGATTAAAATACATGTTTAAAATTCCCCACACTTTCTTGCTTCAAAACTTTCCAATTGCCAAGTTGCTAATTATTAAAAATACTAGAAATATGTTTAAACTAATCTTCATGGAAGTTTAAAAAGTTTTGTCCAAAAAATGCTCTTTAAAAGTCATTAAATTCACAATTTTCGGTTACGAAGTCGCTACTTCCGTTTTGTTTTGACTGCTGTCACTGATGTTTAAATAGCTGTAACTTTTTTTTAAACACCGTAGAGACAAAACAAAAACAGATTTAGAAGCCTAAAAGTTGAAATTTTAGAATAGAGAAATAAAAAAATATGATTTGTGGCAAAAATGACGTTTTTAAAGAAGACCTTAAAAAATGACGTTTTTAAGGATACCTTAAAGGGTGAAAAATGGTTTTAATACCTGTACAGAAATACCTATGATATGAGAGATAAAGTATAACAAATATTTGAAACAACATGTTACAGAACTAGTAAAGTAACCTTGTGAACAATCAGCAGATTGTGCATGTTTTTTGTTTGGAAGAGATAATAAACTTTTTGATTATTTGTGGAAGAACACAAAAAATACTTTTGAATTATTTAAATTGAACAATACACATGCTCTCTTTCACACTAAAACATATATGGCTGAATGGATATGGGCACATTTCAACACTTCTGTCTGGGTTCGAATCCCATTGCAGGTGTACATACTTCTAGAAGAACGACATAAGCAGTAAGTTACGGTTTAATTTAGTCTCTTGCTACCAAAAGTTGATCGCAGGGCGTAATTATCGCACGGGCACTTAAGACACGTACCCTGGGCACGAAAATTTTAAGGGGCACAAAAATTTAGTCGAATGCTTGAAACATATTAAGAGGGGAAAAATTGCAAACTTACGCTACCATCGTTAAGTTTTAATAAATTATTGTACAAGGTAATTTTGTTTGTCATGAACTATATTGTTTCCTATTTACTTTAATTTTACTGTTATTTGCCTGATAATTAATTCCCTCAACGAACCTGGTGCACCTTTTATCCTATGGGTTATAGCATATTTATAAGACAGATTATTAGCAACGTACCACTATAAACCATTAAATCATCTCATCAATTTAAATTATTTTTAATTCTATTATTTATTTTCTGCACCACAGAGCTTGTGAGTGTGACAAGGTAAAAATAAAAAAAGTGGGTCACTCTAGGTCTTTAAAAGTCCTTCATTTTTAGCATGGCTAAACAGAGATAATAATGATTACGCAAAATGAAAATTGGGTGTTTTTGACTTTGAATATTACTTTAATGCTAATTTCTTAAATCCGTTTGCTAATTCAATGTTGCAATTTTTATATGACTGTAAGTAGGATAATAACTTGTCGCTATAAATTTGCATGGGGGTGGAGGGTACAAAAATATCTTAGTCGGGCCCTGGTTGAGCGTAGTACAATAGTGATCTAAACCAACTCAAACAAACACATATTTTATTAACAAATATATACCCACATGCAAGTATACCCACATATGAGCTAATTGAAACATTTAGCTGATTCCAAAGGAAATTGTCATTTTGCTTTGCTCTGACCACGGAAAAGTATTTTAAACACACACACACACACACACACACATATATATATATATATATATATATATATATATATATATATATATATATATATATATTGGAACCCGAGACGGCCTAAGATCCGCCGTGTTCGTTAAAGGTGACTAGGGCACGTCAAATAGGGTCGTGGTCACCATGTCCTCCAAGTTCTCAATCTGTACCTTTGAGGGTGGCAGGACAAGCCTGTGGGTCTTCTGCTTGGTCCCTGTTTCAAAATTACGAGGACCTACAAGAGCGAAGGCGTTCTTTCACCTTAATGGTGCTTATTAAAAAACGAAAGGAGCACCCATTGACCTTAATACGAGAGCCTGCAGGTTAAATTGTTCTTGGTTTGTCCAAGTGGCATGAGAAACAACATCACAATCGAATTCTACCGCAAACCGCTTCCTTTAAGAATATATGATCCCAAGTAAGGTATAAATGCAAGAAATACATGACATCTCATCTTTGGAACTGTACATCAACCAAAGCAGCTTAGTGTATAATACTGTTGTTTTGGTACATCTCCTATGGTCAATTGTTCACCACTTCCTGATGGAAACCTTGAACGATGGTTCACGGGTTGCATCCACGCTCTGGGCTACTAAATGAGCCAAACACCTGGATTCGTCCATAGGTTCTACTGCGGACTTCAGTTGAGCATCTCGCTGCCTTTGATCTTTGGAGAAAAACCGCCTAGGAAGCCATCGTCTGCTACCATCGACCACAATAAACGATATTCCCTCCAGACGGTGGTGAGGGCTTGCAGTGGACTATAGTGTGGAGGGGCCTTAACCCTTTGACAGTTTCATTTTTTTACAGAATTCGGTTAAAAAATATCACATTTTTTTATTATTTTACATTTTTAAGTAAAGATATGTTATTAAAATTAACATTTCTAATATTTTTAAGCATTTATTACAACTTTTTTTCTTTCTATGAAAGCATCATAGAACTGAAGTTTACCTTTAGTCTCGTCGATATCCAAGTTAATTTTTGGAATTCCAGTGAAAGCAAATCTAGGAGGCGGATCCGAAGGATTATCACAATTAATTTAAAAAAATTGTCTTGCTTGACTGATTCCATCTGTACTACTATCAGAGTCACTACTATCCAGGTCATCTAGTAAACTTTCGCTACTATCATTTACAGATAATTCAGTTTCTGATTCCGAGTCACAGTTCGAATCACAAGAAATGAGCTCCATACGCTCTGAATTATCCATTATTTAAAAGTAAAAATATATTATTCAACTCTTACATCAATAAAATTATCAGGCGGTTAGTAAAATATAACCAGAAAGCTATACACTGAAAGATAACAATTCGTCTTCTGATACAAAACATGCAAAAAAACCCGCGCTTTTGAACCAATCAGACTTGTAAATACAATAAACTGCAAACTATCATTTACTGGACAACTATCGTCTTGTATATGAATAATTTTCTACTAAAATTGGAAAAAATATGGCCAAAACATTGAAAGCGAAGTAGAAATCAGATTGCCCGTACGCCGTTCGGGCAAATCAGTAAAGGCTCGAAAGCTGTGACCGTACGGCGTACGGGCAAAACAAGGAAGGGGTTAACTTGTCTACATATATTTATTTTTACACAGAAACGGGCAGGTTTATGAAAACGATTACTCACTAACGGAAAAACAGAGGTATAATTTAAAAATAATACAATGTCATCTTATTTGCAGTGAAACGGCTTTTCTTATTGTTCCCGATAAAAACAGAGCGTTATGAATACAATCACGATTGAATCATTGTTTAATGTTTTTGCTTTATCACGGTTTTGCGTTCCGTATTGTCACTTTTTCCGCTGCAAATCAATAACGCTTTAAAATTCACTCATTTATCTAATCGTCCGAAGCGCAGCCTTAATCTGCTGACAAGTTGTTAAAACAAGATAATGATTGGAAAAATGGTATTTCACCAAAGGTATGTCAAAAGAATACTTTCATTTTTTTTACTGTTTTACAGGATGAAGAGATATAATTGCGGTTTGTCAAAGACCCATACGCTAAACAGCATGTCTGGTTAATAGAAATAACCAGTCTATAAATCATACTATTCCTGAAAATTTGAGTTATTATTTCTATAATTTGGAGTTCCGAATTTTAACTCCAAAAAATAACCAACGTAATTGTGCTTATCTTACAATAATTTTCGGGCGATTCTATCCTTTTCTGGCAACTTTGGCGAATATCTTTCTTCTTTCTATTATTTTGGTGCTATCGAAAACACAAAACTTCCTCTTACACAAATGCTTTATATAACTCGTGACGCTTAAATTACGTCACACAGCGTCACCTCGTGACTGGCTATTAGGAATTCTGATAGGTTGGACCATACAACTATAAATTGAGATTTACGTGTTTTTCGGGCTTATATTCGTGAGAGAAAGTTCCCAAATAATTTCTATTTCTTTTAATCCTAAAATTTCTTTGTTTTCTGATTTCAACTGCATTTTACATGGCCTCAGAACTACATTAAAGATTGATACTCTTTCCTCTACTTTTTGTAACACGAGGGCTAATGAAACCGTGACCTACTGCTTAAAGCCTATTCCGAACGGCTCCGAACATCATGGTGAGATTCGAACTTACGAACTCCGGTTCCGAAGGCCAGCACCATTACCATTCGGCCATCGTTCGGCTTCTTCTGTGATGGTACAAATTACCCCCCCCCACCCCAGTATACGCCAATATTAGTATAAAGTCCAAGTCCCTGTAAGTATAGTGGTGAAAAATGTATTTAAAGGTTTAATCGGGTTTTCAAAAAAAGTCCTTTTTTTTCGGTTGGAAAAAAAAATTCTTTTTCTACATTTTTACCACTTTTGTCTACTTAAAAACCATTTTAATTTCTTCACCGAACTTTTTGTGGAATTTTCTATGTTCATCGGGTATTTGTCTTTTACAGCACACACGGTTGTATGTACTCGTGAATATCCAGGTATCCGGTGATGTACAAGTTTGAGTCTGGCAGCTGCACGAAACATCATCTTGTATAAGAGAAGGAAAATAAATTCTCGGGTAAAGGACATCTTCGAGGATTTGGTTTGGTTTGGAGCGCTACGGTCTACTGTTTTGGTCACCAGGGCTAATAAGACCGAAACCTACTGCTTAAAGCCGATTCCGAACAGCTACGAACATCCATGCCAGCAGCGGAATTCGAACCCGCGAACTCCGGTACCGAAGAGCAGCGCTCTACTATTTGGCCATCATTCGGCGACATCTATGCGGAAGGTTAAGTGGAGGAGAAGTACTACCTTATAAGTAAAAAATTCCCCTTTTCGAGATTACTCTAAAATTTAGGGAATCCTCAAGTGATTATATTGAACACCTTACACTAGTCAAGCAAGGGTTCCTTATCTTTTAAGACGGGTAACGTGATGCTCCTTTTCCCCTCAGAAAATCACCCCTGAAGTTTGAATTCTACTTCAAATCTGTCAAGCAAACGTCTTGGACTTTAAAAGAGTATAAACATACACAAATACATATAGAAATTACCTAGGAAGACAGCCTAATAGTCAGTATGAAGTGCTGGAATTGCGAGGTATTAGGTTCGAGGCAGACATTCGCATTAAACATCTCCCTGTACAATCAGATAGCATGCAGGATAAGTTTGAGGGTTTGGATGTTATCGCCCTCAGATGGGAAATAATTAGAAATTGTGATTCGGAAAAAAAAAAAAAACCCTCTCTGAGGTTTTGTTTGGTTTTGGAGTGCTACAGTCTACTTTTTGCAACACGAGGGCTAATGAGACCGGGACTTACTGCTTAAAGCAGATTCCGAACGGCTACGAACATCCATGCCATAGTGGGATTCGAACCCACGAACTCCGGTTCCGAAGGCCAGCACCCTAACCATTCGGCCATCGTTCGGCCTCCTCTGAAGAGCAAAACTGTTAGGTTCTCCAGTATATCATCAGGAACATCTTACACCTTTTTAGGTAGTCCGCCCGTCGCGAGTTATCAAAATATAATGTAAATTATAAATATACAGAATATTAAACTGAAAAAGACAAAAATCACTGGATGAAAACTAAATGCATTTTAAAACTTTTTATTTTTTTGCAGTGATATAAAAGTCTATTTTATGACAAGCAGTGTATCTTATCTAAGCAATAAAAGAGACATTTATCAAATTTGGGATGAACTCTCCTAGATATTTCCGCTAGGAAAGACAGGGGAAAAACAGTTAACAACAGATAAAAACAAACCTACATTACATAACAGAAAAAAATATTTATTTATGCTGAAAATAGACCGATCTGTTTTTAATGCGACATTCTAGTATGTAACGAAATCTTAATATCGGAATAACTAAAACACTGCATAAAACTTCAGTTTAAATAGATTGTTTCATTTAGAGAATCCAATTAAAAAAAGTAAAAAATGTATTAGTTTTGTCAAAAATTACGTTTTAGTTCTATGTTTATAAAAATAAAAAGCCATATTAATTACATTTAACAAAACATTCCTAAACGAATATTTTTCAATAAAAACTGCAATGGCTTAAAAGTAACTGGTAAAATTATTTATAAACTAGTAAAAGACGATTAAGCACTATTAATTCTTTCTCTGTCCCCATATGAGAGAATAAGTACATGATGTAATTAGATATGAAGCTTTAAATTTCATTCATCTAAATTAACACTAAATTCAGTAAATTTAGTAAGCTACAACAAATTATTATCTGCTTCAAATATGTACATATCACGAGTTATATACAAGCGTTTAGCTGTTGATGTGTATATGATATAGGATATACAGGGCAGGCAAAGAATTAACAAAATATATTAAGGGGACATAGTACCGTTTGAACTAAAGAATACTCATTATAATATCCAGTTTTTGATGCAGTATTATCCCTAGATTTACGGACCGTGCCAATTTGACTCATTAAAATTTTGATGAATATATATATATATATATATATAACTTTAATATCACTTTTCATCAAAAACATACGTTGGTTTTTAGTTAAGTAATAAAATATACGTAAACTTTCATTCCTCTTACGTAAACTTTCATACGTAAACTTTCATTCCTTTTACCCTTCATTTCGCATTATCAAATGGGGTATACCTATTTTCACGGTTGTGAGCCAATTGGACTCATAGAATGTATATGAAAATAAATAAATATAGTATGAAGTAAATATAAAGTATAGTATAAAGTAAATATAGAGAAGTCGAGAACAGTTTCATTCCAATCAGAGAAATTCATTCTACTGACGCACGGAAGAATTGTCAAGTTCAACAATCATGCAAAAGAAACAGATGTAGAAACCATTGTGCTAAATGTAATAGAAATATTTACGGAAATGTGCTTCAAAAACAGATTTTATATATAAAAAAATGTTTTCCATAAATTTTTTGATAATAGACATTTCGTTTAAATTAATTTGAAACTATTTTCTTTGCAAAAAACTTCATTTTTCTTGTATGAGTCAAATTGGCTCACTTCAGTAAAAATAGGTATAGGATCAACATTCGAAAATCTAGTGTTAAAGAAAAAGGGATGTTCTGTTAAGAAAAGTTTTTTCTTATGTTTTTAATGAATAATATTTTAACTTTTTAAAACATATAGTTTTGTTATATGATGTAATTGATTTTGTTAAGAAACATAAAATATGCACACAAATAAAAAATTAGATGTTCATATATTCCTAAAGTAATTTTTTAAATTAGTAAATTAGAAACTTATTTTTATATGAAACATAAGCTAATTATCTTTTTTTTATTCTGTGAACCTCAATTTTATTACAATATTATACTTATATATTTTATATATAAGATCTATTTTATATATTTTATTAATAATGCTAATCTTACATTATTTCATAGCATGACAAATGCTTATTTTTTTTTAACAGTTTTAAGTGTTTTTTTAAATTTTAAATATCAGATACTTTTATAGGTTTAGATTTACAGAGTAAGACATACTTTGTTACAAATTGATAGAGAAACCGTGTGAATAATATTCCTATTTCAAAAATTACCTTGCGGGTAAGCGAATTTTTTTTTTTTATGTCGTGTATATTTCCTGTGTTATTTTAAAAACATACAACTTGAAATGGCAAAAATACAATACAATATTTAAATATAAGAAGATCTATCTGATATATTTTATTAGCAATACTAATCTTATATATTTTATTTCATGGCATGACAAATGCTTATTTTTTTATCAGTTTCGTAACAGTTTTTTTTTAAATTTTAAATGTCAGATATTTTTAAAGGTTTAGATTTATAGAATAAAACAAATATTTTGTTACAAATTGATATAGAAACTGAGTGGTTAATATTCATATTTAAAAAATTACCTTGCGGGTAAGCGAATTTGTTTTTTATTTGGTGCATAATTTTTGTGTTATTTTAAAAACATACAACTTTAAACGGCAAAAATACAATACAATACAATACTTATATATTTTATATATAATATCTATCTTATATAGATTATTAACTATGCTAGTCTTATATATTTTATTTTAAAGCATGAAAAGTACTTATTTTTTTAACAGTTTCGAAACAGTTTTAAGTGTTTTTTAAATGTTAAATATCAGATAAAAGGTTTAGATTTATAGAATAAAACATATACTTTGTTACAACTTGATACAGAAACTGAGTGGCTGATATTAATATTTCAAAAATTACTTTGCAGGTAGGCAAATTTTTTTTTATTTGCTGCTTATTTTTAGTGTTATTGTAAAAATATACAACCTGAAATGCCAAAAATAAATCATCTATTTAAAGATAGTGAGTTATTAAAAATCTTGTAAAAAATATATTTAATATAACAGAACTTTTTTTTTATAAAGTTGTAAGAATATGTAGTAAAGATAAATTTTCTAGAATTTTCAATTTCTTAAGAATTTAAAATTTTTTTAAAATTTAAAATTATCAAATACCTTTAAAATTTTGGGTTTATAGAAGGAAAAAGATATTTATCTTCAATAGAATATAAAAAAATTGTTTCTAATATCATATTTTAATAGTTATGTTGTAGGTTAATTAATACCTTGAATAGTTATCTTTATTTTAAAAAACTATACTGCTTGAAATGAAAAAAACTAAGTAATTATTTTTCAAAATTAGAATGTTATAAAAGAACTTATAAAACGTTCACAGTAAAAGGATCATATTTATTTTATGGTGAGTCGAAAGAGAACTGTTATAATGGAGATTTAAGTCTCAAAAAGTATTATGTCTTCCTAAAAAAATTCCATGTTTTAAAAAAGTATGCTTGGAAAATAAGGAAATAAATATAATGAATGATATGAAAATAAGAAGGTGTTACGACAGAAAGCTGTAGAGATGTTTTTCTGACTTACCTTGTCTATTTGGGAGACGTCAAACAATTTCCCTTCCACGACGCTCTTTAATATCGGTACGAGAGTGCAGAGAGAGATAACCGACTGAGAAACCAGATCACACAATTTGAGATAAAATTTAAGCCTAAACGTACATTCCGTTGCATTCTAGTAGTTGCTCTTATACAACCCATCGTTGTGTACCTTGCACTGCAACGGTAAAGTTAGAAGAATAAGTTTTAAAACTTGGTGCGTTTGGGAACAAGGAATTCTCTCTATAGTTTAATAAACTAAATATAGTCATGTTTAAGGAATGCAAGGATTGCAACTAAACTTGCTGAAATTCAATCAAATCATTTTTGATACCCTAGATCTAAAAAGGCCTGTTTTTGATATATATATATATATACATATATACACATACATATACATACATATACATACATATACATACATATACATACATATACATACATATACATACATATACATATATATACATATATATACATATATATATATATATATATATATACATATATACACATACATATATACACATACATATACATATATATACATACATATATATATATACATACATATACATACATATATATACATATACATATATATACATACATATACATACATATACATATATATACATACATATACAATATATATATATATACATACATATACATATATACACATATATATACATACATATACATATATACACATACATATACATACATATACATACATATACATACATATACATACATATACATACATATACATACATACATATACATACATATACATACATACATATACATATACATACATACATATACACACATACATACATATACACACACATACATATACACACATACATACATATACACATACATATATATATATATATATATATATATATATATATATATATATACATACATATACATACATATATATACATACATATACATATACATACATACATACATACATATATACATACATCTATACATACATACATACATACATACATACATACATACATACATACATACATACATACATACATACATACATACATACATACATACATACATACATACATATATATATATATATGTCTTTTATTCAATGTGTCGTAGATTCATCAAATATTACATATATAGTATTGTTGGATACTGTCAAAAATATTGCCGATATTAACATTAGAGCTTGCTTGCTTACTTATCTATTTAAACGTTCAAGCTGTCTGTCTGCAAAATTATTAGCATTAGTAGTATTTTCAAAGTAGATACACTTATTTTTTGGCATTCACCACTCCCAAGCCACTGATTTTTGTTGTACATTTCCCTACGGGAGCACCTTATAAACAGCCAGCCTTATTTTCTAGGAAAAAAAAAAGTAGGTCCTCATAATTTAGAAGTAGGGACCAAGCGGAAGATGCCCAGGTTTGGCCTTCCATTTTTAGAGGTATCGTTTGAAGAACTTCGAAGACAAATCTATTATAGGTACCACAATCTTCATTAACGAACGCGGCGGTTCTTTGGTAACCTCGAGCTTCAAACTTGTAACTCTCCGGTTATGAGGTCGATACCTTTGCCGACTGAGCCACCGTGGAACGCTGTCTGTTATATGGCCTTTATTAAACCAACTTCATTGTGTGGGTACGGTGGTACTCACTCATAATCGGAAAATTTAAGTTTTCCAGAACGATATGCCATGCATTTGTGTAGATGCTGACGTATGACACTCCATAAAGAACTTAAAATCAGGCCATCTCTTACAGAAACTAAAGCAGAGATCTTCCAAAAATTGATATTTGGATTGACTATTGCAATGGTGTATGTAGTGTGACCAACAGTTGACTCATCGAAAATCTGTAATGACTGTAAATAAAAGTATTTAGGGCAATGTTTTTATTTTTTGCTGTATACATTTTTTTTTAATGTATCCTTATGAAACAACGGATGGAATTATGAATTGCTCTGCATAACAGTGCAACATATTATAAATTATCTAAATACATGTCTAATTTAAATTCTCAAATTTTAACTCTCATTCATAATTGTAACGGAACCTATATTCGAAGTGCGGAATAACTTATTTTTTTTCTCAAACAAAATCACTGACTCATATTTTTTCTCCATATCCTTCCAAACTGTTTCATGATGAATGAATTCCTGCAATTTTTGAATTTTTTAGATGCTTGTTTTATCATAAGTTAGTGATTTAGATGTTTCAGAAAAGTTATATAACCCTAATCCAATCAGGTGGAATCGATTTGGGGTAAATGGTCAAAATTTTTATTTACCACAAGAATTTAAAGCGATACACTAATAGTTAAATACTTAAATTAACGTTTAATGGCAGTGCATCATAAAACTCCTTCAACAACACTGCATGCATTCCTTATAACTTCGAACGGTGACCGAATGAGTAAAGCGCTGTTCATCGGTACGGAGTTCATGAGTTGGAATTTTACTACTGTCATGAATATACGCAGCCATTCGGAAAAGGCTTTAAGCCGTAGATCCCGGTCTTGTGTGGCAAAAAAAGTAGATCATGCAACTGCAAACCAACAAATCAATTCTTTAACACATCCTATTTATGAAAAATGGCTGTATTTTCAGCCGGATGAGGGTCGAGTGGTAGTTCGTTGCTATTCCGTACCGGAGACCGGATTCCGTCAAATCCCGCTTCTGACAGGGGTATTCGCAGCTGATAGGAATCGGCTTTAAGGAGTACGTCTCATTAGCTCTTGTGTTGTAAAAAAGTAGACCGTACCGCTCCGAACCAAACCAGCCCTGATCCTGCACCGTGCGATTTTTGGCTATTTCCCCAGCTCAAGAAATCAAAGCCCCTAAATTAAAAAACAACAACAACAACAAAGTATGTGTTAAATCTGTTGCGGCGGCTTTGAAACCACTCTTCAGAAATCGTTTTTCGCAAGTGTTAAGGGAAATGGACAGAACGTCGGGACCAATGTATTGCGTATCCCGGGGGCTATTTTGAGGAATGCCATGAAATAACAACAATTAAAGATAATCTGTTTCCTGCATAAATAGAGTTTTAATGTTTATTAATATTATACAACCCTCGTATTTAAACAGTTTTAGAAACTTTGCAGTTTCCATGATTCGGAAAAAATTCTGTGAATAGTATTTGTTTTTAGTTACCTCGGGTGTCATTGTAAAACTGTATTTTTATATAAATATTTTAAAAATAAAATTAGTTTTTCTATTGTCCTAATGTAAGGTAGGAACTCCAGCGTTATGATAGGGGTAAGTCCACAGGATAACGTTCCCCCAAAATACAGCTTTACATAGCAAGGATATTAGATTAAAAGAACATGAAGTTTTAGAAACATTTAATTACTTGGACTTGTATGATTGATACTCAGTTTTATTTATATACATATCAGATAAATACACAACGATCTTTTTTTAAAAAAAGTTTTATTATTGTGAAATAACGCATAAAACATTTAGAATTTTTTTTTAATGTATGGTTATAATTATTTACTTCTTTTTCCCTCCAATTATTCCCTGAACTGTGGCGGAACTGGTAGGGCACTCCCTTTCATCTCCTAATTGCACAGGTGTAAATTCTGCTATTGGCATGGATGTTCGTAGTTCTTCGCACTCATATTTAAGTAGTCGGTCCGGATTAATTTCTCTTTGTGTAACAAAATGTTAACCACAGTGCCAAAACCCCGAAACATTTAAAAAAAATCTAAATGAAATAAAAACGAGTAAGTATATGGGGGAAAATATAACTTCAGATTGTGCCTTATTTGCGAATAAGTAGAGTGCTAACTTTAAAGTCGGAGAACTTAGTTTCGAATTTCGCTGCTGGCATTTTGTTCGCAGGCATTCGAGCAATAGGTTCCTTCCTCATTAATCCTCGCGTTGCAAAAAAGTAGAACGTACACCTCCGAACCAAACAACACTGAACAACTTATGAACTAGAATACTTTTTTTCCAACGCAGCAGGTGATACAGACATTATCCTAACGCCTCGTAAAAATAATGTTACGTTGGGCTACTGTTTGAGGAAGAAGAAATTAATACTCATTAATAAACACATGGATAAATAAGTCTTGATTAAATGAATTTAAACAATTAAATAAATGCCTAAGGAATACGACTGTAATTAATTTATCATTTGTAGATATCGAAAACTGCGCTCGAGTCGGCGCTGGCCCTAAAAAACTATATAGCGATGATTTTTCTCAATAGGTCTAACTCTCAAGCCGCGGATGCCAGCAGCGTTCACCTTCTACTCTCCTCTGGTCACCACCTTGTCCTCTAAAAAAATCAGACTGCTTCGCGGTAAAAAAACAGGGGTCCACTCCATAACGGCGGGGGTCAGAATTCCCCAAACCGACGGATCCTTCTATTGGTTATGAGTAGTCCAAAGTTTCTTTCTAGATCAAACCGGTCCTGTTTTGGTATGACGATGACTCACGGGAAGAGGTAAAAAGAGCTGAACCGAATGTAACTTATTGTTACACGCCCACACAAGGCTGCGAAGCTGTTATCCATTTAGCACCACCCGAGGGGGACGTGTAGCTTAAGGTATGCTACGGACTCGAGTAACATTACCCCCGCTGGGTGTGATGAGGCGATTTAGATCTGATATATAATTGTTTCATTCATAAAAGAAGTAAAATGTTCGGAATCTAAATCTGACCTTATCACATCTTTGTAGGTAGACCAAGGGCCATAAATTTCGATAAAACGGATATTGTAGTCGTTACGGTTGTCTCGGGTAGGGTTCTGATTCCAGTCCCAGATTAGAATCCCGTCTCCGTACTTGACATTAAATAAGAATGTACCTTTGTGGAGTATTTATGAGTTCCTAAGGGACAGGGCCCAATTAGAGGGGATAAGGTTGTTCACGTTGGTGGTCTCAGGGCGGGGATTGCTGAGACCAATGACTTTCTGGCAACTATCCCGATTGGAAGACAAGAAGAAGGAGGGGACTAAGTTTGAGACAATAAAATATGAAAAATCTAAAGAAGGAGGAGATGGATTAGAAGGCCCCAGAGGTATTTGGTTCGAAGGTCCCACAAGAGAAGTTCGGTTCGGAGGTCCCACAAGAGATTGGTTCGGAGGTCCCAAAAAGAAGTTGCTCGATACTCCAGCCAAGTCCACGAGAAAGTTTCCTGCACAAAGTAGTACGGCCGCACCCCAGAGACTCAGGAGAAAGCCCCTGATGATGTCTGTAACAGATCAACGGATGATGTAAAGATTCCCTCTCATACCCTTCAACCAGAAGTGTTCCGGGCCCAGCACTTTAGACCCACAAAGGTACCAATCATTTTGCATTACATTTTGAAATCGAGATTAGGTCCTCTCTCTACTTACAAAATTTACTTAAGTGTATATAAAAATTTGTCAGAAGTAATTTGAATAGATTGACTAAGCTTACTTATTTACTTATTCCTTATTACTGTTTTTTGTAAATAGATGTATAAATATTTTATAATAAATTTACTTTTTTTTAATATTAAGCTAGTCTCAGTTGCTATCATTTTAGCGGTTAATTTATGTCTGTAGTTGCTCAGAACCTGTGGTTAAATTTTAGTAAAACAAATATTCAACACAACGCAATTTAAAATAAATCCCACTATACATTTGATCACAGGTTGTTATTAAATATATAACGAGGACTACACGACACTGGGTCCTCGTCATTTAGAAGCAGGGACCAAACAGAAGACCCCCAGGCTTGGCCTGACACCCCAGAGGTATCAGTTGAAAACTTGGAGGACTTTGTAACCACGAACCTATTTTACGTGCCGTAGTCACCTTTAACGAAAACGACGGATCGTAGGTGGACTCTGGCTCCGAACCCACAACCCTCCATGTACGAGAACGTTGTCTTTACCGACTGAGCTACTGCGGTTCTTGAACTAGAATACTAAAAAGTCCGTTGTCCTCTTGAAATTAAAAAAAATTACTGTATATTTTGAATTATAATTTATTTAAGTCATTTATACAAACATTTATTTTCCTTTCTAGAAAAGATATGATTTTACCATATTAAAATTCCTCCGCATCAAGGCCCCTGGAACTGTCTCATAAATTGTTAAACTTCTACACTTGCTACGATTAATTCTGTTGCCCATACTAATAAGAACTGAAATACGAAACATCCAAGACGGTCATAAATGAAATAAAAGAGATCGAGAGAGACAGAAAAGTAGGAATGGTCGGAAGAAGGCTTCTCCCGGATACAGTTAGTGGACATGAAAGAGTCATCTAGAAACGACTTTCATGGAATATTTAGGAGAAATATCCCTCAAGAGTCGTTGTTCTTTTGCGATTGTCTATCTGAATGCAAATACCTATTATAAACTTCAAGTAGGTTGGATTGCATATCATCAAATAGAGTAGACTGTCTGTTTTCGTTTGTTATTTTTTCCAATATTAAAAATATTTTCCAGAAAATCTATATATATAAATGAATTTGTGTCTGTCTGTCTGTCTGTACTCGATAGACTCAAAAACCATACATCCAATCGCCTTGAAAATTTGAGAAATCATTAGGTAAATCCCTAGGAAGGTTTTTGTAAATTTTTATCATTCGAAATCCATTCCTTCCCCCTTTTTCGAGCATTTCATGTCATTATCCCAAGCATTATTTTTCTCGGTTAAACACAAATGATTAACTTTTTAATTTATCGCATCATAACTGAGTGATAGAAGCAATAATTTATAGCTATGTGACGTCATTCCGTTAATTCCATGTAATTGTTTTTAAGCACAGTTTTCCTCGGTTAAAAGCAGGAGATTAAAATATTCAATTTATCACATAATAAATAGGTGAAAATGATATTTTTTATCATTATAACGTCATTCCTTTAAATATCTGATTTTTTCATTTCTTATTTTATATTATTTAAACATCGTCTGCGTAGTATCCATTCGATTTTACCTGGAAATTGAGATATAAAGTGATTCACTTTCATTTCTATGTGACGCAAATTATAGCATTTTTATATGAGAACTCATTTTGAGTTTAATTCTTGGTTAATTTTTACGTTACAATGAAATGTTTATCAACAATATTCTAACAACAAAAAGTACAAATTTCAGTGACTCTCATGGCCAAATAAAAAACTATCATTTTATATAATTATCTTTATATTCATATGGTTGTCATTGTGAATGTGTGTTTCTGTTGCACACAAAGCTATGTGGTTTGTCATAAATTTTCTTAATTTTGGAAAACATGTATTACTACCACCATTTATTACTAATACCAGTATTTTGAAATTTGACTCCTACATTAAAAAAAGTCGTGGAATTGGGAATTATTATGCAGCGGCTCACGGGCAATAAAGTGCACTTACTGGACATGCAGCTGTTATAACACACTGTTATAATCGTCAACAATCTCAAACACACGAGATTTATTCAGCATTTCTATTAATACGTTTTATTATCTTTAATAGTGGTTCTAAATATCTCATCGAAATATTTTAAAACCCAGACCGAAGGCTGGGTGGTCAAAAATTTCCTTAATTTTCGACAACATTTATTAATACCACCAAAATTAGAACTTTTGTTGTCAAAACCTCTGCTTCCTGTTCTACCACTTAATATGTCAAGATCTATTAACGTTGCTAATCAACGTACGGTAGTAATACAGTAGTATAAAAACTAAATATTGTTATAATACGCTTATAATAGAAATATATAAATATGCCAACGACTCGAACTGCACTGCGACGAATTCAGAGAGTTGTACAAGAAAAAAAGATCTTTGTTTAAAAGCAATACATTAAGTTGACCATAGCAAAGCACGGACACACTTGTTAGTTATATGATAAAAGGGATTTTTTATAGAATTTTAAAATATTTCTTAATGGTGAATGTTAACTTTGCTTATAAATGTTCTTCTATCAGTTTTTACATACTGTAAATAGGTTAGGTTTGGTTTGGAGTGCTACGGTCTACTTTTTGCAACACGAGGGCTAATGAGACCGGGACCTACAGCTTAAACGGCTAGGAACATCCATGCCACAGTTTGATTCGAATCCACGAATTCCGGTACCGAAAGCCAGCACCCTAACCAATCGGCCAACGTTCGGCACACCGTAAACAGATTCATTTTTTATAGTTTACCCATTACCGACTGGCGTCTTTATATGGTGCTGGTTAAAAAATAGAATGTTTAATATTTACGTTTTAGAACCGCAATTGTTCAGTCGGCATAGCTGTCGGTCTCATAACCGGAGGGTTGCGAGTTCGAAGCCTAAGCTTGCCGAAATTCCTCCGTGTTCATTAAATGCGGATGGGGCACAAAATATAAGTTCTTAGTCGCAATGTCCTTGAGCTCTCGAATGATTCCACTGGAGGTGGCAGGCCAAGCCTGGGGAAGGGGGTCTTATTCCTTGCTTGTAAATTATGTGGACAC
>CM063510.1:167098545-167113545 GCA_032207245.1 Pardosa pseudoannulata | reverse complement strand
GAATGCAGTTAGCAATACAGACCGATAAATTTACGCCAAACACAACTGTGAAGCTGTTACTTTTTTTATTACCACTCGAGAATCAGATGTAGCTTAAGGCAGGGCCGTAGTCAGAAATTTTTTCCCGGTGTGGGGGACCAAAGAGGAAAGACATCGTTATTTGTGAATAATACATCAACAAACAAAATTAAAGTATTAACACTAAACGTACCACCACTTAATACATACCTATTTCTACCATAGCCGGTCAAGGACTTTATTTTTTCTGATTATAAATGTATGAAATAAGAAAATTTGAAGAAAATAGAAAAATAAACTTTATTATAACTAAACAAAATTGTATATTGTCAATTTTTATGCATTGTAAACACAAAGAATAAGAATTTTTAATTCATTTCCCATCGCATTTTTTACATAAACCTTATGGGTCATTTGACCCGTTATATGGTATGTTTAGTGTTAACACTAGATTTACGGACCGAGCCAATTTGACTCATTAAAAATTTGATCACTATATATATAAAACTTTAATATCACTTTTCAAAAACATACGTTGGTTTTTAGTTAAGTAATAAAATATATGTAAATTTTCATTCCTCTTCCCCTCAGACCCCTTCATTTCACCTTATCACATGTGGTATACCTATTTTCACGGTCGTGAGCCAATTTGACTCATAGAAGGGTTTAACAGTGAATCGCATAACATGTCATTTATGGGTCCTATCAGACCTGGGCAACAGTCAATTAGCACGTGATTTGTTTCTCTTCTCATTTGGCATTCCTCACATACAATATTTGTCACTTGTTTCCGCTACTCCGCTACGTTATTTCCCACTTCACCATTGTGCTAAATGTAATAGAAATGTTTGCGGAAGATGTGTTTCAAAAACAGATTTTATATGTAAAAAATGTTTTCCCTGAATTTTATGATAATAAACATTTTATTTAAATTAATTTGAAACTATTTTGTTTGCAAAAAACTTCCATTTTCTTGTATGAGTCAAATTGGCTCACTTCAGTAAAAAGAGGCGTATGATCAACATCCGTAAATCTAGTGTTAAACACAATCGAAATTATAAATATTTGCAAATACATTCTTAAATTTTCCCCTCAATCAGTTACAACTAATTGAAGAAACTAATTTGTCAGAAGTGCAAAAATAAGGTACAGAAAAGCGATACGAGAATTAGTAATTCAAACTACGCTTGGCGATACAGCACAAACTGGGGTGAAACATTCTTAAGTGTATCATTTTACTCGAATCTTTTCTAATTCATAAAATAATTTTTGCTTCCATGTCAACTTTTGTGTAAGCCTATATTTTTTTATAATACTTTATAATGTTTAGTACCCATTTTTAATATTCAGAGTTTCCGTTGTTATGTATATGGTATGAAAATGGTTTTGTGGAGTAAAAAGTTTGAGAACTATTTGTGTAGTTTCACAATTTGAAAAATGAAACTGGAATGTTTTGGTAAGGTCCATCTGTCCTAATAACCATTTATTAAATATTAAACATAACTAAATGCTGTTTATTAAATGTAAATAAACTAATTCATTCAATAATGCAATTACATAAATTTTATTAACATTTTATATTGTTGAAAAATTCTCGGGTAAAGTTCGTTGATTGAATAGACTTTGGATAAGACAAAAACAATAACAATTTATTAACACGCCAAATGAATCACAATTACAACGGATGGCGATAAAACTTGGCAGCCTTTTGGCGAACTTTTTCAGAGCAATACGGAGAACATTAACACAGGTCCTACTTTCACCAGACCTGAGCGTGAACTGATTTTTTATGATCTTCAGGATGGTAGGTCAACTGGATTGCCTGAGGCGAGTCCTCTAATCCAGAGATTTCTAACAGTAAGCATAAAATGACAACGAGCAGAAAATAAAACAACTAAAAAGAGGAAAGAGGGGATAGGGAGGTGGATTCGTGAGTTCAAGACACAAAACTAGAGAGTAGAAAGTTTAGGGATAGAAATAAAACACATATTTTTGCGTCCACTGACATTCGTACAGAATTCGGGAAGAAAACAAAGTTAGCATTTAAAACTCAGAAGTTAACGTTAAAAAATAAAAGAATATATTTAAAAATGTGGAAATAAGCTTAAGAAAAATAAAAGTAAAGAAAATTGTAAATAATTAAAAAGTATATGAGAATTTGGAAAACGTGACAACGCGGGGGACAAAACCATGAACCTCAGGTTCGCGAGTCATAGCAAGGCAAGTACACTAGGAATAGGAAGAACTTTTAATTCTTCTTGAATTTTAGTATTTCTTAAATACCAGGGAGCTTTAATTATTTCCCTAAGAATTAAATTTTGAATAGTGGTAAGAATTTTAATATTAGAATCTGCTGCATACAACCATGCTGGAGCTGTATAGGTAACAATTGGACGTAAAAAGGCAGTGTAAATGAGCAGCTTAATTTTAGTATCCATTTTGCTATGACGAGAAATTAAGGGGTACAGATCTCGTTTAGCATTGGTATATTTAGTTTTAACGGAAGTAAAATGTTGCTTCCAAGTTAAGTTTTTGTCTAGAGTTACTCCTAAGTATTTAACGGTGTCCGACCATGGGATACGAGTGTTATTGATATATATGTTGTAGTTGACATAAGTCGTTCTATGTTTGGATGTGAACATAGCAGCTTCGCATTTAGAAGTTTTAATCCTAATTTTCCATCGTTCAAGCCACTCAGAAATTTTGACTAGATGTTTATTAACGGCAGTCACAGCAAATTCATAATTTTTGTTATAAGTAAAAATAGCGGTATCATCAGCATAAATAGCTAGTTCGGTTTTGGGATACACAGGGTTGTCATTAATATAAATGTTAAATAAAGTAGGGCCGAGAAGGGATCCCTGTGGAACGCCGCTGAAAATTGGAAATTTAGAAGAAAGAGTTTGATAGATTTTAACTTGAAAAGTACGATCCGAAAGGTAGACTTTCATAAGAACTCACGGCCCATTTATACAGCTTTCAGGTTTCTGTAAATTTTCACAAACTTCCAGTAAAATCCAGATAATGGGGGTTGGCAAGGAATGTCGCCAAGTCGCCAAACTTGGCGATATATAGCCAAATTTGGTTCCAAAGCGATTCTCCCAAAACTTCGCCAAGGTGCCAATATCTTGCCAATTTGGCTAGATACCATACAAGTTGCATGTTTACAGCATTCTTAACAATATTTTACTTAATAGACATTGTTTTAAATTTGATGAAGCGCAGTGGTAAAATCATAATTAAAAAAAAGTGCTACAGCTCAAAGAAGATTAGGAAAAACTTTGAATGATCGAACACGAAATGATCGAATCCAAGCCTACTGGTTTGGGTTCGATCCAGATAGAAGGCATAGCTATGTTTACATCATTTCAGCAGTGTGAGTAATGATTGCTCATACGGTATTCCGGCGATAAAATGGTGAAGAATCACGTAGGATAAATAAGCAAATGTTGAAAGTGCAAGTGAATGTCTTATATTTGTATCTATATATACACATATATATGCATACAATTTCCTAAAGCACTATATATCAGGCAAGCGTGAACAACATCACACTATCGGAAAAGCAAGTTCTGCAACTGTCTTTCAACAGTTATGTACTTTTCATACCCAAAAACCTTTGCACAAATCTGAAAGAATTAAGCTTTAGTCCACTAAATTTTAATTAAAAGAAAACTACATTAATCATAATTGCATTTAATAGTGACCATAACGCTAAATAACCCATACCAATAAGAGTAAGGCTTTACCAATACAAAAGTTTCTGTGAATTTTTAGCCCATTTTATCCTTTACCGATAACCTCTAAAATTTAACGAACATTTATTATTGTGTGTACATAAGTCTGAAAAGTGCAAGAGAATACAGTTAATTTGTTGTTTTACTTTTACAACAATATTACTAATTTGTGCATTTGTTTACTTACCGTTTTCTTTAAATTTATTCAGAAAGAGTTTAAACTCATGTGTTTAGCGAGTTGTGTGTGTTGTGACAGCATGCAGAGAGGCGAAGGATTATTAACAAATAACAATTTATTTAACAACAAATGAACTTAATAAAGAAATAGCCTGTCGGAATTCTGCTTGTGAGTGGACGAAATATATACGCAAAGTGAATTTGCATAACTGCCAGTATTCTCCGTAAGGTGAACAGGAAAGCCTGTGGAGATTGCGATTAGCGATTGGTACTCTGTTCATACCCACAGTACTACCAAAGTCCCGAGTCCGAAGAACATCTAGGTCTTCAATATTTGAAAACAAACTTTGCGTTCGGATTTTCGGAATGCCATCGAGATCTTGATCTGAAAGAATAAAGGCTAGTTTTAACCTGTCTATGCAAACACTCGACTTTTCCCATTAATATCCATTTTGAAAACTTCGGTTCCAACTTAAGAATTTCAAAAGGTTCTATATAAAGGTGTGTTAACGAGCGTCTTACCTTGTCATCACGAACAAAAACATGAGGAGGAATCATTCAAATCTTTATAGACAAAAGTGTAGTTTTTTTTTAATGTCGTGAAGCTAGAACTGGACGCATGTTCCTTAAACCCGCTGCGATTCCTGAACAAATACATTGATTGCTGGTAAATCTTTTACATTAGAGCTTCGGAAAAATTCTCCAGGGAGCCTAGCGGTTGTTTAAAATACCATCTGTACCAACAATTTGGTTCAGAGCGGCTCCAACTGCTAAATTCGAAGTGTCTACTTCGCGTGAAAATGAGCCGCGGTAACTCAGTCGGCAAAGGCAGCGATCTCGTAAATGAGAGGTTGCGAGTTCGAGGCTGGAGCCGACATAAGATCTGCCGTGTTCGCGAAAGGTGACTGGGGCTCGTAAAATAGGTTCGTGGTCAAAAAGTCCTCCAAATTCTCAAACGATACCTCTGGGGGTGGCAGACAAAGCCTGGGAGTCTTGTGCTTGGTCCCCAGTTCAAAATTAAAAGCACACAGCGGGGGTAGTTACTCGCGTCCGTGGCATACATTAAGCTACACGTCCTTCCCGCGTGGTACTAAATGAGTAACAGATTTGCAGCCTTGTTAGGGCTTTAGGATATATCTGTATCACCTGCTGCATTGGAAAAAACTTGGAAAGCTTTGCGTTAAGTACATTGTGTGCTAACAACGCTGCGTTAGAAATTTTCTGCTTGCACTTTGAGAAAACAGAATCTAATGAATTGGTCCACATTTTTTTTGATTCATCATTCTTTGACTTTCCTTTAATAAGGAATTATACTTGAATAGAGGACGAATTTTTAATGAATCTATGATAGAAGTTCACCGTCGCCAAAAATCTTAATTAATCTAACATCTCAAGATGCGGAAAATTAGTTACAAGCTTTTACCTTTTTGGAAAGCGGTGCCAAGCCATTCTCTGCAGCCATAAAACCTAAAAATGGTATCTCAGTCTGAGGAAACTTACACTTAAACAGATTGATCACAATACCATAGTCATTTAACCGCTTAAAAATTAGATTTAAATGCTGTTTATGCATAGCCTCATCTGGCAAAAAAACTAAAATATCATCCAGATAAGTTAATGAAAAATCAAAATCTCGTAATACATTTTTGATAGTTCTTTGAAGCGTCTATGCCACATTTTTAAGTCCGAAACACGTGTGAACGGATTCAAATAAACCGATAGAAGTTATTACAGCCGTTTTACGAATGTCTTTTTCTTCGATTTTAGTTTGGTGGTAAGCTTTTACCAAGTCTATTTTCGAAAACAATTTGCTTCCACATAAACTTGTGAAAAGTCTTATATGTGTGGGATAGGGTAGTAATCTGGAACGGTCACAGAATTCAGTCTGCTAAAATCGGCACAGAGGAGAAAAGCACCATCCTTTTTAACCATCATAGGAATCGGGCTAGATCACGTACTTTTAGAAGGCCTTATGATACCCTGGTCAAGTAATTGTTTAAACTCAGTTTTTAAAAATGAAAATTTCTCTGTCGATAAACGTCTTACTTTAGATAAAAAAAAGATTGACCCCTAGTTTTCATACAATGATTAACTGCACCAGAATTGTATTTACTACTTAAAATACTTAAATTAGTCAAATTAGGATATTTTTTCAAAATTTCTAGATATGGTATATTTTTAGCTTCAACCATTATAGCCATCGTAATTTCTGAACTAGACAAATCTATAGCAGAAACAGCTGTAATACCGTCAATGATTCTACGACGTTTAATGGCGACCAACAACCGATATTTCTCTAGAAAATCGTCACCTAAAATTGGGTGCATCACATCCGCAATAATTTAGCATCATATAATTTGCTTAATCCGAAATCAAGTCGTCGTAAGTTCTTAAAGCTGCCATAAGGTTTAATAATAGTATCATTTGCAGCATGCAAAAACAAACTACTTAGTGTTAAATTCTTACATTTAACTAGCTTCTTCGGAAAATAGCTCTCAGTTGCACCTGTATCAATTAGAAATCTGATACCAGAATTTTTGCCGACAATAAATAAGCGGCTATATGGCTTACTTGCATCAATCGCCGCCAAGTTTGATGCAATTATTCATTTTCCGGATACCTATATGGTTTTTTACGTCTAAGCGCTTTATCTTTAATCTCACAGTGATACCAACAAAATTTTTTCAAGTTTACGCGTCTTCGATTTACTATGCGAGTGTGAACGACTTCTCAAGGGCTTTGAAACATGTTTATGTGTGCGAGAAAACCCCTTCACCTGTTGCTTAAGCTCAGAAATTGCACGTTTCATGCTTTCCACAGACAAGAGACAATACTAGAGACAACATTAAGCGTATCAGGAATTTCTGAAATTTTATCAGCTATAATTTTCAACGGCTCCTTACAAATGGACAAAATCTGTTGAGCGAGCGTAAGTAGCCTTTGTAGCCAAAGTGTACGCATTTCATAGTCATTAATTTTACTAGATGCTAAATTTTGCATTTCCAGTAAGAGTTGGATTGGTTTGGTTTGGAGTGCTACGGTCTATGTTTTGCAACACGAGGGCTAATGAGACCGGGACCTACAGCTTAAAGCCGATTCCGAACGGCTAGCGAACATCCATGCCACTGTGGGATTCGAACTCACGAACTCCGGTACCAAAGGCCAGCACCCTAACCAATCGGCCATCGTTTCGACAGTAAGAGTTGGGAAAGCGTGTTATCACGTAACAACGTGTTAACGTAAGATCTTGTAATAAAAAGTTGTTGTTTTGAGCTTTCAGATTGTGCAAAGCTACTCAAAATAACATTTTTAATTTCAACATATTTATTTTTATCTGGAGGTGAACTGATAATATCTTTAACTTGCATTAACCTTTTTGTGTCGATATAACACTATGAAACAGTTTCATCAGCTGAAATACCAGCTAGTTTAAACTAGCTGGTATTTAATGTGGTTTTTACTTGACTCTCAGTTTAAATTGAGAGTCAAGTAAAAACCACAACTCTGGATCAGTTTTCCAGAAGGGGGAAGGTTTAAATGCCACCCGAGCTACTTCAGATCTCTCAATTTTTGAATTCATCACTTGGGATCCTTCCATAACAGGGAAAGTTCATAAAAAATCTACTTAAGTTTTGACAAAAAACAGTCAGGTTAGAAATCTAACACGTTCTATAGAAAGTACTTAAAAATATTGACATATATAGTAAGTTACTTAATCACCCGACCCAGCAAACGCCATACGGGAAATGAATCCTAATCTCCTAGACAGTAATCCTGAGCCAACCAAATCCAAACAAAAAAAAAAACAAATTTACCTAACCAAAATGCGAAACCGCCTAACAAAAAGAAAAACTTTCCTTTCCTGTATTCCAATAAACTTAATCCTTTATATTTAAAAAAAATTTTTTTTCCTTTATTTATTTAACCATTTATTCCTATTTTCTTTCATTTTTTTTACAAATTATTTTAACACAATTTCCAAACAACACATGGGGCAACAAAGAAATAACTCGATAATATAGTACAATTGAAGCAATAATTAACAAATAAATCATATATACATAACAAATATAACAAAAACCAATACAAATAACTCAAAAAATGTATAATTCAAAACATTTTTCTTAAATACAAAATTGAACAAAGAAGCAAAAATCCAATAATAATGAATATAATGAATTCAACACCAATCTAAAGATTTATTCACAAAGAATTCCATAATGGAACACAATCCAGATCTTGACTTTGGAGAATTACAAAGATTATTGATGCTAACATTCATAAAATTAATAGGAAAATATTTTTTCCTAATATCTTTTACCATATCACATTTATAAATAATATGTTCTACCGTTCCAACTTCCTTTTGACACCAACATAAAGTTGGTTTATTAAAAAATCTACCCTGATGAATTGGAAAAACCCCATGTCCAGTAAAATTTTGATTCTGATTGAAGTTTCCCTCAAGCCTAGTCGTACTAACCTTAGGGAAAAATAAATACACACGTTTACCAGTATCCTCCATATCCCACCTGATATATATATAGTAAAGCATAAATAAACATATATGTAACATTTAGTTATACTATGTTACACTAATAAAAATGTTTCAAAACGAGGTACTCATCTAAAGACTCGGTCACTCGCAGAGTGTTGACAAAAAAATTACTTACCGAAACGGGTGAAGTATAGAGCAATTTGTCGCAACGTCACGAACTACTATTGTGTCCTTCCCATTCATTTTCATGTTTACAACAGCCAATACACAAACAATTAACTGTCCTTCCGTTTGAAACTAAAGCCAGAATTGTCGTAAGTTGAGATTTTTCCTACCGCGAGAAATCGCCTTATACTTATCAAAAACAAGGCAAACACCCATCGAGCTCAAGTCAAAAATAAAAAAAGATTTTGTGGAATAAATACTCATTTCCACTACCGGTCTCTAAATATGCCGCCTCGTAAACACCTTTGCAGGGCAAAATTACAACCATACTACTAACGGATGTAAACATCACTTTCCAGCTACTGCGTTACTTTCACGTCCGGTTCAACCACCTTACTGAGTTGTAACAGCATCCAGAGAGGCAAAGGATTAATAACAAATAACAATTTATTTAACAACAAATTAACTTTAATAAATAACTATATAATAGTATCCTAAGTTATCTGTCCGTCTTTCCACGAATTTTTGAAGCGGTTGGCCCTGGAAGGAAAATAGGCGTCCATATTAGATTCCGCCCATATTAAATGAGTTAGGGTTAGCAAAATTTAAAGAGAGTAAAGTTTATCTTCTCCTAAACTGTCCATCCCATTCTAAAATAAATTGGTGTAAATAGGCTTCATACCACAGCAAAAATACTTTGGTTTTTAAACGTTCGAAATCCACCCCCTTTCCCCCCTTTTTCGAGCTTTTAATGCCATTATTTCAAGCCTATTTAGGTTGTAAGAGCAGAAGGATTAAATTTACAATTTATTTAACAAATAAATAAATAAAATAAATTTGCAGCATTATGACGTATTCCTTTAAAAAACCATCTCATTGAATTTTTTCTTATTTTGAAATATTATTACTGTATTTGATAGTATTTATCATTCATCTTAGATACGTAAATAATTTTCTTTTATATTTCAAAAATAGAGACATATGTGATAATTTTAAATTGAATCATCGATTATTTTTTGTTGCAAGATAATTCTCAGCCAAACAACAAACCATTTATTACCTGTCACATAAGGTACTTTAGAATTTTGGAAAATTAAAAATTTTACTGATCCAGTCATATGACGGGCTATATGCTAGTAATTTGAGAATTTGCCCTACTGCGTGAAATCGCCATATTCTCCGTGCGTTTAACAGGAAAGCCTGTGGAGATTGTGACTTGCGATTGGTACGCTATTCATGCCCACATGCGAATAAATTTATTTTGCCGATCGTAATGGTATTTCAAATGAAAATAATTGCAATAGATGGCACCACTATGTTACATCTCCAATTTTAAAAACATTCTTGAGAATGATTGGGGATTTTATCTCTACGTCTCTTTCGTAACCAAAATTATAGTTCTAGTTATAATAGGCAGCCACCTAATAAACATACATTGTTTATTTATATTGAACATATATATTATATATATTAAACATATATTGTTTGTTGTTTAAAATATGTTTGACTAGTCGTATGATAATCTTCTTTTAAAAATAGCTTAAATAGAAAATGTAAACTAATTCTGAATTTCAAGAAATTTATCTTTCATTTTTTTACATCGAGGGGAATAAAGTGTAAACTTTTTATTTTAAATCAATATCAAAAACTTTATATTCCTGATAAAATTTTTAATTCTCTTCTGCTTTAACTTCCAAATTCTTTCAGATATATTTTCCTTGTTTTGACTTCATTCTAATTACCAGTATATTTTATTGCTCCCCCTTCCTTTTATCTTTAATTAGAGAATTTTTGCAAATGAAATAACAAGTCTCGAGTACTCATTACAAGTTATTTTTGATTTTAGGTAATCCAAAATACAAATTATGTAGATATATTATTAAATATACCGGGTGGCCATAATTAAACTGACAGTGCTCACAGTGTTCTGTAGCGCTATCTATTTGCGAGAATGACGCCACATTTTGTAGGAAGATTAAACATGACGGGGAACGAAGGATTCCACACACACACACACACACACACACACACACACACACACAAAAAAAAAAAAAAAAAGTTTTAAAAGTTACCGCTAGGGGAATATTTGGAACTGTGTTATAGAAAATAGAGTGTTAACAAATGCAAATTAATACGGAATAAAATTACCTTTTATTATGCACATTTTCTGATTTAGTTCAAGTGCAATATGGCAACACTTTTAAAATGCGTAAAATCTGCATAAACACCGATAAAGTCTCGTGATCTGCAATATCAAGTACGCCGAGCAGAAGAAGTTCTTTATTCAAATTTCACGTTACATCCATTGGCACAGTTAAGAAATTAATTTTCGTACTGATTTGCATTTGTTAACACTCTATTTTCTATTACACAGAAACAAATATTCCCCTAGCTGTGACTTTTGGAACTAATTTGTTTTTTCTCGGAATAATTCGTCCTCCGTCTTGTTTAATCTTCCTACAAAATGTGGCGTCATTCTCGCAAATAGATCGCTCTACAGAACACTGTGAGCACTGTCAGTTTAATTACGGCCACCCGGTATATTATTGATATATTATTAACACTAGATTTACGGACCAAGCCAATTTGACTCATTAAAAATTTGATCACTATATATATATATTATATATATATATATATATATATATATATATATATATATAACTTTAATATCACTTTTCAATAACATACGTTGGTTTTTAGTTAAGTAATAAGCTACATGTAAACTTTCATTCCTCTTCCCCGCAGACCCCTTCATTTCGCATTATCGAATGTGGTACACCTATTTTCCCGGTTGTGAGTCAATTTGACTCATAGAATGCATATGAAAATAAAAAAATATAGTAATAAATATAGTATAAAGTAAACATAAAGTATAAAGTATAGTATAAGCTAAGAAGTAAATATAGAGAAGAAGTCGAGAACACTTGCATTCCAATGACAGAAATTCATGGTTTTTTTTTTTTTTTTGGTTTTGGTTTGGAGCGCTACGGTCTACTGTTTTGCACACGAGGGCTAATGAGACCGGGACCTACTGCTTAAAGCCGATTCCGAACGGCTACGAACATCCATGCCATAGTGGGATTCGAACCCACGAACTCCAGTACCGACGATCAACGCGCTAACCAATCGACCAGCGTTCGGCCAGAAATTCATGCTGACGCACGGAAGAATTGTCAAGTTCAACAATCGTGCAAAAAAAATAAAAAAACAGGTGTAAAAACCATTGTGCTAAATGTAATAGAAATGTTTGCGGAAAATGTGTTTCAGAAACAGATTTTATACGTAAAAAATGTTTTCCATGAATTTTTTTATAATAAACATTTTATTTAAATTAATTTGGAACTATTTTCTTTGCAAAAAACTTCCATTTTCTTGTATGAGTCAAATTGGTTCACTTCAGTAAAAATAGGTATAGGATCAATATCCGTAAATCTAGTTTTAAACATAGAAACATTAGGGTCTGTCCATAAATTCTCTTCTTCTCTTTGTCTGAAACTGTCGGAATTCAAAATATCCTCTTAACTTGTCATATTGCACGTAATATACTTCAAGCTAAGAAACTAAAACCGTTTTTATAAATTATATTTCAAATTTTATTTTTAAATTATAGTTGCGTTTTCTCCAGTTAAGAAAATGCTTTAAATAGTAATTAATAAGTAGTTTTAAATTAATCTCAAAACTTAATATTCTGATTTTGAACGTTTTTATTTTAACTAAACTATTTCTCATACTCTTTTATAACCTCATCCCGTTGTCACAAACTCCTTCCCCCTCGTAGAGTAACATCATTTGTGGATAGCCCCTTATTAATACCCCAGAACATCTAACTTTCCTTGTACAAGAACAATTTGAAATCATGAATTGACGGCTAAAATATAAACATTAGTGTCTGTCCATAAATTCTCTCCCCCCTCCTTTGTCTGAAACTGTCACACATCAAAATATCCCCCTATCTTGTCATATTTCACGTACTATTACATAAGCATATACTTGCAGCTAAGAAACAAAGCGCTACATTATAGTTTATATTTCAAATTTTATTTTTAAATTATATTTGCTTTCGCTCCAATTAAGAAAATGCTTTAAATAAAAATTAATAAGTAATTTTAAATTAACGTCAAAATTTTATGTGCTGATTTTAAACGTTTTTATTTTAACTAAAATATCTCTCCCACTCTGTTATTCCCTCATCTCGTTGTCACAAACTGTCACAATTTCACAAACACTTTCCTCTTCATAGAGTAACATCATTTGTGGACGGCCCCTTATTGATACAACATCTAACTTTTCTTTTACAAGAACAATTTGAAATCATGAACTGACGGCTAAAATATAAACATCAGGGTCTGTCCATAAATTCTCTCCTTCCCTTTGTCTGAAACTGTCACAATTCAAAATATCCTCCTACCTTGTCATATTTCATGTAATATTACATAATCACATACGTGCAGGTAAGAAACAAAGACCTACATTATACTTTATATTTCAAATTTTACTTTTAAATTACAATTGCTTTTGCCCCAATTAAGAAAATGCTTGCAATAATAATTAATAAATAATTTTAAATTAACCCAAAACTTAATATTCTGATTTTAAACGTTTTTATTTTAACCAAAATATCTTCATACTCTTTTATCCCCTCATCCCGTTGTCACAAACTGTCACAATTTCACAAACCCCTTCCTCCTCGTAGAGTAACATCATTTGTGGACGGCCCCTTATTGATACGCTAGAACATCTAACTTTTCTTGTACTGGAATAATTAAAAAAATTATGAATACAAGATAACGGTAAAAATATGTCCAAGAAGTGTTAAGGATACAATTTGTCCTATTCATAATAAGTGAAATAAGGATGAACTGGGAGCGATTTCGACCGATTTTAAACTTTAAGTATTTTAACTTATCTTTTTCGATTTTAATTTTCAGGAATATTATCCCTTCTTGGTTCTCGGAAGATTTATCTTTTTCTACCCTTCTAATAAGGAGTGTGCACCCCCTGACTCACTGGATATGGCTCTCTGCTTAAAATTTTGTATGTAAATTGGATCTTCTCTCTCGGGTATCTTCCGCCCTTGTATCGTGTAATAAGATTAAAATATATTTACTGCTTTATTTATAAATGTGTTCCAGTTCTTGTAAAATTGTAAGGATTCCTCCATTGTAAAAATGTCAACAATTTCTGATGAAACTCGATAGGCAAACAATAATAAAGAATGCTATAAACTAATAGTTATCAACAAAGTTTACAAGTTGGACCGTAAATCAGATGAAAGTATAATAGATTGAAAAATATAAACTCCATGCATGTAATATATTAATAGTCTATCCATGACTTTGGTACTTTGATTTTTTTGTAAATATTACTGCTGTCAACTTTTTGCCACTCTACAGATCATAATATAGGGACCTACGATTCAAAGTCGACTCCTAATGATTGCAAACATTCATTGAAGTAGTGGAATTTTACTTTGTGACGAAAGGCAAAATCCTATTTGTTCAATCTAGTACTATGTTACAAGAAACAGACGATATTTTACTAGGCCAACATTACATACTGTCAATCTTATGTAATCTTATGTCAATGTTAGGCTCAAATTCTTAAAGTTAAAGGAGTACTATGTTACAAGACGATATTCTACTAGGCCAACATTACATACTGTCAATCTTATGTAATCTTATGTCAATGTTAGGCACAGATTCTTAAAGTTAAAGGAGTACTATGTTACAAGACGATATTCTACTAGGCCAACATTACATACTGTCAATCTTATGCAATCTTATGTCAATGTTAGGTTCAGATTCTTAAAGTTAAAGGAGAACTATGTTACAAGAAACAGACGATATTTTACTAGGCCAACATTACATACTGTCAATGTTAGGCTCAAATTCTTAAAGTTAAAGGAGTACTGTGTTACAAGAAACAGACGATATTTTACTAAGCCAACATTACAATCTTATGTCAATCTTATGTAATCTTATGTCAGTGTTAGGCTCAGATTCTTAAAGTTAAAGGAGTACTATGTTACAAGAAACAGACTATATTTTACTAGACCAACGTTACATACTGTCAATCTTATGTAATCTTATGTCGATGTTAGTGTTCAGTGAAGGAAGACTGAACTGAAAGACCAAATTAAAGAAAATATTTTATTGTCATATATTAGCTCATTGTAGAAACAAATATTTACACGACTGTGTATATACACTTTTTAAATCAATTACTTTTTAAAAAATGTATTATACTTAGAGGAATTTCTGTTCTTGAAATTCCCAATTTCATAGTAGTAGTCATATCATGTCAATGACAAAAAATCCTCTTGGCGAAAGCAATCTGGAGCTTCCAAACAAGATTACCTATAACGAGGAAGATTTTTATTCCTTAAACAAGTGTTTGTGTTTT
>CM063510.1:167078545-167086045 GCA_032207245.1 Pardosa pseudoannulata | reverse complement strand
ATATATATATATATAATATATATATATATATAAGCTGATATAATAAGGAATACTTAGAGGTTTTAATATGTTTGCCTTTGCTATTTATATCGGTGATTCAGCATCAAAATTTACAATCATATTACAAGAGGGCAGTGTCTTATGGTTATATTTTCCAATAAATTTCATTTCATTTAACTCTTAATTTCCTACAGAAATAGTCGGACGAAGTCTAAGTAAGTAAAGTACTGCATTCCAAAACCGGAATATGGTTCGAGCTCGTATGTAAGCAGTTGGGTTCTGTCTAACTGTCGCCTTTCAGAAATTTGACCATAATTCTCCATGCTAAATGAAACATATCCCTGTAGGATGATTTGGTTGATTTGCATGGTTTGTCCTCGTTTTCAATGATGGTCAAACATGTAAGGAGCTCATTTTTGCAACACATGTTCGTTATTTGAATCATCGTTCCAGCAAAAGTACTTGCAGTTTCATGAAATTAGTAAACAGCAGGTCTCCATCTAATGAACCCTCGCCGACCAGTGTGATGAATATAGGGCTAGGAAGCAAAATACAAACCTAGCTTTCTTTCCATGTTACGCAAATATATCTTTGCAATAACCCTGGAAAATCTCCTATGAAATAACTCTTTTTCTTAAAACGATTGCAACTGAAGATTTACGTCTTGTTCATCTTACCACACTATTAATATCATAGAAAGCTTCATGCATATCTTCATTACACTCCAATGATCGGAATAAAAAAATATTTTTTATTATTAAACAAGCGTATTAAGGTATCCGTCTATGTCCGGAGAACTTTTTTCTTTAAACATAGAAACTAATTCATGTTTTTACATTTTAGATTTATTTTTTATATTATCATAGAGATTTGCACTTAAAAAATTTATTCCTGGAGAAGTTTTTATAAAATTTCTAATAAATAAAGAAAATTTAGTAAAAAAATCGGGTTTTTTCAAAAGGTCTAATTTTTTATTAAATTAAATTATTTTAATATTTTTTGACGCAACACCTTTCTTATACACTGGACTAGTGAATCACCTAAAATGTTTGCTTAATTTACATTTGGTAAAACATTTTGGTTCTTCAAAATCGTACACATTGAATTTTTAAAGAAATTTTCATTACCTTTATATATAACTATGAGTGTAACATCAATAAAAATTATCCAAATATAAAACTTTTAGGTCATTCACTAGTAAATACTATCAAAAGCATTCATAATAATTTTCAACAAAATATTTTAAGAACTTTTTGAGAAATCCCATTTCAAGTTTCGACATTTTATTAAAAATACCGTTCTGAGAAACTTTCTAATTACCAAGTTGGTAATTATTAAAAAAACTAGAAAAATGTTTAAACTAATCTTCATGACAATACAAAAAGTTTTGTCCAAAAAATGCTCTTTAAAAGGCTTTAAATTCACAACTTCCGGTTCCGAAGTTGCTACTTCTGTTTTGTTTTGACAGCTGTTACTGGTGTTTAAACAGCTGTAACTTTTCTTTAAAATGGCGTAGAGACAAAATAAAAACAGATTTAGGAGCGTAAAAGTTGAAGTTTTACAATAGAGAAATAAAAAATGTTATGATTTTTTGGCAAAAACTGACGTTTTTAACGTAGACGGATACCTTAAATTTTTTTTCTGAATCTGTAGTATCATGAAAATGCTTTTATCTCTCTCACATTTCATTATTAATTGTGAAGTGATTGTGATATCTCATTGACATCCGATCTCTAATTAGATTATAGAATCTTTATAGGGAGAAATGGTTTCCTTCAATTGTTGTGACTTATCTTTTAAACAAAATACTACAAATAGACAAAAAAAGAACGATATTGCGATCAAATATACTTTAACTGATAAACTAGGGGCTAAAATTTTATCAATTATCTTTAGAAATTCTGATTATTCTTTAATGAATTTCTCTGAATCTCTCTGTCTTTGGAACATATGCCAGTTACAGATAATCATCATCGTAAAGGCAAAGTTTACTACCAAAACAGTTATTTCTATATTTGTTAAAAATGTGTTCTTAGAAACGAATAAGGTACTTTTTAAAACTTTCTTTTCTTTGAAAATAAGTAATTTAAAAGACCTTTTTTCTTGTTCAATAGCTAACTAAAGTAGTAAATTGAACTCTTACTAATTAAAACGGATGGAATAAAGTCAACTACATCACAAATTGAAACACAACTAAACTTTTTCTACCAGCATGGAACTATTTGAAAGCTAGTAATTAAAAGGTAACTCTCAGAATGTGTTTGACGATTGTAGACTATACACAGATACACTTAGTCGCATACAGATATTCGCCTCATATACCTTTAATTTGCTTTTTGTCTGATTTCTTAAGTTCAAAATTTGGACATTTATGCTTATGTTTTGATTTACGGGCATTTATAAATGCATATTTTAAAGAAAATAATGTGTGTTTTCTTTCATGGTAAAATAAAGGGATAAGTTCTATGCTTACAATTCATCGTGATAACGAGGAGGCATATAGAGATTATGAGGAGCACCAATTGAAGTCTTCCTTTATTTGGTCTTGGTTTGGCAACGGTAACGAAGCTCTCAATGAAGGCTTTGCAAGAGAACAGCTTTCGCACTTTCACTCGCCAGGAGTCATCGTTGTCCAAACCCTTTGTCTCTTTTAGCAGGAAGAAGACCCAAAGAAAACTGAGGCACAAACCACTGAAGGAAAAAAAGTAAACTGCAGGATACCCAAGAAATTTGAATATCCAACCACCTGCAGCAGCTCCCAAAGGTATTGAAAATCCAGCTGCCATCTCTATGAAAGCGTACTTCATAGTTCTTTGAGATAATTCTGTAATGTCAGACACACAACTGTAGATAACAGCTAAAATAGCTACAGATCCTCCGGAAATCCCTGTAAATATCGCCGGAATAAAGTAGTATTCCACTCTTGTTTCAAGATAATAAGCACACACGATAGATCCAATGGAATCTAGGATCATACCACTGAGAGCCAGCATTACAGGAAACTTTCTACCGTACCGATCACTCCATGGTCCTATGAAACATGCCAACACTGATGCTGGAGCTACTTGCAACAACGAATGTCCTAGTTGGTAATTGGTGGCTAATTTTACAATCGACGTTTTTATCGTGGTGAAGTTTTCTAGGTTGTTGCATACGTCTGAGGGATATCCAAAGTGAACTAAACAGACTTTGTCTAAAATCATTGACGTGGACGAGACCTTTGTCATCATGTATGAAAATGTGAACATGAAAGCTAACACTTCGAGCCTGATATTGCTCAAGCGATTTCCAAACGACACCATTCTTTTGTGAATCATGGAGAGGCAAGTTTCATTTTTGCTTTCTTCTGAAACCTTGTTTTCCACATGAGTTACATCTGCCGCTTCACTTGACGATGATTGGTATAAATATTCCGCTGAGCTGTTATTTATTGAGGTTGAAGTCATTGTAGCACACTTCTTTTACTCAATTTTTCCAAACGTAGAAAAAAAACTATATTAAATTTGAAAAGTTTTATCTTGATATTTAGATTTTCTAGTTTCATATGTTATCCATATTATATATTTCCTATCCTGTAAAAAAGATGAATAACAAACTTTAAGATTTAAATAAATGCAGTGAAAAACATAAAACGTTATATAATTTACCAATAAATTTTGAGTGCCAAAAATTTTTTCTTTCCCTTTATACAATAAATGAGCTAGAGGATAAGTGCTTTTTTTCTTCCCATTGCAGCTCACATTATACACGGATAACTTTATGCCAAGCTGGTATTTATTTAGCTTCACCCGATGAACAAGTGTAGCTTAAGGAATGCTATGGATGTGAGTTACATTGTCCACTGGTTTCTCGTAATTTACAAGCAAGAACCAAGCAGAAGACGTCAGGTTTGGTTTGGTTTATTTTGGAGTGCTACGGTCTACTGTTTTGCACACGAGGGCTAATGAGACCGGGACCTACAGCTTAAAGCCGATTCCGAGCGGATACGAACATCCATGCCATAGTGGGATTCGATCCGGTACCGACGATCAGCGCCCTAAACAATCGGCCACCGTTCGGCTGCAGAAAACGCCAGATTTAGCCCGATACTTTCAGGAGCATAGTTTGAACTTGAAAGACATTACAACCACTAAACCTTTTTAGGTGTACTAGTAACCTTTAATGGAAACGGAGGATCTTTGGCCGGCTAGAGCCTCGAATTTAGAATTCTCCGGTTAGAACATCTACGCTATTGTCCACTCAGCTACTATGGCTTTAAAGTTAATAGTAATAATAAGGTTAATACAGATTCTAAGTTCTGATACGATTTATAAAGTAAGGTTGTCTGTACTTAGAGATATTTTGCATTTTTGTATATATATGATTATAATTAAAGAGACTATAATATTTAAATATCAATTTAGGTATTGTAAAGGACTGTTTTTTAAATAACTGTGGTATTTATTCCACAGAATGATTGCATGATAAAATACATGGATTTTTCTTTTTGAGGTAAATATTGGCAGAGAGATAATGAACTCTAAAACTTTAAAAAAAATGTAAAAAAAAAATCGATTTTTACTTCAAAGATGTATAAACGGAGAATATAATGTCGAATCTAAAGGGCAATATTTTTAGATGGTTGAAACATATGACCTTCTCGGGAAAAATGCACAATTTTTTAATCTTTTTCAATAAGCCTAATATTTTTTTTTCCGGAATAACTGGAAAGGTAAAAATTCGATACATAGTTGAAAAATGCATTTCAATACTAGAGATATATTTTATATTTAAATCATGTTTTAAATTTAACGAAAAATGCATTAATATATTTATTATATAATGATTAAGAAATTAGAATTGCAATGGAATTTCCTTAATATAAAAATTATTTTTATTTAATAAAACAAAAAATTACCTACAAATTTGAAAATTGAAATATCGCTTTTATAAAATTGAAAATGTGTTTCCAAAACGTATAAAGTAGACACCCTAGGCAATTAGGAAGCAATTGGTTCCCTAACACACAAACATCAAGAAATTAGTGATTTCTTAAAACATTTATAGGGAAAACTCTAAGCTATTGCCGACTGAGCAATCATGGTGTTATAGTTAATACTTATAATAGGGTTAATGCTAAATTCTTAATTCTGATATGATTTATAAAGTAAGGTTATCTGTACTTATAATTTGTTTGCACTTTTCTGTCCGCATATTCTACTTAAGGTGCCTATAAAATTTAATTATGATTAAAGGACTGTTTCTTAAAGAATTGTGGTAAATATTTCTCAATATGATTACACGACATAAATAGAGGAATATCTTTTCTTTTTTGAGACACATACAATTTGACAGCCAGATGATGGATTATAAAATGTAAAAAGCTTCTTGTGGTAAAGGCACTAGAAAAAAGGGATTTTACTTCAAAGATGTAAAAACGAAGAATAAATACTGTCGAGTTTTAAGGGAAATATTTCTAGCTGGTTCAAATGTATGACCTTCTAGAGATAAAATTCAATATTTTTAAATCTTTTTCAATAAGTCTATGATTTTTTATTCTGCTGTCATAACTGGTGAAATAAATTTTAGACATATAGTTAAATAACACATTTCATTTTCAGTAAAGGGGTATATTTTATATTTAAATAGGATTAAAAATTTAAAGAAAAATACAGTAATATATTTATCATACAATGACCAAAAGATTATAATGCTAATAGAATTTACCTAATATAAATTTAAACCCTAACATATAATATAAAATGAATCCATAACAAAAAATTACTTACACATTTAAAAAATGAAATACCGCTTTTATAAAATTGAAAATGTATTTCCAAAACGTATAAACTAAACCTCTCAAATTATGAAGCAATTGTTTCCCTAACGCACGAAATTCAAGAAATTAGTGATTTCTTAAAACATTTATAGGGAAATCTCTAAGCTATTGCCGACTGAACTACCATGGCGTTATAGTTAATATTTATAATAAGGTTAATGCTAAATTCTTAATTTTGATAGGATTTATAAAGTAAGGTTATCTGTACTTATAACTTGTTTGCACTTTTGTGTCCGCATATTCTACTTAAGGTGACTATAAAATTTAATTATGAGTTTAAGTACTGTAAAGGACTGTTTCTTAAAGAAATGTGGTAAATATTTCGCAATATGATTACATGATATAAATAGATGAATATGATTTCTTTTTTGAGATACACACAGTTTGACAGCCAGATGATGGGTTATAAAATGCAAAAGAAACAAAAAGCTTCTTGCGTGAAAGGGACAAGGAAAAAAGTGGGATTTTACTTTAAAGATTTAAAAACGAAGAATAAATATTGTAGTCTTAAGGGTAATATTTCTAGACGGTTCAAATGTATGACCTTCTAGAAATAAAATGCACCATTTTTTAATCTTTTTCAATAAGTCTATTATTTTTTATTCTGCCGTCATAACTGGTCAAATAAGTTTTCGATATATAGTTAAATAACACATTTCAATCTCAGTAAAGGGATATATTTTATATTTAAATGGGGTTAAAATCTTAATGAAAAATACTGTAATATATTTATCATATAATGACCAAAAGATTATAATCCTAATAGAATTTCTCTAATATAAAATTAAACCCTAACATATAATATAAAATTAATCCCTAACAAAAAATTTCTTACGCATTTAAAAAATGAAATACCGCTTTTATAAAATTGAAAATGTGTTTCTAAAACGTATAAAGTAGCTACCTTCTCAAATTACGAAGCAACTGTTTCCTTAACACACGACCTTCAAGGAATTTGAAAAGTGATTTCTTAAAGCAGTTATAAGGAAAACTCTAAGCTATTGCCAACTGAACTATAGTTAATACTTATAATAGGGTTAATGCTAAATTCTTAATTCTGATATGATTTATAAAGTAAGGTTATTTGTACTTATAATTTGTTTGCACTTTTGTGTCTGCATATTTTACTTAAGGTGACTATAAAATTTAATTATGAGTAAAGGACTGTTTCTTAAAGAAATGTGGTAAATATTTCGCAATATGATTACATGATATAAATAGATGAATATCTTTTCTTTTTTGAGATACATACAATTTGACAGCTAGATAATGGATTCTAAAATGTAAAAGAAACAAAAAGCTTCTTGGGTTAAATGCACTAGAAAAAAATGGGATTTTACTTTAAAGATGTAAAAACGAAGAATAAATATTGTCTGGTTTAAGGGCAATATTTCTAGATGGTTCAAATGTATGACATTCTAGGGATAAATTGCACCATTTTTAAATCTTTTTCAATAATTATTTTTTTATTCTGCTGTCATATCTGGTCAAATAAGTTTTAGATATATAATTAAATAACACATTTCAATCTCAGTAAAATGGTATATTTTATATTTAAATCGGGTTAAAAATTTAACGAAAAATGCAGTAATGTATTGATAATAAAAGAACCAAGATATTAGAATTCTACTAGTATTTCACTAATACAAAAAATTATTTTTATGTAATAAAACAAAAATTTA